>CM053573.1:11282889-11292951 GCA_028646485.1 Cryptoprocta ferox | reverse complement strand
GAGAGACTCTTGAATACTGAAAACAAACTGAGGGAGGAAGGGGGAGGGGGAAAGGGGAACGGGGGTGATGGTCATGGTGGAGGTCACTTGTGGGGAAGAGCACTGGGTGTTATATGGAAACCAACCTGACAATAAACTATAAAGTTAATAAAAATAAATAAATAAATAAAGCCATACTGTCTCAGTCTGCTTGGGCTGCTTTAACAAAATACCTTAGACTCGATGGCTGAGACAACAGGTGTTTATTTCTCATGGCTGTGAAGGCTTGAAGTCCAAGATCAATGTGCCGGCCAATCGGTACCCTGTGGGACTCTTTCTCTTCTTCTAAAGGCACTAATGCCATCATGAGGGCTGCATAGCATTCACCTTAAAGTTCCTTACAGCTTTCACTCTGGGGGACATTGACTAAATCCTCTCCGGTGAGATCAGGGGAGTCGGATCATACACACGGACACATCAGTGTCCCTGTCATATTCAGGGACACTATTGCTCCCCAACACTTACCAGGACCTAGGGTCCAGTCAAGGCAGTTTGATAGGCTCTTGCCCCCAACTCTTGATTTCAGCTCCGGTCACGATCTCACCATTTGCGAGACAGAGCCCCGCGTCGGGCTCTGCACTGACGCAACATTGGGAGAGTCCAGGTATGTGAGAAAACAGTGTGGTTTAGAGATTTTAAGAAATGAATCCACATTTCCACAGTAACCCACTAGATGAGATTCAATAACATATAGGCAAAATGAACTCATTGCCATGTATTGACTCAAGAGACTTTAGGAATCACTTGGTCTATCAGCATGTTCTGGATAATAAAGATGTCTCAGATCTCATTACCCTTCAAGCCCCCTTTTCCTTTCCCTTCTAGCCCCCATGACACCCATTTCTCAAGAAACCTTGGGGAATGATCTGGGCTCCATAGGACTGCCAGGGTCAGATCAGGACCCTGATGCCTTACTCATAAAGACCCTAGTAGGGTGAGGGCATGAACAGAGCCAGGTCCTAGAGAATGATGCCAGCCTTAAAAGAGAGTTGAAGAGGAAGGAAATGACTAATTCTGAGAATCAGAGATGGGAGACGAAGGTCACATGCATATGGTGTAGTCTCTGAGTTGAGGTTGGGTGTGACAGAGGCAGGTCCTCATTGTCACACAGGGCCAGCACATGCCAAAATGCCAAGGCTGCAACACACTGAACTATTATCAGAGACATTTTGCAGCTGAGCCGGAAGAAGCAGCCCCTTCATGGCCTATTTCCTTCCACCTGCCTGGGTCACGGAAGGCAGCTGCAGAGAGAGAGAGAGACACTCAGTGCGGTCAGACTATTTTAGGGTTTCGCAGATGGAGACTCAGGGGGTTGGGGACAGGGGAATTGGCCCACACCATCCTCACACATGCAAGTTTGAGGAAGAGTTCATGGCTTAGAATGGGCACAGCCGTCTACAACCTGAGCCAGGAGCTGCCAAGAGGAAGCTAGAGCTGAACATTTAACTTCAGAAGTAAACTTGACTAGTGACATTGTTCATGCCACAATTGAAACCAGATCCTGTTCTCCAGGCTCCTGATTTGGTCTTCTTTCCATTGATCCCTGGAAGCATTGAAGGGTATAGGAGTCTGGATTTATGAAGGGAAGGATCAAACTAACTAGTACTCTGTCCAGCCCAGAGAAATGCCTTCACTGGGTCACCTCCCATCATGAAGACTTTGATCTACAAGGGTATTTCACATCTAGAATGTTCCTTCTCCGCAGACCTCTTTCAAGACCCTTTCTGTTCACCTCATTAGCAGAAAATTTTGCCACATACTTCCTGCAGAGAGCAGAAGCTGTCACATACACTCTTACCTTCCCCTTTCAAATCTACCCACTCTTCCTGCCTTCCTTTGTACCACTGCAAAGGACAAAACGTCCCTGCTTCTACCCAAAACCAGCCCCTTCTGTGTTCTGGATTCCCCTCCCATCTGAACAACTTCACTCTTGCCTTTATCTCATTTCCCCATTATCAATATATCACTCTATAAGATCATCCCCAATAGACTATGAACATGCCTGGTAACCTCCCACCCTTTTACCAAAGAGATGGGGAGTGGGGGTAGGGATGGGTGAAACAGGTGATGGGGATCAAGAAGGGCACTCGTTATGGTGAGGACTGGGTGCTGTATGGAAGTGTTGAATCACTACATTGTATACCTGAAACTAACATCACACTGCACGTTAGCTAACTGGAATTTCAATAAAAACTGTAGAAAAAATACCCAGCCCTTAAAACAACAGCGAGATACCCCTACATACCTATTGGTATGACAAAAATTCAAAAACTGACATCACCAAATGCTGACAAGGATGCGGAGCATTCATTCATTGCCGGCGGGAATGCAAAATGGTACACCCACTTTGGAAGACAGTTTGGCAGTTTCTTACAAAACTAAACACACTCTTAAACTATGACCTGGCAATTGCACTCCTTGATATATACCCAAATGAGTTGAAACATGGTCACACAAACCCTGCACACAGATGTTTATAGAGGCTTTATTCATAATTGCCAAAACTTGGAAGCAACTAAGAAGTCCTTTGATAGGTGAATGGATGAACAAACCGTGGTCCATACCTACAATAGAATATTACTCAGCACTAAAAAGAAAGGAGCTATCAAGCCACCAAAAGAAATGGAGAAAACTTAAAGAAAACTGTCAAGAGAAAGAAGCCAGGGCACCAGGATGGCTCAGTCAGTTAAGCATCTGACTCTTGGTTTCAGCTCAGGGTCATGATCCCAAGGTTCATGAGCTAAAGCCCCACATGAGGCTCTATTGGAGTCTTCCTGGGATCCTCCTTCTCCCTCTCTCCACCCCCCCCCCCAGCTCTCTTGCTCTCTCACTCTCTCTTAAAATAAATAAACTTAAAAAAATTTTTTAAAGAAAGAAGCCAGTATGAAAGGGCTATGTGCTGTATGATTCCAACTATATGTCATGATGGATAAAGCAAAACTGTGGAGACAGTAAAAAGATTAATAGTTGCCAGGGTTCAAGAGGAGAAAAAGAAGGATGAACAAATGGAGCACAGGGCATCATACTCTGCTAGATGGTGGAAACAGGTCTTTATTCATTTGTCAAAACTCATGAATGTGTAACACTCAGAGTGAACCTTAATGTAAAGGGCAGACTTCAGTTGATAATCACATATCAATATAGTTCCATTGTAACAACTGTACTGCACTAATGCAAGATGTTAACAGGGGAAACTCGGGGAAGGAGTGATATGGGGATGCTCTGCTTTCCTTCCACTCAATTGCTGTGTGAATCTAAAGCTGCTCTAAAAAATAAATCTATTAATTTTAAAGAGTAAAAATAAAATTATTCACATCTGTCCCCATGGCTCCCACCTCATTTCTCTGCTCACTTTCCACCGAAACTTTTTCAAAGCTTTCTCACCTTCCACATTTATTCCCACCCCTATCTCTCTTTCTAGATATATATTCCTCTCTCACAGTTTCCTGTTGCTGCGAGAAGAAATTATCACAATCTTAGTGGCTTAAGACAATGTAAATGTATTAGTTTACAGTTTAGGAGGTCAAAAGGCCTAAAATCAAGGACATAGCTCCCTTTCTTCTGGACTGTAGCAGAAAATCCATTTCCTTGCCTTTTCTAGCTTCTGAAGACTACCTGCATGCACTGTCCTCTGTCTTCAAGGACAGCAGTGAAGCATTTACTAATGTCTGGCCCCTCCCTCTGTACTTAAATCTTTCTCTCCTGATTCTGACCCTCCTGCCTCACTCTTATGTGGATCGTGTGATTACCTTGGACCCGTGCAAATAATGCAGGATAATCTGTCCATCTTAAGATCCTTAATCACATCTGCAAAATCCTTTTTACTATCTAAGGTAACATAGTCAGAGATTCTGGAGATCAGGGGTTGGATGTCTTTGGGTTGGGGGAACCATTCTTCAGCCTGCCACACTCTCTGGACTCCACTGAGATAGCTCTTATTGAGAGGTTCCTAGCAGCCTCTGAATTGCAAAGCCCAATGATCACTCCTTCATCTTGCTCATTCTATCAGCCACATTCAAGAGAGTTAACTGAGAATTTTTTCTCTCCACTTCCATGACATCCAATCTCTTGGTTTTTCTACCATCCAACTGACCATGCATGGCAGTTTCCTTGCCTCGTTTATCTCCTGGACGTCTAGACATTGGCGAGACTCGGGGCCAGTCTTTAGCCCTCTCCTCCATCTGTTCTCTAGGTAACCCAACACATCTGATGACTTAACATTCCAGCTCTATGCTGATGATGTGCAAATTTATAATTCCAGCCAATGCCTTTCCACCAAAGCCAAAAACTGTATATCTTACTACCTTCTTTGAAGTCTTCAATACATTTTTACTTTTAAACAATCACAGACTTACAGAAAAGTTGTTGAACTATGAGACAAAAAACTTTTTTTCTGAGTCATTGCCTGGTGCTCCATCACCCCTAAATAGTTTCATGTTTACTTCCTACGAGCAAGGGCAGTCTTCCACATAACTACAATACAACATTCACAATAAGGAAATTAACATTGGTGAGTTAATACCATATAATCCCCGGATCCCCTTCAAGGGTCACCAGTCGTGTTCTCTCAGTGAAAGGATCCAGTTCAGTCACAAATTGCTTTAAGTTGACATGTCTCTTTAATCTCCTTCAATCATGAAGGTTTCCTTAGACTTTGACCTTCATGACCTTGATCTTCATGACTTTGGAAAACTATTGGCCAATTATCTTCTAAATATCACTATGTTTGGTTATACACCTTTCACATGGTGGGGGGCGGGGAGCACAGATGTGGAACTGCTGTCTTCTTCCCAGTGCTCCCTGTTGAGCTGTATGCAATGTTGTTCCAACATTGATGGTGTTCAGTTATATTATCTGATTAAAGTGAACTCTGCCAACGTTGGCCACTGTAAAGTTAGTCTTTTTACCTTTGTAATTAATAAGTAGTTTTGTGGGGAGATGCTTTGAAACTAGGTAAACATCCTACTCTTCATCAAACTTTCAATTTATTCAATATAAAACAAGGAAACCACCAATGTGGACTTATGATGTCCCTTTACATTCAGTGGGTTATAATCCATTACTTGCATTATTTATTTTGATACTCCTATTGTCCTTGTTTGGGCCACTCCTTTTGACATGCCCCTATCATTCTTTGAGAGTGTCCTTGCTTTCCTGCATAAGATGTTCTAGACCTGCCTTGTGCTTTCCCTGCCCCTATCTTGGAATCTCCAAGAAACCAGTTTGTTTCACTGGGTAATTATATTTCAAATCAAAGATCGATAGGTATTCCTATCACTATTGGAATGTCACTAGGCCCCTCAGAGGGCAGAGCTGGGGGGAGGGGGGTGGAATACACACATACATACATGCATTTATATCTCAGAGGGCAGAGTTAGGGAAATATATATATATATATATATTATATTATATATATTATATACAAAAATATATAGCCACACACATATTTATATTACATATAAATATTGACATTCACATGTGCACATTTATATCTATATTGTATATATTATCTTTTATACATATTATATATACTTTATATTCTATTGTATATATATTATTTTATATCTATGTCTATCTTTCTATGGATCTATCTATCCATCTAGAGAAAACCATGAGTTCACATCAACACCTCCAATTCAATCCAACACCACAGAGTTGGTTCTAGTCTCTCCCTCTCAATACTTGTAACTTCATTCTCCAACAGAACCTTAGCTCCCATTAACCTTAATAGATTTATAGAATGACTGGTCCCCTCTGTATGTAACCAAGCTTCAATCTCCTCTGACACCCCTTTCTCAGCATGAATGCCCTCCTCAACCCACCTGGGCTGTCCTCATAAGAATTCCTTTCTCACCCGTTTGGTGCCTCACCCTGCCCCCAACTCCAGTGTGGATGCAACCCTCAGCCTCGGCATGCTATGACGCTTCACACAAGATGTCCTCATGGATCCTCCCCTTCTCTCCTCGATGGGTTTCCATGGCTCCGCCATCACTCACCAGCATGGCCCCTGTCTTGCTCTGTCCACCTAGCAACTTTAGGACTCTCTCTGCCTTAGCATCAAGAGGACTCTCAAACTTAACACTACAAAACAGAATGTTAGGTTTCCACCCTCTACCCTTACACCATTTTTCTCTCAGTCTTTCTCATGTCAATTCATGAATCCAGTAGCCAGCCCATTGCTCCAGCCCTCGATGTGGTCATCCATGATGCCACACTAGACTGCCTCTTCCCTTGCCTTCCTTGGCCGGTTCCAGAGGCTTTTGGACTTAGCTCTTCTTCTAGCCTGGCCCTCTAGGAACTCTGGATCTCAGACTTCCCGTTGTTCAGGTCTCAGTCCAGATGTTCTCAGCTGAGGGAGGCCCTCCAAGACGAGCTCGTCCCACGTAGCTCCCCCAGGCACCCTCCAGCTTACCACCTGTTGCTTTGTCCTCATGTCACTCTGAAATTATCTTGTTTGCTTATGGTCTGTGTCTGCACCTCCACCCCCCACCCACTAGTTACACAAGTCCCACTAGAGAGCAGAACTTGGCCTGTGTAATATACTGTGTTATCTCCAAAACACACAATACTTGACATGGGTGGGTGCCCAATATATATATCTCAGTGAATAAACAAATGTGCATTTTTCAGAACGTAGTAGACTTTGTTTACAGAAAAATAGAGCATATGGTACAGAGATTTCCCATATAACCCTTCTCCTCCATACAGTTTCCCTTTTTGTTACCATCTTGCATTAGCGTGATACATCTGTTAGAGCTCGCGAGGGGGGTGCGGGGGGAGTGGTAAGCGGCGACTCCGAGGACGTAGGCAAGTGGCGGATCCCGGGCTCCGCCCCCGGCCCGCGCGCTCGACCTCCCCAGGCTGCCGGAGGCCGGCGCTCGGCGCCACCCACAGCGCTTTCGCCACCCCGTGGGGAGAAAGTCCCGCGGATCGACGCTGGTGCCCTCCCCCAGCGGAGTCTGCGGGCAGCCCCCGGCCCGCTCGGCCCGTCAGCGCCCGCCGTCGCTGCCGCTAGGGCAGCGCGCACCTGGGCCGCGGGGCTCCCGAGCCTGATCCGGAGGTGCGGGGGCGCCGGCTGCAGGGGGTGGCTCCGAGGCTGGCACCCCTGCGGGGAGCGGCGAGGCGACCCAGCCGAGGTAAACGGGCTGGCGGGGTCGGGGGTTGGGGACCGCGGGTGCGCCAGGCCTCCGGGCAAACGCCGCCACCCAGCAGCCGCTTCCCGGAATCCCCGGCACTCTCCTCGACTGCCCTGGACTCCTCCTCCTCCTCCCCTTCCTCCTCCTCCTCCTCCCCTTCCTCCTCCTCCCCTTCCTCCTCCTCCTCCTCCCCTTCCTCCTCCTCCTCCCCTTCCTCCTCCTCCCCCCTCCTCCTCCTCCCCCTCCCTCTCTCCCCTCCTCCTTCTCCCCCTCCCTCTCCCCCTCCCTCTCCCCCTCCTCTTCGTCCTCCCCCTCCTCCTCCTCTTTGTCCTCCCCCACCTTGTCGTCGTCGTCGTCCTCCTCCTCCTCCTCCCCCTCCTCCCGCCCGGCTTCCGGCCCCTCGGGGTCCCTGCCCCCCGCCGCCGCGCTGGAGGTGCCAGGCACCCGCTGCTGTCCCCCGCGTCTTTTGTTCCTCGCCGTCCCCGGGAGCCCCCTTTCTTTGCGCCCGGCCTTGCGCCCCACTTTCCCACCTACGATGCCCGGGACGCCCGGGCACATGCGGTTGCGGAACGTGAGCCGTTGTGAAGTGCGGGGGGTCACACGCCTCAAGATCCACTCGGCCTTGCAAAACTGGGTTACCCGCTCGGGCCTCGAGTTCCGCCCCCCCCCCCCCCAAGAGAACACCTGGAATCAACCAGCCTTTGTGGCCTAGCGGGAAAGGGTCACCGAGGGGCGACAGGGGCTGGCGAGTCCCGCGCCCTTCCAGACACACCGCTTGGAAGGTGGGAGGAGAAGAGGGCGGGGAGACCCCGGAGCGGCCCGGCTCCGGGGCCGGGGGAGTAGGGGGAACGCGGTGCGAATCGATGCCGGAGTTCAACCCGGAGAGAGCAGCCAGTTCATTGCGGTTAGGAGTTCGATTCATCAACACACTCGGGAGGTTAGCGGCGCCGTTGTTGAGAAACTCTCGATACCCCGCCTCATTTTTTTCTTACAGTATTTGTTTGATGTCCTTGCCTTTGTTTGGCATGAGGTCTTAGAAGCCAGTATAAGTGCCAGAGGGCTCGGATCTGAGCCGGACGAGCCAGCCGGAGGTGCCAGGTGGGCTCCGGGAGCCCTGGAGTGCGTGCACGGCCCCAGGCGTCCTACTGACCGACCCTTGGGGGCTAAGACCCTCAGGCCGCCCCCTGCCCCACACCTTGGGGAGGTTTCTAAGCACCCTGCCCTCCTCCCACGTACCGTTCAGGTTTGGGCAAAGGGGTGGAAGGGGGAGCCCCACCAAACTCTGCACTAAAGAAAACACCTTCACAACTTTCTTAGCAATATGGGCATGTTGATAAGGTTTGACCTGTTTGTTCCAGGAAATGGCTTGAACGTTGAAGTTCCATAGTGCACGAGCTGGTTTTAAAGTTTTAAAGTGTCAAAGTGTCACTTTAAAACACAAAGTTTTAAAGTGTCAAAAATCTGCATGGCTCTTTTAGTCTTAGCTGTGTTTCCTCTCAAAGTTCCTCATGTGTTTACTTAACAGGTGAAATCTGCCTGAAATTGGGTTCCTGGTCCATTGTCTAAAAACGTTTTAGAAGAACCGCAGCCCCAGAAGTAGTCTTAGAAATGAGACTTTTTTAAAAAATGTCTATTCCTTTTGAGAGAGAGAGAGTGCATGCCTGCACAAGTGAGGGAGGGGCAGAGAGAGAGAGAGGGAGACAGAATCCAAAGCAGGCTCCAGGCTGGAGAGCTGTCAGCACAGAGCCCCATGCGGGGCTCAAACTCACCAACCATGAGATCATGACCTGAGCCCAGGTTGGGCTTAACCGACAGCCACCTAAGAGCCCCTAGAAATGAAACTTTTATTAAAATATATCTCATCCCTCCTACTTGCACACAGAGCCTTATTGAACTCATTTTCCTGTTACATTGATAAACCCTCGACCTATTAAAGAATCAGCGGCGTATATATTCTTGACTACCAGTCATACTATTTTACCAAAACCAAATGCCACTGAGTATAAGATGCACTTTTAGGGGCCCCTGGGTGGTTCAGTCGGTTAAGCATCCGACTTTGGGTCAGGTCATGACTCACGGTTCGTCGGTTCAAGCCCTGCATCGGGCTCTGTGCTGAATGCTCGTTCAGTCTGGAGCCTGTCTTCGGATTCTGTGTCTCCCTCTCTCTCTGACCCTCTCCTGCTCACGCTGTGTCTCTCTCTCTCTCTCTCTCAAAAATAAATAAAACATTTAAAAAAAGATGCACTTTTATGTAACCAAGTAAGAAAAAAACATGCATTCTGATTTCGGAGGTGTTTGGATGTTGGAAAGAAATGCGTGTTTTATAATCTGTAAAGAGGTAATCGGAGCAAAGCAGAGCCTGACAGTACTTTCCCTGCGGACTCTTCCTTCCTTCCGAGAATGAAACTGGTTGGTGGGGGTTTCGGGAAGAATAAGAGAACAGTAGTTCCTTGGGAGCGCAGGTGGGCTTTAGTAACAGTCCTGAGAAGTCCAAAGAAGAGAAAAAAAAGAGAGAAAAATGTAGAATGGGGAGTCGTTGAGAGCCACTGAACATTGTCTCTGGAGCCAGCAGTAAAATGAGGCCATTTGGTTTCCCCATAAGCCAGGGTACATAGGAGAGATACTCTTAAGCATTATTCTTGTTCTAAGTCTGAGGGTTTAAAAAAATTTTTTAATTTGAACGTGCCCATCTTCCAGAAACTTTCCTGGGAAGTCAACAACCATCTTAAAAAGGCTCCCTAATAAACCGGAAAGAAGAAAACTGGGCCTTCTGACAAAGAGGCAGTGGTCAGAGGCAGTGAGATGGGGAAAGTCAGATGGCGGAGGGGGTATGGGAGAATGCCAGCACCAGAAGCCGAACCCACTCCGAGGGGGGGGGGGGGGGGGG
>CM053573.1:11179113-11282789 GCA_028646485.1 Cryptoprocta ferox | reverse complement strand
TCACTGAGCTCCCCCATCCCAGCGTCAGGCCTTGAGGCTCCAGAAACTGCCCAGTCTTTATGGAACAAACTAGAATCTGGTGTGGAAGGCAAGGAGGTTAAGACTCCACGCTGTTATAGTAACAGATGGCAAAGCCAACTAAGTACCAGCAAGGGCATGGCCGGTGCAGAAAAAAAGGAAGGAAAACAACAACAACAACATAGCTTGCAAGGAGTCTTACTAAAATAATGTTACTCCTAGATTAGTAGAAAACTTTTTTATGATAGCGTTATATCCTACAACTTGGTAAAAATACGCCTTCAATAAAATAAACTCAAAGGTTGGAGTATTTTAAATTGTGATGGAGAAGGAGATTGCAGACTTGAGATAATTTGAGCACCTTAGAAACATAATTGCAGAAGACATAAGAAGAAAAAACGGGATACTTTTGAAAATAAAGACCTTTTTAATAGAGGAAAGGTTTGATTTCAGCCCAATGAATGCAAATGAAAAGAAAAAAAAGATCGAGTCAATTGGGAAGAATCTCATGTTGAAATAAAAAAAAGCACAGTCAAGCATGAGCATAATTGGGATCCCTGTCATCCAGAACCCAACACATGGGACAGAAAACACAAATAAAAGCAAAAAAAAAAGAGATTCTCTTGAAGAAAAATGGCCTGGAAGCCAAAGGAATATTTTTCAGGAAATTGCAATTTTCCAAATATTCATATGGGAATGCTGAGCACCAAGGTATCTTTAGTGATTTATTTAAGAAAGAGAAAGTTTTTAGGAATCCAGGAAGAAAAAGGAGATAAAAGAGGGGCAAGCCAAATCAAGCTGGCCTTAGACGTTCTAGTGCTAAATTCCAGAATATGATGGTTCTGAGAGGAATGTTCTAAATGGAGGACACTGTCCCCAGGAGGGTATTTCGTCCAGCTTAGATGTCACTCAGAGTAAAAGTCAATAGGCAGGCCCTCTCAAATATGAAAGAGCAAAGGGAAGTCAAGACCCAATTAGCTCTCTTTAGGGGAAAAAAATTGCTGGATTAGAAAAATCCAGCAAATAGCAAATTAATAGATAAATCAAAATAAAGACCCCAGGCGTAGAGATCTCACACTCAAAAGGACTGTTGGTATTTATCTAAATGTAGAATTAATACCAGACATCTTTGGGAATTGTAGGTAGAAAAAAGTGTGATTGTTATGTAAGTCTAGACACAAAAAACAAAGCAAAAAATAAAAATAAAAACAATAATAATAAGGAAATAGGGGAGGGAGATGAGAGGAAAAAGGAGAGTAGCAAGGTTCTCATCTTTGAAAGCAACGATCAATAAATATGGTTTAATAGTAAATAGTGCTGGGGGCACCTGGGTGGCTCAGTCGGTGAAGCACCCGACTTCAGCTCAGGTCATGATCTCAAGGTTCGTGGGATCAAGCCCCACGTCAGGATCTGTGCTGACAGCTCAGAGCTTGGAGCCTGGAGCCAGAATCCTGCTTTGGATTCTGTGTCTTCCTCTCTCGGCCCCTCCCCAGCTCATGCTCTTTCTCTGTCTCGAAAATAAATAAAGATTTTTAAAAAATAAAAAAAAAGTAAACAGTGCTGGGAACATACAATATCCCAACTTCCTAACGTCTTCCATAACCTTCTTTTTTAACCATTAGAGGAATATTTTAGGAAGCTACTCTTTCTTACAGATAAAACTAATTTGAATGTCAACAATCCCTTCAGTCTTCCCTTCAGTTTTGTTCCAAGTACAATTAAATTTAGACAAAAGTGTTGGGTTGGGTACGTGTGTGCGCACACACGCACACATGCATAGAAAGATCTCTGGGGTTATGTTCACCTTGTGTTAATGATTGAAATATCTGGATGCTAGAATTTGCACTTTCATCCATTATTTTTAATTTTTTAATGGACACACAAAGTTTTACAGAAACAAGAAAGACCTTTGAAAAAGAAACTGGAAACAACGAAAATGCCAAGATGCTAACAGCGGTTGAGGCTGGGTGGTAGAAGTGAGGATGATTGTTACTTTCTTCTTTATGCTTTTTTGGTATGTTTTTTTCTAATTTCCAGGAAAAAATTATGTAATTGTGTTTGAGTAGTATTTCTGAATCCAGTTCATTCATGACTCCCTGATTCCCAATGATACGCCAGGCATCAGGCCAGATGGAAGAAAAGACCGTTATGTTCTCCACCAGGAGAGTGGAGGCCGCAAGTGCTGTGAGGGCTGGCTGTCTGTCTGTCTGTCTCTCTGCTTAGGAGGAGTTAGAATTCAGAGAAGGATCACTTCACCCCGTGGTGTGCATTCAAGCAGGGCCCTGGAAATCAGCCATGTTTGGTGACATATCAGAAGCAAGAGTCGCTCCCGGGGAGCGACACCCAGAGTTCACAGGGGACAGTGACTCCAGGGAAACCCATAAAGGCTGATGACAGCCTTGAATTCATCCTATGGCGTGTGCTTGATGCCTTGTTAGGTGACTGAGCTATAGATGGGGCTGGTCACAGCATTTGCAGGGGCCAGAGCAAAATACAAATGCAGGGCCCACATGTTTAAAAAGCAAGGAGAGGGGCGCCTGGGTGGCTCAGTCAGTTAAGCGTCCGGCTTCAGCTCAGGTCATGATGTCACAGTTCGTGGGTTCGAGGCCCGCGTCGGGCTCTGTGCTGACAGCTAGCTCAGAGCCTGGAGCCTGCTTCAGATTCTGTGTGTCCCTCTCTCTCTGACCCTCCCCTGCTCACGCTGTCTCTCTCTGTCTCTCAAAAATAAAAAAACATTTAAAAAAATTAAAAAATAAAAAAAAGCAAGAAGAAGTATCACTGAAGGCATTAAAATATAAAGCTTTTTCTTTTCTTCCACCGTCTCTGTCTCTCAACTGGTCACTTTGATATTTGCCATTTAAATGTCTTCCTGAGTAAAAAAAAAAAAAAAAAAAAAAAAAAAGAAATAAAATTTGAAATTATTAGCAGGAGTTTCAACCTTTCTGCTTTATATTGTGCAAGTGCACAGATCTAAATGCAAATGTAAGCGCATTTAATTCGTGGGGGGGGTGGTCACCAAATTACACAATTGGCATCTCATAGCACATGTTGAGAGGGTAGCTCGAACTAGCCAGAAGAAGCAGACTCAAGCCAGACGAGGGAGGGTGGCAAGGAGAAGAGAGGTTCCCCCGGGCACACAGCCCAAGAAGCGTTCCCTGGGTTACCGTCAGGGCCAGTGCGGCTCCTCGAAGGTGCCTGATGCCACTCTGCCCCTTGCGACTCTGGGCACACATGCACTTGGGCCTGAAGGATGCCAGGATCCCTCTCCTGCTAGCCGCCCCGCACTCCAGCCTGGGGTGGGCTCTGCCGAAGTCCAGCCCTGAATCTCTTCTTCCCAAGGACCTGCTATATCAACCCACAGTTCACTGGCCATGCCCAAGGGTCTTTAAACCTCTGCCTCTGGACATACTAGGTACCTGATCAAGGCTGCCCTAGATGCTCCTGCCCCCCAGTCCAAGTAGCCGGCCCCCTGGGCGAAGCAGGGCATGGCCAGCCTGGTGCAGGAGCAACTTCCACTCTACCTGGCCCCTTCTCTGTCTGCTTACACATCAGGAGGGCGTCAGTGCAACGTGGGACTTTCCAACAATGTGACCCAGCTGCCACCCCACACAAAGGGCATCCCTGGTGCCCAGTGTAGAGAGAGAGGCCAGGCAGGACCTGGGACCCCATCCTGCAGGGAAAGGGGGCGGTGAGACCAAGTGTGGAACTGAGGCCACAAGCTCACCATGTGTCCTATTGTCCATCAGCCTTCACTACCAAAACACAAGTTCAAAGATAAAATTGTTAAGAATTTCAAGACAGCCATAGGCAAGCAGTAAACCGAGGTAGAACCCGTCTTCCGTTGGGACCCTGGGACCCGGGCGCGGAGAGGGTGGAAGAGCGAAGCCAGCCCTTCCTAGTAACAACAGCTTTGCTTTCAGAAGCCTGATTTGTCAGGGAAGGTTTTAAGAAGCCTCATTAACAGCCCCAGGCAGGACGCCAAGACAGGAAATTAGATTTTCCAAGCAAGTAGGAATCTAGTTACTAGTCATTGGGTTGGAAGTAGAGTATGGGTCATCAGGAACAAAGGGGAGGAGACATCCCCTGGCCCACAGGGGGTGAGGGACCTATAATTGTGTAGTTTCGTGTGTGTGTGTGTGTGTGTGTGTGTGTCTCAGCCATTAAAGAAACCTGAGTGTTCTACAAATGTAGAACAAAGGTGAAGATGTACCGTCAGGAAAAGACAGAAGGTTGAGAGGCCACAGGGCAGATGTTCAAGTGTAAGGGAGTCACACCCCCATGTGGCATTCTACACTCTAGCCACGGCCTGCACCTAGGGAATGTCCACAACCATGCAGGCCCTCCTTCGGGGAGTAATGGGGGGAGATGACATCACGTGTCTCAGAGATCTCTGTAGAAATATATTCTAAATGGGTGTGGTATTGTGGGATGGGTTGTAACGTAAGCAGAGGAGCCTGGATAGCTCATGGGTGGCGGAGTCTGTAGCAGGGATGACAATTTTGTTTTGTTTTGTTTTGTTTTTATAGTTTATTGTCAAGTTGGTTTCCATATAACACCCAGTGCTCATCCCGACAAGTGAAGTGCCCTCCTCCATGCCCATCACCCCCCCTTCCCCTCTCCCCCTCCCCCATCAGCCCTCAGTTTGTTCTCAGTATTCAAGAGTCTCTCGTGATTTACCTCCCTCCCTCTCCCCAACTATTTTTCCCCCTTCCCCTCCCCCATGGTCCTCTGTTAAGTTTCTCCTGTTACAATTATGAGTGAAAACATATGGTATCTGTCCTCCGCCTGACTTATTTCACGTATCATGACACCCTCGAGGTCCGTCCACGTTGCCACGAATGGCCAGATTTCATTCTTCCTCATGGCCACGTAGTATTCCATTGTATAGATAAACCACATCTTCTTGATCCATTCATCTTGATGGACATTTAGGCTCTTCGTGTGATTTGGCTTTTGTTGAAAGTGCCGCTGTGAACATTGGGGTACATGTGCCCCTATGCATCAGCACTTCTGTAAGGGTGACAATTTTGACCTGGGAGCTCTTGGACTCCTCTAGGAGAATACCCTGGATGGCATCTGTTACCGTCAGAGTCAAGAGGACTTTTTCATTTGTTTTGAGCTTGAACCAAGTCTGCCGCTTGTGGTCCTTTGTTAGTTTCAGCTTGGGGCTTGATGCTGCCACAGTGTTGGGGGGACAGAACACCCAGAATCTGTAGGGCCCAGTGACTTGGATGGAGACAAAAGCCCTGAGGCAGAGAAGGAACAAGACTGGGGGGAGGGGTGCGCTGTAAAATTCGCAACGGATTTTTCACCTTGGAGTGAGGAAAACTTTCTCACTAGGACTCAAAATGCAGATGCCAAGAAAGAAAATACCTTTAAATCTGAAAACCTACAACTCAGAAACTAATGCATGAAAAAAAAAAACCTTTGTTTTAATCCAGCATGAGCAGGGCGCCTGGGTGGCTTGGTCGGTTAAGCCTCTGACTCTTGGTTTCGGCTCAGGTCATGATCTCACAGTTTGTGAGTTCGAGCCCCACATCAGGCTTCGTGCTGACAGTGTGGAAGGGGATTCTCTCTCCTCTCTCTCTGCCCCTCCCCTGCTCGTTCTCTCTGACAGCTCAGAGCCTGGAGCCTGCCTCAGATTCTGTGTCTCCCTCTCTCTCTCTCCCTCCCCTGCTCTCACTCTGTTTCTCTCTCCCCTTCTCTCAAAAATAAATATTTTGGGGGGGCACCTGGGTGGCTCAGTCGATTAAGCGTTCGGCTTCAGCTCAGGGCATGATCTCACGGTTGATGGGTTCAAGCCCCATGTCAGGCACTATGCTGACAGCTCAGAGACTGGAGCCTGCTTTGAATTCTGTCTCCTTCTCTCTCTGCCCCTCCCCCACTCATGCTCTGTCTCTCTTTCTTTCAAAAACAAACATTAAAATTTTTAAAATAAATAAATATTTTTTAAAAGGAGGAGAAATAATATATATTTGGTTTTGCTTGTGCATAAAGATGTTGTAAAGGACTCACCAAAAAATGAATAAAAGTCATTTTCTGAAGGAACCAAGACCTTTGGCTATTTACTTTTGTGTATTTTTGGAAACAAATAACTCTATCGCCTATTCAAAAATTAAATTGAAAACTTCTCCCTGACTAGATAAGAACTGGCCCCAGGTCCAGCTCCCGGGAAGGCAGAGGAAGCCTGGAACGGGATAATTCCTGCTCCTCCCTCATTGTTCTGTCTTTGTCCTTTGTTATCTTTGTAATTTAAGTAACACTTTAGCATATGGATCACCCGATATTGCTTTCCTTTCAGATGTGAAAGTAAAGAAAAGACTTAATAACAAAGATGCTTTGGAGCCAGAATACTTCCTGGGTTAGACCTCATAATTTGTATCCCTTGGGTAAGTGTCACTTTTGTCACAGTGCTCAGAAGAGCAAGCCGACAAAGTCACCGCCACCCAGATCCCTGTTGGGGAGTAGCAAATGGCTTTCCCTGATGGGATGGGGGCCCCGTCCAATGCCAAGAACCAAATGGAACCTAGACCGGAAGCCTGTGCTGATTGATGGTCTGGATTTATTGTGAGTTTCTGCCCTACTATTAATTTTAGGAAAACAAACAACTGAATAAGAATGACTTAAGGCTCCACAGTGGTGGAGAATATGCTCATAGGCAATCTGAAGGTAATTTCTCTTAATACCCTCCTTCTAATCCAGGGAGGAATTTATCACTCTACTCCCATACTTAGGAAGAGGCCATATCCCTTATCTCCTCCTACCACGTCACCAGACTGAAAAGTCATCCCTGAACTTTGGCTTCCTGGCTTCATTTATTATTGATTTTTTTTTTTCCTTCTGGTGTCCTAGTCCACTTTTTCTCTACCTATCTTTTGATTCTGTTTCAGTATCACCGCGTCATCTGTTCCCTAGCTCGTAGGTAGGGGATCCGTGAGCGGGACACTTACTTCTCCCCTGCACAGGACTGCCCAGGCACTGTGGTGTGTCACCTCCTTGGCCTCTGCGTACTAAAATTGCCTGCAACCGCTCCCCTCCCAAGTCACTGGGCCATCCCGAAAACCAATGAGGGCCCCCAAATCCCATCAGTTTTCTTCCTACATCCCCTACACCACCCTTGGCAAATACCTAATGAGCAACATGCATGTGTATTCATATTCTGAGACTTTTTCCAGACAGGTAAATGCTTCTTGGGACATTCTCTCAAGCAACCAGCCCTGGTATTAGCATCAACTCCCAAACAGATCTTATTCTGGATTCACTCAGGTTGAAAGCCTTGGACCATGTGTTGCTGATACCCACATTGACCCTCTAAGAAACCTTTTCATGAGCATTTTTTTTTAACACAAGGACATCTCAGTCCAACGTTAAGCCAATTGTACAAAAGAATGCCAGACGCAGAGCAATAATTACAACTTGAGCCTGGAGAGAGTATTTTTGCTTGTCTAATATATTTTTCTTCTTCCTAGTGTATATCGGCCTCATGGTTGGTGTGGTACCTGCGTGGCCTGGTAAGAGATTTTCTAGGCTTGGCTGAGTTTTGTGTAGGAGACAGAGGATTTGGGTGACCTAATCCTGAGAAGTCTAAAATGCGGGGAGTTTGATTTCTGATGCCAGATCTGTTGCCCATTTTTGTCTGAATCCTTTTTCTCAGATTTTCTCAAATACTCTCCTTTTCCCTGTGAAAGGAGCCAAAAGGAGCCACATTTGCACATTTGTCTCTCAAAACTTTTATAAGAGATTAACACCAGAGATCATTTTATTTTTTTTTAATGTTTATTTATGTTGAGAGAGAGAGAGAGTGCATGTGAGCAGGGGAGGGGCAGAAAGAGAGGGATAAAAAGAGAATCCCAAGCAGGCTCCACCCTGTCAGCGCAGAGCCCCATTCAGGGCTCAAACCCACGAACCGCGAGATCATGACCCAGGAGCTCATGACCTGAGCTGATATCACAAGTCAGACACTTAACGGACTGAGCTGCCCAGGTGCCCCACACCAGAGATCATTTTAAAACTCCTTAAAAGGGGCCTCTGGGTGGCTTAGTCGGTTAAGCCTCCGACTTCGGCTCAGGTCATGATCTCATGGTTCGTGGGTTTGAGCCCTGCGTCGGACTCTGTGCTGACAGCTCAGAGCCTGGAGCCTGCTTCGGATTCTGTGTCTCCCTCTCTCTGCCCCTCCCCGCTCATGCTCTGTCTCTTTCTGTCTCAAAAATAAATAAAACATAAAAAAAAAAAAAAAAAACCTCCTTAAAAGAATTATCAGGGGCGCCTGGCTGGGTTAGTCGGTAGAGCATGCGACACTGGATGTCGGGGTTGTGAGTTCGAGCCCCATGTTGGGTGTATAGTTTACTTAAAAATAAAATCTTTTAAAGGAATTTTAAATTTAAAACCCCTTAATCGAAGATTGAGGAGACACAGACTATGCCAAACAAAAAACAATCCAGAAATGATTTCCCTTTAATTTGCATTCTTACACCTGTTTTCTGGTGCCAGGTAAAGGAAAATAACTTCTTTTAAACTAAACACCTTGCCTACATATATAAACCTGTCCCCATAATCTCACTGTGCATTAACTATACGTCCAACCTTGCGATGGGCACAGGGGATGAGGAGTTCGCAGTCAAGAAGCAAAGATCCTAGGTTCTAAGTATAGGAAGCTTCGAGAATCACAAAAAGTGAATTTGGAAAACAAAAAAAAAAGACTTGCATTTGAACAGGATTTGACAACTATAGCTTTATTTTTTTTTATGTTTTTATTTATTTTTGAGAGAGAGAGAGAGCAACTGGGAATGGGGGTGGAGGAGAGGGTGAAGGGGACAGAGGATCCAAAGCGGTCACTGACAGCAGAGAGCCCAATGCAGGCCTCGAACTCACAAACTGTGAGATCTTGCCCTGAGCCAAAGTTGAACACTTAACCGACTGAGCCACCCAGGTGCATGACAAGTATAGCTTCAGAGTCTCATTTGCCGCTGCCTCTTCCCAGCTGCATAATACTGTATAACCCAACTTCTCAGTTTCACAGTCTGTAGAATGGGTCTCTTAATAGCACCTACTTCAGCATTGCCGCCCAGATTCAATGCCCAGAAAGGGCCAGGCTGGGCATACATTATCTGTCCCTTCCTTCCATGACTGGGGAATAAGTGCAGTGGGAAATTCAGTGGAGAGAAGGCAGGCAAGAGGGCTGAGCTGCTTGCAGCAGTGCAGAAGGAGTTGGGAGTAGAGTTGAGAGAGTGAGGTGGCCCAGGACAGAACGACATAGATCATTTTGATTCATTGAGCCACTGAGAGTCCATGATAATTAGGGTGAGCCCAGATCCTGTTTACACAGTGCCGAGTTCCTGCATCCTAAGCTTGCCAGCCCGAACATCAGTCAGTTCTGTGCTTCATTCCTCGTGCCCACCAGAACCATTTCCTTCCTGTGTTTCTTTTTTTTTTTTTTAATGTTTTATTTATTTTTGAGAGAGAGAGAGAGAGAGAGACAGCATGAGCAGGGGAGGCGCAGAGAGAGAGGGAGACACAGAATCTGAAGACAGGCTCCAGACTCTGAGCTGTCAGCACAGAGCCTGACGCGGGGCTCGAACCCATGAACCGTGAGATCATGACCTGAGCCAAAGTCGGACGCTGCGCCCCAGCTTCCTTCCTGTGTTTCCAAGGCCCCCGGGGCTCCTGTGCTGGGTGTGTGGGCTCCAAATCCCAAGGGACAGAAGGGAGAATAGCCAAGTGACACCCTGGGTTCCAGATTTCAGTGTTGTTGTTTTTTTCCTCCTGTTTCCTTTAGATTTGTCTGATGAATCTTGCACCCTAAAGGTGACATTTCGCAATTTCCGGCTAATCTTATCATGGGAATTAAAAAACCATTCGATTGCACCGACTCACTATACATTGTGGTACACCATCATGAGGTTGGTTTGACATTTTATTTTTTTCTTGCTAAATATATTATCTTGCTACTAATTGGGGAGTGGAGTAGAGTCGTAATCTTACTTGTGATAAAGCTTCTCTCTTCTCCTTCTCTCTCTATTTTGTATGCAGAGCTTTAAAAGTCCAAGGACAAGACACAAGTCCATTTTTAATTAAGCTGAATACTTTAACAATCCAAAACTATTTCTAACAAAAGTTGTATTTATAACCATTTCTGCAGGGCAGAGCCTCACGAAAGCAGAATAATTACTGCGTATGGTTTCTGTAATTATTTCTCTGACTCAGTAAGTCTGAATGTTTAAAAGCACTGTTTTCTGAGGACCGGAGTCCAAAGATCTGGTGACCACGCTGATGTCGTGTTCACTTTCTTTGCCTGGGGAGTCGTGTGGCACATCAGAGAGCTGCCTGGTCCAGACCGGGAGAGGCGCAGGTCCGTGGTCTGGCTTGATCATTAATCAGCCGTGACCTTCAGGCACAGAGCTCAGCTTCTCCGAGCTCAGCATCCTGTTTATAGGCTGCTGCAGAGAGTAATGACTTAATGGATGGAGCCTTCTGCGTCTCGCTTTTTCCGCCGTCTGACATCACCCTTATAAGTTGTTACTTTAATCTAATAGCCGCGCTCTTTTGTTTGCTGTTTATCTGGCTAATAATAGCTGTTACTACCACTAACTGACCCATGGGAGGCCTCTCGTGAGTTTCTCCGGTACCTGCCAAAGTCCTCTCTGCGTTAGGTGGTCACATGTATTGCCTACTTACCTTTCTGAGGCTCAAGAAACCAGACATCTGTGTTGTCCCCATACAGAACAGGCTGACTTAGGCCTGGACCACGTGATCCTCAGCTGGAGAGAGAGTGTGTGTCAGGGAGGACACTCATGATGGTCCCGTAGGGGCAGGGAGATCTGGGGTTTTGCCGTGAAAGTGTAAGGTTTGCTCATTCATTCATCCAGCAGATATTTACTGAGCACCTACTACATTGCCAGGGGACCAACCCTGAACCAAAACCCTTGACCTCCTGGAGCCTTGAGCAGACATTCTGAAAGTAGGCAGACATATCAAAAAAACAAAGATATAACGTGGTAGGTGATGGTAAATGGAACTCAGAAACATAAAGACAAGCGAGAGGGATTAGGAGAGAGAGGGTGGACATGATGGGGTAAGGTGTTCCTTTTTTTTTTTTAAGTTTATTTATTTTGAGAGAGCGCGCAAGCACAAGCTGGAGAAGGGCAGAGAGAGGAGAGAGAGAGAGTCCCAAGCAGGCTCGGTGCCATCAGTGCAGAGCCTGATGCAGGGCTCAAACTCACGAACTATGAGATCACGACCTGAGCTAAAACCAGAAGTCAGAAATTCAACCGACTGAGTCACCCAGGCACCCCAAGGTGTTCCATTTTATTTTATTTTTTTTAATGTTTATTTTTGAGAGAGAGAGTGCACGCGCAAGCAGGGGAGGGGCCAGAGAGAGAGGGAAACACAGAATCGGAAGCAGGCTCCAGGCTCTGAGCTGTCAGCACAGAGCCCGACACGGGGCTCGAACCCACGGACTGTGAGATCATGACCTGAACAGAAGTCAGATGCTTGACCGACTGAGCCACCCAGGCGCCCCAAGGTGTTCCATTTTAAATAACGTGGTTAGGGCAGGCAGCTGATACAGTGATACTTGAGCAGAGCCATAAAGAAATGAGGAAGTTGCACACGCAGTTAATGGATTCTCCGTCCCATAAATGCTAAAGTTTGCCTTTTCTCATTTCTTTTCCTTTCAAAGTAAACCAGACGATATGAAGATTGTGGAGCACTGTTCAAATATCACAGCATCATTTTGTGACCTCACCGATGTGTGGGAAGTCCTGTCCGAGACCTACGTCCCCAGAGTTGATGGATTCAGAGGGAGCACAATGTTGGTCAGCTGTATCAGCGATTTCTTCCTGGGAGCGCATGGTGAGTTAGTCTCTGCTTCTCATTTTCATCATCATCATCATCATCAAGGTCATCATTATTTGCTTTGCTGTGACATAGGCAGGTCTGCAGAGGTGTCTGAAACTCAGGGCTACGTTCACTAGCTGGCCTTGCCACCTCCTAGCTCTGGAGCTGTGAAGTGTTTGCCTCTCTGAGCCTTAGTTTTCTTATCCAAAAAATGGGACGATAATCTGTACTTTGCAAGACGATCCCTCACTGCCTATCTAAGGCAGGCAATTCCGGCAGCAATGATTGGTTTGTTCATTTCGCAACCTGACAGGAAGTAGGGGGTGAGGTCCAGAAGGCCTGTACCTGAGCTGTCCCAACTCTTTGGGCCAATGTTTTCCTTAATACTGTACCCCCTCCCCCAGATCAGAACCCAGTAGTTCTTTTTCTTTTTTTAATTTTTTAATGTTTTTATTTATTTTTGAGAGAGAGAGAGACAGCGTGAGTAGTGGAGGATCAGAGAGAGAGGGAGACACAGAATCCGAAGACAGGCTCCAGACTCTGAGCTAGCTGTCAGCACAGAGCCCGACGCGGGGCTCGAACCCACGAACCGTGAGATCATGACCTGAGCCGAAGCCGGACGCTTAACCGACTGAGCCCCCCAGGCGCCCCTCAGTAGTTCTTATCCATCTCAATCCCAAAGCATATGTACACCCGGGGCACAGACTCGGAGGAGGCTGGACCTCAAGAGTGGGCCTGCCTGTCTTTCTTTCCCTGTGACTGGAGTCAGCTCCGTGTGGCACTTGTGTTAAACAGCTCCGGGCCGGTTGCGGGTGGCCCTCAGCCAGACTCCAGCACTTCTTCAACATCCTAACTTGCAACCTGTTTCCAAGAGAATGATCCGGTTTCCGCTCCCTGTTAAAGGCTGTGTGGATGTGTGTTCACACATACGTGCTTAGCAAAGTGACAATAACCGAATCCCACTGTCGCAAACAACTCAGATACTTACCAGTCACTGGATTTGTGTGTGTCTATGTTTATGTGTGTGTCCAAAAAAGAAAAGAAAGAAAAGCGCAACTTACAGGTCATGGTGTTCAGACTGTTACAGAAAATATAGTAAAGTAAGAATGAGATGTCATTTTTCAAGACTCAAAATGGTAAATGTTGACCATATGTAAATACCCAGGTTTAAAGGAAATGCAGAGAACGTGCTTCGGCACCATCTTTCTGAAAATATGTAGCAGGATGTATTAAAACCTTAACGTGTCCCTGCTGCAATCCAGAATTCGTCCTTAATAATTTGTCCCAAAGAAACAGTTACGGACAAATGTAATGATTTAGCTCCAACAATGCTCATTGACACAGTGGTTCAATTCAGAAAATGTAGAGACAGGGGCGCCTGGGTGGCTCAGTCGATTAAGTGTCCAATGTCGGCTCAGGTCACCATCTCACGGTTCTGGGCTCGACCCCCGCATCGGGCTCTGTGCTGCCAGCGTGGAGCCTGGAGCCTGCTTGGGATTCTGTGTCTCCCTCTCTCTCTGCCCCTCCCCTGCTCCCGTTCTCTCTCTCAAAAATAAATAAACATTAAAAAAAAATTTTTTTTAAAAGAAAGCAAAGAAAATGTAGAGACAATCTAAATGGTCAACACAGCAAATCAGTTAAATTATAGTACAGCCAGACACTCAGTGGAATAGAATCAACCATAAAAAGTTATGATGAAGATCCAGAATCAGCCAACTTTCCATAAAGCCCAGAGAAGAAATACTTTAGACTTTATGGGCCACATATCATGCACCATGTCACCTACCCTTCTTCAGTTGTTTTGCAACCCTTTTATTTTTTTAAAGTTTGTTTATTTATTTATTTATTTTGAGAGAGTGAGAGAGAGCAAGCAGGGGAGGGGAAGAGAGAAAGGGAGAGAGAGAGAGAGAGAGAGAGAAACCCAAGTAGGCTCTACACTGTCAGCATGGAGCCCGATGCAGGGCTCCCAAACTGAAGAATCATGAGATCAAGACCTGAGCCGAAATCAAGAGTCAGAGGCTTAACCAACTAAGCCACCCAGGTGCCCTACAACCCTTTAAAAAATAAAAACCACTATGAACTGGCAGGCCGTGCAAAAATCCAGCCCACAGGTCTGTTTTCCACCCCTTGATGTAGATAAATATGTATTAATACGTTTGTGAAATGAGTTAAGTGAAATACATACCATGCAAAACTTTGGGTACGAATGATTTAATTTTAGGTGAGATATGTGTACGTGTATATACACTAGTTCAGTTTATATGCGTGTGTATATAAATTTACACTGATATACTATAGACAAAAAACGATTAACCACATTCAAGGACAATTGCCTACTGTATTTTCTGATATTTCTGCAATGGTCGGGTATTGTTATTGTAATATGATAAGTCATTTTTAGTTTTATGTTTGGAATACAGTCTGAAAATTCGGAAAGTACTGACTTCCATCCTGGAGCCCGTCTTCCACTTCTTGTGGTCATTTTACGCAAATCACATCACTTTTTTGTTCTCAGTTTTTCACCAATAAAAAAAAATACAACCCATGCCTCAACTAGGACCATAGGCAGGTTAAAGAGAAGATGGTTGTCAAGAAGTCAGGTTGTATTACAGCCCTGGGAGCGTTACTGTTATGAAGTCATTGGCTAACATCCCTGGGGTTTGTTTCTGATTCTGTTTTCTAAACAGTGTCTTTGGAAACACCAGAGTTTGATATTGTTGGCTTTACCGACCACATCAAAGTAATAGTGAAATTTCCACCAGTCGTTCCCAAGATGCTGAATGGGGAAATCTTACAGTTTTACTTACCACTCGTCATCGAAGAACAGTCAGGGAAGATTGTTAAGAAGGTAAGTGGCTAAAACTGCTCTGAGCTGACAGTGAATATATTTGACTGTCTTCTTCTAAAGAAAAAGAAAAAAAACATGTGTAATGATTTGAGCAGTTAAGCCTAAGGGGTCTGAATCCGTGGGGTCTGACCTTAAGAAAGAAGTCTCCGTAGTTCATTCATTGTGGAAATATGTTGACTTAGCCTAGCAGTGTGGTCTTCTTTCAAAGAATAAGTCACATGCACGACATCAAGGGACAGACAGGAAAGAGAAAGGAATGTGGTGTGGACGAAGGGAACAAGCTAACTTCAGCACACTGGGGCGAAATTCCAGGATGGTGGAATGAGTGGAAGTGGGCCCTGCCTGGAACAGCAGCTTACATGTGCATAGCCCTTTGCCAATTTTAAACCCTTGCAAGTACCAGCCCGCAAGGGGCAGGGGCATTTCAGGCAAAGGGCACAGAGAACAGAGGTCCTGAGGCTGGAGGGGACCCAGTAGATTTGAGAACCAGGGCAGGGAGCTAGAATGGACTAATCGAGACAGGAGAAAAGAAGGAGACGAGGTCAGGGAGGCAGTGGGGCCCAATCGTGTTGGGCTTTGAGGGTCTGAGGGTTTGAGGTCTCAGGAAGCTGCTAGAGGACCCGAGGTGTTAACAGGGCATCCTGGCAGGCGTATTGAGAACAAACCATAAGAGCCAAAGGTAGAACTTGGGAGACCAAGTAAGAGGCTGTGGAGGTGGTAATTACTTAGTAGGAAATAGCAAATTATATAATTATAATTTTTGCTGTAATATCTATCTGGATGTAATCAACACCCTAATCCTTTGATTAGGAAAAGGAAACAAAAATAACAGAAGGAAAAAATAAGCTTATGTAGCCCAGAGACTGTATCAAGTCTCTTTAAATATCATAATCCAGTCATATCTAATTTATATTCAACCCATGAGCTACTAACTCTGTTCGAGATTATTATTTCTAAAATAAGAGAGCTATGGTTATTAGGATATGGACAACACCAGGAGAGGAAAATGATGGTTCATATGCATCTTCTTCATTAAAGAAAAGTAATCTTTAGATTAAATTAGATCAAGAAAAAAGGAAGAGGCTACTGGTGTAGCACAGGTGACAGATGGTGCTGGCTTAGACCACTTGGCAGTCATGAGAAGTGGTTAAATTCCGCATGTATCATGAAAGTGGAGCTGACGGTATTTTTGGATGGATTGGATATGCCGTGTGGTGAAGAAAGAGACAAGAGCACCCAGATAGTTGGAGTCTCCATTAATTAAAATGGGGAAGATTACGGGGGCGCCTGGGTGGCTCAGTTGGTTGAGCGTCCAACTTCGGTTCAGGTCATGATCTCGCGGTTCATGAGTTCAAGCTCTGTGTCGGGCTCTGTGCTGACAGCTCAGAGCCTGGAGCCTGCTTCGGATCCGTGTCTTCTTTTCCCTCTGCCCTTCCCCCATTCACACTCTGTCTCTCTCTCTCTCAAAACTAAATTTAAAAAAATTTTTTTTAATTTAAATGGGGAAGATTACAGATGGAAGAGGTGGATGGTTGGATATCGGTAGCTTGGATCTGGATATGTTAAGTTTGAGGTGCCTAGAAGGCATCCAGGAGGAGATACTGAGCAGGAGTTGGATGCTCTGAGTCTGGAGCTCGGGGGAGAGCTCCTCACTGGAGAGATGTCCTGGGGAGTTGTTGGCTTCTTGGTGTGTACTGATCCCTTGAGACAAGGTGAGATCACCTGGAAGTGGGTATGCAGAGAGAAGAGAAGACGTCCAAAGTCAGAGCCCCAGAAGCCCAGAATATAGAAATCTAGCAAATGAGGAAACAGCAAGAGAGACTAGAGGGGCGCCTGGTTGGCTCCGTCGGTAGAGCATGCAGCTCTTGATCTCGGGGTTGTGAGTTCAAGCCCCACGCTGGGTGTGGAGGTTACTTAAAAATAACATCTTAAAAAAGAGAGAGAGAGACTGGGAAGGAGCAACCAGCATGGTAGGAAGAGAACTAGGTGAAAGTGATGTCCTGGTAGCTGAAAGAAGAAAGTTCCAGAAGGAGAAAGGGATCTACTGAATCAAATGCTATAAAGGGGACACGTTAGATGAGGACTATGGATTGGGTATTGGATTTAGCAACATGGAAGTCCTGGTGACCTTGATAAGAGTGATTTCAGTGGAGTGATGGGGTGAGGACCTGGTAAGAGTGGATTCCAGAAAGAGAAGGAAGAGAGAAATTGGAGACAGTGAGAACTAATTCTTCTAAGGAACTTTTCTGTAAAGAGGAGAGATACTCTGTGGTGGCTCTAGGGGAAAGTGGGGTCAAGAGAGAGAGATTTTATTTTATTTTTAAGTTTATTTTGAGAGAGAGAAAGAGAAAACAAGGGAGGGGCAGAGAGCGAGGGAGAGAGAGAATCCCAAGAAGGCTCCATGCCATCAGCACACAAAGCCTGACTCAGGGCTGGATCACGAACCACGAGATCATGACCTGAACCAAAATCAAGAGTCAGACACTTAACCAGCTGAGTTGCCAACCAACCCAGGTGCCCCCATGGGAGAGACATTTTAAAATAGAAGAAGTTATGGGGTGCCTGGGTGGCTCAGTTGGTTGAGCGTCCGACTCTTGATTTCAGCTCAGGTCATGATCTCACAGTCGTGAGTTTGAGCCCCGTATTGGGCCCCACGCTGGGTGTGGAGCCTGCTTAAGATTTTCTCTCTCTCTCTCTCTCTCTCTCTCTCTCTCAAAATAAAATAAAATAAAACGGAAGATGTTACAACATGTTCATATGCATATGGGATGTTCCAAAGGGATTGCTGGAGCCATGTGCTTGAGGAAATGAGGATGGATGGAATCTCATGAGCACAAGAAGGGGTTGGCCTTGGTGCAGAGCAGGGACTGTGCATCCAAGGCAAGTAGCGGAGGCAAAATACTCAGGCGAGCTTCTGTTTGCTCAGTGAACCAGGAAGCAAGTATGGCAGACTTCATCAAGATCACACAGTGGCCACACCAGGTGTGAAACCCAGATAGTCTGACTCTCCGCTACTATTGGCCATTTCTCTTGGAGGCGAGAGCCCTCCCTCCATGACACTGTTTCTACTTCTGTCCTTTTTTCATCGTTGCTTGTTGGTGATGCATGAGAGTTTAGTTTGTTAGGGATTTTTCTTTTCTTTTCTTTTCTTTTTTAATTCATCCTCCTTCCAAACAGAAATTTACAGAAAAACATTATTACAGAAGGTGGTATATGAACTGCTGGAAATCCTGATTCATAGAACTGCTAGTATTTTGAAAACTATAAAACGTTATGCAGAAGTTGTTTTTCTTGAAAGAAAC
Organism: Cryptoprocta ferox; assembly: GCA_028646485.1. Taxonomy (NCBI): domain Eukaryota; kingdom Metazoa; phylum Chordata; class Mammalia; order Carnivora; family Eupleridae; genus Cryptoprocta; species Cryptoprocta ferox. The sequence continues at coordinate 11,264,786 of CM053573.1, read as the reverse complement.
TTCATATCTTCTCTTTAATTCTAAAATGGAACAGAACTCCCTGGGAACAGAAGAGGCAAGGTGTCTTAAGGGAGAAGATGAGGAATTATACATCAGCCACAGTTCTGCCACAGCCAAGCTGTGCGGCCTTGGAAAGTGACTTAACCACTCTGAGTGGTAGTTTCCTCATCTGGAGAATGCGGATAGTTTCAACTTTGCAGACCGTTTTCGTAATCACATTCATTAATATGTATGAAAGTACTTCCTAAAGGGGAGACACATATCATTAATGAAAAAAGATAATCTTATTTTCTTAGTTTTCTTGTTTTTGCAAGATTATCTTAATGCAAGACCAAATAATCTTGTAAAAATTACATCATGGAAACTTTTTTTTTCATTTTATTTACCTGAGAAAAAGAGAGATAGCACACATGGGAGAGAGGGGCAGAGGGAGAGAGAGAGAGAGAGAGAGAGAGAGAGAGAGAGAGAGAATCTCAAGGAGACGCCATGCTCTGTGTAGATCCCTCAACACTCTAACCAACTGAGCCCCCCCCCCGGCACCCCAACATCATGGAAACTTCTATTCCTCGTTGAAATTTTTTCTACTCATTACAAAATGCAGTTACTAGACTAGATTTCATGGTTTCAAAACGTGCGTGCTATACATGTACATCTAGTTTTGTGCTAAATTGCTGGCCCCAAATAACTTAAAAATCCTTTTTCTTTTCAAGCCTAAGACCTTTCTATCCCCATTTAAGATCTGAAGACAAATCCCCAAGGAGACTCGTAGGGCCTGCCTCCAAATGAAATTCTCACTCAAAGTCTTCCTGATTTTTTGCTTCTTTTTACAGCACTACCCCAAGCTAAAAAGAAACCTCAGTGGAAATTTCACTTACGTCATCGACAAGTTAACTCCAAATACAAACTACTGTGTATCTGTTTATTTTAAGTCTGAAGATACGAGAGGAATAAATAGATCTCCAGTAAAATGTACCTTCCTTCAACCTGGACAGGAAACAGGTATACATTTTTGAAAATTCATGTTTTGCTTTTACGTCGAGGGAAAACCTAGTTAATGAACAGACTCTGAAAGTCATGGAGCCCTAAAGGTATTCCTTCCCCTAAAAGCACATGAGAGATGCTCTCTGTTGGTCAGTCTCTACGATGCGGCAGAATCACCAGCGGGACAATCAGATATCTACCTTTAGACAGTCAGATTCTCCTGAAGTGCAAACGCTTTTAGTTCAGGGAGTCGGGATTAAATTCAGTTCTGGGTGCCCTTGGTTTGGCCATTATACAAGCCAGCTGCTGGAAGGAGGCAGGGTTACTGGAATGAATTGCATGCAGAGGTATCAGAGGGTCAAATTGTGGAGGCTGCGTGGGGTCACTGGCGTGGCCAGCCTGCAGGAAGGTTGGCTATTGCTTTAGATGGAAGGGAACCCCACCAGTGTGTATGACATAGGCCCTGATGAAGACTGAAAAGTCCTTTTGTTAAAAAGGCATCAGAACAGTTAACAGCACAGTCCCCGAACCTTCCTCTGAGTGGAGAAATCTGCAGTGAGAACAGTCAGGCTTAGGGACACTCACTGGCGATTATTTGCTTGGGAGGTAACGAGGTCCCTCATCGTTTTGCCGAACGTGAACATCTCCACCAAAGAAGCCTTTCGGAATTTCTGAGCCCCGACGAGAGTTTCTTTAATGGTCTGATTTGCCAGAGGACAGACAAAATCGGGGATGGGGGTGGACAGAAGGATGCAACTATAATGATATGGCTTCTTTGTGGATTAAGGGAACTGCGTTCCCCACTGCCTGGCGCCTGCTTCGTGGAGATGCTCAGTGCGATTCTACTCTCCGGCGGTACGCAGGGCCGTATGACGCACAGAGCGATTGTAAAGGGGAAAGTTATCTTCTGTAAAGCATCTTTAAAGGAAAAAGGCGTTAGCTTAAATCGTTATTGCGGTGTCAGTTAGAGATGGGCAACCCTAAACTCGCGTATAAGTTCCTTATGCCTGTAGCTCTTACAAAAACATGAACCCCAAACAAATGTACATGTTTATGTCCTAATCCCAATTCTCCAACACCAACCGGGTGTCCAGTGATTCAGTTCATTCTGGAGTTACTACACCCCACAGGTTAAGGGGCTCCGTCCCTCGAGACTGCCCCCTCTTCAGGTGCCAGCTGCGTGTCCGGCCATCCACACTTCTCTGCAATCAGGCTACAAATTCAGAGGGTCCCACGACCTCCCTTTAGATTTAATAACTCACCAGGACTCAAGGAATTCAGGAAGCACTATACTCAGGATTACTTTTTTTTTAATGTGTATTAATTTTTGAGAGAGAGAGACAGAGCGTGAGCAGAGAGAGAGAGGGAGACACAGAATCTGAAGCAGGCTCCAGGCTCTGAGCTGTCCGCCCGAGGGGGGACTTGAATTCACAAACCTCGAGATCATGACTTGAGCCAAAGTCAGAGGCTTAACTGACTGAGCCACCTAGGTGCCCCTAGTTTTTTAAATGTTTATTTTTGAGAGAGAGAGAGAGAGAGAGAGAGAGAGAATCCCAAGCAGGCTCCACGCTGACAGCAGACAGCCCAATGAGGGGCTTGAACTCACGAGTCGTGAGATCATAACTTCTGCCAGTCTGACGCTTAACTGACTGAGCCACCCAGGTGCCCCAGGGTTACTGTTTTATCTCAAGAATACCATGAACGGCCAGATGAAGAGGCACAGAGTCTGGGAGGGTCGCGAGTGCTGGTGCATCTGTTCCCATCGAGTCAGGGTGCACCACCCTCCTGATACGTCCATGTGTTCCCTGACCCAGAACCCCCCCAGCCTCGCTGTCCAGAGTTTATACTGGGTTTCGTTACGTAGGCGTGGTTGATGAAATCGTCATCCACTAGTGATTGAACTCCATCTCCAGCCCCTCCCCCTCCCCCCAAAGGTCAGGGGCCAGAAGTTCCCACTCTCTAAACACCAGGCTGGGTTTTCTGGTGACCAGCGCCCATCCCGGACCTATCCAGTGCCCTCCCTTGAGTCGCCTCATTAGCATAAACTCAGATATGGTCCCCGAAAGACACTCCTATCGCTGAGGAACTTCCCTAAGGGTTTTTGATGGTCTGTGCCAAGAACCAGGGGCAAAGACCGGATTGTATTTTTATTATTGTTATTATTTATCATTATTATCATTATTATACTACGATCTTATAGACAAACGAAACTGCAAACCAACTGAATAGAGAACGATTTCCTCCTCTACTCACGGAACCCTTCTGTACTTCCTCAGGTGAGGGGCTTTTCCCCTATACCAGGCAATTCTCCCACACCAGCTCAGTGTCCTACAATTTAACTCAAGTCTGACACTCCTATCTGGAGTTAGGGGCTCAGTCCCACAGGACTGCCACCCCAACACCACCACTTCAAATGCCAGTTGCAGGTCACAGTTGTCAGTTGGGTGTCAGACCGACTGGCTCTAAATCAGAGATTCTCACAACCCCCTCCTCGCGTTCGATGATTTGCTAGAATGGCTCACAGAACTCAGGAAAACCGTTTCTTTCCTGGATTCCTGGTTTATTATAAAAGGGCACCACCCAGGAACAGCCTAGGTGGAAAGCTCCATACGGCCAGGTCCGAGGGGAGGGCTGGGAGCACAGCGTCCGCCCAGTTTCCCAGCCCAGAAGCTTTCCTCTGAAGGTCTTATGCAGACTTCATTACAAAGGCAGGACCGATGAAATCCTTTGCCACTGACAATTAATTCACCCTCCAGCCCCTCTCTTGTCCCCAGAGGTCCAGGGGTGGGATCGAAAGTTCCAGTCACTGGTCAGTTCCCCTGGCAACCAGCCAGTATCCTTAGGGGTTTTCCAAAGATCACCTCATTAACATAAACTCGAGTGTGATTGAAAGGGGGTTGGTTATGAACAAGATACGCCTTTTACCTTCCGTGCTCTCATCGCTTAGGAAGTGCTAGGGGTTTTCAGAGCTCCATGCCCTGCACGAAGTGGGGACAAAGACCAACTATAGATTTTTTTTATCGTAAATCACAATATCACCAGTAAAAACTCAAATTAGGAATATGACATGACAGACGAGGGTTTGCAAAACTCAGCCCCCACTTGGAAGATGAACGTGAGACACATTCTTTGGAGGCTGACATGCGCTGTCATGACTCAGTTTTTGCCCTGCCTGTTCTGCTTCCCCTGCTAAGAAATAGTCGTTCAATAGCAGGTTGTCACGTCATTTCATCTTCACTTGGTGTAAACACATCATTCTGCATATGATGTCACATCAACAGAGAGTCAGCCTCTCTCCTTACATCATTACCCCAGGCAGTGAAAGGACAGGCATTCCTCACTATCAAATATTTGATGTCTCAACTCTTAGTGTCTGAAACTCAGGACCCAAGGAGGTTCATATAATGTGGACTTCCACACTGTCCAGACTTGCCATGGAAACTACCTTTAACAAGCCCAACTTGGGAACCAGACAGGTTAGGATGAGGTAGAGGGGGTGGGGGGAGGTCTCGAAAGACAGCCTGGGACCAGTGTTAACTTCCCCAGACTCCGTGGTGAACACCACTAACTTAGGGCATCACTCATACGGGGGGAGTTTAGTCCAGAGATCGAGAGAAATGTCTCCCTCTGGTCGAGTCTGAAATTAACCCGTTGACTCTTTCGCTAAGGCCCCGAGGGAAGGCTGTGCCCATCCATTTGACAAACATTTATTGGGAACCCACTGTTTGCTGGATTCTCTTGCAGATGCTGGGGCTACAGCAGGGAACAAAACAAATAAAACTAATACTTCCTGACCATGTGGAGCTTACGTTGCAACAGAGAGACAGAAAAACAAAATTTTAAAAAGGTACTTGCAGTCAGAAGGTTGCAATTTTGACAAGAAACTTAAGGGGCACTCAGTAGGACAACAGTGGGCTCTGCAGAGCCCCGGTGTGGCCAAAGTGCAGCCTCAGAATGACCCAGTTGTTTCTTTCAGACAAACTCCCCTTTTCCACTTCTTTCTGCCTGCCGTGTCTACTGTTGAATAGCAAACTTTCATCTGAGTCCATTTGGAAGGTCTAAGTAGCTTTATTGAACGATTTGTGCATCGGGCAGCGTCCCATCTAGCAAGCAAAAAGGAGCTCCAAAGGGCTGCAGAAAGATAAAGGTTTGTAAAGGCAAGACAAGGAAGTCAAACGAAAAATAGGATTATTTCAGGTGAGGTCACCTCCCTTTGAGGGACCTAAAGGTCTTATTCTATTAGGTGGATTACCTCATGGTGCTCAGTAGGAAATTCCAGAATGACTAGTTCAGTGACGTGGGCCAGGCATAAAATGACTCCTTTTGGGACCTTGAGTTTTCCTTTTAACCATTCTAACAGGTGGATATTGAGCCTTTGAGATATGGCTAGTATGAATGAGAAACTGAGGGTTTTTTTTTTTTATTCTGATGATTTAAATTTAAGTAGTCCCGTGTGGCTGATGGCTCCTGAACTGGGTAAGTGTAGACATAGAACATCATTATAAACTGGAAGAATCTTCACTTCTAAAAATTAAATCTGTCATTTTTATCATTTAAAACTATGTATATTTGGATTACTTCCATTCTTTTGTCTTTAACAGTCGTCTTTCCAAAGTTTGCTCTTTGATATCTCATTCCTCTCATCTGTGATAATTCATTGAATTTATTTCGAAATAAAGTCATTTCATTTTTCATCAACAGAGCCATCAGAATCTGCCAAAATAGGAGGAATCATTACGATGTTTTTAATACCAGCTGTCTTCATAAGCACCATAATAATACTGAAACGGGTTGGTTATATATGCTTAAGAAATGAGTTCCCCAAAGTTTTGGTATGTAGTTGTTTTTTTTTAATTTCTATCTTTATTTTATAACTTAAGAATTTTTATTATATTCTTAAATATTTTCACAGAAGAAAACAAACCATTTACTAACAATACTAAGATGGGGGCGCCTGGGTGGCTCAGTTGGTTAAGTGTCCAACTTCAGCTCAGGTCTTGATCTCACGGTTCATGAGTTCTAGCCCCGCGTTGGGCTCTGTACTGACAGCTCAGAGCCTGGAGCCTGCTTCGGATTCTGTGTCTCCCTCTCCCTCTGCCCCTCCCCGCTCACGCTCTGTCTCTCTCTGTCTCTCAAAAATGAATAAATGTTAAAAAAAATTTTTAATAATAAAATAAATAAAAATAAAAATAGTAAGATGGTTTATCACTCTGGGTAACTTTTCCATCCCTATAAATATATATTTACAGTTGATGCTTTATGTTTACACTTTGCCCACATATTATTTTTAATGGTCACTAGTATCCCATTGTTACTCGTGTATTATTTTTCCCTTAATCATTTGCCAGCTGTAGGCCATCTGAATTGATTTCTTTTTCCTTTCTTTTCCTTGCTTTTTCTTCTTTGGCCTTTATGAATAATGAATGCAGTGTGTTTCATGAACATTTTTATAAAGATCATCTTTCAATTTGGATTACTTCAGTGGAACATATATACACAAAGTGGATTTATCTTATAAAAAGATAAAGAATTAATTTATAATGCCAGTAGCAGCACATAGGTGTATACATTTCTCCAAAGCTCCGCTGACATTGATTAGTTATTTTTACTACTTTTGTTCATTTATCACGTGTAAAGGTCATCCCTAGTTGCTCTCATTTGTGTTGCTTTAATTGTTAGCGAAACCAGCCACTTTGCTGGTCTTCGTTCTTCCGCTATGCTTCCCAAGGTGCTTGCTTTCTGCTCAGACAAATCTGGGTATTGATCTTATTTCCAAAACCTCATGTCTTTTGACTCAGCTTCTTTTGCCCATTATTTGTCATTTCTCTCTCCCATCGGGCGTTGTCCTTCTATATTCATAAGTTTTCATTCAGAAATATCTTATTTTTCTCTAAACTCTTCATCTTTTTCTTCGCATTTTTTAAACAGCCACACATTTAAATACTCCTCCGCAGTTGATAAAATTGTACTCTTCTTTTTCTTGGTGTTTTTATTTGTTCGGGTGGGGTTGGGGATTGTTTATTGGGTGGTGAGTGTGCTTCAGGAGATTTTAATTTCAGTGGGTATTTGAACCCAGATGGCATTTGGCCCCGCCTTAGATGTAGATGACTCCGTATTGGGTTTCATCCACACGCTGATCCCTGCCTTTCAAGAGGACGGTTTTGATCCTTCACTGTACCTATCTTTCAGTCTTTTATGTTAGCAGTCAGATATGACCTTATCTTGGCCTTAATCCACCACTTCCCGTCTGCCAAGTATTTATTCCTTTGCCCTTGAGGTCTTAGACTCCAATATGTCTCACTGCAGCCTTGAGATATAAAGGCCCTTATCACCACACCCATTCCCTCCTAGATAAATTCTCTGCCTGACTTACCTAAACTGGTTAGTTATCCCTCCCCCAGGTCTCCCTGGGGTTCCTCCCATCCCTAAGACGCATGACCCCAAGTACTGAGAGGAAGTGATGTTATTTTGTGCCTTCCTAGTACTTCTCCATTAAAAATTGTTGCTCTGTGTTTAAGTAAAAACTCTAGGAATAGCAAAACAGAACACTCTAGGCCTTGTGTATTTGTGTGTATATGTGTTTAATCAAGAACAGATGTTGTTTTCTTTTCTTTCCTTTTTTTTTTTTGCATTTAACAAATATTTACTGAGTACCTATCATGTGTTTACATGTTCTAGGTGCTGGTAGAGAACAAAACAAACGAAAACTTCTGTCCTCGTAGATCTAAGGAGTAAGGGTAGAGACGGTGATCATTTATAGATGATATGACTGGCAAAGTAAAAAATTCACATGAATTTAGAGATAGATCATTAAGATTAATAAGTTTAGCAAATTTGTTACATACAAAATAATCAATATAAAAAATGCTTGCATTTTTATACACTAGCAATACTTAGAAAATAAACATGAAGCTGCTTTTCAACATCCAGGAAATTAAGTACACAAGTCGTAGTGTAGAGCTCTGTGACTTTTCACAAACTCAATGCACCCATGTAATTCATGCCTAAATCAAGAAAAAGAACATAATCAGCTTCCCCAGAAGGCTCTCTCCTGCCACCTTCTAGTAACTAACCCCCACCAAGGGTAACCACTATCCTGATTACTAGCAGCATAGATTAGTTTTATCTGGTTTTGAACTTGAAATCGTACAGTTAAATAGAATCACATAGTTTTTTTTTTTAAATACCATTGCAATAGTAATAAAAATATTTTTAAATCTTTATTTATTTTTGAGAGACAGACAGAGAGAGAGGGAGACACAGAATCCAAAGCAGGCTCCAGGCTCGGAGCTGTCAGTACAGAGCCCGACGCGGGGCTTGAACTCACAAACCTGAGGTCATGACCTGAGCCGAGGTCAGACGCTTAACTGACTGAGCCTCCCAGGCGCCCCATAATAAAAAATATTTTTAAAACATTGAAGATAAATCTAATAGAGGATGTCACAGGTCGTTTGTGGAGAAAACATCTTATTGAAAGACATTAACAAAGATTTGGTCAAATAGGGAGCTCAGAAACAGGCCCACACATATGGAAACATGATTAATGATGAGTAGTTATTGCCACGGGGACAGGATTGGCTCGTCCATGAATGTATCTCTATGGGAGAAAATGCAATTGGATCTCTACCTCACACCATACACAAATATCGGTTCCAGGTATATTAAAGACTGTCATGTGAAAAGCACTATAGGAGATTCTATTTGACCTTGGGGTAAGGAAGATTCTCTCAGACACAAAAAGCAGAAACTATAAAGGAGCAACATCAATACCTTTTCTTACATTAAAATTAAGAATTTCTTTTCATCGAATGTCATCACAAAGAGAGTAAAATGATAAACCACAGGCTAGGGGAAAGTATATGTAACATAAATGATCAACAGATAATTAGCTTCCAGATTATATACAGAGCTCCTGTGAATCAATAAGAACAAAAGATGAACAACCCAGTAGAAAAATTCTCCCCAAACCTGGGGCGGGTAGAGTAGGGGAAGAGCACACTTGCCAAATTGGGCAGCCCAAGTAGGCATAGGAGAATAGAGAGGAAGATGATGCTGAGGACGATTCCAGGTCTATGAAAGGAGTCTCTTGACCACCCCCTCACCGTTCGCCCCACTCTAGTTAAACCTAGAGCCAGAACCCACCAACAGGGCAAGACTCATCCTGCCTCATGTTCTCCACAGCTCCCTGCTCAGCTGCGTCCTGGTGGTGCTTTCTTCCAAGAGCTGGAATAGAGTGAGCTCTGGTCTTGCCATTCTTCTAACCCTCCTGACTCTTTAAGATCCTCCAGTCCAGGGGGCCGTGACCCAGATGCAATCGGCTCTCTAGAGTCTCTCCTTGCCCACAGTTCCCTGACACCCCTTAGGAATGTCCTGACAATCCAGAATCTAAATGGGCAGATTCCCCCGAGAAGCCAGAAGCAGCAAGGGGAGCCCAGGAGGAAGGAGTGGAAGCCAGAACACAGTCCCTGCTGTAGGCGGCCTCTGCCACTCCCTGTTCATGCACCTTGGGCAGGTTTCTTAACTTCTCTGCCTCATCTTCTCATCTGTGAAATGGGGATAAGAATAGTAAGCCTGCCTCACCGCATGGCCGTGAGGGTAAAATGAATGATAACACGAGTAAAGCACAAAGACCGGTGCCCAGCAGATAGTAAACGCTATGTAATTGGTAGCTATTATTGTGGTTGCTGTGGCATCACCATCCTCACCCTCATCACTGAACACTTCATCTCATTGAGTTTTATTATGTCAAAAAATAAAGGACACTCAGAATTGATACTCTCTCTCTCTCTCTCTCTCTCTCTCTCTTTTTTCTTAAGAATGTTCGTAACTTGCCAGCCTGCGTATTTCTCGAGAGGCCACCCTTGGAAGCAGTGGCTTTCGTGGAGGTGATTCACGTTAACAGGAAGAAGAAAGTGTGGGATTATAATTACGATGATGAGAGCGACAGCAATGAGGAAGCGGCCCCTCCAATGATCGGAGGTGGTTATACTATGCACGGACTGACAGGCAGGCTTCTGGGTCCGGCCTCCGCCTCCTCGGCCACTTTGGAAGACAGCATCGAGCCAGACGCCGAGGACCCTGATCAATCCGAACCTGAGGCTGACACCGAGCCCCTGATGGCAGCGGGGCCCAGCCCGGGGCAGGCGGGATGCTGCACGAGGGGGGCCTACGAGGGAAAAGGGAGGCTGCTGCAGGACCCCTTCTCCGAGGACGACAGCAGCTTCTCCGAGGAGCCTGGGGACAAAATTACCTTCAACGTTAATTTAAACTCTGTGTTTGTGAGGGTCCTCGAGGACGATTCAGAAGTCCCCCCGACGTTACCATCTTTTCTAGAAGAGACCACCAACCTAGAGGATTCAGATGAAATGGAAGTAAGCTTTTCGGTGGCCAGTGGGGAAGGGACACAGCCACCCTTCACCAGCCCCTCTGCAGAGTGCCCGTGGCCTGAAGATGCTCTTTCTAACAAAAGTGACAGTTCCGAGTCAGATGCAGACATCGGGGACGGTTATGTAATGAGATGAACCCAAGAAGAGTTCGTTAACATGGACCGATGATGAATACTTCCAGGGTTCTCCCTCCGCCTACCGTCGCCGGCCCCTCCGGGGCCAGCCAGCAATCTCGAAGGGAAGGTGCTGGAGACTGCAGTCGGCTCGGTGATTCCTGGTGATGTCATCCATGCAGATTCCCAGGATGGCCCCATGGGACCCTTCTAGCCTCTGCAGTGTATTGTTTACATGTCCCAAGTGATGCACTTTGAAGGGAAAAGGCCCTGTCCGTTCCCTTCACCCTCCGCATTTATAATGTTTCCGCATCCGGTCTCCCAGGGTAAGGAGCAGGGTCCCCTGCGGCTTTCGTGGGTGGTCCAGGACCCTGCAAATTAATGAAATTAGCCAGGGTGGGAATGCAGAGTGTAAAGGAAGACACTCAGCAGAGTTCACAGCAGCAACAGTCAGCAGTGGTGAGTCCACTGGGCTTAAGGAAGGGGCCAGCAGGGGAAAAGCAGGAAGGGAAGGCCACCAGAAGGAAAGAAAGGGGACCCACAAAGAAACAGAAGCACAGGTTCCGAGGTGGAAGTGGGGAAGGTCGAGCCCAGTCTTGGGCTCCTCCCAGATGTCGCACTCTGTCACCTCCACTCAGAGATTTCGACTCGGCTGCTTGTCCAGCCCTCCTCAATTTGAATGAGGAAGAAAATTCGCACACAGAAATAACTCTGGTGTCAGGCAGGTGACTAATAGGAAACATTTGCATGAGGCAGAGGGATAGAATCTCAGTGCCAAATTTTAAGATTAAAGAAAAAAAAAGCAAGAGAACAAATGCAAAATTGTTTCAAGGTCCTCGGAGGAAATAAGGTAGAAAATCCCTGGAGGTCCTAATTAGCAATTTAGGAAGAGCTGCGTGTGCTGATTCCAACTGTCCTATGTGTGACCACAGTTTCTGTGGATGGGGATGGAGGTGTGGGGGAGGGGCAGGGGAAGGGAAGTTCTAGAACATCATGTAGCAAACAGTACAAGAACTAGGACTCAGAGGTCTCACTCTACTGCTATTTCACTGTGTGACCCCAGGTATTTTGCTTAGCCTCTCTGAGCCTCAGTTTCTTCATTTAGGAAATAAGGGGATTGGGCTAGGTAATCTCCAAGATCCTGCGGTACTAGGAGAAGTATCAGAAAATACACAGGAATAGGGGTGCCTGGGGGGAATTGGGGCTCAGTAGGTTGGGCGTCCGGCTTCGGCTCAGGTCATGATCTCGTCCTGCGTCAGGCTCTGTGCTGACAGCTCAGAGCCTGGAGCCTGCTTCGGATTCTGTGTCTTCCTCTCTCTTTCTCTCTCTCTGCCCTTCCCCCGTTCATTCTCATTCTCATTCTCTCTCTCTCTCTCTCTCTCTCAAAAATAAATAAACATTAAAATAAAATTTAGAGAATACACAGGAATTGAAGACTCTGGTGAAGGTGCTGCATTCAAAAGGGGGAAAACAATTATGAGTCCTAGTGCAAGGACTTTGAAGGGATTATTTTTATAACTGTTCAAAAGTAACTCAGAGGGGAGCCTAGTTGGTTAAGCATCAGACTCTAGATTTCAGCTCAAGTCATCATCTCCTGTTTCAGGGGGTAGACCTGGTGTCCAGCTCCATTGCTGGCCAGGGAGCCTGCTTAGGATTCTCTCTCCCTCTCTCTCTGCCCCTCCCCTCCTTTCATGTGTCCTCTCTCTCTCAAAAACAAAAGTAACTGGAAGGACAGGGATGTGAGAGGGGAAGGGGTTATTTAATAACCTAATGAAATAACATTGGAAAGGAACTTTATCATGGCAAGTGTCCATTTCTCCCCTCTCTTAAAGCATCTGTCATATTTTCAAAGACTTTCAGAGTGATCTTTCGAGATAAACTTTTTATGGCTGTGTTTATGTGTGTGTGTCTCAATTTTGTATAATTGTCATAAGTTGGTGAAGGATAATAAATACTTTTTAATACAAACTTGGTAATGGCTTCAGAGTTATTTCTCAGTAGAAGGGGTCATATGCAGCTGATTTGTGGCTCTGCTGGCATCTCTAGGGTTGCGCAGAAGTCCCTCTGTGCGCGGTGGCCTGTAGGGGCCACGGGAACATTCCTCCTCCCTTGCTGTGTTCACCGTGGAACATTCTAGGGTCGGGCGTCAAGCAGTGCCTTACATCACTCGGTACTTTACCCTGCTCTGGATTTTCCAACCTCCCCACTGCCCAAGCCTTGAAAGAGGAAATTAAACCTTTCTCAGCAATCTTGTGAGAGAGACAAGTTTTTGCCCCATAAGTGACCTGGTTCTGTGTCGTTTATTCCTCGGTGGGAGGGGGTAAACAGACCTTTTCAAACTGTCTTTGCTAACAGAGTGCTTTAAAATCCGCTTATTTGCAGGGAAAGGGGGTTCTAGAGAAACCTTGGAGGCAGTTTTCACTGGAGAAAACTTGGGGAATATGAATAGTGTCAAGAAAACCCACTACCACCCATAACCCCAGATAGGCCCAACCTCTGGTGGGCGTTGTAAGCTATTTGTCTAAACTGGGAAAAGAATGCATTTAGTGTCGGCGGGGTACCGTACGTAGTTTTGCAAGCATTTTACTACCCGTGTTTTCCACCCACGCGTGGGGGGAAGCAAGGCCCCTTCCCTCCGCGTCTCCCGTGGCCAGGCCCCCCCAATTCCTCCATCTCCCCGCGGGCGCCTGGGTACGCAGGACCCCGGCCGACGGCGGCGGCGGACACCTGGAGGGGCGTGGCCTCGTGTGGCCCCGCCCCCGCCCCGCCCGTCCCCGGAAGCGGCCGCGGCGGGGGCGGGGGAGGACGTACTGGCGCCGCGGGCCTCGGGCACCGAGGCGCTGGCCCGGCGGCTGCCGCGGGCCCCTCCGAGCGCCCTCCCGGCTCGCGGCGCGGCCATGGCGCGGGGCCTGCGGAGCTGGCTGGGCGGCTGCCTCCTGGTGTCAGGTGAGGGGTCCGCGGGGAGGGGGCGCCGGGCGGTCTCGGGGGCGCGGGCTGGTCCGTGCGCCGCGCCCTCCCGGGGCTCCTGGCCGCCGCGCGGCCCGACGTGCGCCGGGGAACCGGAGGCCCGGCTACGACGCCGGCAGCGAGGGCCCCGGGGCCAACCCTGAGCGGACCCCGTAGGCGCCCTGGAAGTGATCGAGTGCCCGGTCCGGCCGCCGGGGCCTCCCATTCAGCCCTCCGCACCCGCGCACCGGAGCGCTGCCCGTCACCTCCACAGCTGTGTGGCTTCTGAGTTCGAAATCTGCTGGAACCTTGTCTGCCCTCCTGTACATTTCTTGCTCGGGTTGAGATAACCGTGGACGCCTCCTTCCTTTCTCATGAACTCATCGCTCGCCTTCCTGGATTCCACACTCTCCTGGCTCGCCTCCTACCTCTCAGGCCGTTTCGACCTCGGATCCTCCACCTCTGCCGGATCCCTATATGGTCAAGTTCTTAGCCAGGCCCTCCACCGCCTTCCCCCACACTATCCCTGTGGGGGATACCAGCAGAAGCCTGGCATTTAATACCCGATATAGGCTTGTGATGCAAACGTGTATCTCTGTTGGCACCAGAAGGGCCGGCGGTGGTTAATCATACCTTTCCCTCTACTTTTGTGTATGTTTGATATTTTCTATTAAAAAGTTTAAAAAGGGCTTCTTTATTTTATTTATTTTTTTTTTTTTGAGGGGTTGCGGGGAGAGGGGCAGAGCAAGAGAGAGGGAGAGAATCTTAAGCAGGCTCCACGCTCAGCGCCGAGCCCAATCCCGACCAAGGGATCATGACCTGAGCCGAAAATAAGCGTGGTCTTTCAACCGAGCCACCCAGGCGCCCCTAAAAATGATTTCTGTCTCCAGCCCAGATCTCTCCCCTGGGAGAGGCTCCCCAGATCTCTCCCCAGGCTCCTTCCTCCTGGTGGCCATCCCTGCTTGCATATATCTCCAGCACCTCAAACCTAAGGCAGCTAAATTGGGACTCTTGATGTCCTTGCCCCCAGCCCTGATCAGGACATCAGGTGCTTAAGCCAGGGATGAATATTAATGTCTCCACACCAAATGTATCAGAAAGTCTGGAGTTTGTACCTCTGGAAATATATCTAAATCCCACCACCCAATCCCAAAGCCCTTTTCCACCCTCACGCTCTGCCCCACCCCACCCCCAACCTCCCAGATAAAATCCAGACTCCCCAGCATAGCTAACATGTGTCTCTTGTTCCCTCACCTGTGTGCCCATTTGAAGACCTGGAGCTATAAGGCAGACCTGAGTGTTGGACGCGGTCATTTACTTGTGCAACTCTTTTGAGGAACAAACTGCAAGCGTTTTCCTTTTATTTTTACAGCCTTAGGAATGGTGCCACCTCCCGAAAACATCAGAATGAAGTCAGTGAATTTCAAGAACATTCTACAGTGGGAGGTGCCTGCTTTTCCCGAAGGGAATCTGACATTCACAGCTCAGTACCAAAGGTGAGTCTGGGGTGTTCTTGGGCAGGAAGGCCCTGAGCTGGTCACTGGGCTGGACCATAGGAGAGAAATGTCTGACTGCTGTCACTGGCATGACCATAACATCCCACAGGGAGCCTCCCGGCTGGCCTTCTTTCTGTCCGGGAAATTCTTATGAAAGTTCTGTTCTCTGAAAAAAAGACAAGTCAAGTCCTTTTTACTTTTTCTTCTCTTGTTGGCCCATAGCTTGACAATCTCAGGGCCACAGGGAGATGCAGACCTTATGTCATGTGGCTGTGGATGTCACTGGCCACAGTGTAGCCTGTTGCAATGCGAATATATCAGGTTTGTCACTATTGATGTTTTTTAAGAGAAAAATGTCACTGATACCGTCTCCATTTATTAGAGTTGTATTGCAAGGGGTGCCTGGGTGGTTCAGTTGGTTGAGCGTCTGACTTTGGCTCAGGTCATGATCTCAAAGTTCGTGAGTTCAAGCCCCGCATCGGGCTCTGTGCTGACAGCTCAGAGCCTGGAGCCTGCTTCGGATTCTGTGCCCTCCCCTCTGCCTCTCTGCCCTCCCCCACTCACAGTCTGTCTCTCTCTCAAAAATGAATAAACATTAAAAAAATTTTTTTTTTAAAAAGCAGAGTAGTATTGCCAGACGTCAACAATTTGCAAGAGGAAGCCCTCCAGGAAAAGTGAAACATGAGGAACAGGAAGGCCCTGGCCATCCTACCCCCACCCCCTCCAACAGATTATAACAGAACCCCCCAGTGTTATGGGGTGCAGATAATTTGCTTAGTGGGTGCTCAGTCACTCTGTGGCCGTGTCCCAAAATTGAAAGGAAGCCAGCTACTGGCGGTTAAAAGCTCTGGCCTCTGAAACAGCACAGAGGGTTATGAAGAAAGGGTGAGTGTCACCAAGGCGATTATCTCAGTGGTGCGCTGACTTCCCAACACCTGCCCTGCCAGCCCTCCCTCAGCAGCCGCCGTCACGCTCCACAGGCTGGACTGCAGGTGACGCACCTTTATGCCAAGTGCAAACAACAGCGGGAGGCCACAGGGGCCAAAGGGTGATGAGACAACACACCTGTCTCCAGTGTGACTCAGAATCTTCCGGAGAGAGCCCGTGCTTTGCATAAAGCAGGAGGGAACACGGGTCCCAGATCCCATTAATCCCACACTTCTCATCCAGCTCTGGTTTGCAAACATAGCCCAGGCCTGCTAAGTCAGAGAAGAAGTAGGAAGGTGAACAAGATCGTCTTTATTTGTTTTGTAGCTCTTTAATTCCGAGTAATTCTCAGCTAACAGAACATTTTAAGATTTCAAGTTCAGTAGCAAAGGACTTCCAAATAGCTGACATCCAGATTCACCGTTTTTTAGGGCTTGCCTGCCTTTAAGGTTTCTCCCCCTCTCTCTGGCACACATCATGCCCTTTTGCCTCTTAATCTTAGACGCTGAACTTCCTAAGAGCGAGGGTAATCTTTGACATCACCACAGAACTGCTGTCCAGGTCGGCAGCGTTAACTCTGCTACAGGACTTTCCTCTGACCTCCAGTCCGTACGTAGTTCGGCTTTGTCCATTTTCTCAAGGCTTCAGGAAGGGTAGTGCTGTGACTCCTTTTACCCTGCTGGGTGTTTTCTCCCACTGATTAGTTTGACAATTTCATGTCTGTTTCTGTGGTCTTGACGGCTCTAGAGATTTCACTGTGGAAAATTAATCTTCCTCTCCCTCTGTCTCTTCCCCCTCGAGTTTATTCTTGGCGCTCCATTCTGTGCCCTCGTGGCAGAGGTGTTTGGTTTAGAGGGTCCTCTTTTAGGTGCGAGTTCCCAGCGACTTCCCAGTAACCGAGGGTCAGTCCCTGGGTTCCACGTGTCCTTAGCCTGAAGGTGTAGACCGAGTTTGGGAGGTGCTGAGGAAGACACAACAGGTGCTGGGGGTGTCCTTGGGGAGGAAATTTGATCCTGAAAAATCTGATTATGGTTCCATGGCTTGTGAAAGGCTTGTTTGAATGTAGCTTGAGAGGTTAGATAGCACAGACTCTCTTCTATGTGTGCACTGGGTGGCGGTGCCCGGAGGAAGGGCGCTTTCAGAGGATGTACTGGTGATTCGAACTTGGAATCATCTTTGAAAACTAGATGTAAATATGGGGAACGGGTCATATTACCTATTTAATGGGGAGAAAAGTAGGTTTTTTTTAAGTTATTTTAATGTTTATTTATTTTGAGGGAGAGAGAGAGAGTGGGCGCAAGCAGGGGAGGGGCAGAGAGAGAAGGAGACACAGAATCCAAAGCAGGTTCCAGGCTCCGGGCTGTTAGCACAGCGCCCGACGCGGGGCTCGAACTCGTGAACCGTGTGATAGTGACCTGAGCCAAAGTCAGACGCTTAATCAGCTGAGCCACCCAGGTGCCCCAGAAAAGTATTTTTAAATGCAATAAAGTGACCTGTGGAGGAAAAAATTGTTGCAGAACAACTTTTGAAATACCCTGTGTTCCAGCCAGTTGATGCATTAGTTTATTTTTTAAATTTTCTTTAACGTTTATATATGTATTTTGAGAGAGAGAGAGAGATAGAATGAAGGAAGGAAAGGCAGAGAGAGAGAGAGAGGGAGAGAAGAAGAATCCCAAGGAGGCTCCAAGCTGTCAGTGCGGAGCCCGATGTAGGGCTCCAACTCAGATCGTGAGATCATGACCTGAGCTGAAATCAAGAGTCAGATGCTTAACTGGCTGAGCCGCCCAGGCGCCCCGATGCATTAGTTTATGTGAAGGAAGTAGCCACGTGTGAGAAAGCCCCCCTTCATGCAGTGACCCCTGGAGTTTCCAAATGGTGGGATGTCAGGCGACCGTTGAAGACTCGATTGACAAAAGGTCTGTGGTATATTAAGTGAAAAGAGCAGATTGTAGAATAGTATGATCCCAATTATCTCTACACACTTTTAGCAAGAAATTGTTCTAGGCATCGCCAAGAATGTGGCAAGGTGTGATGTGGCACCTGAGGCCATGGGTTCTGAAGTCAACAGATCTAAGTTCCATGGGGTGAGTTTCTTAAGTCCTCCCTACCTGTGCCTCATCCATAAACTAGGAGTGGGGGCACCTAGGTGGCTCAGTCAGTTAAGCATCCGAGTTTGGCTCAGGGCATGATCGCGCAGTTCGTGAGTTCAAGCCCCGTGTCGGGCTCTGTACTGACCGCTCAGAGCCTGGAGCCTGCTTCAGATTGACAAGTGGGCTGTTATTATTTTTTAATCATCATCCACCATCATTGTCATCTCTAAGGACAGCCAGATTGGCTTTGGGACCAAGACAGAGGGAGGTCTACTGAGGAACCAGTCAGACGAAATCCTAACTGTTTGCAAGCCAGGAGCCTGGGTGTCCTGGGGTCAAGTGAAGCTGATCCGACCTCCTCAGGGTGTTGTGAGGTTAAGTTACGACACCTGGTCGCTTTTCCCCAGATGTTGTTTTCCTTCTTCGACTTCACGTTTCTGCCACCCTCCAGTGATGGGTGCTGGGGCTCAAGCTCTGTTTTGTTTTTCTTTATTTTTTTTTAATTATTTATTTTTGAGAGAGAGAGAGAGACAGCGTGAGCAGGGGAGGAACAGAGAGAGAGGGACACACAGAATCCAAAGACGGGCTCCAGGCTCTGAGCTAGCTGTCAGCACAGAGCCCGATGTGGGGCTCGAACCCACGAACTGTGAGATCATGACCTGAGCCGAAGTCGGACGCTTAACCGACTGAGCCACCCAGGCACCCCTTGAGCTCTGTTTTAAACAAATTGTTGGGGCGCCTGGGTGGCTCAGTCGGTTAAGCGTCCGGCTTCGGCTCAGGTCATGATCTCACGGTTCGTGGGTTCGAGCCCCGCATCGGGCTGTGTGCTGACAGCTCAGAGCCTGGAGCCTGTCTTCGGATTCTGTGTCTCCCTCTCTCTCGACCCTCCTCTGCTCGCGCTGTCTCTCTCTGTCTCTCAAAAATAAATAAAAAACATAATAAATAAATAAATAAACAAATTGTTTAAGACACATCTATATAAAAATAACTTGTTTTATAGTTTTTCCAGAGTAATTGCAGCAATAGTCATTTATAGGACATTGTTTGAAATTACTGTAATGTACTTATTTTGGCCACTCTGTGTATATCAGTGTTCACAAACTGTCCCACATAATCAAGGAGGGAAGCTTTCTTGGTCAAATGTATTGAATACTCAACCCTGTTTTGGACAGGAACGTGCTCATTAAGATATGAAGGTCACTGAGAAGTTGTGTTATGAAGACAAATGCCTCTTTATGTTCAACCTAGTTTCTGCCCCAAATCGTTTGATCATGAGACAGATTATTTTTGAACCACCTTATGATATCTCAAGGATCACGCAAGTCCCATCGAGTACAGTTTGGGAAATGCTCGTATCAAAACTGCAATGACACATCAAAACTGATGATTTAGAATTTGGTTTTTTTTTCTCACCTTATCCTCCATTAATCCTTTGGTGGCGGGGACTAATGAACTACCAGGCAGCCTCAGAGAGACCGGAGTGGGAACTTTCGTGATTTTCTTTTTCTGATTTTACAGCTATAGAAAATTCCAAGATATGTGCATCAGTACTGCCTTGACAGAATGTGACTTCTCAAGTCTTTCCAAGTATGGTGATCACACCTTGCGAGTCAGGGCTGAATTTGCAGATGAGCACTCAGACTGGGTGAACATCACCTTCTGTCCTGTGGACGACAGTAAGTCACTTTGTTTTCTATTTCGTTATAATGCCGCCATTGTGCCTTGGTTTTTTTTTTCCCCCGTGGGGTAAGGCCCATCAGCAAGAACTCTTTGAGCTCCTGCAAAGTGGGTGGCCTTGCCCAGGGAGCTTTGGGAATATAAGGGCTATGGTCGTTAAGAAGTTTGGGAGAGAGACAGGAAGGGATAGTCACAAAGTCAGTACAATAATTAAGTATAAATCTAAGAACGTTAAGGCTTGTGGGTAAAGAAGGAGTTGAGGCCAGTGTTGTTAATGAGAAGAACTGGAAGGGTTGATGGAGTACATCATCTGGGAGGAAGTCAGTTAGGAGTTCGGACGTAAAGAAACATGACATGACAGGGAGAAGAATAAAGGTTGTTCAAGACAGGTGTGGAGACAGGCTGACTGGATGTAGACGGCCGGCCTGCCCAGAGTGAAGCACAGAGCAACGGATTCCGTGAATGTCAGGTACATTGAGTCAGGCTGGCTGGTAAGCATCAAAAAGAATGTTCCCAGGTTAGATGTGGGGGGTCGTGGGACTCACCAGAGGTCACGAGATGAACATGCTTAGAACATCAGGAATTGAAACCTAATTGAACCACCTTATAGCAATGGAGAGAGTAAGAGGATAAGGGGTGACAAGCGCCCTTACTAACAAACCTCAAGTGCGGTCTTCCAAGGAGTAGCTGGAGAGAAGCATTGGAAGGATTGTCTCCACGCGGGGCGGGGTCTTTATTCTGCTCCCTGCTCTGGACCCCGGGGCTCCCACAACTTTGCCCTCCCTGGTGGGGAATGCAGCTGGGATACCCTTCCGCCCTTCCCCAGTTCTGTCCCAGGCTTGGACCACAGAACTCTTATTTCTGGAGTCAGAAATCATCAAAGTTATATTATCTCTTGTAAAGGTTATCTTTATAAAAGTTGTGAAAAATAAACATTGGGAAATAAAAGCAGCTTGGGGCGCCTGGGTGGCTCAGTCGGTTAAGTGTCCACCTCTTGATTTCGGCTCAGGTCATGATCTCGCGGTCTGTGAGATTGAGCCCCGAACTGGGCGCATGCTGACAGCATGGAGCCTGCTTGGGATTCTCTCTCCCTCTTTCTCTTTCTCTCTCTTTCTCTCTCTCTCTCTCCTCTGCTCATTCTCTCTCTCTCTCCCTGTCTTTCTCTCTCTCTGTCTCTCTGTCTCTCTCTCAAAAAAATAAATAAATAAACTTAAAAAAAAAAAAAAAACAAGCAGCTGAACAGCAGTCAAGTTTTCAAAACATAGTACAGACTTCTGCTGCTCCTGTAATTGCTAAGTGACTGACCGGGTCCTGACTGGTTCCAATTCCTATTTGGGGACCCATCTCTGGAAATTTCCTTCAGAAACTGATACACAATAGCAGAGCAGCTTGCCCAAAGGTCATGCAAGTAAGGAGTGGCCCAGCAAGGATTGAGAGCCAGGCTGCTATGTCCATGCTCTTAGCAACAACTGCCCTGCTCTGGGTATTTTCCTCTTGAAGTTTACATGACAGGAAAGTGCTGCAGGATGTCACGTCGAATCTATTTACACATATTGCTCTCAAAAAATATCTAATAAATGTGCTTATCTTTTCAGCTACCAGCAGATTAAAAACAAGAGTAGAATGCGAAGCAGGCCCACTAACAGCCTCAAAAGAAGTTATAGCAGCCAGAGAAAAATACAGGATATGACTCAAATAGCACAGTCACCCAGAGACATTTATTATTCATTGTACAATTGTTAATGGGCACCTACTGGGTGTCAGGCACATTCTTAGTGCAGAGGCTATAACAGTTAACAAGACAAAATCCCTGCCCTCAAGGAGCATACACTCTAATGCGGGAAGACAGATAATAAATAGATACATGTTTTATAACAGCTTTGAATGTGGCTCTCAAGAAAATAAAGTAAGGCACTGGGGCAGAATGTGTTGGGAGCTGCTGGTTACATAGGGTGGTAAAAGATACTCTCTCTGAGACAGTGACATTTGAACCAAGACCCAAATGAAGTGAAGGGACCAGCCACATGAATATTCAGTAAAAGAGCATTTAGGCGAGAACAGCTTCAGACTTTGTTGGAAAATGTATATAATCAATTGTGTATGTTAGGCACTAAAAATAATAGCCTTCAGCCCCGCAAAGGAAATAAAGAAAATTCAACCCGACAGAAAGAAAAAAGGAGAGGAACAAACAACAGAAAAAAACAAATTAATATAGTTGGAATAATTACAAATATATCAGAAATCACAATAAATATAAATGGACTAAACATGATTTAATAAAACAAAAGGCTATCAGATTTTTTTTAAGAAACAAAATCCAACTACCCTCCTTGGGCATGCCAGTCAGTGTCATAGCAATCTTACATCCAAGAGCAAAGTTCTTCAGTAGAGCGTTGGTCTGCACGGTTATGAAAAATAAGTGTTTACATTTTAAAATGTGATTTTTGACTGTCATTTTGCTTTGTTCTCTTACCTAGCCATGATTGGACCACCTGGAATGCAAGTAGAAGCACTTGCTAATTCTTTACATATGCGTTTCTTAGCCCCCAAAATTGAGAATGAACCTGAAACGTGGACAATGAGAAATATTTATAACTCGTGGGCTTATAATGTGCAATATTGGAAAAATGGCTCTGATGAAAAGGTAAGCTCAGCAAATCATATGCATTTCAGATGTAGGCTCCCCTTCTTTGCCTAGTGTTAGTCTGAGGCCGTGACTATGGAGAAAGGGGGCTAGGAGGTCATCCAGTCAGGGTCTTGCAAAGTGGTAGCACCTTATGGTCCAGAGGGTTTAAGGCCGGGTTCTCTGAGTGCCAGAAGCTTCCCAGTCTGAAGGATGCCTAGAATCTAGCTCATGCTTCCCAGGCCCCACGGGAAATGTGTAACGTTGCCAGGGTACTAGCACAGTGAGAGCAAGCCTTCTCTCCCTGAAGGGAAGTTGCAGGAAAAGATAGGTAGAGCTGACTCAGCAGTCACCTGGCAGAAGTTGGAGTCAGCTAAATCAGGTGACATGCTGCATTAACTGCTGTTCTGTGGTGTGAACCCCTGTGCCCCGTGTACACCACAGAACAGTCAAGTCTGTTGTCACGGCAGCCGCACTCCCGGATGCTAGATGAAGAGTATCACATTTTACCCATCTGACACCACTTTTCCCCATCACTCTCCTCCTCTCCAGGGGATGGTTCCTTTGAAAACATAAGCTAGGATGGGACCCTTGGGTGGCTCAGTCAGTTAAGCATCCAACTTCAGCTCAGGTCATGATCTCACAGTTTGTGGGTTCAAGCCCTACGTCAGGCTCTGCGCTGACAGCTCAGAGCCTGGAGCCTGCTTTGGATTCTGTGCCTCCTCCTCTCTCTCTGCCCCACCCCGGCTTGTGTGTGCTCTCTCTCTCTCTCAAAATTAAAATAAGTATAAAAAAAAAAATGAGCTAGGAGTTTGACCTTGTTGGATGTTTTTCCTGCCGTTGTGACTCCAGTCACATTCTGTACCTCAGCTCCTTCATGGCTGCAGAATGGATGTGATAACCCACGTCATTAATACAGTGGGACTAATAACCTTCTTCACAGGATTTGGGGGAGTTTAATGACATAATGAAAAATAAACTTGTCCCATTACCTGAACAATGCATATGGTCAATACTAGGGTTCCCTTCCCCTTCTGTAGACATATTAAGGCTATTTTCATTCATCCTTGGTCAGGTTTTATCCTTATACTTAGTGCTTCCAAGCTGAATGCCATTTGTGGTCCTAAACTGACTTACATATATGTCATATAAGTTAGGTTACATATATGTTACCTCCTTATATTAAATGTTGCTCGTATCACTTAACTCAAGTGTTTGGGAGGAAAGGGTCACCCATGTATATTGTTTTAGGAATTGTGTAATTAAATTTATAGGTACATACTGCTCAGTTCCCCCAATATCTCAAGCTAATTTTTCCCCCAAAAAGTGCTCCATTAAATGATGCAGGATATTAGCCTTCTTCACAGAATAGATGATTTTGCTTATAGTCAAGATCCCAAGAATGTATGCCTAGAAAGCAATAAAGAATAATAAGGGTTTTTTTTAAGGTTTTATATTTATTTTGAGACAGAGGAGAAAAAAGCATGTGCAAGCATGGGAGGAGCAGAGAGAGAGAGAGAGAGAGAGAGAGAGAGAGAAGGAGAAAGAATCCCAAGCAGGCTCCATGCTATCAGCACAGAGCCCAATGTAGGGCTCGATCCTACCAACTGGGAGATCATGTCCTGAGCCGAAACCAAGAGTTGGGCACTTAACCAACTGAACCACCCAAGCTCCTCCAGAATAATGAGTTTTATAGCCGCTTATCAAGTGCAGGTGTGTCTGTTAGCCTCTGGGATGCAAAGATAAGACAGGACTTAGCGTATCTTTATTAAGGATCAGTTTCCACAGTTGTCATGAAGTGCTTCCTGCACCAAGCATGAAATGCAACATCCCTTTTATCTTTAGCTTCTTATCTAGGATGTGCCTGCAGGATAGGCATCTGGTTGCATGTTTGTCCTGTCACTTCTGCCTGTTGTGTGGAAGCCTTTGGTGTGACATGCCAAGTGCTGGAGAGGCTGCCTGCTCCCCAGTTCCTCCCTCACTGGTGTCTACCATGTCGTCATTACCGGTTTATACAGGCTGTAGACTCAGTGTTTCTGTCCCCCCGCCCCAGACTCCTGTGTTGAAACCTAATCCCCAAAGTGAAGGCGTTAGCAGGTAGGGCCTTTAGGAGGAATAGGACTCGTGGTCTTATAAAAGAGACCTCAGAGAGCTCCCTCTCTCTCTCTCTGACGTGTGAAGACTCAGCGTGCAGGTGGCTGGCCGTGAATGAGGAAGCAGCCTTCCTCAGACCCCAAATCTGCCTGGGCCTCAATCTGGGACTCCTCAGCCTCAAGAACTTCGAGAAATAAATGTTTCTTGTTTATAAGCCACCTGTTCTGTCACAGCAGCCTGCAAGGAATGAGACAATATGGTTCCCTTTTAGAATGCAGTGTTAAAAGGCTGCCATGTTAGATCTCCAAGCCAATCGCATGAAAGGCTTCGGGAAATTCTATTTCTTCTTGGCGGGAGAAAGCGGGCAGATAAAATGAGAAGTTGCCCAGGTGTGAAAGACAACTGGAAAAAGCAGTCAGAGGGGATTTGAGCAGTGCCCTCCCTGTCTGTCCTTCCCTGCTTGCCACTGTGAGTCAGCCCTGAATTTAGTCTTTGAAGAAATAGCACTGTAAGGTTTTAGGGGTATCGGATTTCTAGAAATGAAAAACAGGGTTTTTAACAATTTTTAATTATTGGAAGTTACACCGTACTCTTCATGTCGCTGGTGGTATAATCCGGTTCTTGTCCTCAATGAGCTTAGCTTTCTCCTACAATAAAGGAATAGAGACAAGTTTTCAACAAACCCAACCCTAAAAGAAAAATAACCAATTGCTAAAGTGAAAGACGAGTCTGTGCTCACTTTCTGTTGGAGTTCCTATCCGTGTAACACATTTCCTATCCAGAAATGATAACCGTGATGGAAACGTGGGTGTAGGTACTCTTTCTGTTTCCTCTATTTTGCTGGAAACTGTCTTGGTTTCCCAAATTCAGGAATACATCAATTATGATATCTAAGCTGAGTCAGGGGTGTCCCACCAGAGGCAGGCTGTGATGTGTGCCCTGCAGGGGAGGAAGGCCACCACTGGACGAGAGCATCCCAGGGGCTCAAGTAGAGAAGCGATTCTAAGGAGAATGTTGGGCAGCTAGGGTCAGAAACCTGCTCTTGACCTAGAAGGAGAACCACATGGAATCTTACAGTAAATGACCGGTGTCATCAGCTCTGGGACCACTGTACCGGAGTACCACAGATTGAACAGGAAGGTGTTGTCTCAAGGTTCTGGAGGCCAGACAACGGAGATCAAGGTGTCGGCAGTGGTAGACTGAGGGCATTGAGGAAGACTCTGTTCTGTGCCGCTCTCCTAGCTTCCAGGTTGCTGGCTATCTTCGGTTCCTTAGCTTGTAGAAGTCACAACCCAACCTCTGCCTCCATCCGTACGTGGCATGTGCATGTCTGTGTCCAGATTTCCTCTCATTATAAGGACACCGGTCATATTGGAGTAGGGCCCATCCTAATGAGCGCTTTTTAACTTAAATACCTCTGGAAAGACCCTGTCTCCAACTAAGTCCAGTTCCAAGGTACTAACGCTTAGCGCTTCAGCATAGGAATGTGTTGGTTACACATATTCTACCCATACAACTTAATTCTTTTTTTACAAAGGAGCAGGATGGTTTAGATGGCATTTAAACTAGAGAACTCAGGAAATGAAGGGGTTCATCACGACCACAGTCAGTCCTTGCCCCATGCCTCAAAATGCTCTCGGGGTCCCCTGACATGAACACTGCTGCCTTCATCTCCCTGTTTTGAGCCCAAAGTAAAGAATATAACTGGTAAATAGGGGAGGAAAAAAAGCTGGTGTCCCTTCACTGCGAAGGCATGCTTTTTATTTTTGTCTTCATTCTTAGTGGCTGATTACTTGTCAGTATGACTTCGAGGTCCTCAGAGATCTTGAGCCATGGACAACTTACTGTGTTCAAGTTCAGGGGTTTCTTCCGGATCGGAACAAAACCGGGGAATGGAGCGAGCCTGTCTGTGAGCCAACGACTGATGAAGGTGAGTCTTGAGAATCACCATCTGTAATTCTGCGTCCTCTGAGCCTCTGAAATCACTTTATAGACGCCCCCTGAGTGTTAGCGTTGTTAGTGTTGGTGTAGCGTTAGCGTAGTGTTAGTGTAAGTGTAAGTGTTCCTTAGACAGGAACGCGTCCAGCTCAAACTACAACCCAGGTCAGCCCTGACCGATCAGCTTCCTGCCGGAAGGACCCCCACCTTCTGAGGCAGCTCGTTCTCTCTTAGACCGAAGGGAGGGATGGACACTGGGCTCTGCCCCTTGGCGCCCACCAGCACCATGTCCATTCTGTGCCCTCAGGCCTCCTGATTCGAGTCTCATCAGCCCCCCAAGACCACCCTGCAGAGTCAAGCCAGACCCCCAAGAAGCCCTCCCTTCCCAGGCTGCGTGTCTCCAAGTCCTTTCAGACATATGAGGGAGAATTCGGAGACCTTTATCACTGTCTCCGGCAAGGGCTGCTTGTCTTGGCTACCAGGATGTCAACATAGCCCCTCACAGTGCCTCCAAGCTCCCTGTTTCTTAGAGAGAGAGAGAGAGAGAGAGAGACAGAGAGAGACAGAGAGAGACAGAGAGAGAGAGGGAGGGAGAGGGAAAGAGGAAAAGAGGGAGAGGAGAGGGTCCCATTGGCCTGGACCTTGTGATCATTTACATACAGACACATTGCACACGGGGTCACGCGTGTCTGCACTCAAACGGCAGGCCTTTTTCTTATTTAAAGACATCGCTGAGAGGCTCAGCCTGCTCAGATGAATACAGGCAGGTCCTCTCCTGGCTGTATTCATTTACTGAGGCCCTCCTGGAAGCAAGGCGCTGGTCTGGGGGCTCCAGAAATCCAAAGGAGAGTCAGAAAGAGTTCCCTCCAGAGAGAACGGAACTTTCCACCTTCCGCGTCACAGCGCAGCGGAGAAAACTGCAATGCAGCAGTCTCATTGATTCATCATCTCTGCTCATCCGGTTCCTGGGTGTTGCTTTTTGTCACTGAGCCCATTTCTCACCCAATTTTGCCTTGTCGCATCTAATTTGCCAGAAAGAACTTCGGGATCTTTACCCATATGTTGCTCAAACTGTCGGTGCATCCCAGGATACACCTTCCTTGAATCCACTTAACGGCTTGCTCGCTGGTCACTGAGCCGTCGGGATAGAGTGGACTATTCTATAAGCTGATTTGGGGTTTTTTTGGTCCACGAGCTCACTGTGATAAACTGGCAAATAACCAGCTGAAACGGACCCCTAGGGCCAAGGGCAGCGCTGCCTCAACTGTGTTCCAGGACTATTAGCGGATGTTTCTCGAAACGAGAGCCCTGTAATCGGGTGTGCTTAGAAGCGATGGGGCGCTGCCTTGCCCTCTCAGAAAAGTCACCCTGTATATTAGGACTTTTAGCATATTTGACCTTTCACCACCTTTTTTTGAGGGTTAGCATTCTGAGGAACAGAGCCTGGGGAAAACCAGCCCCTTCGTACACCATGCTTTTCCAACAGATCCCCTGCCCAAACAACGGAAGGCCATTTTGAGCTAATTGCTTCTTGGTGCCCTAACGTTGCTGTTGGTTATCATCCTTATCCTTTTTAAGTGTTTGGTAATTAACCACTTAATTTTCCATTCTGGAATGCTTGTTTTTTTTTTCTGGAGATCCACCGGCCTACCTACCGTTTCTTGAAACTTACAATTGTTGTTGTTCTCTTTGTTTTGTAAATGCACAAATTGTTTGCCTGGATCCAGAATTCTTTAAAAAAAATTCTTCTTTAACATTTGTTTATTTTTGAGAGAGAGCATGTGCCCAAGTGGGGGAGGGGCAGAAAGAGGGAGACAGAGGATCCGAAGCAGGCTCCGAGCTGTGAGCACCGAGCCCTATGCGGGGCTCGGACTCATGAACCGCGAGATCATGACCTGAAAATCAAGAGTCGGCTGCTCAACCGACTGAGCCACCCAGGCACCCCCAGCCTGAATCCAAGATTCTTTCACGTCTTCCAGGTACATGATCTTTGCGTTGTCGTCTAAAAATCTTCTGCAATTGTATTAGCAAGTTTTTTCAGGGCTACAGAGAGCCACAGAGAGCATGAAAATCTTTGTCTCCCTGGAGGGCATTCTCTGCCCCTCTCTTTTTCTCTAGCCCCCAGTTCAGTGCCTCGCATCTGTAGGCCCAAGATCAATGCCCAAGTCCACCTGCCTGTGTCCCCGCTTCCATGGTCTGAGCTGGCCGAGCCTCTCCGCAGTGCCTTTAAATAATAAAAACTCTCCTGTCCATGTGCTACAAGTTATTTTCTAGGCCATGCGTTATTTCTACAGACCTTCTCGATTCTTTTTCTCATTTTATTCCTCTCTTGAATCATTTTTACTTGAATCAGAATTCTGTACCTTGGGAGCCCCCATCCTGCTTGAATCACTAGAATCCCTGGTCTGGGAATCATCCTTTGCTCTGAACACCTGTCATGTGCTTTCCCAAAGCCTTGAGTACATTTCGGGATCACCCAGTGTCCCGTCCTTCCCGCATTAACATGCCATGGGCTGTGGGACAAGTCCCAGACTGCCCTGTGCCTCAGCCGTCTCATCTGGAAAAGAGGGAGAGCCCCGTGGTGCCACCATACGCGGGGCTTGGGGGACTCGAACAGTGCCTGGCACAAAGTGAGGCCTTAATACGGGAGATATTACGGTTACATTGTTGACATTATTAAAATCACATTGTCAAGTGTTCCTAAAGGTTTATGCCATGAGACACAGTGTGAGGCCTACAGTTTGACCAAGAGAAATATTTCAAATATTTTGTGACTATAAATGATTACCCACAAACTGACAAAGTCCAAACATTTTATAAAAGTATAACCCACTGAAAACCTACTTTTGTCAAGCATCATTTTAGGTTTGTTTAAACACAGTTATCCTTTTTTTTTTTTAATGTTTATTTTTGAGAGAGAAAGAGAGAGAGTCCAAGCAGGGGTGGGTGGGGCAGAGGATCCAAACAGGGCTCTGCTGATGACAGCTATGAGCCCGATGTGAGGCTTGAACTCATAAACTGTGAGATCATGACCTGGGCCCAAGTCAGACGCTTAACCGACTGAGCCACCCAGGCGCCCCAAAACACAGTTTTCTGTTTTAAACCTCACAACAGATTTTCAATGAGAGCTTTGGGCTCTGCCCCTTTTACAGACTGGAAAATCAAGGTTCAGAGAGGTGAGGTAACTTGCCCACGGTCGTTCAGCCAGTGAATGGCCAGGGACGGAGCAGGTTATCTTTCCTGTAATTTACTGCGTGCAGATGAATTCCGGAGGCAAGCACAGGCGTGACTTCCTGCAGGTAACACAGACAGGTAGTCGCCCTGCCGGACCCCATGGTCAGGTGGACCTGAGGCAGGTCAGAGAGCAGAGGGCTTTGACTCGGATCCTCCTCCTGTAATTCCCAGCCTGTGTGAAGCAGTGACCTGTTTACCCCTTCTCGCTCGGGGTGAGTCACAACAGCATCCTTCGAATTTTGTCACCACCAACCAGGAGTGCCCACGGAACGTCCTTAAATCAGATGCCGGGGCACATCCTGGCTGGATCTCGAGGAGCCCAGGTGCTGCCCTCGGGGGCACTCAGCATGGTGTCATCGACTGCGCAGGGTCTGGGGCAAGGCCCGCAGTGTTTAGTCCGCGTTCAGTGAGCGATCCTGCCCTGCGCCGCACAGAGAGCTGCCGGAATGTCAGATGGAAGGACAGGTAGACAAGGGGGAGCCTGGGGCTTCCCTAAGGTTCCAGGTGGGCCTCCTGTTGCTGGCTAAGGTCCCTCCCAGGGGACCACTCGACCCTGCAGCCACCGAGAAAGGACCTGTGTGAGTGCTCCAACCATGGGCTGGACGGCGCCACCCTGCCATCCTAGCAAAAGAAGCAAGAATTCACAGGGGGATTCTGGGAGGAGTTCCCCTCGGGCCGGAAAGAGGATGTGGCCACGTGCATGAAACCACAGGGGGATGAGGGAGGAAGGCAGGCTCGCCCGCCCCTGTGCCCCCTGCAGATACCACACGGGAGCAGATAACTGATGTGGCCTGTGGGCCACGTGCTGCTAAGTGCTGGGGGGCGGGGGTAGCAGGTGGTGAGGCCCCCACGTGCTTGGGACACCGCCCCCCCCCCCCCCGTGCAAGCAGGAATTGACATATTCTCAACAAATAAAATGACTCCCTTTAAAATGACTTGCTCTTGGGGTGTCTGAGTAGCTCAGTCAGTTAAGCATCCGACTTCGGCTCAGGTCATGATCTCACAGCTCATGAGTTCGAGCCCCGCGTCGGGCTCTGTGCTGATAGCTCGGAGCCTGGAGCCTGTTTCAGATTCTGTGTCTCTCTCTCTTTCTTCCCCTCCTCTGCTTGCACTCTGTCAGTCTCTCTTTCGCTCAAGAATAAACAAAAAAAAACCCTGAAAACATAAAAATAAAATAAAATGACTTTCTCTTAAAGAGCAGGGTGCACTTGCTTTCCTCTCTCGGCACCAGATGCTTTGGGTTTGATCAGAGGGTGGTGCCAATTCCCAGGCGTTGGGCACTGGGAGGGTAGGTGGCCCCGGGCGACAGAAGACACTTGGTGAGGAATGAAGGGAGCCAGGACCACAAATACCCAGGTCAGAGATAAAGCTAGTATTCAGTGAAGACTGCAGGAGAGAAAGAGCTGCCTGGGCTGGGTTTTTTGTTTGTTTGTTTTAATCTTTTTTGTTTGTTTGTTTTTGAGAGAGAGTGATCAGGGGAGAGGCGGAGAGAGAGAATCCCAAGCAGGCTCCGTGATGTCAGCGCAGAGCCCAATGCTGAGTTCAAACTCACAAACCATGAGATGACCTGAGTCTAAATCAAGAGTCAGACACTCAACTGACTGAGCCACCCAGACGCCCGGAGCTGCTTGGTCACTTTAAAGGAAGAACAAGGGGGGAGGCGCCTGGGTGGTTCAGTCGGACTTCGGCTTAGGTCATGATCTCCCGGTTCGTGGGTTCGAGCCGCCCCCGCCCCCAGCTCTGTGCTGACAGCTCAGAGCCCGGAGCCTGCTTCGGGTTCTGTGTCTCCCTCTCTCTCTGCCCCTCCGCTGCTCACATTCTGTGTGTCTCTCTCTCTCTCTCAAAAAAGAAATAAACATTAAAAAAAAATGTTAAAGGAAAACGAGGGAAGGGAAGAGAAAAAGTACAAAACGCAGGTGAGAGGGTTGGTCAGTGTCAATGCAGTTAGGCCATCGGTGTCTATCGCTCATTGGCATTAACAGGGCAGCACCTACCTTCCTTTGGAGGCTGGGGGACAGGGCCCGCCTTCATGATGGCTGCAGTTTAAAGGAATGGCTTGCAGGTCCTTGAGAAAGACACCCCTGGGTTTTAGGAGATACATACGCATCTCGGAGGGGCAGAGGAAGGATTCACAGTCATAAGCTTTGTTTAGTGAACGCCCTAAGAAAGGAAGGCCAGGCGTTGGCAGCCTTGAGTTTCCCCAGACAGAAATCCAAGGCGGGTGCTGGGGCGGCCCGGCAGCGTGGCCTCAGCTGGTCCCGCTGGAGTTTGGGCGCATCTCTGGGCACAGAGACTTGGGTGGAGGCGTCACGCCAAGACCTTTTGCTGTTCTCAGTACCAAACACCCCCAGGGAGTCCCATTTTCTGCGTCAAGGCAAAAGGGGTGTCTCCAAAACGGGGAGGCCCGCCGCTCAGGCCTCTTGCTTCCTCTTACCGGGCGTGTCCGCAGTCCTGCCAGAAACCAAACCTGGGAACGGATGGGAAGGGGTGACACTTGCTGGAAACGCCTGAATTCTTGAGCAGGTTTCCTGTGGCGCCGCCTCCTCACCCCTTCCGAGATGAGCGGACAGCCCTGTTTTCAGGGATTTCCCCTGGATTGTGATGGTGGGATGGTGTTGCGCTCACGCGATCTGTGTGTACTCGAGCAGCAGGTGACCGGGCCTCTGTCCTGTCCCCACAGAGTCTGCCCCGTCCTGGACTGTGGCTGTCGTCGGGGCCGCCTCGGTGTGTGCGGCCTTCCTGCTCCTTGGCTGCTGCGCCCTGCTGTGGTGCCTGTACAAGAAGACCAAGCGTGCCTTCTCCCCTGGGAACTGTCTGCCTCAGCACCTGAAGGAGGTAGGCCTGCGAGGGGGCCTGATTGGAAGTGGACCTCCTTCTTTTTCTCATGTTTATTTTTGAGATAGAGAGAGAGCAAGCAGGGGAGGGGCAGAGAGAGGGACACAGAGAATCCTAGCAGGCTGCATGCTGTCAGCGCACAGCCCGATGTGGGGCTCGAACTCACGAACTGCCGAGATCATGACCCGAGCCGAAATCAAGAGTCAGACGCTTAACTGACTGAGCCACCCAGGTGCCCCAGAAGGCGACCTCCTGTTAAGTCAGGGCCATCTAATCCCACGCAGCGGGCTGTCCCAGAGAATGACACCACTTCGGGGAAGTCTGTGGTCACGGAACAGCCCACGGGCAGGAGGCAAAGCCCCCTCCCTCCAAGCTGGACGCTGATCCTTCTCCGACCCTCCTTGCCTGAAACCCCAAGTCGTCAGGGGGGCGGATAGCTGCCAGCAGTGTCCCGATGGCCAGGGCAGCGAGGGTCTCCTTCCAGAAGGAGATCCGGGGACACACCTCAGCGTCCACTACAGGCCACTGCATGTACCACAGAGACCCAGCGGAGCAGCGCCTCCAGGGCTTAAGTCATTCTCTTCCTGGGGAAAGTTACACGAGGGAGGGTAACAGAGCCAGTCCCAGCCCCACCGCTGGGTTCAGTCTCAGGAGCACAGGTGACACGGTCTCATGGCTCTGCTGGCCCCCCTGAGGGACCCTCTCCCCGCTCCCCTCCCACAACTGCTGCTCATCTCACTGGGCGCCCCAGGCCCTCAGCCCTGAGAAGTTCCGAGTCTCTAGTCATGGAGCACTAGAGGCCTGGGCTGCTGTCCTTGTCCACCTGCCGTCAGAATGGCACAGGGGACACCCTGAGACACCCGGTGACTCACTTGCCATTAGAACTGCTCAGGGGGATGGGGCACCCAGATGGCTCAGTCGGCGAAGCGTCCAACTTCGGCTCATGGTTCGTGGGTTGTGACCCAGCTGTGCTGACAGCTCAGAGCCTGGAACCTGCTTCAGATTCTGTGTCTCCCTCTCTCCCCCTCCCCTGCTCACAGTCTGTGTGTGTGTGTGTGTGTGTGTCTCTCTCTCTCAAAAATAAAGAAAGAAAGAAAGAAAGAGAGAGAGAGAGAGGGAGGGAGGGAGGGAGAAAGGAAAAAGAAAAGAAAAGAAAAAGGAAGGAAGAAGGAAAGGAAGGAAGGGGGGAGGGAGGGAAGGAAGGAGGGAGGAAAGAAAAAGAAAAAAGAAAAGAAAAAGAAATAGAAGTGCTCAAGGGACACCCTGAGACACCCGGTGACTGGTTCCCAGGCCAGCTGGGCCCCTGACATGGAGAGGTGGCAGCCAGAAAGTAAAGTCTACCAGGACTCTCCTCCTGTGGACCCCGCTAGAAAGGCTCCCCCTTTGGGAACCTTCTAGACTAGAGGTCAGCAAACGTCCTTAAAGGACCAGATAAGCGACTGCTTGAGGCCTTAGAGGTGAAGTCAAGATATTACCCAGGTGCTTATACAACCACTTATGTGTAGTCATTTAAAACTTTTAAACCATTCTTTTTTTTTAACATTTATTTATTTTTGAGAGAGAGAGAGAGACAGAGCGCTCACACACAAGCAGGGAAGGGACGGGGGGGGGGGGCGGGGAGAATCCCAAGCAGGCTCCATGCTGTCAGCACAGAGCCCGACGCGGGGCTCGAACCCACAAACCGCGAGATCATGACCTGAGCTGAAGTTGGACACTTAACCGACCGAGCCACCCAGGCACCCCCCAAAACCATTCTTAATTCCTGGGCTTCACCGTGGTTTGCTGACCCTGCTCCAGACTCACAGAGCCTCAAATTGACTGCACACCCCAGGTGGGCCCCTGGGAGCGAGGGTAAGCGCGGCCACGCCGGTCTGTCCCCCTTGGTCCCTGAGCCCTTGTAACCTGTGCGTTGAAGACGCAGCGTCACACGAGGGCCCTCGCCTCCGGGCGCCGAGGGACGACACCCGCTCTTGCAGGGCACCGCTGCCTAGCTGGTTCGTCACCCGCCCCTTCAGCCGGCCAGTCCGCTGGCCCCCCAGGCTGGCTGGTGCGCTGCGCGGTGTCACCGGTGGGTCCCTTAGACACGTGGCCACTCTAGCCTTTCTTGCCATCCTGGGCCCCCGGTCTAACATACTCGGTGGGGGCCGTACTAACTTGCCGGGGCTTCCGTCACAAAGTCCCACAAAAACGCGTGCCTTAAACAACGGGAGTTTATTGTCTCTCAGCTGTGGAGGCCAGAGGTGTGACCGGTAGGTTCCTCTGAGGCTGTGAGGGGGAGTCTGTTCCCGGCTCCTGGCTTCTGGCGGTGGCCGGCCGTCGTCACCATCCCTTCGCCTGTGGACGCGTCGTCGCCCCAGCCTCTGCCCTCACGTCCCGTGGCGTCCTTCACGTGGGTGCCTGTGTCCACGTTTCCTCTTCTTACAAGGACCCCGGTCATATGGATTAGAGGCCCGCCCTAAGGGGGTCTTTCTAACTTGATTACCTCTGTAAAGACCCCATCTCCAAATCAGGTCACATTCTGTGGTAGGGACACCAGACGGGACAGCGAAGCACTTGACCGCGCTGACACTTGTTTGAGGGACGATTTGCCGTCGTTGTCCGACAGGGCCTGAGTCAGCGCTGCCGAGGTCTGACAGAGCGTTGGCTCCGTTGGCACGGGGTCCCGTGGCGGTCTCGGCGTCCATGTATGACACGGAGACCCTTGGAGCCGCTCCCCTGGGTCCTTACACTCACCTCTCCTCCAGACTTCCTCGCCCCTGACCCTCCCTTCTGGGTCCCTGACCACCAGCCTAGCCATTAACCTCTGTGTCTGAGTCCACGGGGAGCCCGGTCCTGGGGCCACTTTTCTTTTCACCACGAGGGAATGACCAGACCCCTGGCCCAACGCTCTGGCCGATGGGGGACTTTCCCCTCTCCGCGGCCATGCAGGGCCCCCCACTTCGGGGCTGTAGTGCTACCACAGGCCATTTTGGGTTTGTGCCCACGTGCCACGCCAACCCCCGCCCCCCGCCGCGGACCCCGTTTGGCCTTTTCCTGCTCCTTCGGCTGGCCCCCCACGTGGTCACGGTGTGGACAGAGGCAGACACGCTGGCAGGGCAGGGGTGGACGGCGTGGGAGGCTGGGCCCCCTGCACATGCATCCTCTGACTTCACTTCTGGCCACAGGCTATGACTCTACCGGGTCCCTGTAACGTCCCAGAGCTGTTCTACAACTAGGGCATAACTCTCTGCTGCAGGTGGCCTGGCCCGGTCCCAGAACTGCCGTCACCTGCATGGTGATTCTCCTTTTAGGATTTGCCTTTACTTTAGAGAGAGTGTCCAGCGGGTCCTCCCCCAGGGGCCCCCTAAGACTTTGCTGTTGTAGCAGGTCCCTAAATGTTCACACGGTGAGTTTCCCGAGCCCTGAGATGCATGTGTCTTACCAAGGCCTTGCCACGTCTTTCTCTTCTGGTCCCATTACCATGTTGTCGTGATAGCTGGTGTCAGGCCTTGTCCCCACACCACCCAGCAACTGCCCCTGGGAAAGACACAGTCCCTCGTGTCCCCCGCCCTTCTGTGTAGGGCGGTTTCTGGACTCTGCCGTGAGCCAGGCCAGCCCCCGTGTTTCCAGATGCGGCGGAACCAGCACCGTGAGGGCTGGTCTGGGCCGCACAGCGTTCGTGGTGGAGGGGAAGCGAGACACATGACCACAGGCAAGAGTTTCCAAGTAGTTAGAACCTTCTATCAAGAGTGTTAACCAAGACTGCAGCGGCCAGAAAGAGCCAAGAGGCATCGGTGAGCTCCTGAGAAGCAGAGAGAACAAAGAGGGGCAGGACCTTTGTTCTGGGCAGAAGATGTTTGGAGACCCAAGAGGAAGCAAAACTATTCACCTGCTGTTTTTGCTTCTTCTGGCTTGTCATCACAGAGACTGGTCAGACAGGAAAGGACAGCTGGGACCACGTGCTGCAGGGCAAATCAAAGCCAGAGCTATTGGAAGGAGCCCCTGCTCCAAGACTAGAAGACTTTCCCCACCTGCAGCGGCAGCCCCTGGAATGGCTGAGAAATGCGGGCTGGGGAACTGGAGAAGGGGCCAGAAGGGAGAGGACACAGGAAACTGTGAAGATTGGGATCATTGATTGCATCGTGAGATGCTCCAGCCTGGCGCATGATGTAAACGTTCGCTGACCGTGGCCCAGAGAACAATTCTGGGCTGAGGGAGACTTAGCAGGGACGGGGACTTTGAGTTGGAGCAACAGGGAGGCTTATCCAACACCGATCTACTGAGTTTCTGGACGTGTCCCATCTGGACACCAGCTTGACACTGGCTCTCCTGAGATCCAGCACATCTCCCACTGTTCTTCCGTGTCCCCTTTCCCAGGAGAATCAAGAGTGGTCCTAGTCCATTCTTACGAACCCACTGGATCTGAGAGTTTGGGGAAGTCACTCCTCCCCGCAGTGCCTTCCTTTGCGCAGTTGAGATCTCGATGTAATTCCTCTTGCCCCTCCCCTCCCTTCCATCAGGTGGGAGGTGGAAATCCTATGGCATTGAACCAAGTCCCATCGGAGGGTTGAGTGTGTGTGGATATCACATTGAGAAGGGAGCAGGCTCTCAGAAGTGAGGCCACAAGTAAACAGCGGACAGGAGAGGGAACCTGCAGACCTTTGAGACCGTCTCCACCTCATCCTGAAGATCTAAGAGCATCGGTGGACCTACCAAGGAGGAAAAATGGCAAACATGAAGTTGGCAGATATTCTAGGAAACACCTGGGCATCTCTCATGGTTCAAAGAGCGGGAAAGCCCCAGATGGTTGGACCAGAGTTCCTGTTGGTAACTAGCCCCAGCCCCTAAGAGAGACAAACGAGGCCATGTGCCTTAAATGTGCTAGATAGAGGAGCCACGGGGCTCGGTCGGTTGAGCGTCCGACTTCGGCTCAGGTCATGATCTCACGGTTCATGGGTTCGAGCCCCACGTCGGGCTCTGTGCAGACCGCTAGCTCAGAGCCTGGAGCCTGCTTCTGATTCTGTGTCTCTTTCTCTCTCAGCCCCTCCCCTGTTTACGCTCTGTCTCTCTCTGTCTCTCAAAAATAAATAAACATAAAAGAAATTTTTTTAAATAAAAAAAGTTTATAAATGTGCTAGATAGAAACATAGCACCAGTCATGTGTATTTAAAACTGACTAGTAGGGGCGCCTGGGTGGCTCAGTCGGTTAAGCGTCCAACTTTGGCTCAGGTCATGAGCTCACGGTTTGTGGGTTCGAGCCCCGTGTCAGGCTCTGTGCTGACAACTAGCTCGGAGCCTGGAGCCTGTCTTCGGATTCTGTGTCTCCCTCTCTCTCTGACCCTCCCCTGCTCATGCTGTCTCTCTCTCTCTCTCTCTCTCTCTCTCTCTCTCAAAAATAAATAAAACATTAAAAAAAATTTTTTTAATAAAACTGACTAGTAGCCACGTTGTTGGGTTTGTTTGTTTTTTTTAAGTAAAAAAAAGGGCAGGTGAAATTAACATTGACAATATATTTATGTAACCCAGTACTTACAAGATATCATTTCAACATATAATCGATATTCTTTTTAATTTTGGAAATATTCGCATTCTTTTCTCATACAGAGTCTTCGAAATATGGCATTTCTCACCGCACATGTTGATTCGACTAGCCACGTTTCAGGTGGTCAGAAGCCACATGTGACTCGTGGCTGCCAGGCAGCGCAGGGCTGAGGGCTGAAACTAGGGGCATATCAGGTACTGGCAAGAGAGCCCCTAATTCAGCCTGAAGACAGGAGATTCTGTTCGTTATTCTAAGACACATTCATCCTGTACCTGTGACATCCTTCCTAGGGAAAATGACACTCAGGCTGTGTTAGTGCCACAGCACTGTGATTGTTCTAAAAACCTCCCTCCCAGTTTAAAAGAGGAACCATCAGAGGCACCTGGGTGGCTCAGTCGGTTAAGCGGCCAACTCTTGGTTTTGACTCAGGTCACCATCTCACAGTCTGTGCGATCAAGCCCCGCGTCAGTTTCTGCTCTGACAGTGCAGAGCCTGCTTGGGATTCTCTCTCCCTCTCTCCCACGCCCTCCCCAGCTCAATTTGCCATCTTGACCATTTTTAAGTGCGTAGTTCAGTGGTATTAAGTACATTCATGCTGGGCCACATTGTTGGGCAGCCAGCACCACCGTCCATCACCAGAACTTTTTCATGATCCCAAACAGAATCTCTACCCCCATTAACAAGAACTCCCCAGCCCCCCTCCCCAGCCCCTGGCACCCCCATCCTGCGTTCTGTCCATGATTTTGACTACTCTAGAGACCTCACATAAGCGGAACCACACCACATTTGTCCTGTTGCGCCTGGCTTCTTCCACCGAGCGTAATGTCCTCCAGGTTCATCCACGTAGCATGTGTCAGAATTTCATTCCTTTTTAAGGCTGAATAATTTTCCAGTGTATGGATAGACCGCCTCTTATCCAATCCACCGTTGACAGACACTCGGGTTGCTTCTCCCCCTGGCTCTTGTGAATAATACTGCTGTGAACATGGGTAGACAGATATTTCTTTGAGACCCTGCTTTCAGTTCTCCTGGGTACGTATTCAGAAGTGAAATTGCTGCATCATATAGTAATTCTATTTTTAATTTTTTTGAGGAACTCTCACTCTGTGATTTTCACATCCTTGAAACTCACATTCTCCAGCCAGGAGTTCTGTATAAAATCTGTGTAAGCCCAGGAAAAGAAATGGGAAAATTTGATCATTAACTAGCTTTTTTTTTTTCCCCCTCCTGCAGTTTTTGGGCCACCCTCATCACAATACGCTTCTGTTTTTCTCCTTCCCACCCTCTGATGAGAATGAAGTCTTTGACAAACTGAGTGTCATTATGCAAGTCTCTGAAAGCAACACACAGAATCCTGGTGATGGCTGTGTCCTGGGGACCCTGTCTGGGCAGGGACCCTCCGGGCTGGTCCCCGAGGAGGCAGTGCGTCCAGCTGAGTACAGCACCCCCCTGGTCCTCTTGCCTGCATCTGAGGGTAAACGGAGCGGGAAACCACCTGGGCAAACCCCAAATCTGGATCGCGAAGATTCTGAGACAACATATAACAGCCAAAGAGCTACATTTTAAAGACTCACTTGGCAGAAATCCATGTTGGGAATTTGCTGCTTTATACAGGCCTCAATGACTTTAGAAAAGAAAAAAATGTTGACCACTGGGAGTATAATTTCCAGCCTCTTATGCTCACTAATATGAGGAATACGTTTTAATTATAAGAAACAAAAAACTTTAAAATGAGCAATAAAAACCGAGGTACTATAAAATCCAATCAGACTACTAATAGACTGATCCAAAAAACAGCCTCAACTCAAAAGTGGTCAGCAAACTTGGATTCTCAGGGATACTTGGCCTGGATTTATTTTTCTACCGTAGACGTTGTATATAGTGCTGGTGCTCCATTAAAGTTTTATTCTCTATTTAATCTGTATGCATTCATGGTACTACATCTGGGCAGTCGTCAGATTTTGAATGAGGCTCTCATCTGCCATTTTGGTGTCCATTCATTCGACAGGTATTCCTTAGTCCCTTCCTGCTGTCACCCAGGCGCCACACCAGGCATCTGGGAGCTATCAGTCTAGGAAGCTTTAAATTCTACCTCAGACGCCCTCTAACCTGTGACCCCTCAGTTTCCTCATCTGTAAGTGGAGATGAAAAGAAGGGTGTGCCTGGGCAGCTCAGTCGGTTGAGTGTCCAACCTCGGCTCAGGTCATGATCTCACGGTTCATGAGTTTGAGCCCTGCATCAGGCTGTCTGCTGTCAGGGTGCAAAGCCTGACTCAGATCCTCTGTTCCCCCTCTCTCTTTGCCCCTCCCTTACTCTCTCTCTCTCTCTCTCTGTCTCTCTCAAGAATAAATACTTTTAAGAAAAGAAAAGATCTAAGGATTAGTCATCCTCCATAAAAAGTGCTGCCCCTGATGCCCGCACGTAGTAGGCACTCAGGAAATGGTAGCTGTTCTTACCAGCAACATAACCAGTCATGGGTATGACTTTAACTCCACAAACAGGTCAGCAACAAATGTCCATTCCTTTGCGCCAGATGGCCCAATAAACAGATGTGCCGAAGGCCACAAAGATAGGAAAAACACTTCTTCAAATAACTTGACATTTTTAAAATGAAACCTCATGGCCGGGGGTGGGAGGGGGGAGGCGGAGGAAGATCAGAGTGACCTTCCTCGCACTCATTTTACATTTCAGTATTTCTTCATTGTTTTCAATAGCATTGTGAAGGAGCGACCACCGTATTCTCTGTTCTCAGTGACCCCAAAGATCTTCCTCTGGTGTGGGGCTAGTCTCATGACAGGGGAGACATTGATTCTCTTCCCCAGTTGAGTTCTTCTCCGGACACATGGAGGGCGGGTGGGGCGGCTGCCGAGTTCTGCACGTGTGGAGGCATCTGGCTCAGGAGAGAAGAAATGAGACACCCCACTGCCCACCCTCCCTTGTTGCGGACACTTGCACTCCAATGCCCACCTGATACCTGACTCTCCCTCACCTTGCAAATGTGAACCCCTCTCCTTCCTTGGAGCTCCAAATGCCACATACTTACTTCCTCGTTCCCTCACCGTGGGCCACAGGGACACAAGCGGGTTCCAGCCCAGCTTTGACTTAGAAGATGGGCAGCAGCAAGAGGTGGGGGTCCTGGGAGAAGTAGCTGGCAGCCAGGGGAGCTCACACCAGCAGCAGCCACATGCCCATCAGACTGGGTCTGCTTTGGACATAGTTTCTGCCTGGGCCCCCACTAAGTCCGTTTCCCCCAAGCCTTCCGGAGACTCTGTGAGCTCCTCTGCATCATATTGAGAAACTCCGTTTCTTCTTATATCAGCCAGAATAGGTTTCTAATGTTTGCACCTAAAACCCTGAGCGGGCTTCCAAGAGTGAAATGGAGTAGATGCAGATTTCCCAGTCCTCAAAATCCACCGAGCAAGCGCAGGAGGAAGGAGAGACTGAGATATCTCTCTGCCTGGTTTCCCAGTAGAGAGAGTTGACAGTAACACCTTCCCTCTAGAGGTGGGAGGTCCTGAAGGGCTTCAAGGGAAGGAACTGAAGCCCAAGATTGGCTAGCTGGAGTCTGGGGGGCTAACACATGGGAGAGCAAAGCATGTGTCCTCCAGGGCCAGGAGCTGACAACGGAGCCTCTGCCCCACGCTGCTGGGGAAGCCCCTCCTCCCCTGGGTATTTTGTGAGGTGGGGGTAGAACCCGAGGCATCTCTGTGACCGAGGACTCTAAGCACTCTGAGAAATGCACTGTTGTCAGCTCCCCTCACCCTGCACACACGCCCCAACCCCACTGCTGATGGATATTTGGTTGGTGCTGAAAAGCCCTCCCACATAGTCCTCATCCTCCCAGGCACTCTGTTTTTCTCTTGACCACCTCTTTATTTTTTTTAACATTTATTTATTTTTGAGAGACAGAGAGAGACAGATCATGAGCAGGGGAGGAGCAGAGACAGAGGGAGACGCAGAATCCAAAGCAGGCTCGAGCTGTCCGCACAGAGCCCGACACAGGGCTCGAACCCACAAACCGTAAGATCACAACCTGAGCCGAATTCGGATGCTCAGCTGACTGAGCCACCCAGGTGCCCCTTGACCACCTCTTTAATGATGCAATCTCCTCATGCCTCTGCAACAGTAAATAGGGGACACATCTATCCTTTGGCAATCTTGGTGATAAGGAATGCCCATTTAGACTTCCATTTCCCGCAATATGGATGATTAAGCAATGTCCCTGACCCTCAGATGAAATCAACTGAAATGCTGGATGTAATGGGTACTTTTTAATATATTTTATTTATTCTTTAATTCCTTTAAAGATTATTTATTTATTTTAGAGAGAGAGAGAGAGCCTGGGAGAGCAGAGAAAGAGGGAGAGAGAGACTCCCAAGCAGGCATCGAGCTGCCAGCACAGAGCCCGACTCAGGGCTTGAACTCATGAACTGTGAGATCATGAACTGAGCCAAAATCGGGAGTCAGAGGCTTAACCGACTGAGACACCCAAGCACCCCTGGATGTAATGTTTTTAAAAAGTGTTTCAAATGTTTTCCGAACAAGGAAGGAAGGAATATTCAGAGACCAAAACCCACAGAAGCTGGCCCAGTGCCACCTTTCCCTTTGAGGGCATTTGACAAACCCTATAGGTATCAGCCCATCACAAAGGCTCAGGGGACAGAAGACAAAGATCAGGGCTTACTCAGGGTGGGGTTTAAAGGAACCCTCCCCCTAAATCTGAAATCCCAGAGAACCAGCCCCTCTTTGTAAGGGCGACTAGGAATAAATGAATCCCAACCCACCGCCATATTTGTTTCCTGGGGTTGCCATGACAAAGCATGGCAACAACTCGGTGACTTAAGGGAAACATATTCTCTCACCGTTCTGGAGGCCAAAAACCCAAAATCAGGTTTCACTGGGCTGAACGCAAGGTGTTGAAAACTCTTCAGAGTTTTGGGGGACAATTCATTCCTTCTTCTTGAAAATGCCGGTGACCCTTGGTTCATGGCAGCCTTACTCCAGTCTCTGCCTCTGTGGTCACATGACCTTCTCCCCTTCTGTGTGTGTCTTCTCCCCCCCCCCTTTTAAGTTTATTTTTTTATTTTGAGAGAGAGAGAGAGTAGGGGAGGGACAGAGAGAGAATCCCAAGCAGGCTCCTCACCAGCAGCGCAGAGCCTGAAGTGGGGCTCGAACTCACAGAACCGTGAGATCATGACCTGAGCCGAAATCAAGAGTGGACACTTGACCGACTGAGCCACCCCCCTCTTATGAAGACACTTGTGTTTGCATTCAAGCCCCACGCAGATAATCCAGGACAATTTCCCCATCTCAAGGTCCTTAATTTAAGCATCTCTGCAAAGACCCTATTTCCAAATAAAGTCACATTCACAGGTGTCAGGGATTAGGACCTGGCATCTTTGGGGGTTATTATTCAGCCTACCACACACCCCTACGAGGAATTACAAGGGAACATTTTTGGTCTTGGTTGTGTTTTCTGAGTGAAGGGGCAAAATATATCTTTCTTGAAAAGTTATCATCTCCGACCGAAGGTTTACAGCCCCACATCACACTATCTGAGTGGTCAAGTAAACCTTCGGGGCTCACTGTTAGAAATCACGAAACCCAAAAGGAAAGCATCATGATGAGCAAGAACCAGCAGGAACAGCAAGCAGCTAAGCCAGACCCACAAAGGCTTCAGAACATCATATAAACAGAGAATATACAGCAGAGAATATTCCAGGATAGTTAAAAACAAGAGGGCACTGATAATATCAGGGACGCATAAGAGGCGGGATCATTCAGCTTTATTGTGGTAACACATGAATCCCAAACCTCAGTGACTTTTAAGAGCAAAGACTTGTTTCTCACTCATTTTATGTGTGGCCAAAGGTCAACTGTGAGTCTGTTCTAATCTCAGTGACTCCATTCTGGGGTCTAGGCTGACAGACGTGCTAAATGGAGAAATAAACGTCAACCCTACAATAGTTCTTAGGGCTTCTGGTTGGACATGGAGCATGTCACTTCTGTCGACATCCCTTTGGTCAAAGACATGGCCAAAGCCAAGGTCAATAGACTGGGGAAGTACTCCTCCCCAGGGAGGAACTGCGAGTCATATAGCGACAAGCAGGAATATGTGGCCCTCTTACAAGAAAGGGAGAGAATTAGGAGCAATGATTATAATCTGCTACAAACTGAGAAATGACCAAATAGATTCGGGCTATGTGCAAATAGACCTCTAGAAATGCAAAATATAATAATTGAAATTTAAAAGTTAGAGGGTGGGGGTCGCCTGGATGGTTCAGTCAGTTAAGCATCCAACTCTTGATTCCAGCTCAGGTCATGATCTCTGGTTTGTGAGTTCAAGTCCTGTGTCAGGCTAGTGCGGAGCCTGCTTGGGATTCTCTCTCTCCCTCTTTCTCTGACCCTCCCCTGCTCGTGCACGCACGCTCTCTCTCTCCAAATAAATAAACATTTTTTTAAAGTGTGTTTGTGTGTGTGTGTGTGTGGTGAGAGAGACAAAGAGAAAGTAAATGTGACAAAGTGTTAATAGAATGCAGGGTGTCTAGACATTCAACTTTCCTATCGGTTTAAAAGTTTTCACAATAAGTAGTTGGGGAAAATTGTAATAAATATACAAATACTTACAAATAGTCACCATTCCAACAAGTATTCGATTTCCACATATGTTCAAAGTACACAGAATTTTCTCAAAATGAGCTGGTGATGGGTCTTTGTCTCAGAAAAATAATAATAAATCTGTGGAGGCATTTTCACGTTTGTTTTGCTGCTTCAATCTTATCAATGGCTCTGTCCCAGCATCTTCCCATCTGATAGGTAACATTTCCACCAGAGCTTGACAGGGAGGATGTTGCCAGGGGCTTTCCTGGAGGGGGTGCTGCCTGCCTGTATGGAGAGGTGGCCTCCAAACCTGGGAGAAACAGGGAACACCACACCCTGGAATGCAGGGGGTCCACACTGGGGGTGAGTGGGACGGGCTGAGCAGGGGTCCCTGAAGAGCCTTCAGGGCTTCCTTGCGGAGCCCCAGGAAAACAGCGGAGCTAATGGCATACACACCACATCCACACCACATTGGCACCACGTTCACACCACACCAAGCTGACGCAGATATGGACCCTGGGC
Organism: Cryptoprocta ferox; assembly: GCA_028646485.1. Lineage (NCBI taxonomy): Eukaryota > Metazoa > Chordata > Mammalia > Carnivora > Eupleridae > Cryptoprocta > Cryptoprocta ferox. Next base: position 11,219,803 of record CM053573.1, on the reverse strand, counting down.
AACCAAGTCCAGTCCTAGCTAACTGTCCAGTTGATTCCCCCCCTTTTTTTTTTATGTTTTATTTATTTATTTTGAGAGAGAGAGAGAGAGAGAGAGAGAGTGAGCAGGGGAGGGGCAGGGAGAGAGAGAATCCCAAGCAGACTTCGTACTGTCAGCGTGGAGCCCCAGGTGGGGCTCAAATTCACAAACCATGAAATCATGACCTGAGCTGAAACCAAGAGTCGGACGCCTGAACCACCCAGGCACCCCTGGTTGATTCCTTTTTATTTGCATTCTTGCTTTTTGTAGGCTCAGGCCCCTAGAGGTTTTTCTCCCCAGAATTGTTCAAATCTCTTTTTCTCCATGATGGAACCATTTGAGGCGTCTTCCTTTCAAAACGTACTTGAAATTTTTTTTTTTTTTTAATGAATCGTATTGACAAAGCCATCGTGTATGAAGTGCTTATTGCGGGCCACGCTTTCTGGTTTATTATCTCAACTATTCTTTGCAGTTGAACACTCAGCAGGACCCTCTGAAACTATGTGACCCAAAGACTTCCTCCCAGATGTGCGAAAAGGGCTGTGGCCTGAGCCCTGCGGGGTCCTCAGGGTGGGGTCTGCTGCCTTGGGGAGGGTCTGGAGTCCAGCTGTCCTGAGGCAGATGTGGCCAACAGGCTGCAAGAGGCTGCAAACTTCGTAGCCAGGAAGGAGGGAAAACCCCACTTATGAGGAGAATGTCCAAAAATTCTGAGACCAGAAGGGGACTGAGCAGATCATCTTGTGGGCCACCACTAAGACATTGTGGCAGAAATATGTACCCTGTTTTTGTTTGAAAGGCCCCCCTGAGGGAAGCCAGCCCAGCCCACTTCCCATCCCTCCCCCTGCCAGCTCTTTCTGGGAGCCCAGCCTTGTGGGAAAGGAACTCACTACATTTCCTCATGGGGCTGCTACCCCGCTGCCCTTAGCCTCAAGGCATTGTTTCCAGTCTCTGTGGCTCTCTGTCTTGGCCACCTAGGGAGTGAAAGCTCCCTTAGTGGGGAAAGCAAGGGTTCTTATCAAGCAAATGACCTCATCTTCCTTTGGGGGGGATGGAGAGGGCCAGGTGGCAGCCTCCTTGGCACTTGATGGAGGAATTCCTGACTGACCAGTTAAGACTATATTTCTAAAGAAATGTCAATAGCCAGGCCTTGCCCTGACCAATTAATTCCTGCTCTCTGGGGCAGGAGTCGGGCATCACTATTTTATAAAACTCCCCTTTGGCTTATTCCACTGTGCAACCAAGATGGAGAAGCGTTGCTCCCATTTATGCTACTGTTCGAAAGAAAAACCATAGCCCAAAATGGCGTCCCTTAAGCCAAGTCCCCAAGCTGGGGATTGATACATAATCTAATTGCCGTTTCAACCTCCCCCAGAAATGTAGTCTTACTGGCCAGTCAAGAATTCTTCCATCAAGTGCCAAGTTGCCTGCCACCTGGCCCTCTCCATTCCCCAAAGGACAATGAGGTCATCTGCTTGATAGGAACGCTTGCTTTCCCCCTTAATGGAAAGCCTTGCCGGGAACAGTCCTTTGCTTCTGCTACTAATTTTCTCGCCCCACCCTCCTTCTATAAAATCCTCAGAGTGACCCGCCTGCTTGCTAGATGGGATGCTGCAACGTTCATGAATGACTTAATAAAACCGGTTAGATCTTCAAATTTACTTGGTGTTTTGGTTATTTAACGGTAGGTCGTGAGTACCTGAAGACCTTTGTCTTCTTGGTCTCTGGCCTTAAAAGGGGTTACTCTTACTTTTAACACCCAGCTTTCGTAGGAAGGTCCAGAGTCATCCGGGGTCATAAGCATCTCTGGGAAATATTTTCACGGACCCCGTAACCCCACCCCACACCCCAGCCCCTCCCTGCAGCACCACTTCCGGTTTCTGATGGGCTCGCCCCGGGTCATCTGGGAAGCAGTTCGGGCGCTGTTACCCCTGTCTCTGGGCCAGCACGCGTCACAAAGCCTAGTACTAAGCAATATTTGTGGAATTAATGGCGAATCAACACTGGTAAACTGAAGCCTTCATGAATATGTGACAATGACACGTGCAGATGCAATAGTCATAAACACGGGCAGATTAAACAGAGCTGACTCTGCTCACTGTTGAAGAAGTTAACACCATAAAACACGGGAAGGAGCACAACAAAAGCAGTGAAAATTTTCCAGGTGCAAGAAAAGGGTTATATTCTGAAAGGTGATCCTGGCTACTTTTAAACTGAGTTGTTTTTCACATCCAGCTGCCTATCCAAAGTCACTGGGAATTTTATAGCATCTCAGTTCCATTCCCCATTTTTAATCTGTTTGTTTCTCATTGCTAACATGTAGCCTGTATTTTAGTCAGAAGCAGTGGAGTCATCAGGAATCACACCCTCAATGGCAAACTCTGGTTGGTTGGTTGGTTGGTTGTGTTTTTTTTTTTTTCAGTGTTTATTTATTTTTGAGAGACAGAGAGTGAGTAGGGAAGGGGCAGAGAGAGAGGGAGATACAGAATCCGAAGCAGGCTCCAGGCTCTGAGCTGTCAGCACAGAGCCCGACGTGGGGCTCAAACCCATGAACCGTGAGATCGTGACCTGAGACAAAGTAGGACGCTTAACCAACTGAGCCACCCAGGTGCCCCATGGCAAACTCTGTTTTGATGTTAAAAGCCATCCTTAAGCATAAGGACCAATAATGGAGTATTTTTCAGAATGAGCTTTTAAAATTTAGCTCTTTGGCCATTTAGATGAGCCCAGTGTCAAGGAGTATTCTAGAGTCAGGGTTCAGTCAACTGTTCTCAGCCCACGTTGAATGCTCTGATCATCCTTAGAGGCAGATGAGAGAATTAAGGTGCCGCTGTGTCCCCAAGTTTGTTTTTTCCTCAAAGATTGGCTCCAAGAGTTCCTCCCAAGATGGAATCCTGAGACTAGCATCGTCACTAGGCGTTTGCTCGAGCCTCAGTCATCGGAAACACCATTTAATGTATCATACCTTCACAAAGGTGGATACATTACCAAAATGTATCTTACCAAAAACAGAGCTATAATTAGGGTGGATCAAATACTGTGGAAGAAAAGTTAAACAAAAATCACCGCTTTCCCTTTCTTTTTCTAGCCTTCCAGAAATTCTGTGTAGAACTCATGGCTAGAAAATGCAGTCTTTAAAAAAATGACAACAGATCGCTTTTGCCAAATAAAACCGAGGAATGCTCATATTCGGATGGTTCCTATTGGAAACTGGAGGAAGTGTTTGTGGCCGATCACAATCTGGGAGGGCCTCCAGGAAGCCATACAGACACCCAATACTAATAACAATGCAAAGAACACAGGAAGTTCTCCGGAAACCCTCAAGGGAGTTGTTGGCTCCCCTCTGGTCCTGCCTCAGCATCCTGTACATACTGCAAATTCAGCACTTTAAAAAATAACAATAATAACAGCTTTCCTGAGTTGTAATTCAGTACTATACAATGCACCCATTAAGTGTACAGTGCACATGTTTTCAGCGTATTCACAAAGTTGGGCAGCCAACACCACTACCCACTGCAGAACATTTTCATCTCCCCAAAAAGAAGTCCCCTACCCATTAGCAGCCCCTCCCGATTGCCCCCTCCCCTCTGGGCCCTTGGCAACCTCTAATCTACTTGATGTGTCAATGGATTTGCTTATTCTGGACATTTCATATACACTATGGGATCTTTTGTAACTGGCTTCTTTTCACTTAGCATAACGTTTCCAAGAGTCATCCAAGCTCTAAAGTGTGTCGCCACACTTCACTTGTCTTTATTGCTGTTTACTGCTTGGTTGTCATTCCATTGTATGGACAGAGCCCATTTTGCTTATCCATTCATCAGTCGATGAGCACTTGGGCCATTTCCATTTTTTGGATCCCCATGAATAAAGCTGCTATGAGCGTTTGCATACAGGTGTTTGCGTGGATGCGTGTTTTCAGTCCAGTTCAGTACACACCTGGGAGCGGAATTGCTGGGTCATATGATCATTTTATGTTTAGCCGGTTGATGAACTGGCAAACCGTTTTCCAAGGCAGCTTTGCATTTTGTAACAGTCTTTCTGAAACCATGCCCCGTGAGGTTAATGAGGTTAAACCTGTCACCAGCAAGACCCCCTCAGACCCCTCTTCTTCTTCACAGGTTTGTTAACCCCATCTTTTAGAGGAGGACAAGAAGAGCTCCTTTTTGAGCCTAGACCTAGACCCTTTTGAACTCGACCACTGACTCACACCTGCCCAGGTGGACCATGGAGTGTCTCAGTTATCAATACCTCATTATAATGTTAAAATGTCCACACAAAGGGCACCTGGGTGGCTCAGTCAGTTAAGCGTCCACCTCTTGATTTCAGCTCAGGTAATGATCCCAGGGTCATCGGATCAAGCCCCATGTCAGGCTCCGTACTGAGCATAGAGCCTGCTTGGGATTCTCTCTCTCCCTTCTGCAGCCCCCTCTCCCTCTCTCATGTGCGCTCTAGAATAGACTAGACTAGACTCGACTAGAATAGAATAGAATAGAATAGAATAGAATAGAATAATAGAATAGAATAGGGAAAAAAATCTCCATCCAAAAAGGAGCATGAGCTTCTTTAACATAACATGGGATGCAAGTATAGGCATGTTTTCTAAGCACGCTTGTGCAACCTTATATCCGCTTTTACATATGATGACAAAACCCCACTTTCTGAAAATTCATTCTAACCCTAAATAAAAGAAACCCACTCACCCTTACTCAGGGAGTCACTGCTTTGGAAGTTATTCCCCACGATATCCTTACGCACCGCAGACAAAATGTCCTTAGCATGACAACTCCGCCTGGTGAGGTCTCTACCTGGAACTCACCAAGGAGCGAACTCCTGTTAGTTCGGCTACATTTCCACAGCGTCTGTCCCCACTGTTCATTACTAGAGCGGCAGGACCATATTGTGGCCTCATCTTTGTCTTCCCACCAATTGGAGCCACAAAGCTGTGTCCAATAACAAAAATTCAACTGAGTAGATTTTAAATAGGCTTTATTACGTGATTCACGGGGGGTGCTGGGTAGCTCAATTGTTTAAGTGTCCTACCCTTGATCTCATCTCAGGTCCTGGTCTCAGGCTCTACATTGGGCTCTGCCCTGAGCGTGAAGCCTACATAAACCAACAAACAAACAAACGATTCATGAATCAGGCAGCATCCCATCTAGAAAGTAGAGGAAGCTTGAGGAGGTGTACAAAATGGAAAGTTTTTGGAGGAGGAGCAAGAAAGATATTAGCGGAAGAACAGGATTTTTCTTATGGGAAAGATTTCACTTATGGGAAGAAGCAAGGGGTCTTATCATGCAGATTACCTCATCTTCCCTTGGCGGACAGAGAGTGTCTGTGCGGCAGACTCCTTGGCACGGGTGGAAAAATTCCTGACCAGTTAAAGACTACATTTCTGGGGGAGGTTGAAACTGCAGTTAGATTAGGTACAAAGGACCAATTTGGGAACTTGGTCTAAGTGACACCATCTGGAGCCTGTGGTTTTCTTTTTAACAGGTGCTAACAGATGTCTGATGAGACTTCTGCCGATGTAAAGTTCTCTGTTCTTTGAGGCCTGTCTTCCTCCGTATACTAATGACCTTGACATCACTGTGAGATGGAGAAACATTTCTTGGTAAAGATTTACCTGCATTTGCTCCAGGCAGAGCAAGCTAACACCTTGTTACCGCTTCCTTAATTTTTCCTTAGTTATTCTCTTCCCTTTTGTAAGTTCCGCTGCCTGCCCTTTGGCTGGTCCAGAAATGCCAGGGTTTCCCTTCATGGGCTCCCTGTCTTCACTGGCCTCATTTGCATCAAAGGGGGAAAGGGATGGGTGGAGGGGTATACAAGAGGATCCAGGCTGGCTTCCAGCAACAAAGGAGGGGGGAAGAGTAGGAAGGAGTTCCCCAAAATTGAATTCAGTGGGTTCAAGAGATACACACTCTTGATTCTTCTTGAAAAGGGCAGAGGATAAATCCTGAAAGACTAGACTGGGGGGCCGGTCCAATATACCAGTATTTTATAAATCTCATGAGTGCTTTTCCAACTTAAAGTCTCCGGCCCCAGCAGGTCTCCCTAAACTCAGAATTATTCTCTGGCCCATGGTAAGTGGGTTCTCAGCCTTATGCATCACACCAGAGAATTGAATGATGTGAGGACTGATCTGCAGTTTCCTGGGTTTCCTGTGGCCCTTCTCCAGCACCCTTCCCCCCCCCCCCCCCCAGCCCTGGCATTTCTCAGCTACCACAGGGGCTGGCTCTGCAGAGTCAACTAGCCTTGGAGCAGGGACTCATTCCAACAGCCCCTCTACTACACCCACGCATCTCTGGCTTTGATTTGCTTTGCCGCACGTAGTCCCATCTGCCCTGATAGTTTCTGTGATGACAAGCCAAAAGCAAAACTGGCCGGTGAATAGTTTTGCTTCCTCCTGGGTCTCCACTTAAAAAACACCTTCTACCCAGAGGAAAAGGCCTGCCCCTCTTTGTTCTTCCTGTTTCTCAAGAGCTCACAAAACACTCTCAGCTCATTCTGGCTGCTGCAGCCTCGGTAACATTCTTGTTAGAAGGTTTTGGGAACTTGGAAACAATTGCCTTTGGCTGTGTGCCCACTTAGAATCTTTGGAAATTTGAGTCACGGCTCAAAATAACTTACTGGGTAAGTATTTATTTACGACACATCTCTTTCATCTTCGCGTGTTACCATAGAGTCAGAATTTCCATCTGGAGGGTCTCCCCCTCTCCACTGTGCCTTGCTGGCAGCCTTAATTTAGTTTAAAACCTTTCCAACTGACCTTCCTACAGTCTATGATTTCTGTACTGCTTGGCTTTTCCATGACTCAGCCATGATGGAGGCTATGTTTCTCCCCCCGGCCCACAAGAGCATCATGCATTAATTCCATCATGGAATTAATCAGGCAGTAGGGTGGGAATGACACTGTGGTAGGCTAAAACATCCCTCCCCCCAGAAGATATCCAGGTCCTAATCCCTGGAACCTGAGAACTGTGACTTTATTTGGAAAAAGAGTCTTTGCAGATGGGATTAAGTTCAGGATCTTGAGATAAAGACATTATCCTGGATTATTGTAGAGGGCCCTAAATGCCCTTACAAGTGTCCTTATAAGAGATGCAGAGAGAGATTGCATAGACACAAAAGGAGGAGGCCATGTGACCACAGAGGCAGAGACTGAATTGATTGATGTGGCCACAAGTCAAAGAATGTCTGGCACCACCAGACGCTGGAAGGAACAGACTCTCTCCCAGGGCCTCTGGAGGGAGTACAGCCTTGCTGACACCTTGATTTTGGCTCAGTGGTACTGATTTGGGACTTTTGGCCTCTGGAACTGTGATGGAAGAACATTCTATTGTTTTAAGCAACACAGTTTGCAGTACTTTGTGTTAACCTTAAAAATAAAACTGCCAGATGAGGGGCGTCTGGGCGGCTCAGTCGTTTGAGTGTCTAACTTCAGCTCAGGTCATGATCTCACAGTTCGTGGGTTCGAGCCCCACGTCGGGCTCTGGGCTGACAGCTCGGAGCCTGGAGCCTGCTTTGGATTCTGTGTCTCCCTCTCTTTCTACCCCTCCCCTGCTCATGCTCTCTCTCTCTTTCTCAAAAATACACATTAAAAATTTTTAAAAGTTCAATCCCTATAGAATACCATGAGCATTTTTCACAGAGTTAGAACAAACAATCCTAAAATTTGTATAGAATCACAAAAGACCCCAAAGAGCCAAAGCAATCCTGAAAAAGAAAACAAAACTGGAGGCATCACAATTCTGGATTTCAAGCTATATTATAAAACTATATTATCAAGACAGTATGATACTAGCACAAAAACAGACACATAGGTCAATGGAACAGAGTAGAAAACCCAGAAAGAGACCCACAACTATATGGTCAACTAATCTTCAACATGGCAGGAAAGAATATCAAATGGAAAAAAGTCTCTTCAACAAATGGTTCTGGGAAAACTGGACAGTAGCCTGCAAGAATGAAACTGGACCACTTTCTTATACCATGCATAAAAATAAATTCAAAATGGATAAAAGACCTAATTGTGAGATAGGAAACCATCAAAATGCCAGAGAAGAACACAAGCAGCAACCTCTTTGACCTTGGCCAGAGCAACTTCTTACTAGACACATCACCAGAGGCAAGGGAAACAAAAGTAACAATGAACTATTGGGACCTCATCAAGATAAAAAGCTTCTGTACAGCGGAGGAAACAATCAACAAAACTAAAAGGCAGTGTACGGCATGGGAGAAGATATTTGCAAATGACATATCTGATAAAGGGTTAGGATCCAAAATCCATAAAGAATTTATGAAACTCAACACCCAAAAAACAAATAATCCAGTGAAGAAATGGGCAAAAGACATGAATAGACACTTCTCCAAAGAAGACATCCATTGGTGGGACTGTTGCTGGTGGGAGGAGGAAAGCTCCCTCCTCCTGCGGGGATAGTAAGATCAACTTGCAAGGTACCTCCCTTCCTGCTGAGTCTGCAATGGAGGCTTAGGGCTGGGCGGGAGAGCTCCCCCTGCCTGCCGCCTGACTCCATTCTAAGTGAGGTTTCCTTGTATGCATTTTCACATTTGTGACAACAATCACAGGAAACTCATACCCACCGAGAAATTACCTTGACTGTGGAAGCAGCCTGGCTTGTGTTCCAATTCTGACTAAGTCATGACTAGCTGAGCGACCTTGGCAAGACATTTAACATCTAGCCACTCTAGCTGTCTACTCTATAACATGGAAGGTGATGAAAAGGATGCCCATGTTGGAGATCATTACGAATTAAATGTGGGAAGTGCGGCAAATAGCATCTGATCTGTATCATTCTTTTAAGGGCTTTTCTTACTGAAATAAAAACTAATGCCTTTGAATTTATCAGTTAAGTGGTGAGAATCTATACTCACAAGATAATTGAAAAGCATTCTTTTTCGGTCAGATTTCATGTCTCAAAATATGTTTCAGGGCCTGAGCTTTAAGTCGAATGTAACAATGACAATGCATGTTAATGATAATATTACAGGTGAACAGGAGGGAAGGGAAGCAAAAAGAAGATTAAAAACAGGAAGGGGGAAAAACCATAAGAGACTCTTACCTACAGAGAACAAACTGAGGGTTGCTGGAGGCGTGTTGAGTGGGGGGATGGGCTAAATGGGCGACGGGCATTAAGGAGGGCACTTGTTGGATGAGCACTGGGGGTTATACATAGGGGATGAATCACTGAATTCTACTCCTGAAATCATTATTGCACTAGATGCAAACTAACTTGGATGGAAATTTCAAAAAAAAATTAATAAACTTTAAAAAATGACAATAATAATAATATAATAATTGCTAATGTATGCTAAGGGCTCCCTTTTATGTCTGGCATTGCTCTAAGTCCTCCCAACCCCTCACCCCCTGTGTGCTGTGGCACCATTTTACTCCCCCTATATTCAGATGAGGCGGCTGAGACGCAGGGCGCTCCATGACTCGCCCACATCACTTGTTATGTTGGAGTTCACACCAGGGAAGGATGGGACACAGAGCAATTGAGCATGTACTCAAGGCTTTAGGAAAGCAGACGGCTGTTTAGAGAGAAAGAGGGATGCGTTCAAGATCAGGGATTCAACTGACTCAAGCGGGATGGGGGTTCCCAAGGTACAGAAGTCTGATTCAAGTACAAATGATTCCAGAAAGGAATACAATGAGAAAGAAAGAAAAAAAAGCCATAGTGTTATAAGCTGGATCGTGTCCACCCAAAAGTTCCTGTGTTGAAGCTCTAACCTCCAGTATCTCAGAATGTGACCGTATTTGGAGATGGACCCTTTAAAGAGGTGACTGATTTAAAATGAGGTCATTAGGGTGGGGCCCCCTTGCAATGTGCCTGGAGTCCTTATGAGAAGAAGAGATTAGGACACGGAGAGACACGCCATGGATGTGCACATACAAAGAAAGGACTGTGAAGACACAGCAAGAAGACGGTCATCTGCTAGCCTAGGAGAGAAGCCTCAGGAGCCACCAACTCTGTCAACTCCTTTATCCCAGACTCCCAACCTCCAGAACTGTGAGAAATAAATGTCTGCTGTCAGAGCCGCCCAGTCTGTGGGACTGAGTTGTGGCAACTGAGGTGAACTAAGGCAGACGGCAGGAAAAAACAACTGCTGGCCTGGGTGTAGCCACACAACTTCTTATTGTTGGGAATGCTCAGCAAGCTCAGATTCCTGAAGGTCTTGCACAGGCCTGGAAGGAAGGTCATATATTAAGAGCCTACTGTACACAGGGCACTGAACTGAGAAATGTAAGACACCAAAAAGAGTCAGAGAGCCCTCCAGGGCAAAGACAGCACATCGGGACTTGGTCACTGCCTCACAGGCTAACAGAACTTGCAACGCAACCCATCTCTTTGGGGAAAATTTCCCCATCTCTGATTGGGGAAATTATAGTGAATGAGAAGTTGCCGACACAAGGGACACAGATAAAGAGTTACCACATTTTCAGAAAGAGGGGGAAAAGCAAGAGTCAGGAAACTATAAATCATTAAGATTAAGTCTCATTCACCAGGAAAAAACAAAGTTAATATCTAGGATGAATTATCGAATGGATAGTTTTGAACACTGTCAAAGTAGCCTCATTTCTTTCCACGGATGGGGTGACTTTTACAGTGAATTAGTGAAATCTTACAGCTTCTCCTTCACAGGGCTTCTCTGAACACTAGTGTTCCTTAAAATGGTAACCAAAACAAGGGGATTGATTATTGAGGAATTGGGGAAGCACTGGATTAAACAAAATGAGTTTGAAAACATTATTATTGCAGGATTCTTCAGAGCGTATAGTATGCTAGCACACGCAGGGCATTTTCCCAGAGGGGGAATAAGGCCCAGATCATTTTTAAACATTTCATGATAAGATCCTTGTTTGAAAGAAGACCCACAAATACAGGTGCCCGTCAAGGAACATAGATTGGAACATAGATTGACTACAATTGATACTGCATATCTGGATTTTAGCAGGTCATGTAACGACGTGTTAGTGAGAACCGTGTGGAAAATGAGAGGAAAGATAGCCGAGGCGGTAATATAATTAGAAGGAATTGTGGCCAACAAAGCAAATAATGACTTCACACAGCATAAAGAATCGGCAAACGTTCTGGAAGCCGTTCCTTTCAAATGTGCAGATAAGACAAAGATAAGTTGAGGAATGAGCGTGTCAAATGAGATATTGTTGACAATCAATGGTGGACTAAAACCATCAAGGTATCCTTACCAGGGGTATTCATTGAACTGGGGTTTCTTTTTTTTTTTTTTTAATGTTTATTTATTTTTGAGAGAAAGAGCGAGAGCGAGAGCAGGGAAGGGGCAGAGAGAGAAAGACACAGAATCCAAAGCAGGCTCTAGGCTCTGAGCTGTCAGCACAGAGCCCGATGGAGGGCTCGAACTCATGAACTGCAAGATCATGCCCTGAGCGAAAATCAAGAGCAAGACGCTTAACCAGCTGAGCCACCAGGTGCCCCTGAATTGGTTTCTCATGGCTGAGTGCCACAAAGAAAGCAAGAATTGAAAATGAGCTAGGGAATGTATTTGACGTCAAACTTATCCTGTGGTAACTGTATGTGACGGGTCTCCTAGAAAACTAGGTAACCTGTTCTCGCATTCTCCGAATCCCAGTGTGCAGGTGACAGGACCACCTGCTGAGCCCTCCACCGCGTTGACATTGGCCCATCCTCTTTTCTAGAGAAACACCAACCAGTGCACCTGGGTTAAGGATGTAAAGGAGTCCTTTTTCTCTATCAGTTTCAAATTATTTCAAAATAAAAATTTGAAGAAAAAAAAAGAGGAAACACTAAGTGTACTGGGCTTTTGTCAGATTGCATATGAAAAATTATATTTTGGTCCTGGTACCGCTGTGAAAACCTGCCACACGCTGTGGGAAGGGTAGCAGTGGGGCGCCTGGGTGGCTCAGTTGGTTAAGTGTCCGACTTCACCTCAGGTCATGATCTCACGGTTCGTGGGTTCGAGCCCCACGTCGGGCTCTGTGCTGACAGCTCAGAGCCTGGAGTCTGCTTCCGATTCTGTGTCTCCCTCTCTCTCTGCCATCCCCCTGCTCATGCTCCGTCTCTCTCTGTCTCTCAAAAAATGAATAAGCGTTAAAAAAAATGGAAAGGGTGGCAGAATAGGGATTTTTTAAAGGAAGCAGAGGTATGATGGGGGCTGACCTTTCCTTGGCTGTCTTGTGGAGGATTAACGAGAAGGCAGAACAGTGCAGCTGGGCTCAAAGAGGCAGACTTCAGCTCCTGGAAGGAAGACCGTCTGTCCATCCATTTGGTCTTAGAGGTAACAAGCGACCTCAGCAGGTGATAGTCTCCTTCCAGCACAAAGGTGATCGGTCAGGGCTGAACTGAATTGCAGTTTGAGTTGGACGCAATGATGTCTCAGGAGCCTTAGGTAGGATGGCACCCTCACTAGGTGGGAGTCTATAAAGCTATTTTAAATGCTCAGAGGAGGCAGAATTACAGATGGCACATCTCAAGACTCACTGTCACTGGTTATTTGCTCACAGACAGGCTCACTTAATCCCATAGTTTAGTCCTAATCGAGAATTAATCCTAGAGGGCTAATATCCAAAATATATAAATAATTTATACAACCCAACACCAATAAAACACGTAACTGATTAAAAATGGGCAGAGGACCTGAATAGGCATTTTTCCAAAGAAGACAAACAAATGGCCAACAGACACACAAGAAGATGCTCAACATCACTAATCGGGAGAGAAATGCAAATCAAAACCACAATGAAATACCCCCTCACACCTGTCAGAATGGCTAGTATCAAAAAGACAAGACGTAACAAAAGTGTTGGTGAGGAAGTGGAGAAAAAGCAACCCTCGTGCACTGTTGGTAGAAATGCAAACTGGTATAGCCACTGTGGGAACAGTATGGAGGTTTGTCAAAATATTAAGAATAGAATTACCATATGATCTGGTAATTCCAGTAATTCCACTACTGAGTATTTACCCAAAGAAAATGAAAACACTGAGCCTGAGTGGCTCAATTGGTTGAGCATTCAGCTCTTGGTTTTGGCTCAGGTTGTGAAATCGAGCCCCGAGTCAGGATCCACATGGAGCCTGCTTGAGATTCTCTCTCTCTCCCTCTGCCCCTCACTTCAGCTCATGTGCACTCTCTCTCTCTCTCTCTAAAATTTTTTTTAAATATGAAAATACTAATTTGAAAAGATATATGTATCTCTATGTTTATTGTAGTATTATTTACAATAACCAAGTTATGGAAGCAACTTAAGTGTCCATCAATAGATGAATGGATAAAGAAAATGAGGTACATATCTATACAATGGAATATTACTCAGCTATAAAAAAGAATGAGATCTTGCCATTTAGGACAGCATGGATGGACCTAGAGAATATGCTATTAAGTGAAATAATTCAGATAGAGAAAGACGAATAGAATATGATTCCGTTTATATGTGGAATCCAAAAAGCAAAACAAATGCACAAACAAAAAACAGAAGCAAAATCATAAATACAGAGAACAAATTGATGATTTCCAGAGAGGAGGGGATTGGGTGAATGGCCGAAACAGGTGAAGGGGATTAAGAGGTACAGGCTTCCAGTTATAAAATATGTAAGTCATGGGGATGAAAAGTACAGCACCGAGAATATAGTCAATAGCATTGTGATAACATCATATGTTGACAGATGGTAACTACACTTATCATGGTGAGCATAGAATTGTGGAACACTTGAAACTAATATAATATTGTATGTCAACTACACTTCAATTAAAAAATAATAATGGGCAGGAGAGAGAATGAATCCTAGATTTAGAATACAATAATATTTCCATGGCTCTAGATTCCAGAGGCCCTCAGAGCTATAATGAGAAATGATTTATAGCTAGTGAAGATGAATATATCAAAATTATGGGCAATTGTGCTAGGTTGAATAAAGCTCCTTCCTCCAAAATTCATGTCCACCCAAAACCTCAGAATGTGGCCTTATTTGAAAATAGTGTCTTGGCAGATGTAATTAATTAATTTAAGATGAGGTCATACTAGATTGGGGTAGACTATAGCACGTTGCCTGATATCCTTTTTTTTTTAATTTTTTAACTTTTATTTATTTTTGAGAGACAGCGAAAGACAGAGCATGAATGAGGGAGGAGCAGAGAGAGAGAGACACACAGAATCCAAAGCAGGCTCCAGGCTCTGAGCTGTCAGCACAGAGCCGGACGCGGGGCTCGAACCCACGAACTGTAAGATCATGACCTGAGCTCAAGTCCGAGGCTTAACTGACTGAGCCACTCAGTCGCCCCATTTTATTTATTTGTTTGTTTGTTTGTTTAGCCTGATGTCCTTCTAAGAAGAGACACACATGGGAAGAAGGTCACATGACTATGGAAGCAGAGATTGGAGGGATGTTCTACAAGCCAAGACATGCCAAGGATTGTGGGCCAGCATCAGAAACTTGGAAGAGGGAAGGAATAATCCTGCCCAGAACCTTTAGAAGGAGCACAAGCCTGCCACATCTTGATGTCAGACTTCTAGTCTCTAGAACCATGAGAAAATAAAGTTCCGTCATTTTAAGTCACTCGGTTTGCTGTAATTTATTTTTTTTTGGTGTTTTTTTATTCATTTTGAGAGAGAGGAAGAGAAAGAGAGAATCCCAAGCAGGCTCCATGCTATAAGTACAGGGAGCTCGATCCGACAGACCGTGAGATGGTGACCTGAGCTGAGATTAAGAGTCGGACACTCAACCGACCGAGCCACCCAGGCAACCCCGTTTGCTGTGATTTCTTAAGGCAGCCACAGGAAACTCACCTTGCAGTGAAAGGCTGACCAGGTATAACCTCTTTTTCGTGTTTAAAATGGGAAGGAGTGAAAACAGGAGGTGCCAATTCATTGTATGGGAACCTGATACCACCCTTTCCTGAGCCACAGGCCTCTCCGAGCTGTCTCAAATCCTGAGCTCGGTAATTCAAGCCAAGCCACTTCCTTGAAAAAGAAAAGGAAAGAAAAAGAAAGTCTGTCTCAACCGATGGAGACAAGCAAGACTCTAGGCTCCATA
The DNA here is from genome assembly GCA_028646485.1 of Cryptoprocta ferox. Taxonomy (NCBI): domain Eukaryota; kingdom Metazoa; phylum Chordata; class Mammalia; order Carnivora; family Eupleridae; genus Cryptoprocta; species Cryptoprocta ferox. The sequence goes on along the minus strand of CM053573.1, from coordinate 11,204,738 downwards.
TAAGCAGAAACTTTGTGTGTCTCGTTCCCTGATAGATCCCTACCCCTTAGATGAGTCCTTATTAGCACTTAACAGGTGTTCAAGATCTACTTGTTGAATACGTGAATGAATGAATGCCCGGGGTCATCCAGTAAATCAGTGGCAAATTCAGATCCAGAGATAAAGTCTTCGGCGGCCCTTTTCCTGGTGGGTGTATTACATCTAGGATTTCCCATCTGCAGAGTCTTAGGCACTACACGTACCTGATTTGGAATCAGCACACATATAATCCCTCTTAAATTGTTCAATTTGTGACTAAATTATATCTGTACCCATAGCCAGGACTCTTACAGCGTCTGTTTCTTCCGGGTGTGGAAATGTAAGCACTTTCCCATCGATTCTCTTTCACTGATTCTAAAATGCAGATTTTGTGGCCGAGATTCTACGTGCCTCTTTTCTTTCTCTCTCCTGCCCATGTCCCTCTGCTTTTGCCTTCCTCGCAGAAGTCTACCTTGTATTTTTTTTTTTCTTAAGATATGAGACAGTTGAGAGTCAGCCAGTGTCAGGAAAGGGTCCCAACAGAGCCTGAACTTGTACGGATTCTCCTGGGTAGAGCCACCACTGCCAGCTGCCCCCTCCTGCCTGCACCTGCAGAATGGGCCTCGGGGAGATGGAGTGAGAAAGTGGAGCAAAGGAGTCCTTCGCCCTCACAGGTGTGGACAGTCCGACTTACTCGTTCTCAGACCTTCAGACCACACCAGGGAGCTGCGCTGGCCAGAGATCTTCAGTTGTCTGCGAAGTACTAGGGTTAGGCTGCTGAAGAGCTCAGAAAGCGAAAGGAGGGGCACCTGGGTGGCTCAGTCGGTTAAGCGGCTGACTTCAGCTCAGGTCATGATCTCACGGATTGTGAGTTCAAGCCCCAGGTCGGACTGTGTGCTGACATGACAGCTCAGAGCCTGGAGCCTGCTTCAGCCTCCATGCTCACGCTCTGTCTCTCTCTCTCTCTCAAAAATAAATAAACATTAAATAAAAAGGAGAAAGAGAGAAAGGAGAGGGAGGGAAGGATCCTTCCAAGAGCAAAAGGGGAAATCCTTCATCCATTCGGGCTAGCGCGGTCCCTCTGGATCCCCCTGGCGCTTCGGATCCTCACGGAGGAGTCACCTCCGCAGGACGTCGTCAGTTCGCCAAGAATTACCAGAGTGGGTCCACGAGGGAAAGTCCTGAGAAATTCCCGGAGAATCCAGTGAGGGCTCTGGCTGGCAAAGGCTCTCCATGCCCGGTCCACCAAATGTGAAGTGGGGGGGGGGGGCACTGATGTGGGGGTCTCCCAATCAGATGGGAGCCACCAAATGTGGGATGACCCAATCGGGTGGAAGCCAGTGGGGCAGGCAGTGCAAGAATTCACCCAAGGTAGAAAAAAAAAGGAGACAGAAGTTTATTGAATACACTGAAAGGAGGTGGCGCGCAGGACAGCAAGGCAGAGACCGCTCTCACGACACGAGTCAGGCTTCCCTCCTCTTCTGTGAGGTTAGAGCTGCTGGAAGCATCTGAGAAACTCATCCCCACGTGCTCTGGGAGAGGGAAGTTGAGTGCCTGCCATGGAAGAACAAAGCGTCACAATATATTTGAATCTGATGTGCCCCGGGCAATAGTCTCTCTCTTTTTTTAAGGGGGTGAGATTCACATAACATAAAATTGACCATTGAAGTGTACAATTCAGTGGCATTAGTACCTTCCTGATGTTGTGCAACCCCCCCCCCATTTCAAGTACCACCATTTTCATCACCCCAAAAGGAAATCAAGTAATCACTCCCATACCCACCCCCACCCCATCCTTGAAAACCACCTATATCTACTTTCTGTCTCTATGGATTCACTTATTCTGGGTGGTTCATATGAATGGAATCATATAATATGTGACCTTTTATGTCTGGTTTCTTTGACTTGGCTTGAAGTTTTAGAGGTTCATTTACATTGTAGCATATTTCAGTACTCTCTCTATATATATTGCATTTTGTTCACCCACTCATCCAGCAATGGACATTTGGGTAGTTGCGGGCAATGTTCTTTTGAACAGGCTTGGAAGATAAATCTAAGGCTAGAATCTAGTACTTTCTGACTAGCAAAAGAACCCTAAGATAACAGTGAATTGAAAGACACACTGGTGCGGTTGTGGCATGGGCTGCCTAAATTGGAAAAGCAGGAAAAATATCACAAGTGTGTTCATTTCACAATGTATTGAGCAAGTTCAGTTTCTAAGAACAAGCATATCTTATCCTGCATTTGTCATTAGATAAATTACATTTCTCCACCAAGTCCTGTTTTTCTCTTCCTCTTTCCCCTCCCTCCTCTCCCTCTTCTCCTCCTCCTCCCATCTCCCCCTCTTCCTCCTTCATTTGCCAGAGTCCGACTCCAGCAGGTCCAGGGCTCCCTGAAGGCTGGATGGTGTCGGCGAAAGGGAGTGAGAGAGCCTCGAGTTTCTTTCTGCTCACCAGGCAGGCATCTCTGCTCACCAGGCAGGCATCTCTGCACTGACTGGAGAGTCAGCTTTATTTATTTAAAAAATGTATGGGGTACAAAACAGGAGTGGCAATTGCCTTAGACAATGATTCCTGATGACAAATTCATTGATATGTAAAAATTTCCCAGAACATAGATTGGTAGAAGACTCATGCATAATCTTTATCAATAATGATTGATGTAGGTGACTTAGATGCTTATCATATGGGGAAGGAAGGTATCCTCAGCATTCAAACACAAGACAATGTTTTTAGCACAGCAAAGGCAAAAGTTAGTCCTTTGTGAGCAGGGGTCAATAGCCTGTTTTCTTGAGGGGAAGTAAAACAGGTTTCTCAGGAAATATAATATTTGCTCCTATAATCACAAAAGAAGAAACTCCTATAATCAGTTTTTTCATAAGGTACAATTCTCATATTTTTAGCATAAGAAGGCAAGTCACTCCTGATATCAGTCAGCAATGCGCCCTGGGGGTTGGTGCTCTGAGTGAGGGTAGACATCTGTCGCCATCTGACAGTGGGAGGCCCCCCCCTTGCAAACTCGCCTTACTTCAGAAATGGCTTCCAGCATTCTTTACCTCTCTTTCTCCTCCTCCTTCTCCTCCTCCCCCTCCTTTTCCTCCTTCTCTTTTTTCTCCTCCTCCTCCTCCTCCTCCTTCTTCCTGTCCTCCTCCTCCTTCTTCTCTTTCTCCTTCTTTTCCTTCTCCTCCTCTTCCTCCTTTTTCTCATTCTTCTTTTTCTTCCTCTCCTTCTCCTCCTCCTCCTTCTCCTTCCACTTCTCCTTCCCCTTCTTCTACTTCCACGAGTGAACCTAAGGACTTCTCCTTTGTAACAGAGGTCCATGGAAAATGGCCCATGTGACGTAAACTATAATGAACTTACCCCACCCACCTAACAATGTTTCATGTAAAATAGGCTCTAAACTTTTTTTTCCTCTACCTTGCTCTTCAACACAGCAACTGAATGCCACAATGTCTCTTATTACATAAAACTGCAGCATATTTCATGACTAAGGTTTTCCAGAGGCGACTTGTGCTTTGTCTCTTCCAACTCAGGCTGTGCTTTTTGCTTTCCCTCGCCATTTTTCCTCCGGCCCCTTCCCCTCCAAGCTGCCTTGCTCCTGCTTTCCTTCTTCTCTCTGACCTGCCCAGAGCCTCGACCCTCCAGGTCGCTACCTTGTGATTAGGTTTTGCTGGTGATCCTCCTGACTATCGACTGCTGGCCACTCCGTCCTTGCCTGGCATCAGCGTCCACAGAGCTTCTCAGAAACTCCTCAGGGGCCCTCCTCCTTTATTCTGGAAATACAACACAAATGCATCAGAATTAAGGAGGAGATCAGAGCTTTTACTTCAAAGCCTGTCATTTTAGGTGTGTAAAAAGTATCCTGAAAAGACTGGAAACGATTCTCCACTGTATTTGCAATATATTTGGATATGCTAACTAAGTGTTACATCTGAAAAGAATGAGATTGCCCATTGGCGTTTAAATTCAATTAAACAAAAATTAAATTAAATTATTAAATTAAATTAAATGAGGGGGCACCTTCTTGGGTCTGTAGGTAGAGCACACAACTCTTGATCTTGGGGGTTGCCAGTTTGAGCCCCACACTGGCTGTAGAGATTACTTAAAAACAACATCTTTTTGACCGGAAGTCGCTTTCTGAGCTAACGTGTGGTCTTTGTCAGCTTCCACCATGGCGTACGGTGGCCAGGGCCAGAAAGTGCAGAAGGTGATGGTGCAGCCCATCAACCTCATCTTCAGATACTTGCAAAATAGATCTTGGATGAAGGTGTGGCTTTATGAGCAAGTGAACGTGCGGACAGAGGTCTATATCATTGGTTTTGATGAGTACATGAACCTCGTATTAGATGATGCAGAAGAGATTCATTCAAAAACAAAGTCAAGGAAACAACTGGGTCAGATCATGCTAAAAGGAGATAATATTACCCTGCTCCGAAGTGTCTCCAACTAGAAATGATCAATGAAGTGAGAAATTCTTGAGAAGGCCATGTAATTTGTTTTTTAGAGGTCCTTTCTTGGGAGTATAATTCTAAAACATTTGTTCCTATTGTTTTGATTACCTTTATGTTATTACCAAATGACAATAAATGCTGTGGGATTGTTTTAAAAAAAAAACATCTTTTTAATGTTTTTAAAAATTAAATTAAATTAAATGAGATAGACCACCTTCCGCTGCCTCTACCTGCAGCGCGATGCCCAAATCCAAGCATGATAAGAAAGTTTCCTTAACCAAAACCGCCGAGAAAGGCCTAGAACTGACACAGAACCTGACAGAGGAGCTTTGGAGATGTACAGCCATGTACAAGTACCGTTTCGTCTTCTCTGTGGCTGATCTCCAGGGATCAGCACTCGGAAGGACAGTCAGAACGCCTGGAAGGACAGCCAGACATTCTCCGGCAAAAACAAAGTGATGATGGTGGCCTTGGTTTGAACCCCATCTGGTGAGTACAGAGTCACCCTGAATCAGGTCAGCAAGAGGTTCAGGGGTGAAGTCTGTCTCCTTCCCACCCACCGCAGGAAGAGGTGAATGAAAGTTGTTCAGGAGACACAGGGAAACGGACTTCGCCAGAGCTGGAAACAAAGCAACTTTCATAGCGACCCTAGACCCCGGGGCCCCTGGAGCAGGTGCCCCACTCCATGAGGCCACAGAGGAGGCAGCTGGGCCTGTCCACTGCCTTCAAAAGAGAAGGTGGTGACCTTGCTGTCCCACCACATGGTGTACAAGGAGGACGACGTGCTGACCCCAGAGCAGGCCCACGTGCGGAAGCTTTTTGAGTGTGCGATGGCTGAGTTCGAGGTAACCATCAAATACACATGGGATGTGCAGTCCAGGAGTTTCCAGCTGATGGGAGAGGACCTGCCTGAGGGCACGTCCCAGCTGGCAGAAGAATCAGAAGAAGCAGAGGGGGAGGACTATGGCTGCCAAGTGCTTGGGGCCAGGATGTGTGGGAGCACGGCCCTGCTGGGGGAGCAGCTGTCTAACTGTTTATTTTGCTGTGAATGCAGACAAAGGAGGGCGAGAGGGACAGGTTGTTTTTCTAGAAGAAATAAAACTGCAAGGTGGCTCCCTTTGGACAGCAAAGAGGACTTTTCTTAGAATAAAAGCCTTGGCTTTGGGCTTTTGTTTAGATTCCCAAGATTCCCTTTGTTCACTCGGAGCCAGCTTCCAGCACTGGCTCCTGTGTGGTGACTGGGGACGTGCAAGCCATAGCTTCTCCTCTCCTTGGGCACTCCGTGCCACCCAACCGGAAAGGAGGGTTTGCGTTTGCCCAGGAATACAGGAACCCTGGCCGCCCTCTCTACCCCTTTCCTTCTCTCCTTCCTTCCCACACTCCTTACCATCCCCCCCCTTCTTCCCTCCCAAACCAGGGCCAGAGTCTTTTTTTTTTTTTAATGTTTATTTATTTATTTTTGAGAGAGAGAGAAAACGTGAGCAGAGGAGGGTCAGAGGGAGAGGGAGACAGAATCCCAAGCAAACTCCGTGCTCCGTGCAGAGCCTGACACGGGACTGTATCTCGCAACCATGAGCTCATGACCTGAGCCAAAATCACGAGTTGGATGCTTACCCAACCAAACCACCGAGGCGCCCCCAGGGCTGAGTCTGACAGGAGACAGGAAGCTTTCACAAAGACACTGCTGCTGCCCTGAGTGGATCTAAAACCTGTTCCACAACAAAAATGAAAATGAAAATTCAAAATCAAATGAAGTAGGTTAATATTTTACAAGGTTAAAAGAGCAGCTAATGTAGAATATGCTAGCTCAAAGATAACTATATAAAAAACTCTAAAGATCCTATCATCACTAATTAAGTGACCTTGACAATCTACTGGCTTCAATACAATGATATGGAAAACTACATAGATTGTATTAGATGATTCCATGAAAGGAATAGACTGTAAAATATAATCATCTAAGCTAGGGGACGAATAACAATTGCCTAAAGCAATTGTTCTCAAAGTGTGTTCCCTGGACAAGAGCAATCGCCTGGAAACTTACTAGAAAAGCAGACCCTCTGGTCCTATCCAGACCTACTGGATCAGACTTTTTGGAGGAGGCCCTGTCGTTTAATCAGTGTTTTAATAAGCCCTCGGGTGATCTTGACGCACATCAAACTTTGAGAATCACTGCCTGAAAATATACCTACTTTGTTAATTGCGTATAATAGTTGCAGATTTTTGCGTTCCTGTGGCTTTCTATTTTTGCAAGAGTAGACAAGTACCTTATGGTAGTGGAGATAAACAGATATGAAACCCCATCAGCAGCAGAAGAGTCTTTGGGACAGCTGGCGCCTACATTGCAACCAGTCTTGAAGATTTGTGTTTGTTGTGGTTTAACAGTCTAAGTGAGGGACCACTCTGCTACATTCTAGGTGTCTGAATTCTTCCCGCCGTAAGAAGGATAAAACACAGTAGAAGAAGCACAAGAGTGGGGACTCGTTCCTCTTTATCAATCTCTCCTAATGAACTTTTAGAGAGAGAAGGGTAGGGCTCTTGGTGTAAAGAGGTATGGGAAGGGTGTCAACGATTGACCTTCATTGGTTCACCCTCCCCCCGCCCCCAACCAAGAAGATCCTGAGATGACAATTGAGATCATGCAGTTTTTCTGGGAGGTGCAGGACAGCACCAGAACGGAGGAGAAGTGATACATGGAAGGGAAAACTTCCAATAAGCCAGCCGTCAAGGTGGGTGAGTAAATCTTAATCCTGTGGTGAAGCTTAAGGAAACGGTGTAGACCACATTCCTCAGAAATATACTGGCCAAGGGGTGAGGGAACTGGGGTATTTATACCCCACATATCATTCCCAAGAACTTCTGGCCCACGTTCAACAAGGGCGCAGGTGCTTGCCTCTAGAAAATGCTGCCTGATGTACATAGACACGTAAAGGGAATCCCGGGTATGATGGATTGATCTCCCCCCCAAAACATTAGTAGATGCAAGGTCGAACGATAAAGTCTGGTCCAGGTCTAAAATTGGGAAATGAGGACTCAGTCGCTGCTTAGGTTGCAGTTTTATCTAGTTTTATCTTGGTTCATTCCTGAAGCAGCAAATAAGCTTTTCAAATGATCGAAGTCAGATAAGAAACAGATGGGTACACATGTCTCACGGCTGCTTCCTTTATGCCTCCAGCTCACAGTTCTGTGATCTCAGCAGTTGTCCTGAGAAGAGTCTCCTATTGGGGTTTGCAACCTTTTATTGCCTCTAACACACAAACCATTTATCCTACTAAATAAGACATCAGTTATGGTGTCCAAGGATCATTTTTGTCTGTCTTTTGAAAGGAAAAAAAATAGCCTTTGGCCTTTAAGAAAATTTTTTTAATGTTTATTTATTTTTGAGAGCAACAGAGCAGGAGCAGGAGAGGGGTAGAGAGAGAGGGAGACACAGAACTCAGAGCAAGCTCCAGGCCCTGAGCTGTCAGCACAGAGACTGATGCTGGGCTTCAACTCACGACCAATGCTGAAGTCAGACGCTTAACCGACTGAGCCACCCAGGTGCCCCAGGCTTTGGCCTTTTTAAATATAAATGGAGACCTAAAGATTACCAGACAATGAGAAAAACTAGCAGCATAAGGAAGAAAGACAAAAAATAAGCAAACAGAACAAATTGACTTTTGAAGAAATAGAATTTGGAAAGAAGAGAATGTCACAAAAACCCAAATTCTAAAAGGCTTGACATATTAGAGCAATCATAAAATAAACACAGGATGCTATTTAAAAAAAAGAAAAAGAACAATAAGAATAAGAAACTACTTCTGAAAATTAAGCACATAATTGCAGAAATAAAATTTTCATTAGAGGTCAACTAAATCCTTCAGAACCAAGAGCAAAAATACAAAGAGATAAAAATTAGAACAGATTAAGAGACATCAAGGGTGAATCAAGGAAGTACAACTTTCTAAGGAAAAAGTAGAAAAAATGGGGAGGAGAAAGTATCTTAAAAAATAGTACCATCTGGGGTGCCTGGGGTGGCTGGGTTAAGCATCTGGCTCAGGCCATGATGTCATAGTTCGGGGGTTCGAGCCCCGCTGGGGCTCTGCGCTGACAGTGCAAAGCCTGCTTGGGATTCTTGCTCTCTGCCCCTCCCCTGCTCCCATGCTCTGCCTCTTTCTCTTTCAAAATAAATAAATAAACTTAAAAAAAAACAGTGCAACAATGGAACTTCTGTTTCTGGCTATCATGGAATAATGCAAGCCAGATTTACTCTCCTGACTTAAATGATCAATACACAAAAAGACAAAATATATTTTACATAGATAGTTATTAGACAATAATAGGCAGCTCAGGACAGCACTACTGGGAGAAGAAAAACAAACAAGATAAGCTCTGTAATTGCCCAATCTGCCTTCCTGGAGATAATTTCCAGCCCTTGGTACCGAAAGGAGGAACCCAAAGCATTGAGAATTTTTTGTCAACACAAACAGTAAATAGAATTAGCAACTCAGATATTAAAACAGTTACTAAAATCATATTTCATATGTTCAAGAAGGTAGAGGAAAGCATTAGCATGTTAAAGAGAGACATGAAAGTTAAATTTATTTTTAAAAACTCAAATCAAACTTCCAACGATGAAAAACACAATGTTGGAGACGGAAAATACACGGAATTAGGCTTAACAGAGATTAGACCCTGCAGAAGAAAAGATCAGTGCACTTGATCCCATAGTAACGGAAACTACCCAAAATGAAAGCCAGAGAGGAAAAAAAAAAAAAAAAAAGACTGAAAAGAAATGAAAAGGATACCAGCAAGCTATACCAGAATTTCAAGCAACCTAATATATGTGTATTTGGAAAGAGAAGAAAGAGAGGGCGGGAAAGAAAAAAATGTTTGAGGAAATAATGGTAAATAATTTTCTAAACTTGATTAAAAAAAAAAAAAAAAACTATAAACCCACAGATCCAAAAAGCTCGCAAACTCCGTTTCCTTCAGCTGAAGAGAGACCGGCTTTCCAAATGGGAAGGTCGCTGAATGATGTCAAGTAATCAAGCGTCCAGGGAGGCAGCTAGGATAAGAGTCCAAGTGCAAATAAAAAGCAAGCCTGTATTCATGTACTGCCCCAGGCCGACCACAGAGGCGCACCGGTTTGCGGGTGTTCCCTGTCCCCCACTAAGTGCTCAGGGAAATGGAGTAGATGAAGCACCGATGGGGGGGGCGGGGAGAGCTCTCTCACTGACAGCCCTCCCCCCCCCCCCCCCCCGCAAAACGGACTGGGGAGAGTGGAAAGGTAGCAAATTCACCTGCAGGTTTCCTAATTACAAATATGTACCTGAGCCTGGCAGTCCTGGGGCGACCTGAGTGTTTGTCTACAACTCCCTCTGTCAAACTGCAGTGCCCTGCGGTCATCGGGGAATGGCACCAAAAAGGCATGACCGCCCACTGACCTGTGAGCTGGCCCAGGCCTCTCCGAGGCTCCTCATCCCCTCCCCTGTCCTCAGAATGGGGGTTTGGCTTGCCTCTCCCACACTGCTCCAAGGACACGGACTTGAGACCCCGATAAGCTCTTGAGAACCCCTGCATGGTGTATGTGGCTGGACCCAATTAGGGCCTCTTTATCAACTTTTAAGATAAAGTTGAGGTCATGGCGGGGGTGTACGGATCCATTCACCTTGCTGGCGCCCAAGACAAGCCTCATTTATAAAGTCCCCTTGCTAATTAAAACTGTCACCTACCACTCTGGAGTGGTCTGCCTCTTTCTTCAGTCTCTCCTTGCCCTCCGTGTATTGGGGGCCAGTTTCAGATTGTACCCAGGAAGCTCTGGGTAGGGTAGTGAACCAACAGCTGTGCACCAAGTCCGGCGTGGGGACGCCAGTTTTCCCCGTGACACCCACCAGGCAAAGCTCGTGGTCGGGACTGAAAGATCACACTTTGCCCTAGAACTGGACTCCTTATATGGGGAGCAAAATAATTGGGAATGAAGTGGGAAACAAAGGCAACCTGAGGGCAAAGCACAAACTAACAACCCGCCCCGCCCCACCCCCCCACGCTCCTGCCAATCTCCCACCCCCGTCTGTGTGATATTCCTCAGGCAGTCCTGGCCGCCCAAGAACAAACGAAAGGGAAAAACAAAACTGATTGAGACCAATCACAGTCATGCAGGACAGGAGTCTATCAGTTTACATCTGTCTTAATGGTGTCCAAGGGAAAAAAGCAATTTTATCAATAGCCAAATTTCCAGAAACCCACAGACACAATTTCCTGAAGCCCTAACATCCCCCTCCCCCTCCATAGGATAGAAAATCTTATATAATCAGTCACTCCTCACAACCCAAGTGCAGCTCTTTCTGCCCACCGGTCCTGTCCCTGTGCTTTAATAAAACCACCTTTTCCGCATCGAAGACGGCTCAAGAATTTTTTCTTAGCCATCAGCTCCAAACTGCACCAACACTTCAAACTGCATCAGGGAATACTTCCAATATGTTGGCAAGAAGGGCCAGAGAGATAGGAGGAAAGGCAAATGACTGTGAAATCATGAGATTCCAAGAGGAAGGAAACAGGAAATGAAGTATACTAAATGCTATCGAGAAGTCATGTGTGACAAAAGCCACAGACTCGAACGGATTTTAATACTAGAAATTAGCTGGTGGTCTTGGTGAGAACAGGCTAAGCACAATGGTGGGGACAGAAAGCCAGAGTCTGTGGACTGAGGAATACACGGGATGTGAGAAAATACAGATAGGTATGGATGAATGTAACTATGAATGGTAGACAGCTTCTGGAGGGAGTAAAGGCTATGCCCTTTTGACTTGAGAATTTTCGTTGTTGATGAGAAGGAACCAAAGGGAAGATGAAGTCACGGGGGAAGGGAAAGGTAATCAATGGAAAGCCCTACGGAGTAAGGAGCTGCTTACAGAACCAGAGGGATCGGTCATTGATTGAAGGAAGACTGTGTTCCCAACCACAGAAGGAAAGAAAGGAAGGGCTGCGGGTCCACGTGAGTTGGACATTTAGGTGGTGGGAGGCTGCAGTCTGATCTGCTGAGAATGAGGACTGGTGGGGCAAAGATTTACAGCGAGTACAGAAGGTTTTAAATTTCAACCCAGTGGAGGTTGGGGAGTGAAGTTTTGATCACTGGGGCCATGTGATCCTTTGAGTTTTCTCTGGCAGAACTAGAGTTTTCCCCTGAGCCTTTCTGAAGGAGAAAAAAACAATAATCACAATGGTCGGGGGTGGGGGAGACAGTAATATTTACTGAACACCATGTGCCAGATACTGGATGAAACTCTACGTGCATTAATTAACTGAATCCTCATGGCAGCACTAGGACACACGCTCTCTTATGGTTCCCGTAAGAAATCAAGAGGAAATAACTTGCACAAGGTTCCAGAGTGTTGGAGTGGGGATACCAACCCAGGTCAGGTGAGCTTCAGAACTCGTACTCTTAACCAATAGTTCCAGCGTTCTTTTCTTTTTCTTCTTTAAAATTTTTTTCTTTTATTATTTATGTTTTGAGAAACAGAGGGGGCAGAGAGAGAGGGGGACACAGGACTCAAAGCAGGCTCCAGGCTCTGAGCTGTCAGCACAGAGCCGGATGCGGGGCTCAAACCCACAAACCGTGAGATCATGACCTGAGCTGAAGTCAGACACTCAACCGACTGAGCCACCCAGGCGCCCCGGTTCCAGTATTCTGTTTCAGGGATACTTAGTCACCAGCTGGGAAGGGCAGGGCTGTCCTCCGTGGTATCACATACAAATAGGTATCTTTTTCTCCATGTGGGCAGTGAGTATACAGGCAGCACTCTTACTTCAAGCCACAGTGAACACAAGCCTTCAAATATGGCGATCCCTTTGCTTGGAACACTTCCTTCTTCTTTTCCTCACTGTCTCCTACTTATACACTCAGTCTCCACTTAAATACTTCTTACCCCAGGTCACCTGCTGAAATCCATACCCCTCACCACCAAACCAGTTGTTGTATTGTTATTTTTTGTATGTAACTGCCTGCCTGCTGGGATAGGATGATAAAGCATTCAAGAGAAAGGCAATTCTGAAGATTCCAGAACAGGGCCGCTGATTCCTCCCTGCCCATCCTGGAGCTAGTATTTGGATGCTCTGGAAGTTTGCTCCGCTGTTGCTCAGCTAGTCACTGCTTAGCTTGGTTCCTCTACCAACCTCTCTGCCTAAAGTAAACGCATTCTTCTGGAAGGTTCTAGAGGGGCAGTTTCTAAACTGGGGTACACTCACTCTGGGGTTTGTGTTGGAATAAAGGGCCTACCGGGGTCTGATGAAATTCTATTTGCCTTGTTAAATAAGAAATAAATTAAGCTTTACTACTATTTGATATGTGGCCTAGCACTCGAGTATACCATCACCTAGACCAAATGTCAGAAGATCATGTCACCTTCAGTGATGTGTGACATACCTGAAAGCAGACTGGGAGTATCACAAAGTGGAAATATGCAGTGATGCTTTCCCCAGTCCACTTTTTTTTTTTTAAGCTTATTTGAGAGAGAGCAAATGGGGAAGGGGCAGAGAGAGGGAGGGACAGAATCCCAAGCAGGCTCCCTGCTGTCTCACCAATGAGAGGCTAAGGAACAGAGGGGATGGATATCTGAGAACACCACACAATTTATGCAGTATTCCAGCCAGGAATGTGTAATCTAAATCTAATCATTACAAGCATCGGACAAGCCCAAATTGAGTAGCATTCTATAAAATACGTGGCCTGTATTAAAAAGCGGAGGCAGTGTTGTGAAAGACCAAGGGCAGGTAACAGATAAAAGAAAGCTCAAAAAAGTTCAGGGAAATATTCCCTTTGAATTGGAGAGAGTACAAACGCGGCAGAATATTAACAATTCAGTGAATCTGAGCAAACGGTAGGGAGGAATTCTCTTATTACTTTTGCGACTATTTTTGTAAATTTGAAGTTATTTCAAAATAAAAAGTTTAAAAAAACACATTTTATGGAAAAACTCCCAGTGTAACCCTCTGACGAGTCATTTTGATTTGAATAAAGTGGGTGGAGGGCAAGGTCTGGGTTAAGGTTACAGAACTAGCAGCACAAGGGAAATGAATTCATGTTTTATCCATAGAAAACCCATTACAGCAAGTAAGTTGAAATGAACACTTAGAATATTACTTACAATATATTGTATTAAGATGGGGAAAGACGTTGAAAATCTGTGCCCTACAAATGCTGTCAACTTAAAAGATGAATTATGTATTATTTTTACAAGATATTTACTAACCTTCTCTCTGGCAACTGGGTAACACTAGCATGTTCTGTACCAATATTGAAAAGATGAACTATTAAGTCCTTTAAAACTGCTTTTATTATGAGCAAATGAAAATCAACTTATATATATATATATATATATACACACACACACACACACACACACTATATAACTCTTGCAGTAATTTTATGTGTATTTATTTTGAGAGACAGTGTGAAGGAGGGAGCGGCAGACAGAGAGGGAGACGGAGGATCCCAAACCCGGGCGAGCCTGACAAGGGGCTCGAAACTGAGTAACTCTCGCATTTTAAAATACATTAGGTGTATTTCCTTATGGTGTGATTTCTGTCGCCAAAAATGCTGTGTGCATCTGGAAAAAACTCTAGTTTCCCATTTTAAAAAGTGGGGGAGGGGCATCTGGGTGGTTTTAGCCTGTTGAGCCTCTGACTCTTGATTTCTGCTAGGTCTTGATCCCAGGGTCATGGGAGCCTGCTTAAGATTCTCTCCTCTCTCCCTCTGTGCCCCCCCCCCCCGCCACCCCCGCTTAAAAAAAAAAAAAAGTGGAGTAGGGGGCAACTGCCAACATATTTTAAAATATTTCAGATGGATTGTTTGAGTTCATGAAATGTTTTGGGCCCATTGTTTTAAACATAAAAGTGCAACCTATTCCAACTAGTTTGCAAGAACCAACTTTTGGACAACAGGAAACGGAAGTTTTAATAAAGACCTTAAGTCGAAAAGTCATTGGAAAGTCTCTTAAAATAAGTATGATTTTGTAAGTGCAACTAGGAATTTCCTTTTTCCCTTTGGCCCCACATATTCTCGTGGGGTATTTTTCCACCCACGACATCCTTAAAACAAAGAACTGACTGGGGCGCCTGGTGGCTCAGGTCAGTTAAGCACCGACTTCAGCTCTGGTCGTGATCTCAGTCTGTGAGTCCGAGCTCTGTTGGGCTCTGTGCTGACAGCTCAGAGCCTGGAGCCTGCTGCTTCGGATTCCGTGTCTTCCTCTGTCTCTGCCCCTCCCCCCTCTCAAAAATAATAAACATCTAAACCAAAACAAACAAAAAACAAAGAACTGACAAACTCAGAATCAAACCTAAAACTTTCCGGAATCACAAAGTAATAAGTTTTTGGTTTAAAACCAAAAATGCGGCTTAACAACTGGTTAGATTTACTAAAAATCATTTTTCACTTAAAACGGCTGAATTTCATGGTTTGTAAATTATACTTCAAAGTTGTTTCTAAGGCAAAATCCAAGTGCATTGTCCTCTACAAATATTCATTTTATCACATAATTGATTATATTGGTTAGTTATAATTAACAGCTAGCTCTGCTTATTTCGTCTCTCATCCTTTATATTTTTCGTTTTGCCTATTTCAATAATGTACATAATGTATTATTAAAGCATTTAAATAACCATTTGAATGGTGGACCCATAGTGTTTACAGCTAAGGGAAAAGTCAAAAATGCTTCAAGACCGCTGTCCTGGAGCCCGGGAGGCCATCAGGACTCTCTCCAAGGGTCTCGGGCACCCCCGGGCCATGTCGCGCCCGAAACTAGTGCTCGAGGCATCTTGGTTTAACCATGGACACTCGTGCCCTTCGTTCCCCGCGCTCCGCACAGAAGCCGCCTGACCCGCTCGGCAGCTTCCTCATTCTGGCCTCCCTTAACCCCCAAGCCGCCCCGACACCACGTTTCCAAGGCCTCCCCCCGCAATTAAGAGGACAGAGGTTGGGTAACTCCTGTGCCCTAAGGCCAGGGCAAGCGCGCGCCGAATACTTGTTAGGGTCAAGGCCTCCAGTTGGGCGTGGTCTTTCCGGAACTAGAGAGCTGACTGCCTCGGGCGGTCACTGACGGGAAAGAGGAGGAGTGAGGAGGACAACTGTGTACACAAGGCCATTCCCGCAGCGAACGTGACGTTCACAGCCCTCCCCGCCGGCGTCCACCAGCGTGCCGGACTCAAAGGGCGGCGCGTGCGCGGAGGGCCCGGCGAGCGTGAATAGGCGGCGCGTGCGCGGAGGGCGCGGCGAGCGTGGATGGGCGGCGCGTGCGCGGAGAGCGCGGGGAGCGTGGATGGGCGGTGCGTGCTCGGGGGCGGGGCGAGCGCGGGGTGGGGGACGAGCGCGGGGTGGGGGACGAGCGCGGGGTGGGGGACGAGCGCGGCGGGCACCGGAGGTGAGGGCGCGGTGGGCGGAGCGAGGGGCGGAGCGAGGGGCGGAGCGAGAGGCTGCCTTTGCTCAGAGGGTTACCTTGCGTTGTAGGGTTCTGCCCGAGGTGATCGAGGATGTGACTGGCCCGGCCGGCGGCGCCAGCGGAGAATGTTCTCCCTCCTGGGCGCAACGATCCTGGTGCTGGTTGCTGGGGCGCCGTGGACTTTACTCGCAGCCGCAGGTGAGAGACGAGGGGTCTCGGGGCGGGGCGGGAGGCTGGGCGGTCGGGGCGTTGGAAGCCTCGGCCCTGGGAAGCCGATGGTCTGGGAGACCTCTGGTCGTCCGTGGTCACAGCGCTCAAATCGAAAATCAAGAGGAAATAGTGTTCGAGAATCCTTCCACGCCGCTTGCTTGGGGGCCAGCATACCCGTCCCCCGGCAGGGGACGCCCTCCCCGCCATCCCTCCCCAGGCTTCCACCCCCGCGGTGCTGGGTGTGCGAGAGCCTTCCTGTCGCCTTCGAGTCTCTTTGAAAAATCCGGCAGCTCGGCTAGACCCTTAAATAATATGCAAGGCTTTAGCCGCGAGCTATGCTGCTGTTCCTGAAACAGTGTTTCAATTCAGTAAACAGTTGTTCAGTCCCACGTAGGACGGGGATAATGATTGCAAGGATTTCTCTGCCTTCGGGATTCGTACGGTCTAATAAAAAGTAATAATAAAAGAAAAATACGCAGCCAAGACACAGAGGCTGGGACCACGCACGCTAGTTTGCTGCCTTTATTAATACTTAAACTGAGATGCATCGGGGGAATGGCAGCTATTATACGATTGACTTGGTGTAGTGAGGAGACGTAGCATCATAGGGCAGGAATCCGAGGGGTGTGTGAGCTGCCTGATAGGTTCAAAATACCTAACTGCTTAGAAAACCGTACCCCGATGTGATACAATGGTATCCTATTTCTCAAACTCTTCCACAAATATAATATGTATAGTTTTGGGTACTATGATCCTGGTACATGGTAATTTTTTGAATCCTTTGGTTCTTAAAATTTTTGTATTTGGCTCGTTGTGCTTTAATATAAAAAGAATTTCCCCAGAATTTTCAAGTAAAAGTAACATTCCAAGAGGATGTACATTAAGATCCTTATTTTAATCTAGATTAGGGGAGAGCTGCTAAA
Organism: Cryptoprocta ferox; assembly: GCA_028646485.1. Classification (NCBI taxonomy): domain Eukaryota; kingdom Metazoa; phylum Chordata; class Mammalia; order Carnivora; family Eupleridae; genus Cryptoprocta; species Cryptoprocta ferox. Next base: position 11,187,723 of record CM053573.1, on the reverse strand, counting down.
ATGAACTTTATACACAGCTAGCATTTATGGTACTCTTAACCATGTGTCGGGCACTTCTCTGGGCATTTTAAAGGTATAAACTCATTTAGTGTTCAGTACAAGGTTACACACTCATTTTACAGATGAGCAAAACTGTGACATTGAATAGCTTGCCTGAGGCCATACAGCTAGCCAGGCTGAATGGGAAAGTCAACTCTGGGAATCTGGCCTCAGAGCCCTGGGCTTAAGACTAGTTTGTTTGCCTAAAGGTTAAACAATTTAAGTTCTTGATTATCCACCAATATTGTTAAGGGCCCAGTTATCTTTCAATTAACTAACGTACTTGTTTTTCTCAAAGGGATAGTAAAACGTTTGAAATTAAGTGAAATATTGACTCTAACTTGAGATCCTAATGTTGCCCTCTTTCAAACTCATACAAATATTCATGCTTTTTAAACCTAATAAATGCAATTCTGGACCCTAGCCTAAGAAAGTTATCCAAAATATGGAAGGAAATTTCTATTTGGTAGTGTATGTGTTTGGATTTATGTCAGACTTAAAAAGATAGGAAATCATTTCTGATCATCAGTAGGCATGTGAAAAGTTGGAAGCAACCAACTGTGTAAGTAAGTCAAAGTTTTGGATTAAGTACCCATTTATAGATCTTACACAGTACAAAGGTGAAATAGACCGTTATCAAAAGGATATTGCTGACAGTCATAGGACAAAATCTGTGAAATCAAAAGTGCTATTTAATAATTGTTTCCAAGTCCCTTTCCATTTATCAGTCAGTTATTTGGTGGTCTCCCAAATGCCAAGATGCCCCTAAGTGCTGGGTCTCCTTCCTTTAGCTGTAGAAGGACTGCATCCCAGAGGAAATCTCTGAGTCCACCCCATCAATGTCGTAAGGCCCAGAATTGCTGGAATTAGACTGGGCTAAACCGGAGACTACAAATGCCTTCAGATCTTTTGTTGATTCCTGTAAACGCAATCACTGCCCTTTGGCTGCATGGAATCTATAAAGTTACAACCAACGGGATGGGAATAAAGGTTAGAGAAGTGCAATAAGGAAAAGTATTCTCCATGCTGAAGTCGCAGAGAAAATGAATGTAAGAAAGAACACTGAGGGAGGGGAGCCTCAATGAGGAGCTCCCCAAATTAAAAAAAAATTTTTTCAGAAGATGTTTTCTCAGATGCCTCCCCTTTTGACTGCATCCCATAATAATCTCTAGCTGGAAAATAGAGGAAGCAGTCTGAATAAAGAAAGTTCTACATATAGACTCCTATGGTAGAAAGTCTGCAAGGAGATAAATGCTTGCCCTGAGGCAGAAGTAAAGGCTAGAAATACTCTAGGAATCAATTTAAAAGCCAGTCTTTAAAAAACTGTACCTTGTCATAATGAAAGATCAGTCCTTTGTGATATTGAAGAAATTCCTGTGAACCCAGCGCTACGCTGAGTAGTCTGAGAAAAGCAGATTAAGTATGAAGCTATATAGACCCTCCCCTTAAGGAATTTGTAATCTGATGGCAGATATGTGTTTAACACAAAGAAGCAATTGAGTTTTGTTTTTTGGTTTGTTTGTTTTTTTGAAACATCTTCATTCAGTGAGGTTTGCGGTCCTGCTAGAAGTCAGGTACTGTGTGGAGGATTTAGTGTGAAAGTGAGCAAATGATTTCCTGCTACAGCATGTAAAGAAAGCAAGATTGGCATGGGCTGCAGTATTTGAGATTGGCATGGGCTTCGGTGAGCTGGGTCTTGGAGTAGTTGGGTAGTCAGAGGGGCAGAAAAATTCAGGTTCGAGGGGCCAAAAGAGAAAAGTAAGAAGACAGGACATACAGGGGAGGGAAGATTTGTCTTAGAACTATAAGAAATAAAGTAGATCTCTAGATGGAAGTCCTTAAAAATAAACAGGAGGGTTCAGGCTTGTTACCAACACCTTTGCAAGTCCCTGTTGGGCTTGGCTGACATCATGAATATTCATACCTCTATCTCTCGATTTTGTTATGTGAATATTTGGTTTCTGTGAATAGCTGTTCACTCTGAATCACACCTGTCTCATTCTCTATCAGAATATATGAAGCATGAACACAGAATGTGAAACCAGACTGAGGCTGTTATACAGTAGAACCCCGTATCTTTTTGTCACTTCTAAGATCAAAGAAAAATTTTATACAGAATATTTTTCCTTTTTTTTTTAACCTTAATTAAAGAATACTTTTAGTGATAAAAATTGCCAACCATTATCTGAGATTTCAGCAAGTTGTCATCTTTTTGCTGGTGGAAGATCATTTTTTTTAATGTTTATTTATTGTTGAGAGAGCACAAGTAGAGGAGGGGCAGAGAGAGAGGCACAGAGGATCTGAAGCAGGCTCTGCGCTGACAGCAGCAAGCCCAGTGTGTGGCTTGAACTCACCAACCACGAGACCATGACCTGGGCCAAAGTCGGACGCTCAACCGACTGAGCCACCCAGGCGCCCCAAGGTCTTTTTTTTTTTTTAATTTTCATGTGTTTATTTTTGTCATCATGATGGGGGCACTCTTTAATCCCCATCACCTCGTTCACCCATCCTCTACCTGCCTCCCCTCTGGTAACCATTAGTTTGATCTCTGCAGTTAAGCGTCTGTTTTGTGGTTTGTCTCTTTTTCCCTTTGCTCCTTTTTTCCCTTAAATTGCACATATTAATGAGATCGTATGGTATTTGTCTTTCTCTGACTTACTTCACTTAACATTATATTCTCTGGCTCTCTCCATGTTGTTGCAAATGGCAGGATTTCATTCTCTTTTACAGCTGAATAATATTCCGTATTACATACATACCACGTCTTCTTCTTCCATTTATCTACTCATGGACACTTGGGCTGTGCCCATAACTTGGCTATTGTAGATAAAGCTGCAGTAAGCATAGGGCTGCATGTATCTCTTTGAATTAGCATTTCATATTTTTGGGGTAAAGAGACTTTTTTTTTTCAATTAAAAGACAATGCTGATTTTTCTTTATTTTCTCCAGCTTTACTGAGCTATATTTGACATATAAGGCTTACTTTTTGTAGATTAAAAAGTCTCAGCTTTTTCCCAGCTATCTCAAATGCAGAGATATAATTAGCAGCCTCCCTGGCTGAGAGCAATCATTAGCTTTTTTTTTTTTTTTTTTTTTTTTTTTTTTTTTCAGATTTTTGTATATGCTTTGTTATATTTGAATGCATTCATTCTTTAATCAGGGTTATGAAAGGAAGGCTCACATTTTAGAGAATATCCACAGTGTATATGTAACTGGCTTCTTTCTTGTTGCCTTTATTTATAGGGGGACCAAATCTAAAATCTCCTCAAAATGTAGAGGTCCACATCATTGATGACACCTTCACCCTGAGGTGGAACGGGAGCGATCCAGCTGTCGGGAACGTGACTTTTTCAGCAGATTATCAAGTGTATGTGACTCTCCTGATTGGTTTGCGAGAACCATTGAATAATCTTAAATGATTGTAACGCTGTCATTTACTTCTCAGAGTTGGGAAACCATTAACTTTTCCATCTTTTACAGAAATTTTTATGTCTATAATATTTATGCCTTCGCTTCTATAAATTAATCTTTGGGTGTTACAGGAAAAGAGGTTTGGGGGATGATGATGGCAGACAGCTTCTGTAGACCACACTTCTCTCTTCTAGACGCTCCACCTTCTTTGTGTATAAATTAGGGTCGGAACTAGAACATGTCTTGAAGATATGAGAGAGTGCCCCAAAAGGTCTATCTGTGGTCTTGGAATAGACCACCAGTACTCCGATGGTCACGCTTTAGTGTCTCCATTATACACAATATTTTCGTTTTAGATACAGGACCTCGCATTTCCACCAGACCCTGTTTCTGGGGTTTCTGCCTCCTCCCTGGTGCTAACTTTCTACTTAACAGCCGCCAAGATGATTGGGCAGGTGGGGAGTTGCAGAAGAAAGGATTGCAGAAGGAACCCAGCTCTGGAAGCACAGAACTTTACTTTGGGTGTCCTGGGTGCTCACTGTCCAGGGCGCTCCCTGTCCGAGAAAGAGCGGCCGGTAATGGGGCGGTGAAGAAACAGGGTGCAGGACCTCCAACCAGGATCCTCCCGTTTCAACCACAGCCCCGGCACTCCCGTTCTCCTGTTGATTGTTCTTTGGAGTTTTTTTTGTTTATTTTAAGTTTATTTATTTTGAGAGAGAAGAGCAGGGGAGCAGCAGAGAGAGGGGGCAGAGGATCCAAAGTGGGCTTCTGTGCCGACAGTAGAGAGCCTGACGCAGGGCTCAAACTCAGAACCGTGAGATCATGACCCAAGCGGAAGTCAGAGGCTTAACTGACTGAGCCACCCAGACGCCCCCTCCAGTTCATTGTTAATAGAACCGTGAGATTAATCCCACAGCTTTAGTAATTAGCGTGTGTGTGCATGTGCATGTGTACATATATATATGTGTGCGTGTACACACATGAACTTGTGTACATCCATAGGTGGTTCCTCTTGGAATTAATTATTTAAGAATTTTTATCTCTAGAGACTTTCTTTAACTTGAACTTTGACTTTTGTCCGTTTTGTTCTTTGCTTTAATTGAGAGCATTCTCGTGAAACCCCTGTTTCAGGTATAACAGAGGTCATTTCAGATACTCTTAATTAAAGTTACCCTTTTTATTTTTAATGTTTTTATTTTTTTATTTTTGAGAGACAGAGAGAGACAGCGCAAGCAGGGGAAGGTCAGAGAGAGAGGGAGATACAGAATCTGAAGCAGGCTCCAGGCTCTGAGCTAGCTGTCAGCACAGAGCATGATGTGGGGCTCGAACCCACGAACTGGGAGATCATGACCTGAGCCGTAGCTGGACGCTTAACCGACTGAGCCACCCAGGCGCCCCTAAAGTTACCCTTTTAATAGAGAAGAGTCACAGACAGCATTCTTGTACTGTTGTTCCTTCCCATGTCCTGTTGCTTATTCTCCAGTCCATAATGGTCTTTTATTTTTTTCATTCTGACTTTAGCATCGAATGCATTATTTCACTGTATTCTCATTCTACCCTGTTCTACGAGCTTTATAAATAATTGCCTTGTAAAAATATGCCAGACCACAAGGTTAAGGCGACAGTGTGGTGCTAGTGTAGTGTAGGGTGAACTTGGGCCGGGCTGCTTGGGTTTAAAGCCGTCCCATGCTCCTAATTCTGCCACAGTTTTCTTGTCTGTTAAGTTGTGACAATAGAAACTAATATGACCGTATATGATTTATCATCCAAACCCAGACACTTTTGGGAGTGAAAAAGGGCAGTTAATTTTAGGCAAGTGAGAATGACGAACTACAACCAGGACCACCCCAGGCACACTGAGATGGGGCACCCTGTAAGAAGGTGTCTAACTCAGAAGGTTGTTAGAAGTATACAGAACCGTTGTGCGGAAGGTGCTCCCAACACTGGCGTGGACAAGTGATCAATGGAAGCGTAGTTTAGTAGCAGCAGCAAACAAGTATTTTTTAATGTAGTGTTTTCCCAGAACGTGGGACACGTGCCCTGGTGATAAATGACACAGAGACACGTACGTAAGCTGGTGGGATTCCAGCGTCTGTGGGACACATGCTAACACATCGGTGTTTGTGACCGATAGCCACAGTCTGTTATGATGTATGTAGCGTTTAGTGTTGATTCTCTCATCCAGTAAACACTGAGCGCCTTCTACGCCAAATCCTCTGCTGGGCGCTTAGAATAGCGCCCGTGAATCGGAGAGACAAAATGGCATGTAATTATATTATGACCCTGATTTTATGAAACGAGTTTTATATTGGTTACATAATCATTTTCAAATTGTATTCTGTTCTCATCTAAATACTTTTATGATAAAGTTGAGTCTGGGTGAGTTTTTTTTGTTTTGTTTGTTTGTTTTGTAAGTAACATAAAAGCAGCTACCGCTGCATTATCTCCCTTATGTACAAAAGCTTGGAATCGAGCATGTAACCGTATCTCCTGGAACAGGAAAGAGGTAAAGAGTGAGAGTGGATTAGAACCATGTCAAGACTTGGTTTTAAAAGTTTTATAAAGCTGGGGCGCCCGGGTGGCCCAGTCAGTTAAGCATCTGACTTCGGCTCAGGTCACGATCTCCCTGCTCGTGGGTTCAAGCCCCGCATCGGGCTCTGTGCTGACAGCTCAGAGCCTAGAGCCTGCTTCGGATTCTGTGTCTCCCTCCCTCTCTCTCTGCCCCTCCCCTGCTCACCCTCTGTCTCTATCTTCCTCAAATATTAAAAAAAAAAAAACCCAAAACATAAAAATTTTATAAGGTTTTCTGTTTATATGAAGAGTTTCTGGATTTTTAAAAATAGATTCTGGACCACCTGGCTGGATCAGTTAGTTGAGCATCTAACTTGGTTTCGGCTCAGGTCATGATCCCAGTGTTGTGGGATCTGGCCCTGCGTCGGGCTCCATTCTGAGTGTGGAGCCTACTTAGAATTTTCTCTCTCTCTCTCTCTGCCCCACCCCTACTCTTTCTCTCTAAAAATAAAAAATAGATCCTGATGTGGAGAAGTTTCTCAGGAAAGGTATCATTAAATGCCAGCTCTAACGTCGCAGTTCAAATAAGTAAAGTAAAAAGGGAAACTGGCCAGGAATGAAGCTTTCCGTATGCCAGATATTTTTGGTAAATTTTTTAAATGGTTCTTTTTTGAAAAATGAGATAGACTTGTATTGGGGTCCTCACAGAACTTATGTGGATAGATATCCCTGCAGTCTGTTGTCTTAAAGTATTTTTATTTCTATTTGTTTATTTATTTGAGAGAGAGAGCACACGCACCCGAATGAGCTGAGCTTGGAGCCTGACACAGGGCTTGATCCCAAGACCTGGGCTGAAATCAAGAGTTGTTTGCTCAACCACCTGAGCCACCCAGGTGCCCCTTAAAGTGTTTTTATACTGAAGTCTACAGTATTCTCCCTCCCTCCGCATGCCCCTCCCCTCCGAAGAGCACCTTATACTGGACCATGAATCAGTCTTGACAAAAATGCCTTCTCACCGGATAGTTCCTCTGCCTGGTTTAAGGTAGACAGGGCTTCACATAGGCAAAAATTTCTAATTCTAACAAGTTTTCCCTTACCTTCCCGTCAGCCTCCTCGGTAGGTCAAAGTGACATGTGGCAACATGTCCTTTCCCTTTAGGCACTCCTTGCCAACTTGATTTCTTCATGTTTTTTGAAGAATCTAATATTGATCAGTTCTACTTTTTAATGGACTAAATCCACTTCAAAAAACTGGTTAATTTACGTTAACATTTTAAATTCTTTTGTTTCTAGTCATGTAGTAGAATTACTGCAATCAGCGAGCCAAAGGGGTGGTTTGGTTTTGATGATGGCAGAGGAAGTTACCAAACCATGCTGATTCTGAGGTCTTTCTTTGGTCTCGTAAATCTATTCATAGGAGAAGTTTAGAAGGGAATCATCAAATCCAGTTACCAAATTTTCAATAAGAAAAAGATCCAGAAACACAAAGTAGTTGACCAGAAGTCACACAACTATTCTTAACAAAGCCGACACAAAGTCCACTTTCACCTTACATGTTCTTTCTTTCTTTGCTTTTTTGAAATCCTAATGCAAACCATCACAAAATTGCAGAACTGTAGTAAAAAATTAACTGTGTCACGGGAAGCCTGGGTGGCTCAGTCAGTTAAGCATCCAGCTCTTGATTTCGGTTCAGGTCATAATCCTACCATCGTGGGATTGAGCCCCACGCTGGGCTCCATACTGAGCATGGAGCCTGCTTGAGATTCTTTCTTGCACTTGCGCTCGCTCTCTCAAAAAAATTAACTGTCAGAATTATTCCACTTTATAAATAATAACTTGGTATATTTGTACTGAAAAAGCATGCAAAGTTGCAGGGTAAAATATTAACAGGACGTCAAAGAGAAGAAATAACTACTTAGATTAGTTTTATAATGTCAGTAAACAGAAACTGTGTATGACACTCTTTTGTATTTATACATTTGCTTATTCATTCATTTGCCTTTTTATTTTAAAGACCCAGAAACGATACTTGGTTAAAATTGCCTGGGTGTCAATCTATTACTAGTACCAAATGCAACTTTTCTTCACTCAAGCTAAATATTTACGAAAAAGTTAAATTGCGTATAAGAGCAGAAAAAGGAAACGACACTTCTCCATGGCATAATGTTGATGCATTCATCCCATTTGAAAAAGGTAAGAAGTTGCCGCCTGAATTATGGTATATTCTTCATTAAATATCACTGCAACAGCTCACTTCCTAAGCCTGCTCATTCACACGATGGGAAGTCTCCCATTAAAAAAAAAAAAGAAGAAATTTAAAAATTTTATCAGTTTTAATGTTTAATATACTAAATATTGGAAGACGTAGTCCATATAAACAAAAGCTCTTTCAGACCCTCAATTTCTTTGAGTCTGAAGGGATCCCAAGACCAAAAGGTTTGTGAACCATGGCTCTATATCAAAACTCCCGAGGGACACTAAGCAGAGACGCATCTAAGCAGAGATGTTGAATTCAAGGGTTGGTGATACCAGCCTAAAGGTAAGAGGAAAAGGGTGTGGCTGGAGGTGTAAGTGCGGGCCTTTTCCAAGAGTATACAGATGGGCTCGAAAGCCAGAAGGTTACCAGCGGACTGAGCGTGGAAAGAGAAGA
>CM053573.1:11119550-11178613 GCA_028646485.1 Cryptoprocta ferox | reverse complement strand
CTGCACATCGGGTCCCTCCCTTGCCACTTTCTTCCGGCTCCCCAGACCTTTCAGTGCTGGGCTGCTGCAGATCCTCCTCCGTCTTCTCTTTCCACGCTCAGTCCGCTGGTAACCTTCTGGCTTTCGAGCCCATCTGTATACTCTTGGAAAAGGCCCGCACTTACACCTCCAGCCACACCCTTTTCCTCTTACCTTTAGGTTGGTATCACCAACCCTTGAATTCAACATCTCTGCTTAGATGCATCTCTGCTTAGATGCCTAAGGGTCAACTGGCCAAAGCTCTTGATTTCCATCCTCAAAACCTCCTCTTGCAGTCTCTTCCATCCCTGCTAAGGACAGCACCTATTTATTCACTCAGGCCAAGAGCCTTTGTCATTGGCATCCTGCCTCTAGCCTGTCAACGAATTCTGAATTCTGAATGATCACAACCGTCAGAGCCTCTCCCAAACGGGATCCCTTGTCACTGCCCCCCCTGGGGCCAGCCTTTACCAAGCCACTCCCACTTGCCCCTTGAACTTCCGCACTAGCTTCTTCCTGGCCTCCCTGCTTCCTCGGACATTAACTAGGCTGATCTTTCCAAAATGTGAATTCACGGCATGACTCTCCTCCGATCTCAGCTGACACTAACTCCACAAACCGGAGTTCTTCCTTTGTCATCTGGCTCCTAGCTACCCCTCTGATATCATCTTCAACCATCAGCCATTCAAGCCTCTTCCTCATCTCTTGAAAAGGGGGAGCACATTCCCACCTCCAAGGCTCTGCACCTGATGCACCCTCGCCCCAGAAGACCTTTTCCCTAGGTGATTGACATGACTGACGTCCTCACGTTATTCATGCCTTCGCTCAAATGTGTCAGAGGCTTTTTTCTGGACTAACTCACCTAAAACAGCTCTTGCCTCCGTCCTCTATCCCTTTATGTTACTTCATTTTTCCTTATAGCGCACACCACATTGTATGTATTTGTTTCTTTATTCATTTATGTATTTAGCCACATGCCCTGCTAGGCTCCGTGAGGGACTTTCTCTGTTTGACTATGCCGGGCACACGTGAAGCACTTAGAATTATTTGTCAGATGAATGTTTTGACCTTGTATTAATGAAGTTGTATAATCAGTGCTTTGGTTTTTTTTTACAGCTCAAATTGGTCCTCCAAAAGTACATTTAGAAGCCGAAGATAAGGCAATAAAAATAAACATCTCCCCACCTGGAGCAAAAGATGGTGTCATGTGGGCTCTGGATAGTTCGAGTTTTACATACAGCTTAAGTATCTGGAAAAACTCTTCAAGTGCAGAAGTGAGCGTTATTTCTACCTTTGTTTCATGGAAGGGCAAAAGGGCATGAGTCTGTTCTAAGTTTTGACTGTATGCTTTTTTAAGAGCAGAATTCTATTTGTTTTATTACAGGTAAGAAATACAACTGTTTACCCCAGAGATAAAATTTATCAACTCTCACCAGAGACTACGTACTGTTTAAAAGTTAGAGCAAGACTTTTGCCGAGAAAAATTGGTGCCTATAGTCCAGTGTATTGTATAAAGACCACAGGTAAGGAGGAAGTTACACTTCAGATTCAATAACCGTATGTTCAGATGGGCAGTCTATTAATTTTGGCATTTTTCCCCCCTTGGGTTGCTTAAGGTTACATGATGTTTTAATAGATATTAAAACAAAAACATTAACACAGCAGTTACATAAGGGGAAACCAATGTCACAGTGTTTGGGATTTTTTTTTTTATCTCAAGTAAAGAGGAATGAAAATTCTGCCTAAAAGTCTAAATACTGTCTAATGACAAAAACTATTTTTATTTGCTCAGAATCCACAAAAGCGCAAAGTAGCTGCTAGAGGAACAGTTAGTCTTGCAAAAAGTATACATTTATAAGTGCAATGTTAAAATGTGAAGGCATCCTGACATATTTCATCAGTGACATCTTGCCAGCAATTAAGGTCCAGGGTTAGGAGCTTAGATTTGTTTGTTATTTTGATCATAGATTTAATATGCTTTGTTTTTAAAATCAAACAACACTGAAGGGTTTAAAGTAAGGTTTTCCTCTCCTGCCCTTTTACCCCCAATTCCGTTTAGTAGTGTTAAGCATTGCTGGCATTTTCTACATATTCTCTCCTACCTTGGTCAGGGCTTTGTATAAGCATATGCACAGACCTACACAGCTTCTTGGTTTTTGTTTTTAAAATAAAAAAATAGGATCCTGCTAGATCTGTGTTTCCATTTCCTTGTTTAACCTGATACACTGAGGAGCTCTTTGTGCGTGAGCACATACAGATCTAGCACGTTCTTTTAAGTGACTGCACGGTGTTGCATTGTGTGGTCTATACCAGAACTCACTTAGCCATCACCTCATGATAAAATGTAAGCCTAGCCTTTTACTTTCTTGCCCGTGCTTCTCAGAATTCTTACCATACATTATCTCCCTAAAGTAAAAATGTATGCTTTTCTGTGTATTCTTTGTCTTCTAGTTGAAAATAAGCTGCCTCCACCAGAAAACATTCGAACTGATGCGAAAAATGACATCTATGTTCTTAAGTGGGATTACGCGTATGAAAACGTGACTTTTCAAGCTCAGTGGCTCCAGTAAGTCCTAGTCCCTTAGTTTCCTTTTGTGCGGTTTATTTTGCACCGTTCATTATGGTCCCTTTAGCTCCACGTCAGCCCCCCACCGTTTCAGGCACACGCGCTGACTGACAGAGATGCGACATACTGTATTGGAAATGGGATGTTTAATTCCGGTTCCCGCTCTGCCGGTAACTGACTGGGTGACACTGAGCTAATCCCTTACCCTCCTTTGGCCTCACTTTCTTCATTTGTTGTAAGATGGGCATACTCTCAGAATATCTAGAGTGCCCGCTGGCTCTTTCTCTTTCTCCTAAGTGTGTGTCTCGCCGCACGTATCATTTCCCCATTCTGCAGTACTTGACCCATGACCCTGACCTTTTCCTTCAGAACTTACTTTTTCCGTGAGTCCTCGAAATGATCTCAGTCCGGCCACTCTGTCTCACTCAAGTCAGCCTTCCCATTTCCTTGACGGCTTCGTTGGTTTTGACAGATTTTTTAGTGATGACTTCAGTGGGAAACAAAGGGAGAACACAGTTCTCGCCAACAATGGATGATGTGTAGGCGCCACGGAAGTGGTCAAGAGAGAACTGCACGCAGTTCATGTTGACCGGAAGGTTGTAGGGGATGAAGAGGCGAGTCAAGTGGAAGGAGAGGTGGGTTGTGGGGGAGGAAAGGGGTGGGAAAGAAAGCTCTATTTAGAGCACAGGGATGGAGGGGCCAGAGGCAAGGAAAGAAAGAGCCAGAAGGAGAGAAGCAAGAAGCAAACAGGGCGAAGGGAAGTGGGTACTGCTCTGCTTGGACTCTCTCTGCCCTTCAGTGTTGGTCATGGAACAGACATGTGCTCCTGTGCCTCCGTGCGTGCCCATGAACCCTCAGACTGACCAGGACACCGTGCACATCACGGACACGTCACTCCCAGAAGGATGCTAAATGATGAGAGAGGGATGGAGGTTTCCAGTGGCCGGTCTCGAAGTTTCTTTTGGGTACTTGGCCCACTGTACAAAGCCCAGAAGGGATGGTAAAGGGGCAGCCGAATATGGCACGTGTGGTTCCTGAAACCCAAAGCAGGTAGCTGAGGTGGCCCAGCAAGGTGTGATTTGGGGCTGAGGACTGGTATACGAATTAAAAGGGGTACAGAAATCGAAAATGTGACGGTGGGTGGGGCTGGAGAGAGCAAAGAAGCCCCGTGGAGGTGGAGGAGATGTGAACAAGGCCAGGATTGGTGAATCGCATATCTTAAACTAGACCAGAGAGGGCACGTTAGGCAAAGCTACACCACAAGGGGAGCTCAGGCTGCAAAGAGATTTAAAATCATGTCAGCACGCTTGCTTGGCTCAGTGGGTTAAGTGTCCGACTCTTGATTTCGGCTCAGGTCACGATTTCACGGTTTGTGAGTTCGAGCCCCGCGTCGGGCTCCGTGCTGACAGTGCACAGCCTGCTTGGGATTCTCTCTCCCTCTCTCTCTTTGCCCCTCCCTCCTCTCTAAATAAATAAACTTTAAAAATAGATGATAGATAGATAAAATTAGGTCAAGGTAAGGGGGAGGTATAGTTTTCTACTGCTCTGTAACAAATTACCACAAATTTAGCAGTGTAAAGAGTGCTGTGACCTCTCGCTGACTTCGGGTCAGGGGACCACGCCTGGCTTACATGGTCCCTCTGCTCAGGGGCTCCCAAGAGCAGTCAAGGTATCAGCTGGGGCTGTGGTCTCATACAGCCCTCATAGAGGACCTTGGGGTCCTCTCCTTTGCTCATGTGGCTGTTGACAGAATTCACTTCTCGAAGCGGTAGGACTTAATGTGTGGTGGCCTACTTCTTAGAGGCCATCAGGAGAGAGAATCTCAGATCTCAAGACCCCTCTTTTCGGGGGCTTGTTTGATTAGGGCAGCCCCCTCAAGCTTAGTCTCATTCAATTAACAAAGAGTCCGCTGATTTGGGACCTTAATTTCGTTCACAAATCCCTCTACCTTTGTCATATAATGTAACCTACTCAAGAGCTCATGGGTCCTGCCCACACTCAAGGGGAGGGAATATATGCACCAAGGGTGAGAATCTCGGGGGCCATCTTGGAATTTTGCCTACCACGTGGGAGAAGACCAGCCTTGAGAACAGTTGAACATTTGGGCATGGGAGAGCAATGAGAGAGAAAGTTGAATAGGTAGGATGGAGTAGGGTTAAGCTTAGCCTCAGACTGTCCTCCAGGCATTTGGGTGCCGTTCAGAATTTTCCAGTGAGGGATCGGTAACATGAAGTCTGTATCGAAGGAGGGTTAGAGGTTGCTGCGTTGTGTGGTGCAGTGAAGCACAGAGACACCGAGAACAGGAGGACCAGTCAGGAGGCTATCGTGGTTCCGAGCTTGAACTAGATGCTTCGAGCTGTTGGTTTTTGAGCAATTTACTTGACCTCACCAGGCTCGGTTAGGTGCCCATATTCTGTTTAGAGTTGCACTTACACCACCCTGTGGCATACATCTCCCGTTATAACAGTCACCCGTTGGTCTGTGGGCCTATGCTTCACAGCTGGCTTTCCGGAAGAAAAAAAAGCCTTATTTATAATGTTTGCCCATTTTCATGATGTAAATACTGTCCCTGTGGTCACTTTTTTTTTTTTCTTCTTACTGTGTTCACTTTCAAGCTTCCAAAGTGATGTCACTGAACAAGGTGTTGGTAAGGAATGCACAGCAGGGCTCCATTACATAGCATGTCTACCATACAGCTACAATAGACATGAATAGCTTTGAGCACAGATAATAAAATATCATAAAATAATTAGGACAAGAGGAGTTTTGAGCCAGGTTGTCACCTGTGCTTCTGACCCACCAGCTACAAATTAAAAAAAAAAAAAAAAAAAAGTTTTGAGTATTTTTATTTTTAATGCAATCTCTTTATTTGTAAGCTTATGCAATTTGATTTCTTTTTTTAATCTTTTATTTACTTTTTGGGAGAGCGCAAATGGGGGAGGGGCAAAGGGAGGGAAACAGAGGACCCGAAGCAGGCCCTGTGCTGACAGGCTGACAACAATGAGCCCGATGTGGGGCTCGAACTCTCGAACTGGGAGATCATGACCTGAGCTGAAGTCAGAGGCTCAACCCATGGAGCCACCCAGGTGCCCCACAGTTTGATTTTTTAATAATGACTTTTAATTGGTTCACGGCATTGCTGAAAATGCAACAGCTGGTTTTGCAAACAACTGGCCAGCCCCGGCGCACAGTGCTTTGTCACACTCTGGAGCAAGGTCTCTGGTTCTCTCTGTGTCGCATGCACGTCTCGCACTGTATCGCGAGTGTTGTGGGCGGGGGGGACTTGTTAACCTCTGTAACCTTAGCCCCCAGCAGCGTCCAGCATATTACAGGGTGTGTCATAAATACTTACTGAATTATTATGTTTGTAATAAAAAATTTTTTTTTCTTGAAAGTGCCTATTTTAGGAAGATTCCTGGGAGCGATTCAGGTAAATGGAAACAAATACCAGACTGTGCCAATGTCAAAACTACCCAGTGTGTCATTCCTCAAAATACTTTCCAAAAAGGAATTTACCTTATCCGTGTTCAAGCATCTGATGGAAATTCCACATCTGTTTGGTCTAAAGAAAAAAGATTTGATCCTCAATTACAAAGTAAGCCAGTAGTTTTTCCTCCAGAATGTGTTTCTCTGATTTGATGCAAATTCTTGACATTTTTTTTCCTAAGTCCCAAGTTGAGCATTGTGTCTGTACCTTTTTTTCCTAGGTATCCTCATTCCTCCAACCATTAACATGAAATCCACTAACGACATTTCCCTGCGGGTCTATATCAGCGCTCCAGAGGAGTCTGAAAACAAGTTTGTGAACCAGCATTACTCAATAATTTATGAAATTGTGTTTTGGGAAAACGCTTCAAATGCTGAGGTAAAATAACTAAAACTATGTGATGTAAGTTTGTAATGTCGGGCTGTAACTGTGATTTGGCTAAACAAAGTTGGAGGTTAAAATTTTTAGCGAAATTTAGACACTCTAATCATGTTAGTTCTTTCCATGTTTTTGCATGCTAGCTATGGATCTCCTGCGTCTGGGCCCGTTTGTTTTTAACATTCAGATCCCTGAGCCTTTTACTACTCAAATCAGAATCTCCAGGGGTAGAACTCAGGAATTTGTGTTTTTAACAGGATTCCTGGGTATTTATCTAACCCAGGGTTGCTCAATGCTGTTGATCTTCGAACTGGATCGTTCTTTGTGGTCAGAGCTGTCTTGTGCCTTATGGACGCCAGTAACATCTCTCCCAGACAGGACAACCAAAAAAACCCGTTAGATGTTGCCAGATATCCATTGGGGGGCAGGGTACCTCCAAGGGGGCAAACAATCTTAGTACAATGGTTTGTGGCCCTCTAAGAGGAAAAAGACTCCAGTGTTCAACTCCGCCCAACAAAATCAATTTCGAGGCAAGGAAAGGATTAGAAAACAGTCCTCTGAAAAGGCTCCTTAGCTGGGGACTCATGAAGAAAAGGTTAAGAAACATGGGTTTAAACACCAAACTTCAAAAACCGTGGACAAAGACAATACACAGCATCAGATAATCCACATTATTCCTCGATCTCTTTTCCCTATGGAATTACAATCAAGGACTCAACCTTTAAAAATCTTAGGCAGTTGAGTGGGTAAATCCTGTAACTTAACTTCATGTTCAGTTGGAAATCTAAGAAAATTCCAGTGACATGGCTACTTTCCTTTTAACCATCTGAACACACTGTGACCAAAGCATAATTTAGTCTGCTGAGAATTACAGTCAGTTCTCAGTTGTCACTACATCAGGAAAACCTAAATGTGTGTCTCAAGCCACCAAATTGTGTAACCTTACGCAAGGTGCTTTACCTCTCTGACATTTTGTTTCCTCTTCTGTAAAGCGGTGGTAGTCACAGTAACTGCTTTTTTTTTTTGAAAGGATGTTTATGTTTAAAATGAGGCAACATCTGAGGGGCACCTGGCCGGCTCAGTCCGTGGGACGTGTGACACTTGATCTCAGTGTTGTGGGTTTGAGCTTCCATGTTGGCTGTAGAGATTACCTAAAAATAAAAAAATAAAAAAATCTTAAAAGGAGTTAATGTATGAAAATACCTAGCACATGATAGGTATTGACAGATAGTAGAGATTAAATAATTTGTTGCCATCTTGTCCTGTCTAGCCAGTATGGCCATAAATAGCAACTCCTATTTATTGAAAGCTTATTTTGCAACTTGTACTGTGGCAAGTAGTTTTACATGAATAGTCTCAGTCATTCTTCCACAGAACACTCCTGCCAGACAGTCTGATTGATTAAATCGTTCAGCATACACTTGGGATGGAATATCCCTTATTCGTTCCCTGATGCTGGGCTTTAAACAGGGGAACGCGGCTGGGTGTGATGTGAGCACAGTTTGGCTTGGCTCTCAGACTTCTCTCATTCGCCGAGAGGAAAGCAAAGCACCACGTAGTTTCTGGCCCAAGGAGGATGAGGGATTTGTGGGGGAGACTTAAACCTGACCCACAGCCTCCATGAGGGCTCCCCAGCCGGTCAGAACATGCGGGAGGAAGATAAATGTGTTTTCAGCCCCAGGATGTTTTGTTTTTTCCGCTAACACTGCACATTACTTTGTAGTCCTTGTTTTGTGATGTTGTTACAGAGTATTATTGTGGCAATGCCTGACCACTATGGGGAGGCGCAGTAACTGTCTTCATTTCACAGATCTGGAAATAGGGCCGGGAGAATTGAAATAACTTGCCTAAGGCCACCTACCTATGAGTGATACCTTAATACAGACTGTGTAAGGCCAGACAGAACCCCCACGCCCGAGCAGATGAAATATAATGACAATTACAGGAAATCACCAGGTACTCGGGCGTTAGAGTTGGCTTAGGAATGTATCATACTCTTTTTTTGGAACCAGCATTTTTAACTTTGATTTGGTTGGTTCGGATGTGTTGTCCAAAACAAATTTCTATTTCTTAGACATCCACCAACAAAGTGGTTGGGACAGGCCAGTCTTAGGACTGAATATTTAGAGAATTCCGGAAAGTGACATTCCCTATCTGATTTCATAAGGTGACTAAATTTTATCAATGATCCACTTCTATTTTTTTGTAGAGAAAAACTCTAGAGAAAAGAACTGACTTTACTTTTCCTAACTTGAAACCGCTGACTGTTTATTGTGCCAAAGCCAGAGCACTTGCTGCAGACGAGAGATGGAATAAAAGCAGTGTTTTTAGTGATCCCGTGTGCGAGAAAACAAAACCAGGTCAGAATCTTTCATTCTATATTTAAAAAAAAAATTTTTTTTTAACATTTATCTATTTTTGAGAGAGAGGGAGACAGAATGTGAGCGGGGGAGGGGCAGAGAGAGAGAGGGAGACACAGAATCCGAAGCAGGCGCCACCCAAGCTCCGAGCTGTCAGCACAGAGCCAAACGCAGGGCTCGAACCCTCAAACCACAAGATCATGACCTGAGCCAAAGTCAGATGCTTAACCAACTGAGCCACCCAGGTGCCCTCATTATATCTTTTTTTAAAAATGTAACTAGACTTGGGGCGCCTGGGTGGCTCAGTCAGTTAAGCATTTGACTCTTGATTTTGGCTCCGGTCATGATCTCACGGTTTGTGAGTTCGAGCCCTGCTGTTGGGATTCTCTCTCCCTCTTTCTCTGCCCCTCCCCATCTCACTCTCTGTCTCTCTCAAAATAAATAAATAAACTTGAAAAAATTTTAAATGTACTTAGACTTTAAAAAATAATTCAGTTCACTGAAAATTGTAAAATATTTCCTTTTTGACTATAAAAGTATAAAGAGAGAATATTTTCTTCATGAACTACGTGAATCAAAAGTAGACCTTCAAGTTAAGTCTTTCAGTTTTAGAAACTATTTTTCTTTTCTTTTCTTTTTTAATATTCTATTTTATTTTTGAGAGAGAGAGCGTAAGCAGGGGAGGGGCAAAGAGAGAGGGAGACAGAATCCGAAGCAGACTCCTGGCTCTGAGTTGTCAGCACAGAGCCTGATGCAGGGTTCGAACCCATGAATCGCAAAATCGTGACCTGAGCTGACGTCAGATGCTCAGTCGACTGAGCCACGGGCCCTCCTTGAAAATATTTTTAATGCACAATTCAGTGTTCTGGAATGTGTTAGATTTCTTCCAAAACCCACATAATTTATTGCCTTTCGTAATTGCTCTTTAGCATTTAATAAGACTATTTTTGACTCTTTTGCATCATTCTTAATGTAGTTAATCATGTGGAAATCGCTTAATTAGCTCAACTGTGAATTTTGTTATGAGGGAATGGTTAAGTCCCATGTTGTATTTTGCAGTGTCTAGGGTCGACTTGTAGGTGCTTATTAATCACAGAATGTTTTTAATTATGCCAGGTGTGTGTTACAGACGTGCCAGAGAACCCTTTGCACGTTGGGAGCCACGTGTCAACATGGCCTCCTTCACTAAACATCTCTTACTTCACTCGCCAGGCCACTGTCTTTAACTGGAAATGCATTGCCTACAGCTGGTGGATGCTCAGTGTTAACCGAGATATTCCTAAGGGTGTATCATTTCACATATATTTTATATTTCCTTTCCCGTGGCTACATTTCAGCCGCACAGACTGTCAGCGCTATTCACGTATTCGTGCGTCAAAACTTACGTTGAAGCTAAACATCGCTTGCTTATGTTTTAGGAAATACTTCCAAAACGTGGCTTATAGCTGGGATTTGTGTCGCATTATTGTCCATCCCGGTTGTCAGTTACGTTCTGAAGCTCCTCCTGCGATGTATCTGTTATGTGTTCTTTCCATCGAGTAAACCTCCTTCCATGATACATGAGGTATGTTACTTTTCCATGTTGCCAGGTGGATTTTTCTTAAAATGAATGGGAGATATATTTGATTTCAACAGAATCCATACCTTTTTCTTGATATGCAGAGAATGATACAGACTGGGATATTTCCTGCAGCTTTCAGTAAGTTGGCTTTAGAAACAGCCATTCAATATCACATAACATGGACTAGTAAAATGTGTCCTTCATCTCGTATTTTTATTATGACAGTTTGGCCACTGTGGCCTTTGTTTGAGCCTCGAAAGGCTTGGCATTCTCCAAAAGCCTGCCACATCATCTCGAGTTGCAGAAGGTGTATTCTGTGGGCGACCTCGCAGAAAGGGAAATAAGGAAAATGAGCCTCCTTTCACGACACCTTATGGGTTCTTGTTTGGCACACCCGTGAGGGGAGCAGATTTGACGAAAGCACTAGATGATAAAGGTCCAAGCGCAGGGCCTGGCCCAGGGATGGCGGGTTCACCTGGGTGGGTGTGAGAGTGTTGTTTTTGAGCTCCGGCTTTGCAGCTCGAAAGCTCGAGAGACGTGAAGGCAAATTGTTGATCGGCCACAGTCTGTTTGCATATGTTAACTCTGTGAACGCAAGCGGATCACCGAAGAGAACCTGAGCGAGCACCTTATGCTGTAAAATTTCCAGACAGACTCCCCACGATTCCCAGAGCACCCCCCCGTTCCGTCCTCTCCCGTGCTCACCGGCCCCCTGCCCCTGACGGTGCTCAGATGTACATGACCTCACAGGTGGCGATCTTTCTACACCTTAGACGGCGGTCGGTAGGCTCTTAGCTGACTTTTTAATATGCGCGCCAAGAGGTAGCTTTTCTCGGTACTGGATATGAGAGACCGAAGCTGTGTTAGAAGTAGAAAACTGCTACTACTCTTTTAAACAACCCGTTTCTATTCCTCCCCTCTTTTAAATCAGTACTTCTCTGAGCCGCCACTCAGGAACCTCCTCCTGTTCACTTCCGAAGAACAAACTGAAAGATGTTTTATCATCGAAAATACGAACATTCTCACTGCAGTAGAAGAACCTGATCGAGCTAGTGAAGATCACAAGAAATACAATTCCCAAACCAGTCAAGATTCGGGAAATTACTCGAATGAAGACGAAAGCAATGGCAGCAAATGCGGCGAAGACTTCCCGCAACAGGAAGCCGAGTGACCAGAAGCGAGCTCTGAAACGTCCGGGGCCGCGTGGGGGCCGCGCCGGAGGCCTGAGCTGCTCCGCTCAGTCCGTCCGCTCAGGCCGGCCTGGGAAGGAAGACATCTTCGGGTCACAGGTCCTAAACCACAGGCAAGCCCTTGACTGAGGGGTATTTGCAAACGGAAGAACACAGCCGGGGACGCAAGTTTTCTCAACTCTGTCCCACGCGCAGGGCCGCGCAAGGCCTGCCACTGGGCCTGTCTTTGGTGCAACGGGTGAAATCCAGAAGGGGCCCCCCCGTCCTTCTAATGACGCCACCGGCACCACCATGCAAACTGCTTCGTGGCAAAGGGTAACACTGTCACCAGGCCGCCTGTGGCCGCGCATGTCACCCCTTCGTCCTCCATCCTCCATTCCCAGTATGATAGTTCGGGATTTTTCAGGAGATATTGAGACACTTGTGTAGGCCCGTAGGAGATTTCTTTAGAAAAGCCGGGTACCGTTCCCACTGGCTTTCCGAAAAACAGCTTACTCTAGAAGACATCTGTAGATGCCAGGAACGGGATCCGTAAGATTTTCAGGGGGCCTTCTGTCCATGTGTCCCCCAAACCCTGGCTCTGCATCACCCTTAACCTCTCCCTTCAAAACACGTAACCTTTTACTGGACATTAACGCTTCCTGATTCAGAACGTAATTCACAACCTAGCAGAACAGTAGCTTCTGAATTTGCAGTCACTGAAGTTACAGAGAAAGGGCACACTGTCTAATCAGAGAGGTTATGATTTTTTTTTAACAGAGGAAGTACGTAGAGGTTAGCCAGCGTACGCAGGAAGCCTCGGGACCAGAAAATGCTACCGATAGAGTAAGAAGTAGAAAACAATTCAGTAAGAGGAAAGCAGGTGGCGTTAGTGAAAAATAAGAGTAATGTGTCTAATCAACTTTGAATTATTAACGTGCTATGCGGTTCCTGGTTGCTAAGACTCATCTGTCTTTTTTTTTTTTCCTTCTCAGTTTTATTGAGATATAATTGACCTGTCCCTTACCTGTGTCGTGTGTCAAACTGGGGCCAGCTTCTCTGGGCCGTGTGGCTGTATTCAGGCATCCCTTCTGTTAGGCTCGCATGTGCTCAAGAAAAGGAAAATGTATTATCAACGTGAGGAAGAAAATGTAACTGGAAGGAAAACCTCCTTTTAAGAATTACATGTCTTTCAGGGGCACCTGGGTGGCTCAGTCGGTTGAGTCCGGCTTCGGCTCAGGTCATGATCTCGCAGTTCGTGGGTTTGAGCCCCACGTCAGGCTCTGTGCTGACAGCTAGCTCAGAGCCTGGAGCCTGCTTCGAATTCTGTATCTCCCTCCCCTGCTCACACTGTCTCTCTCTCTCTCTCTCTCTCTCTCTCTCTCTCTCTCAAAAATAAATAAGACGTTAGGGAAAAAAAATTAAAAAAAAAAAAAGAATTATATGTCTTTCAAAGGCCACGTAGAGTTTATATTTAAGGTATTCACGGAGATCCTTCACTAGGAAGGAAGTCGGGATTTTGGTGGCCCCTGAAGGGAGAAGAAATGGAGCGACACAGTGCACTGGGACGTGCGTAACCCAAGTCCAGTATTTATGCGGCGGCCCCCACGGGGTGACAGGTTCATCCGTGGGGAAGGCTGCACACCTGCACACCATGCGCTCGCCAGGACCTGCCGTCCAGGCTGCCGGCAGAGCGCCGCGGGGATCAGGGACTCCCGGGAGCCCCTCTGAAACCCAGGCCTTTGCTGGGGGGCTCCCTGAGGTGACCCGAACACATTCGCCTTTTGATCTTTCTGTCCAGAGACATTTCTTTGCTGGCAGACCTTCTGGGTTGGCCCTCCGGTTGTAAAGGCGATTAGGAACGTGTTCGAGGGGAGCCCCCTGCCCCGCCTCCCCACTCCCTCCCCCCCCAACCTGCGGCTTTCATGCCATGCTGAACCTAAGAATTTATGTAAAAGATTTGTATCATCGCAGCCAAAAATCTTTACTATAGGTTAATACACCTTGTAAATAGTGACATGGGCCTGTACACACATACCTGCATGTTTATACCTGCCCTTGGGCTCACAGATGATGTGGGCCATAGGCCATTATTAGGGCAGCACAGAGTACTTACTAGTCTAGATTCTAATCCGAAAATTAGAAACGCTGCTCAGAACTAGGAATTTTAGAATCTGACCAGAAATTTACAACAGGTGAAGTTATGTTTTAAATAGAATTTGCTGTCTGTTACCTTTTCCCCAGCCTGTGACCTTTAAAGCCGCCCCAGATTGCTCTTAAGAATTCCGAGTGTGCAAAAACTTTCCTTCCTCCCCTCTCCTTCCTGTGACTCCCTGCCGTGTTCCATACTTGTTTTCTGTGTGGTGTCTGTCTCCCCTCACGAGACCAGAAGCTCTGTGAGACTGAGGACTTTTCTCTTATTCGTTGCTGTATCCCCAGCAGAAAGCAATGACCTGATGTGTGACATCTACAGTTTGAACCAAATCGGTGTCTCTGACAATGTTTGTATGTTTGTTGAGCTGTGAAAGGTCATAGCCACGTTTTCAGTGTCTCTTTGCAATAAACTTGCATCTTTTTTGTGTTTTTGTCTGAAACCCTATTACTGTGAACCATTTTATATAATAAACACCGGGGCCAGAAGTCTTCAATTTTGTCGTTGTCGTGTTTAGACTTTGTCAACTTTTATGTACAAGGGCGCCTGGGTGGCTCAGTCCTTTAGGCGTCCAACTTCGGCTCAGGTCAATGATCTTGCGGTTCGTGGGTTCGAGACCCCCATCAGGCTCCGTGCTGACAGCTCAGAGCCTGGAGCTTGCTTCCGGTTCTGTGTCCCTCTCTGCCCCAATCCCGCTCGTACTCTTGTCTCTCTCTCTCAAAAATAAATAAAACATTTTAAAAATAAAAAAATAAACTTTCATGTACCAAAGATGCTACAACTGATGCCTTTACACGATGCTCAGGGCAGAGGGGGCTGATGCCTGTGCCCAATATTCTGATGTCCAGTGTTGAGGGTCCTGAAGGAGCCGCTGTGGACATCCTGCCTCCCACGGCTCCTGGACAAGGAGCTCATTGCTTGCTCTTTTCTTTTCCACAGCCTCAACTCCAGACATGGGTGGAGCACAGCCTTGGATAAATGAGCTTGTAATGGTGTTGCTTTCCTGAACTAAACTGCCTTCCTTTTACAAACTAAACTGCCTTCCGTTTTCTTCTCCGAGTAAACTCCGAAATTTCTAACGACATTCCCCAATCCCACACGTAAATTGATCTCTCCTGCCATCTGGATGCATTTAATATGAAGTTGAACACAATGGATGTTCAGACCTGGGGCACTTCAATAATCTGTTTTTCATAAGCTTTCTCAGAATTTTGTTTTTCAAAATGATCAGTACTTTTTCAAAATCATAAATCCATTGCTGATGCCCTGTTACCCTAACACACACCAGTAACATCCAGTATCTTCTCACTGCATTTTTTTCTTGAGTTTAGGCAACCACAGAATTCTAGGTCTTGCCAGCCACATAAATATATGTGGAATATATGTTGTAGGTTATTTATATTGATGGAAGAAAAATAGGAATAGCTTCTCCCTCACCTGAGAGGGGGAAAAAGGCAAGAAGAGAGGACTTGATGCTTTTTATGCAAAGGATGTATCAGTGTCCTACCCTTCAAGAGGATTGTCCCAATGTGGGACTCACGTTCTAGCAGAGGATGTCTTGTGGATGAAGTAGTAACTGATGAAGGAGAAAGCAAAAAGTGACAGGCTTAGAAAAAACAGGTTTGGGGATGAGGGAGGAAATGAGATTGCTCCTCAGTAGCTGGTTTAAAGTTAAACTGTCCTCTATGGTGACTCTCACTGCCCTGACACCTGGTCCTCAAAATTTCCTAGCTCCATCAGAGAGGAAGGAGCTGAGGGGAAAGCGAATGAATGAATGAATGAATGAGAAAAATGTTTTCCATCTCTCATATAGAAAGATGGTCCATTTTTCCCCAAAGATTGGAGTTAGTCCTTAAATATACAACATATAGCATTGTTGCCTAGTCCCAAATATTGTAATGCTTTTCCATTCTGGAATTTTAGTTCTAAAAAGAGATGATGATGACTTTTGTAGAATAAAAACGTGCATCATCCACTCTGATATCTTCCTAAAAGACCTCTACCTCATCCACATGTAGAAGTCATCTTTGTGACCCTCAGTACCTGCACATTTGTCTAGGGTGCTGCCTCGGAGAGATTTCATAGGAATTTGCCTCTACATATCCTTCTGCTAAATGGCACACTTCTTGAGAACAAGAACTTTTTTTTTTTTTTTTTTAATTCTGTAGCTGACACTCGGTAAGTGTTTCATGAGTAATTAAGTGGGGCATTGACAGTACATAAATTGACCAAGTCCACCACTAGGGGAAGACAAGTCACCCTGTTCAGGTTCACAACCAGCCGGTATCTTAGAAATATATTCCTAAAAGGCCTTGTCATGAGGAAACACCAAGAGAGCAAATGTGTAGACTATATATGGTTTGAGTTGCTAGACTTAGCAAATAAAAATACAGAGCACCGAGTTAAATCTGAATTAAATTTGAATTTCAGGTAAACCGTGAATACTTTTTTTAGTAGAAGTGTGTCCCAAACACTGTATGGGATATACTTAGGCTAAAAAAAATTTTGGTTTTGTTGCATAATGCTTTGAATACTTCGGCATTTTACCTCTAGAGAGATTATGATGAGGTTTTTAGTATCATTTCCTCTTTGAAATCTTCTAAATGACTCCTACCACATGGCCATGTAGAGGTCATCTTTGGATTCCATCTATAATTTCAGCTAAACAACAAATACCTTTCTACTAAAGTTTATGTCCCGTGCAATATTTAGGACATATTTATATCCTAAAACATCCATTTGTTTATCTGAAATTCACATGTAACTGGCTATCCTGTATTTTTAATCTGGCAGCGCTGTTAATGTTAAGTTTCAAAAGTACTCTTGGGTCCTTTCAAACCCTTAAACCAGTTGGGGCGCCTGGGGGGCTCAGTCGGTTAAGCAGCCGACTTCAGCTCAGGTTATGATCGCATGGTTCGTGGGTTCGAGCCCCGCGTCAGACTCTGTGCTGACAGCTCAGAGCCTGGAGCCTTCTTCTGATTCTGTGTCTCCCTCTCTCTCTGACCCTCCCCCATTCATACTCTGTGTGTCTCTCTCTCAAAAATAAATAAATGTTTAAAAAAAATTTTTTAAACCCTTAAACCAATATAATTCTTCCTACAGAAATGTATACTAGGCACCTGTTTTATTTACAATTTAAAACAGTGGTTAAATAATAATAAATAATACTGCAGACATTATATAGCCAGAAAAATTCATTCCAATCTAGTTCTGTCCCTAGGAGAAGGTGTTGGTGGGGGGGGGGGTGGTCTGAATCCTGTGGGGGTCCAGGCCTTTCTGAGGGATTTGACTTGCAGCCCACTTTGCTGCCAGCATTTCTCACCTGGGCCTGACTGCATGTTTGGTATCACAGTTACTTTTATGCTTGTTTTGTCTTTTCTAATGGACTGTGAGCCACTGGAGGTCAGGGGCCGTGTGGTGCCTGGCCTGTTGTGAGTAGTTGTTCCACAAAAGGAATGTTGAGTTTAATTTCAACTGTTTTCTTTAGAGTTATTTCTTCCCATCACCGTCCAGGAGCAGGACAAGTTGGTCAAAACGCAGGAATATTCTGGATTGCATTGACTTGTAGACATTTCTCTTTTATGCCCCTTTTTGGGGAAAAGACGGCCTTTTACTCAACCCTTTACTCTCCTTAGCACCTCTTACTAAGAGATCAATAAATGTAGATGAATAAATGACCTTTCACACTTCCCCCTTCTCTGCTCTGGGCCATTCAGGGAATGGGCCCATGGTGCATCCTTTGGCTCAGACCAGAACTCAACGACATGTCTCGGACACTTCCTTCTTCCTCCTTATCCGACCCTTCACCAAGTCTTCTTCATTCTGAATAGCTCTCGAATCCTCCCATTTCTATCCCTGCCCTCGTCTGGTCTCCGACACACCAGTCTCCTATCTAACCTTGCTCCTCCCTGCCTTCTCCAAGTCATTGTCCCTCAGTCACTGGTCCTTCAAAGAAAACATTCAAGACACATCAGATCTTTCTCCATTGCCTTCCATACCTCATGGGCTTCCTTTCTCCAGCCCAACCTTCCGGCCTGTTCTTTGAATTGACTCTTCTCTGACAAGGCTAGAGCCTCCGGTGGCGGCTCCCACAGCGCTCCGTACCTCCACATCACCCTAGAAATAACTCACTTTTTGTTTTAATGTTTATTGATTTATTTCGAAAGAGAGAGAGGGAGAGAGAGAGAGAAGGAGGGAGTGAGCAGGGGAGGGGCAGAGATAGAGAGAGAGAAAGAATTTCCACACTGTGAGCACAGAGCCCAACTCGGGGCATGAACTCACGAAACAGGAAATCATGACCTGAGTCCAAATCAGGAGCTGGACACCTAGCCGACTGAGCCACCCAGGCACCCTGAGAAATTACTCACTTCATACCTTCCCCTTACTTGACGGTCAGCTCCCAGAAGCCGGGGACAGCAGGTGATGCTCACCACAGCGATCCCAGCACTCAACAGCAGGCCTGGCCAAGAAGGTACTTCATACATGTCTATAAATGAATAAATGAATTGCATGCCTTTACTTGCACGCAGGAATCCGTCCTGGCACATGGCTTAGGGCCTGGAATGGGAGAAATTGGGAAGTCAAGGACAAAGAGGTCTCTGTGAGAGGCAAGTCTTTGTGTTCTCTGCCAGTGCTCACCGGAAAGCGCCCACCACGGGGGAGGCACAGGGCCTGCACGTGGGCAGGTTCGTTCACTCTCCGATGGAGGTCAGCCAGTCTCGGCCTTCGCTGCCCCCGGTGTTGGCACAGGGGGCCTATGGTGGGAGCAGCCATGAAAGAACCTAGGCATGGGCCCAGCAGATGGGCTCCCTGTCGGCAAGGCTGACGGTCCAGCCCCCCACAGCAGTATCTTCACCGCACCCCACCGCCCATGCTCCCACCACCCGGCCACTCTCTCCTGGAGGGACAGCAATTCACCTTTACTGGGATTCATGCCTGGCAGCACCTCAGTCCCACGATTATCCAAGGGTCAAAAGAGCAGATGTGAAGGGTGCTCAGTCGGCAGTGCATGCGACTCTTGATCTCGGGGCTGTGAGTTCGAGCCCCGTGGTGTGTGTAGAGCTTACTTAAAGAAAAAATAAAGTCCTTTAAAGTATTTTTGTAAGAAAGAGTGTGTAGCTGGGGCGCCTGGGTGGCTCGGTCGGTTAAGCGTCTGACTCGATTTGGGCTCAGGTCGTGATCACGGTTCATGGGATCAAGACCCACATTGGGCTCTGTGCTGACAGCCTCTCCCTGTCTCTCTCTCTCTCTCTCAATAAACAAATACATAAACATTGCGCCTGGGTGGCTCAGTCGGTTGAGAGTCCCATCTCAGCTCAGGTCATGATCTCACCGTCCATGAGTTCGAACGCTGCGTCAGGCTCTGTGCTGACAGCTCGGAGCCTGGAGCCTGCTTCAGATTCTGTGTCTCCCTCTCTCTCAGCCCCTCCCCTGCTTGCGCTCTGCCTCTCACAAAAATAAAACATTTTTTAAAAAATAAATAAATAACTAAATAAACATTTTAAAAAGTGTCTGTAAGAGCCTTCTATTGTGTCAGTGTCACTCTGCTAAAGTTATCTTTTCCTAATTTCCTTCCTTTCCTGGTTCCAAGTTAGCGTTTGTCTCAAGAGCAATTTCCGGAGGCGTGGAAGGCAGAGGCAAGCACCAGTGGCTGGCTTGCCTTGCTGGTCTGGTGTGGGACAACGGATGGTCTGTTCCTGTCCAGCTCTTTCTGCCAGCCAGGCCTGCTCTCCCCCAAAGCACAGGCTACATGTAGTCTTCCATAACATTCTTCACTAACTTCCACAAGTGTGGAGGGCCTAATCCCTGTAATAAAGACCAATATTAGTTTTCAAGTTCCTTTCACATAGCACCGCGGTGACTTCCTCTTCTTCCTCCCTCTTCCACATTAAAGGACCCTGTGACTACACTGGGCTCTCCCCAGATAATCGAGAACAATCTCCCTGTTTTAAGGTCAGCTGATAAGTGACCTTAATTCCATTTGCTACCCTAATGCTCCCTTTGCCATCTAAACTAACATATTCACAGGTTCCAGGGACTGTGACTTGGACCTCATCTGCCTATGACAATGTCACATCACTCAAAGTAGTTCTGCTTCTCTGACTGAATCCTAACTGATGGATTGCCTTAGACCAAGGGACCTGTTTTACGTCAATGGAAGTGCAACAATGGGCGCAGGACAATGGAATTTACTGTCCTACCGTAGGCCACATTACCTAGAAGCTACCAGACTGAGAGAACCTTGGGATGGCCTGAAACACCACAGTTACGGTCCAGGTGAACCCCCGGGGTTGAAGTGCTGGGTTTCTGATAGGTTAACACCAGAGATGGAAGTCTAATGCCCCTCTCAAAACCATTCCCAGTTTTCCCCTGGAGAATCTGCACTTGAGGTTGGTCTGGACTAGGCGACCTGGTTTCCTGATGGGGGGAAGGGAGAGGGACAAGAAGGCCTTTTCCAAAATGACAGTAAGGGCTACACCAAATCTGCAACTATGGCTCAAACCTGGTTATTTCCAGCTCCGTGTGCCAATAGACCAGCAAGAGGTGATATACAGAGAGCGTAATTCACCTCAATTCTTACAGGAGATTAAGTTACAATTACTTAATTGTAATTGTAATTGCCCCATTACATGGGGGCAAGGAAGGGTGGGTCTGGGATGCTGGGAATTCCCTGGGGCACAATTTTGGTGCTTCCATGCCAGGTGATGACTGAGAACGGGCAATTACAGGAACAGAGGCTGACAAAGGCAAAGTAATGTGGGCACAGACTTCTCAGGGATAAAGGTCTGGGTTATCCCACCAGGCAACCCAGATCAGAAGTGCTGGCTGAGGGTCGCCTGGGTGGCTCAGTTCGTTAAGCACCTGACTCTAGACTTTGGCTCAGGTCATGATCTCACAGTCTCAGTTGAGCCCTACTTCAGATTCTCTCTCTCCCTCTCTTCTGCCCCTCTCCTGCTCATGCTCTCTCTCTCTCAAAATAAATAAACATTTAAGAAGAAGGAGGAGGAGGAGGAAGAGGAGGCGTAGGAGGAGAAGGAGGGGGAGGAAGAGGAGGAGGAGAAGGAGTGGGAGGGGAGGAGGAGGAAAGGAGAAGGAAGAGGAGGAGGACGAGGAGGAGGTGGAGAAGTACTGGTTGAGTGAGGAGAATCTCAAACGAGCGAGAGAGGAAGAAGAAAACGAGGGTTTATTACAGCCTGAGACCATCTTCAGAAAAGGGAACTGTAGCTGTCCCACTAACCTCCCTATTATAAGATTTTCTTTTTTTAAAGTTCTTTTTAAATTGTGACCAGCCATCACCTGGAAGAATCCGTTACAGCGTGAAATTAATTAACGTGGGACACAAGTGGTTCTCAGTGGTACAGGGGTTCACTGTAGCAGATGCTGTTGGTGCCTCCCCATATTTCCATGGCATTTCATGCTTTTGAGCATGTGGGAACTTCCAAATCTCTGTCTTCCAAGACCCATTTCACCCAAACACTAATGAGAGGTGATATCTAGCAGGTAGAGGCCAGAGACGCTGCTCAATATCCTACAATGCACAGGACAACAAAGAATACATTTGAGAATCAGCTTTCCAATTTCTACAAGAAACAAACAAACAAAAACAAACAAGAAACAACCCAGCTGGGATCTGATAGGAATTGCACTGAATCTCTACACCAATGTGGGAAAATAGTGCCATATTAACAATATTGGGTGTTCCAATCCATGAACATGGGATATTTTTCCACTTATTTAGGTTTCTTTTAATTTCTTTCAATTAATTTTTTCCCATTTTTAATGTCTAATCCTTATACTTCTTTGGTTAAATATATTTCTGAGTATTTTATTCTACTTGATGATATTGCAAATGGAATTGTTTTCTTACTTTAATCATCAAATTGTTCATTCCTAGTGTGCAGAAGTGAAAAAACGCTTTGGGGTCAGGGGAGACAAACCGTTTTATTGAGGGGCTTTGGGGAAACATTGGAAGGCTAGGAGGACAGTACCCCCCCCCCCGACTTCCTCAGCCTGGCCAGGATGTCCCCAGCCTCACAGCTGCTGAAAGCTAGAAGCAAAATTGTTTATGTATTTATCTTGCAACCTTACTGAGTTTATTTATTAGTTCTTACAGTAGTTTTCGTGGATTGCTTGAGATTTTCTATATACAAGATCATGTCATCTGTATATAGAGATAGTTTTACTTCTTCTTCTCCAATATGGATACTGTTATTTGTTTTTCTTGTCTAATTGTCCCAACTAGAACATTTAATACAATGTTGAATAAAAGTAAATAGTGTCTTTTTCCTGATCTTAGGGAGAAAGCATATGGTCTTTCACCATTAACTGTGATGTTAGATGTGGGGCTTTTTGTAGATGCCCTTTATCAGATTGAAGAAGTTCCCTTCTTTTCTTTAGTTTGTTAGTGTTTTTAATCATGAAAGGGAGTCATATGTCATATTATGTTTGTCAAATACTTAGTCTGTGTCTACTGAGATGAACTTTATTTTTTTGGTCCTTTATTCGTTTTTGTAGGTTAAATGAACCAGTATTCCTGGAATAAATCTCACTTGATTATGGTGTATAATCCTTTTTACACATTACTGGATTCAGTCTGCTAGTATTTTGTTCAGGATTTTTACATTCGAATTCATAAAGGATACTGGTCTTTTGTTTTTGGACACCATTGTTTGCTTTTGGTATCAGTAATTCTGGCCTCATAAGATGAGTTGGGAAAGGTTTTCTTCTCTGTTTTTGGAAATGTTTGTGAAGAATTGGGGTTAATTTTTCTTTAAATGTTTGATAAAATTCACCAGTGATACCACGCTGATTTGAGCTTTTCTTTGTGGGAAGTTGGATTGTTAGGGGATTGGATTATTAACCCATTTTTTTTACTTGCTATAGGTCTATTCAGATTTTCTATTTCTTCTTGAATTAATGTTTATAAGTTGCATCTTTGTAGGATTTATACATGTCATCTAGGTGTTCTGACATTTCGGCATATGATTGCGTATAATATTCTTTGATAATCCTTTCATGCCTGTAAATTTGATAGTAATGTTTCCTCTTTCATTTCTGACTGATCTCGTAATTTCAGTCTCTTTTACTTTTTAAAAATTTTTTAAAATACTTATTTAAAAAAATTTTTTTTTAATGTTTATTTTTTGAGAGGGAGAGAGACAGAGCATGAGTGGGGGAGGGGCAGAGAGAGAGGGAGACACAGAATCCAAAGCAGGCTCCAGGCTCTGAGCTGTCAGCACAGAGCCCGACGCGGGGCTCAAACCCATGAACCGTGAGATCATGACCTGGGCTGAAGTCGGAGGCTTAACTGACTGAGCCACCCAGGCACCCCAATATTTATTTACTTTTGAGAGAGAGAGAGAGAGCGTGTGTGTGTGAGTGGGGAGGGGCAGAGAAAGAGGGAAACACAGAATCCGAAGCAAGCTCCAGGCTCTGAGCTGTTAGCACAGAGCCTGACGTGGGGCTCAAACTCACAAACCATGAGATCATGACTTGGGCTGAAGTCGGATGCTTAATTGACTAAGCCACCCAGGTGCCCCAAATATGTATAATTTAAAACTAATCATAACCTTCAGTTTGTAACTCTCGTACAGTAAAAACAAATCTAATATATAAATTAACTATAATCAAAACTGCCAAACAGTACAATTAAAGCAAAAACCACTAATTCAACATTTGAGTTCAGCATGGCTTGTCTACCATACACCCTGCAATGAACAAATTCAGCCATTACTTTTTTTTTAAATCAAACTATTATGAATGTCTAATTGGACTGTATATGGTTAATGTCATTTGGCCCTCATTTGGCGGAAGTAGTCATATTAAGTTCATCTTTGTTTTTTGCCCATTACCTGAAAATAGTCAAAATAGTACCAATGTGCCCCAAGAAGATCCCAAACACAAACATACAATGGGTTCATTCTGATGCTTCCAGAATATGCCCATATTAGACTTACAAGCTTACTATCAAAGTGAAAGCAAAGTTTTTAATTTCTGAAGGAAAGCTAGCAGACCCCACAAATAAACCTGCAATCTGGAAAACACTGGCTTGAAACTTTGCTTTAATGGCGTGCCTCAATCCTTTCCAAAGGGCTCCACACTGAATTCTTAGCCATTATTACCTTCAAAGGGTATTTATTGCAACTATGGTTACACAGGGAGTTTCTTAAAGCTCTATTTGTGAGTATTTCCTCTTGAGCAATAAGGAAGAGAAAGCAAAGATGAGAATCTTGTGCTGGTCACCATGACCTGATTCAGAAATGGTTTGGCTGTTGGGTTTAGCAAGCAAGAGAAACCAAGATAAAGCAGTCGAGCAAATACTTAGCCACCACCTTCCCTACTACAAGCACCTTTGCCTTGTAATGAGCAGAACTTTGTAGTAAATGAATCCTTGAGAAGGAGGCCTCACATCCATAATAACAGCTTTGGAGAAGATGGAAGAAATAAGCCCTGCTTTGGAGCTGAGTTGGACCAGAGAGGGAAGAGCCCTAGCCCCGGGGTATGATCACCACAGTGCACATCCTGCTAGTTGAGGTAACTCATTAAGCTGACTCCACCTCTTACACTCACCTGCTGAACAAGCAATTGAAGATGAGTGTACAGAACACTGAGAGTCATGACTCAGGGAAAATGACTAGCAGAGAGAAGCCAGACCACACCAGGTCACACCTTGAAGTTATAAAGGGCAGTGTGGGGACAGTGTTTGGTGTCACGTCTTCCTTCTTTGTCCACTGAACCCAATAAATAGCTTATGAATGACCTATGAGTTCTTCCATTTCTACAGAGCATGTTCTAATGTATTTAGTCCAATTGACTCATGTGGGAAAGTTTTGGAAGAACTTGAGTATAGTGGTTTCCTTTTATCTTAATTCAACTAGTCAACTCAGAGGCCATATGGAACAATGGTTAGCCCCTTTTGGAAGGTGAAAGAGAACAAAAATGACTTTCCCCAAAATAATAGGCAAATTAATTTCTTATATATACTCTAAAATTCTCTTCTAAATTTCTTCTCAACAAACCAAGAAACTGAGTATCTTCATACATTTCCTTGGAGGGTTCATTTTTAGGCTCAATGCTTATGTGATTGAAAATTATTCTGCTTGCATCTCATTGACAATCGGTTCAGACTTATGTTAAGACTTTTTCAATGTTTACTGAACTCTGACCACATGGCGTGATAAGAGGAACGTGGGAGAGCTTTCTAACAGAGGAGGAAGAAGAGTTAGCTCCTTCATTTTCACCATCTGGCCTCTCTTTCCTCCCAATCACATAGCACATCTCTAGTTTACACATTCCCCGGAGAGCTCATCTGAAAATTGCTCTGTCTTATGAACAGTTGAGAGTATGGCAAAGCATTGCAGAGGGGTCGCTCATCTAGCCATCCACTTAGCTGCATATAGAAAGTGAATGTTCCAGGAGCACATGGGTGGCTCAGTCAGTTAAGCATCTGACTCCTGATTCTGGCTCAGGTCACAATCTCAGGGTCATGAGATTGAGTCCCACATCAGGCTTCGTGCTGGGTGTGGAGCCTGCTTGAGATTCTCTCTCTCTCTCTCTCTCTCTCTCTCTCTCCCCCCCCCCCACTTGTTCTCTCTCAAAAAAAAGCAAGAAAAGAAAAAGGAGAACCCTCTGAATGTTCCTTTGCTAAACAACAGTCCAATATTACTACTCAGGCTTTTCAAAAGACATGACCTCTTCCACCTCTGCCACTCACCTTTTTCTCCTCATCTACTACACTCAAGCTATATTTACTTCTTTTTTGTTTCTGGAAATTCTTTCCTGTCTCAGGGTCTTTATACACAAGGGTCTCTCCCCTGATGGTGGCCCTTCTGTGCCTCCCCACCCGTCCTCACCAATGTTCTCCTTCTTCCAAGCCTCGGTTTTGTCACCTCCCCAGAGAGACCTCTCTATAGTCCCTCTCCCTAGTCCCTGACTTGACGCCGGGACTGTTTTCTTCACAGTTCTTATCACAATTTGTCATTGTTTTTATTTGTTTGGTTACTAGAATCTAGGCTCAAAGAGGCAGAGGCCAAGTATGCATTAGTCTTCAATATGTATCCAGATCCAAGCACAGTGCCTGGAATATGTAGGCACTCAATTCATACCTGTCAATGAAAGAATAAATAAAAGACATGACTACAAAAAAAATGCCTTTATTTTCTATAGAATAATGGCTGAGAATGTCATCTATCATATTACCAAATAATGTTCCAGCAAAGTTTAAAGGAAATAAAATTCCCCATGAAAGTTTTTATATTTCCAGAGTGCTAAATTTAAGGCAGACTAACAAATTCATTAAAGTTGTAGGATACAAAATCAATACACAGACAGTAGTTACATTTTGAGCAGCAGATGATCTGAAAAAGAATTTAAGAAAATAATTCCATTTGGGGCGCCCGGGTGGCTCAGTCAGTTAAGTGTCCAACTTCAGCCCAGGTCATGATCTCACAGTTCGTGAGTTTGAGCCCCACATTGGGCTCTGGGCTGTCAGCACAGAGCCTGCTTCTGATTCTCTGTCCCCGTCTCTCTCTGCCCTTCCCCTACTTGCTTTCACATGTGCACATGCTCTCTCTCTGTCTCTCTCTCTCTCAAAAATAAACATTAAAAAATACAACAATTCCATTGACAGTAGTATCAAAAGAATAAAATACTTAAGAATAAACTTAACCAAGTGGATGAAAGATTTTTTTTATTCTCAAGTTAATTAACATACAGAGTGGTCTTGGCTTCAGGAGTAGAACCCAGTGATTCATACATAGAACACCAAGTGCTCACCCCAAGAAGTGCCCTCCTTAATGCCCATCACCCATTTCCCCTCCCCCTCACTCGTCACTCCTAATAACCCTCAGTTTGTTCTCTGTATTTAGGAGTTTCTTAGGGTTTGCCTCCCTCTCTGTTTTTCTCTTAGTTTTCTTTCCATTCCCCTATGATCATCTATTAGGTTTCTCAAATTCCACATGAGTGAAATCATGTGGTATTTGTCTCTCTGACCGCTTTCGCTTAGCATAATACCCCCCAGTTCCATCCATGTTGTTGTAAATGGCAAGATTTCATTCTTTCTCATTACCAAGTAATATTCCAGTGTGTGTGTGTGTGTGTGTGTGTGTGTGTGTGTATACACAGCATCTTCTAACCCATTCATCAGTTAGACATTTGGGCTCTTTGCATAATTTGACTATTGGTGATAATGCTTCTATAAACATTAGGGTGCATGTGCCCATTCAAATCAGCACTCTTGTATCCTTCAGATAAATTCCTAGTAGTGCAATTTCTGGGTGTTAGGGTAATTCTATTTTTAATTTTTTGAGGAGGCTGCACACTGTTTTCCAGAATGGCTGCACCAGTTTGCATTCCCACCAACAGTGCAAGAGGGTCGCCCTTTCTCCACATCCTCGCCAACATCTGTTGTTACCTGAGTTGTTAATTTTAGCCACTTTGACCGCAGTGAGGTAGTATCTCATTGTGGTTTTGATTTGTATTTCCCTGATGAGGAGCGATATTGAGCATCTTTCCATGTGTCTGTTGGCTATCTGGATGTCTTCTTTGGAAAAGCATCTATTCATGTCTTCTGCCCATTTCCTTGCTGGATTATTTGTTTTTCATGGGTTGAGTTTGGTAAGTTCTTTATAGATTTTTGATACTAACCCTTTATCTGATATGTCATTTGAAAATATCTTTTCCCATCCCATCGGTTGCCTTTTAGTTTTGTTGATTGTTTTCTTCACTGTACAGAAGCTTTTTATCTTGATGAGATCCCAATAGTTCATTGTTGCTTTTATTGCCTTTGCCTTTAGAAACATGTCAAGTAAGAAGTTGCTGAGGCTGAGGTCCAAAGAGAGTTGCTGACTGTTTTCTCCTGTAAGATTTTGATAGTTTCCTATCTCACATTTAGGTCTTTCATCTATTTTGAGTTTATTTTTGTGTGTGGTGTAAGAAAGTGGTCCAGTTTCATTCTTCTGCATGTTGCTGTCCAGTTCTCCCAGCACCATTTGTTAAAGACACTGTCTTTTTTCCATCAGATACTCTGTCCTGCTTTGTCAAAGATTAGTTGGCCATATATTTGTGGGTCCGTTTCTGGGCTCTCTACTCTATTCCATTGATCTATGCATCTATTTTTGTGCCAGCACCATACTGTCTTGATGATTACAGCTTTGTAATACAGGCTAAAGTCTGGGCTTGTGATGCCTCCAGTTTTGGTTTTCTTTTTCAGCATTACTGTGGCTATTTGGGGTCTTTTGTGGTTCCATACAAATTTTAGGATTGTTTGTTCTAGCTCTGTGAAGAATGCTGGTACTATTTTGATTGGGATTGGACTGAATGTGTAGATTGCTTTGGGTTGTATCGACATTTTAACAATATTTATTCTTCCAATCCATGAACATGGAATGTTTTTCCATTTCTTTATGCCTCCTTCAATTTCTTTCATAAGCTTTCTACAGTTTTTTTTTTTTTTAGTGTTTGTTTATTTTTGAGAGAGAGAGAGAGACAAAGCACAAGCAGGGGAGGAGCAGAGAGAGAGGAAGACACAGAATCTGAACCATGCTCTAGGCTCTGAGCTGTCAGCACAGACCCTGACACGGGGCTCGAACCCACAAACCGCAAGATCATGCCCTGAGCTGACGTTGGACGTTTAACTGACTGAGCCACCCAGCCACCCCCAGCTCTCTATAGTTTTCAGCATACAGATCCTTTACCTCTTTGGTTAGGTTTATTCCTAGGTATTTTATGGTTTTTAGTGCAACTGTAAATGGGATAGATTCCTTAATATCTATCTCTTTCTGTTTCTTCATTATTGGTGTATAGACATGTAAACAATTTCTGTACATTGATTTTATATCCTGCAACTTTGCTGAATTCATGGATCAGTTCTAGCAGTTTTTTGGTGGAATCTTTCGGGTTTCCTATGTTGAGTATCATGTCATCTGTGAAGAGTGAAAGTTTGATTTCTTCTTTGCTGATTTGGATGCCTTTTATTTCATTTTGTTTGGCTGCTGAGGCTAGGACTTACAACACATTGTTGTTAAACAACAGCGGTGAGAGTGGACATCCCTGTCATGTTCCTGACCTCAGGGGAAAGCTCTCAGTTTTTACCTATTGAGGATAATATTAGCTGTGGGCCTTTCATAT
The DNA here is from genome assembly GCA_028646485.1 of Cryptoprocta ferox. Taxonomy (NCBI): domain Eukaryota; kingdom Metazoa; phylum Chordata; class Mammalia; order Carnivora; family Eupleridae; genus Cryptoprocta; species Cryptoprocta ferox. Next base: position 11,149,796 of record CM053573.1, on the reverse strand, counting down.
ATGGCTTTTATGATGTTAAGATATGTTCCTTCTATCCCAACTTTCTTGAGGGTTTTTATTAAGAAAGGATGCTATATTTTGTCAAATGCTTTTTCTGCATCAATTGACAGGATCATATGGTTCTTATCCTTTCTTCTATTAATGTGATGTATCACGTTAATTGATTTGCAAATATTGAACCTGCCCTGGAGCCCAGGAATGAATCCCACTTGATCATGGTGAATAATTCTTTTTTTTTTTTTAAATTTTTTAATGTTTTTTATTTTTGAGAGAGGGAGATGGAGAGCATGAGCAGGGGAGGGGCACAGAGGGAGATACAGAATCCAAAGCAGTCTCTGAGCTGTCAGCACAGAGCCCAGTGTGGGGCTTGAACTCATGAATCACGAGATCATGACCAGAGCTGAAGTCGGACATTCAACCGACTGAGCCACCCAGGCGCCCTGTGAATAATTCTTTTAATATACTCTTGAATTTGATTTGCTAGTATCTTGTTGAGAATTTTTGCATCCATGTTCATTAGGGATATTGACCTGTAATTCTCCTTTTTAGTGGGATCTTTGTCTGGTTTTGGAATCAAGGTAATGCTGGCTTCATAGAACGGGTCTGGAAGCTTTTCTTCCATTTCTATTTTTTGGAACAGTTTGAGAAGAATAGGTATTAATGCTGCTTTAAGTGTCTGGTAGAATTTCCCTGGGAAGCTATCTGGCCCAGGACTCTTATTTCTTGGGAAATTTTTGGTAACCAATTCAATTTTTTCACTAGTTACAGGTCTGTTCAAATTTTCTATTTCTTCCCATTTGAGTTTTGGTAGTGTGTGGGTGTCTAGGAATTTGTCTATTTCTTTCAGATTGTCCAGTTTGTTGGAATATCATTTCTCATCGTATTCTCTAGTAATTGTTTCTATTTCTGTGGTGTTGGTTGTGATCTCTCCTCTTTCATTCATGATTTTATCTATTTGGGTTCTCTCTCTTTTCTTCTTGAGAAATCTGTCTAGGAGCTTATCAATTTTGTTTCTTCTTTCAAAAAACCAGCTCTTAGATTCATTGATCTGTTCTACTGGTTTTTTGTGGGTTTTTCTTTTTTTTTTTTTTTGGATTCTATATTGTTTATTTCTCTTCTGATCTTTATTATTTCTCTTCTTCTGCTGGCTTTGGGCTTTCTTTGTTGCTGCCTTTCTAACTCCTTTAGGTGTAAGTTTAGGCTGTGTATGTGGGACCTTTCTTGCTTCTTGAGATAGCATTAATTGCAACGTATTTTCCTCTTAGGACTATTTTTGCAGCATCCCAAAGGGTTCAGATTATTGTGTTTTCATTTTCATTTGCTTCCATATATTTTTTTAATTACCTCTTTAATTTCTTGTTTGACCTGTTCATTCTTTAGTAAGATGTTCTTTAACCTCCATGTATTTGGGGGCTTTCCAAATTTTTTCTTGTGGTTGATTTCAAGTTTAATATCATTGTGATCTGAAAATATGCATGGTATGATCTCAATCTTTTTATACTGTTCAGGGGTGTTTTGTGACCCAGTAGGTGATCTATTTTGGAGAATGTTCCATGTGTATTCAAGAAGAATGTGTATTCTGCTCCTTTAGGATGAAAAGTTCTGAATATATCTGTTAAGTCCATTTGCTCCAATGTGTCATTCAGGGCCATTGTTTCCTTATTGGTTTTCTGCCTAGATGATCTGTCTACTGCTTAAGTGGAGTATTAAAGCCCCCTAAGGCGTCTGGGTGGCTCAGTTGGTTAAGTGTCCAACTTTGGCTCAGGTCATGATCTTACAGGTCGTGAGTTTGAGGCCCCGCATTGGACTCTGTGCTGACAGCTCAGAGCCTGGAGCCTGCTTCATATTCTGTCTCCATATCTTTCTGCCCCTCCCCTGCTCATGCTCTGTCTCTCTCTCTCAAAATTAAGCATTAAAAAATTTCTTAAGAAAAATAAATTAAAAAATTAAGTCTCCTACAATTATGGTATTATTATCTATACATCTGTTTATGTTTGTGATTAATTGATTTATATATTTGGGTGTTCCATGTTGGGAGCATAAGGATTTACAATTGTTAGTTCTTCTTGATGGATAGACCCCTTAATTACGATATAATGCCCTTCCTCATTTCATCTCTTGTTACCGTCTTTGTTTTTAAAAAAAATCTAGTTTATCTGCTATAAGTATGGCTAGTTTGGCTTTCTTTTGACGTCCATTAGCATGATATATGGTTCTCTATCCCCTTACTTTCAATCGGCCAGTGTCCTCAGGTCTAAAATGAGTCTCTAGTGGGCAGCATATAGATGAATCTTGGGTTTTTTTATCCATTCTGATACCCTATATCTTTTGACTGGGGCATTTAGTCCATTTATATTCAGAATGATAATTGAAAGATATGGATTTAGTGTCATTGTGTTATCTGTATGTTTCATGTTTGTGGTGATGTCTCTGGTCCTTTGTAGTCTTTGCTGCTTTCCACTCACAGAGTCTGCCTTAGGGTCTCCTGTAGGCCTTGTTTAATGGTCATGAACTTTAGTCCTTTAGTTTTTGTTTGTCTGGGAAAGGCTTCGTCTCTCCTTCTATTCTGAATGATAGCCTTGCTGGATAAAGGATTCTTGGCTGCATATATTTTTCCTATTCAGCACATTGAATGTTCCCTGACACTCCCTCCTGGCGTGCCAAGTTTCAGTGGACAGGTCTGCTCCTACCCTTATGTGTCTACCCTTTTAGGTTAAGAATTGTTTGTCCTTCGCTGCTTTCAGAATTCTCTCTTTAGCTTTGTATTTTGCCAGTTTCACTATGATATGTTGTGGTGTTGACCTGTTTTTTTGTTGATTTTGAAGGGAGTTCTCTATGCCTCTTGGACTTGGATGCCTGTTTCCTTTGCCAGATTAGTGAAGTTCTCAGCTGTAATTTGTTTAAATAAACCTTCTACCTCTTTCTCTCACTGTTCTTCTTCTAGAATGCCTATGATACGGATATTGTTTCATTACATGGAATCGCTTAGCTTTGTAATTCTCCCCTTGTGATCTAGTTATTTTTTTTCCTTCTTTTTTTCAGCTTCATCATTTTCCATAACTTTATCTTCTATTTCACCTATTCTCTCCTCTGCTTCTTCCATCCTCGCTGTCACTATATCTTGTTTATTTTGCATTTCATTTATAGCATTCCTAATTCATCATGACTATTTCTTAGGTCTTTGATCTCTGCAGCAATAGATTCTCTGCTGTCTTCTATGCTTTTTTCAAACCCAGCCTTTAGTCTTATGACTGGTTTTCTAAATTCTTGTTCAGATATATTGTTTATATCTGTTTCAAGCAATGCTCTGGCTGTCATTTCTTCCTGAATTTCCTTTTGAGGAAAATTCTTCCATTTCGTCATTTTGGCTAGGTTTCTGTCTCTTACATGTTTTAATAACTTGTTATGTGCCCTGCACCTGCGAGTACTATATTAAAAAAGGGTCACACACTGTCCAGGGTCTGGCCCTTCAGGAAGTGTTTTTGGACTGTGTTATATGCATTCTGTTGTTGCATTTTGGCTGCTCAATCCCACTGGATAGTCTTCTGCAAAGCTCGTCTTTGCTCATAGTCCTGGAGTGTTTGGACCTTTGACCAGGTGCGCTTTGATTTGTTCATTGAAGTAACCCTGGAAAAAACAAGGAATCCTGGAGGATCCTGATCCCATACAAAGAGTAAAATAAAAGAGGAGAAAAGATGACCAAGCAGAGAATAAAAATAAATAAATAAAAAAAATAAAAACTATAAGGCTTAATCCAGAGAGACATAAAGGAAAATAAAGAAGAAAAAGATATAGAAAAAGCATAAAAAGAATAGAGTAAAAATGCCTGATTAAACAAACAAAACAGAAAAAAGAATTATATATATAAAATAAGAACTGACCCAAAACAAATCAGAAACTATAAGCCTGACTCCAAAAGAAAAAGAAAAAAAATGAAGGGGGTAGAAAGAAAAAGAAAAGAGAAGAACAGACAAACCGACAGACAGACAGCCAGCCTGACAACAAGAAGCCGTTGTCTGTTGGCGCCTGTGCTGGTTCGGAGGCGGGGCCATCTGGTTTGGTCAATGTCAGTCCCGCTCCGCTGGATTAGCAGTTACCGGGAGGGGCGGGCTTTGGGGTGAGCCTCCACTGGGGGCCGCTGTTCTGCACCCCAAAGCTTCACCATGCTGGTGATGGGGAGAAACGGTGACACCCCAATCTCTCCTCCTCTGACGGGTGTCTCAAACCCCATTGTTTAGGTCACCCTCCCAGAGCAGCTCGGGCGACAGGCTTGTCCTGCTCCACAGTCTCCTGTGCCTCCCACTGGGATTCAAACCCGATGTCTTACAGGGCCCTGCACTGGGAAGACCCTGTTCTGGGGTAGCACCCCTCCACCCCGCCGATTAAAGACCTTTGACTGGCGTCTGCAGGCTCTTTTGTTCTTCGGGGGGACTGCTCTCTCCTGGCGCGCCCCTGAGATTGCCACCGTGCCCCCCAGGCCGGCTTCCTCCCCCGCAGGTGCACACACACGGTGGCTTACGTCTGGAGAGAGTCGTACACTTTTGAAAACTCCGATCTTCAGCTCCTAAGGCTGTTTGCAAAGTAGAAACTGGCACTTACTGTATTTCTTGTTCCGCACTCCGCGGTCCCGAGAGGTCATTCTCTAGTCCTAACACAGAACTACAGTCCACAACTTCTCTTTCTCTCCCAGTTGTCTCGCCACAGATGGGGCTCCCTCCCCTCCATGCCCACGCTGTTTTATGTCCTCCAATTCGCATACATGCCCCTCCGGCCAGCCAAGCTGTCTCCCTCCACCTGTGGAGATTTTTCTGTCACTCCCCAGATTGATTTCCTGGCTGTTCTCAGTGATCTGACCTCAATACAGCTGTATTTGAGGCAAGAAGGAAATCCGGTCCCCCTACTTCTCCACCTTAAACCCGCCTGACATTTCTCAAAAGGTATACAAATGAGGAACAGGTGTAAGGAAAGATGCACATCGCTAACCATCCGCTAAACAGAAATTGGAACCACAATGACATCTCACCTCACATGCATTGAGAGAGCTACTATGAAAACAACAGAAAATAGCAAGGGCTGATGCGGATGTGGAGAAATCAGAACCCTGTGCACTGTTGGCGGGATCATTAAATAATCAATTCAATTGAGTGAACTTTAAAGATCTCATTGGCTTTCTTAATCAATTCATGGATTGGGTGGGCAACATCCCATCTAGCAAGTAGAGGGGAGTGCCAAAGGGCTACAGGAAAGAAGTGGAAAAAAGGAAATTATTAGCAAAGAATCCATTGTTTTAGGCAAGGTTATCTTCCTAAAGGGAATGGAATGGGTCTCTCGATATAGTTCCTAGTGACGACCAGGAAATTGCCATGTTGACGGGTGAAAGGCAACATGTCTAAGGGGCTGAAACTGCAGTCAGGTTAGGTATTAAGTCTTGGTTTACTGACGTGGGGCCTTAACCTGAGTGACGCCATTTTAAGCCTGTGGTTTTCTTTTTAGCAGGATGTAAAATGGGGCAGCTGCTGTGGAAAATCGAATGGAGAGGCCTTAAAAATTTCAAAATAGAACTACCACATGATCTCGTAATCCCACCTCTATGTCTGTATCCATAAAAATTGAAAATAGGATCTTGGAGAGAGAAAGCACACCCATGTTCACTGCTGCATTTTTCACTATAGCCAAGAGATGAGAGCAACCCAGTTGTCACTGATGGATGAGTAGATGGAGAAAACGTACATTCATGATTATTCAGCCTTTAAAAAGGAAATACTTCACATGCTACAACATGGATGGACCTTGAGGACATTATGCTAAGTGAAATAGGCCAGTGACAAAAAGACAAATACTCTCTGATTCCATTCATATGAGGTCTCTAAAGAAGTCAAACTAATAGAAACAAAGAATGGTGGGGGCGCCTGGCTGTCTCAGTGGGTAGAGCATCCGACTCTTGATCTTGAGGTTGTGTTTCCCAGCCCCACCTTGGGTGCAGAAATTACTGAAAAAGAAAGAAGACCACAAAGAATGGTGGTTGCCAGAGGCTATAGGGAGGGGGAAATGGGGAGTTGCTGTTCAATAGGCACAGAGTTTCAGTTTTGCAAGATGAAAAATTTCTAGAGGTCTGTTGCACAATAATGTGAATACAACAACAGTTACCACGACTGAGCTGTACATTTAAAAATGGGTAAGATGGTAAATTTTATGCTACATGTTTTTACCACAGTTTTTTAAAAGAATTATCTCTGTGTTTTTAAGTCTGTAACTAAGTGCTTTGGAAAAGAAAATAAGAATTTAGAATTTTTGTGTGTTTATTTTTTATTTAAAAGATTTCAAACACAGCTTAGCAATTTTGCAAGTCTGGATGTCCATATTTTGGCCTTGATTGATAAAGGGCAAACGTTTACATTATTATATCTCATGGGAGATTCTTTGTATTTTATTTCCTTCTGACAATGGAATTAAAGAGTCAGGTTTTGGGGGGCGCCTGGGTGGCTCAGTCAATTAAGTGTCCGACTCTTGATTTTGGCTCAGGTCATGATCTCACGTTCGTGGGATTGAGCCCTGGACCAGGGTCCAAGTTGACAGTGTGGAGCCTGCTTGGGATTCTCTCTCTCCTTCTCCGTCTGCCCCTCTCTACTCAGGCTCTCTCAAAATAAATAAATAAACTTTAAAATAAGTAAATAAAAATAAAGAGTCAGATTTGGGGAAATCATCTGAGTCATACACAAAGTGAGTCTAAACAGATTGAGAAGAAACAAACCTAGATATTCCAAGCACAAAGGCTAATCAATGAAAAAAAAGTGTCATGATTTTAATAAAAAAGGAGATTGAGGGCAGACTTAACAGTCACCACTTCATCTTTGGTTCCTGATACATTCTCTCCTCCTTTCTCCAAAGGGAGTCTGTTCTCTTCTCTGCTGTTATTTGAGCTGCCCAGAATACAAGTATAGATGTGTTGTATTATAAGATTTATTATATGCAAATCTCTTGTGAAAGCAAGAATTCAGTTAGTCATGCAGGCTTTTGTTCATGTTAATGCAAAGTACTTCCCCATTCCTCTTAAATAGTGAAATAACAAATATGCCAGTGCTTAGGCTGAGAAGAAGCGTGAGTAATTTGGATGTAGGAAGACAGTGGCTTTTAAACATTTTGCCTGTGTATCCCCTAAAAGAAATTTGTAAGTCCATATACTGCCTCACACATTTTCAGTGACATCTAAAATATTAAGTTGAAATAATTGCAAAGGAGGCACTTTCCAGTAAGATGTAAAAATTAACATTTAAAAACAAACTTGCTTAATCACTCTTATATCCAGTGGAATCTAACGCAGAAGCAATGGATGCCCACCATCACCTACTCTGAAATTACAAAAACTCTTCTTTTTTTTTAAATTTTTTAAGTTTATTTATTTTTGAGAGAAACAGAGAGAGAGCAGGGGAGGGGCAGGGAGAGGGAGACAGAGAATCCCAAGCAGGCTCTGCACTGTAAGCACAGAGCCCAAAGCTGGCCTTGAACTCATGAACTGTGAGATCATGACCTGAGCCGAAAAGAAGAGTTGGACACTTAACCAACTCAGCAACCCAGACGCCCCCCAAAACTCTTCTTTATCAGTCCTGAAATCTTGTTCCTTCCTTTTTCTCCTTGAATTCATAGTCCTCTTCCCCAGAGACATCTATCTTTTTTTCTGTAATGTTTTTTATTTTTTATTTTTGAGAGAGACAGCATGAGCAAGGAGAGAGGCAGAGGGAGAGAGAGAATCCTAGGCAGGCTCCATGCTGACCGTGAACGAGGGGCTTGATCCCATGACCCTGGGATCATGACCTGAGTGGAAATCAAGAGTCAGACGCTCAACTGAGCCACCCAGGGGGCCCAGAGATGGTTATCTTAATGTAACATATTTCTTAATCCCCTATGATACATCTTTGCAACAAAAAAGTATACAGATTGATACATTTCTTTCCAAATTTTCTATGACCATAGTCTCTAACTGTTAAAAAAAGACAGATCTCACAACTGAGAAACCAGCTGATAATATGCTTCTTGCCCAAGAGTGGACCACACGTCCACGGATGGCACCTCTGGCCACAAAATGCTATAATACATTGACCTGTATTCTTCTTATCACCAAATACTTATATTTCTCTGGAAATGTAAATGGATTCATAGCCTTTTGCCAAAGAAGGTGGTTTCCTGGCACAGGTATCACTTTCTAGCATGAACGCTGCAAGGACGGGGAAAAGGGTCAGAAAAGTGAGTGGGCAAGAGAAGTTTAAAATTTTTTAAATTAAAGACAACAGGACAACTTTCTTCTGGGTTGAATTACCATTGTAATTATTAGTAACATATACTTGGTCAAAACATAACTAGCTCACAACTTCTGATAAATCATTTTGAAGCATAAGAAGTAAAATTTCAGGGGCCCCTGGGTGGTTCAGTCAGTTGAGCATCCAACTTGATTTTGGCTCAGGTCGTGATCTCTAGGTTTGTGAGTTCAAGCCCCGTGTTGGGCTCTTTGCTCACAATGCAGAGCCTGCTTGGGATTCTCTCTCCCTCTCTCTCTGCTCCTCCCCCACTTGTGCTCTTTCTTGCTCTTGCTCTTGCTCTCGCTCTCTCAAAATAAATAAACAAACTTTTTTTAAAAAAAAGTAAAATTTCAGGGGTGCCCGGCTTGGTAAGAGTATGTTACACTTGATCTCAGAGTCATGGGTTTGCGCCCCATGTTGGGTGTAGCGATTACTTAAAAAGTAAATAAATAGGAGCACCTGGGTGGCTCAGTTGGTTAAGCGTCCAATTCTTGATTTCGGCTCAAGTCATGATCCCATGCTTCACGAGTTCAAGCCCCATGTCAGGCTCTGGGCTGACAGCAAGGAGCCTACTTGGGATTCTCTGTCTCTCTCTCTCTCTCTCTCTCTCAAAATAAAGAAATGAACATTAAATAAATTAATTAATAATAAATAAATAAATCATGCATCAATTGATGAATAGGATTCACTTGTAATATTATTAAGTCCTATTAAAGACACAAGAAAACATTTTTAAAAAAAGAAAGAAATAGGGGCGCCTGGGTGGCTCAGTCAGTTAAGTGTCCAACTCTTGGTTTCAGCTCAGGTCATAATCTCACGGTTCCCTGGGATGGATCCCTGAGTCCGGCTCCACACTGACAGCACGGAACCCGCTTGGGATTCTCTCTCATCTCTTTCTCTGCCCCTCCCCCTCTCTCGAAATACATAAATAAACTTTAAAAAAAAGAAATAAAATTTCATTAGAAATGCATCTCTTGCGGGGCGCCTGGGTGGCTCAGTTGGTTGGGTGTCCGACTTCCGCTCAGGTTGTGAGCTCCTGGTTTGTGAGTTTGAGCCTTGAGTCAGGCTCTGTACTGACAGCTAGGAGCCTGGAGCCTGCTTCAGATTCTGTGTCTCCTTCTCTCTCTGCCTCTCTCTCCCTCCCTCTCTCTCTCCCTCCCTCCCTCTCTCTCTCTCTCTCTCACTGTCTCAAAAATGAATAAACTTTAAAAAATAATAAATTAAATAAAATATGTTTTTTTAAAGTCTCTGACTTGATTTTGCTTATGGTTCGTGGGATCGAGCCCCACACTGGGCTCTGTGCTGACAGTGTAGAGCCTTCTTGGAATTCTCTCTCTGTCTCTGTCTCTCTGTCTCTTTCTGCCCCCACCCTCAAAAAAAATAAACATTATAAAAAAAAAAAGAAATGCATCTCTTGAGGAAATGGATAGAGCCTCTTGCTTCCAACAGTGCAGGTATGTGTGAGTGTATGTTACTTCTCACCTGACAGAGACATCACTGATCTCGTTTTCAGTGTTAGGGCGTGAAGTTTTGTGATGGGAGGAAACTCCTCGCAGGAGGTTTGCTGCACTGCCCCTTGAATCTTTGAATTCCTTCTGAGATATAGGTCAGAAGCCACTTAGTGAACTTTCATCAAAAATTATCTCAGTTCAGGGGCTGGTTCAGTTGGAAGAGTGTGCGACTCTTGATCTCAGGGTTGTGAGTTTGAGCCTCAGGCTGGGTGTAGAGATTACTTAAATTAAAAAAAAATTATTTCCGGGGCACCCGGGTGGCTCAGTCAGTTGAGTCTTTGGCTTCAGCTCAGGTCATGATCTCACGGTTCGTGGGCTCGAGCCTCGCGTCAGGCTCTGTGCTGACAGCTCAGAGCCTGGAGCCTGCTTCGGATTCTGTATCTCCCTCTCTCTCTGCCCCTCTCCTGCTCACGCTCTCTCTCTCTCTCTCTCTCTCAAAAATAAATAAAACATTAAAAAATGTTTTTAATTATTTCCATTCAAATGTTAAGCATCAACAGCTGCTAACACCACAAAAGAAAAGTCACTACCCAACATGATGCACGTCACAATAAAGGGACACATCACCATCTTTGGAGTAGATGTGCACATCCATCTTAATCTGACCAAACCTTAGATCTGATCACCAACTTACAGGAAACACAAGGAACAAAGGCACATGCTATATGATGGCGTATGGATGCAAAACCCAAATGGTGAGCAAGTGATCTGGTTTCATTAATAACTCAAGTGCAAGGAAAAAGAGAGTTCCTCTATTCTCCATTTTGATTTAAACAAGCAAACTTCAGAGAAGGAGAAACATGGAGAAACAGGGAGATTGTGACATATATGAGACACAAAAAACTTTAGCGCTAGCTGTATTTTTATAATATGAGCTACTAACTTATTTGAGGTGAGATAATGACCTCGTGGTTCCTTGTGTTTTGAAGACGTAACCGAACAAACGGGAGTTCGCTCCTTGGTGAGTTCCCGGTAGAGACTACAGGAGGAGTTGTCATGCTACCAACACTTTGTCTGCAGGAAACAAGATCACTGAGAAAAATTTCCAAAGCTGTGACTCCCCAGACAGGGCGAGTGGGTTCCTTTTCTTTAGGGTTGGGATGAATATTCCACAAAGTATTGCCACTGTTTGTAGGGGTGGGCATACGTTCATTCATGCGTCTTAGAAAATATGCATTCTGTTCTGTTAATGAGGTTTGTGCTCCTCCTCAGGTAGAGATTTCAACGTTATAATGAAGCCCATGGGGGCCTAAAATGACTTCTCTGGTGTCACTAAAGCCATGTCTCATCTTCTTTTTTTTTTTCCCCTGGGGGCTCCTAACTTCTTGCTTACAATGACACACAATGAAATGTTTACAGGTGAAGCAATACCGAAATGTTTATAGATGACAGAATGATATCTGGAATCGACTCCAAAGTAATAGTGGGTCAGTGAGAGGGGCTGCAGAGATGTGATACAATGCAGTTGGGGCAATGCGTTCGTTGGAAACGCAAAGTTGATTCCCTCACCTGTTGAAGTGTTGCCAAGAGATACCATGCCACGGTTGTGTCTGAGGGGAGAGCCCTCAGTGAACCCCTGCCTGGAGCAGCCCACATCCAGGGTCTTGGCCATGTAGGGGTTGCCTCCCTTTGGAACACCTCTGAAGGGCCATTTCAGCTTCAGCGCCCCTCTTCCTTCCCCTCCCCTGCACAGCTGATCTTGCCAACACTCCCGATAAGCTTCCTGCAAGCTAACCTTCATCTCAGAGCCTGCTTCCCAGAGAACCCATTCTGCAAAAAGATGAAAAAAGATGGGCCATGGGTGGAAAATTCTTGAAGCTGGGTGTGGTGGGCAGAATTCAGAGATGGTGTCCAACACCCCCATGCCTGACATAAGCAGTTCATACAATCCCTAGGATTGTGAAGATAACTGATTTTACTCTCATGATTAGGTTATATTATATAAGCACAGTTGACTTGAGAGATTACCCTGGTGAGCCTGACCTAATCACATGAGCCCTTTAAAAGCAAAGAGTTTTGGGGGCGCCTGGGTGGCTCAGTCGGTTAAGTGTCTGACTTCAGCTCAAGTCATGATCTCGAGGTTTGTGAGTTTGGGCCCCGTGTCGGGCTCTGTGCTGACAGCTCAGAGCCTGGAGCCTGCTTCGGATTCTGTGTCTCCCTCTCTCTCTGCCCCTCCCTTGCTTGCACTCAGTCTGTCTTTGTCTCTCAAAAATAGATAAACGTTAAAAAAATTTTTTTAATAAATAAAAGCAAAGAGTTTTCTCTGGCTCACCTCAGAAGAGGAAGTCAGAAACTTGAAGCATGAGGATTCCACACACTGTTTGCTGGGGTGGCTTGAAGATGGAAGGAGCCACAGGCAAGGGATTCGGGTGACTGGTAGCCACTGGTTGATAGAAGATAGTCAGCATGTAAATTCAGGACCTTGGTCCAATAACGTCAAGGAACTGAATTCTGCTGACAAGAACAAGCTTCAGGGAGGATTTGTCCCCCAGAGCCTACAGATGAGAAGGTGGCCACGTCTACATGGTACAGTCAACAAATCTGTAGGCTTAGAAGTTGGTAGAATCTATCTTAAATGATCAATTACTTCTGTGGTACTGGTACATATTTACCCTGACCAGGAAGGATTCATTTGATTGCATTAAAATCATAAATGGTTGGAAAGTCATAAATGAGGTTGTTGGGTTTTTTGTTTAACAGAATTGGAAGGGCACCTGGGTGGCTCAGTGGGTTGAGCACCCAACTTCAGCTCAGGTCATGATCTTGCTGTTTGTGATTTCTAGTCCCAAATCAACACAGAGCCCACTTCGGATCCTCTGTCCCCGTCCTTCTCTGCCCCTCCTCCACTCACACTCTCCCTCTCTCTCAAAAATAAATAAACACTTTTTAGAAATTAAAGAGAAGAATTGGAAATGAAGCATTTGTCTTGTGTGTTCATTTTCCTCTCTACCGGGATGGTACCCTAAACTGTCCTGTAACGGGCCCTGCACCAGCTGTGACTGGTATGCACTTCCTGTAACACACAGCTTTAGGATGATAATCATCAAGAATAAATACGTGAAACTGAAGCCTGGGCCTTCCCAGTTCTGTTGCTGTTTGTCATTTCAGGGAAAGGAAGTTGAAAAAAAAAAAAAAGAAGAAGAAGAAGAAGGCTGAATGCATTCATTCATCCTAGGCACCCCCTGTCTTGTACATTTGTGTCCCACACTGTGCAGCTCTTTCATTACCAAGTTCAAGCATCATGGACTCAGACCGATTACAAATGTAGGATGTGTAACACTGTTGTGCTGTTCCTTTGGTTTTAAACAATTATTATGGAGAAGTACAAACTTCTCTGACTCTTCATTGGTCTATTGGTGGCCCTTAAAACCCGTTACCCACTTCCTCAAATGTATGATGTCTGCGTTTTCGAAAGTTCCCCCTTGACTAAGCATGCAGTATCTAGTTGTACTTCCTCTAATGCAGGGACACTTAGTTTATCAAGGGTGGAACTTAAAGAGCAAAAACTTAACTGCCATAAGAAAAATTCAATAGTATATTGAGTTCGCCATGCTGGAGCGAAAGGGAATGAGTAATTGAGAATTAGCATCAAGCACATCTTTCTGATGTGGCACAATGTTCAGTTTTGCAATTAGGCACTAAACCGTGTTTCAAAGGGATAGGGGCTTCAGATTCCAGCCCCACCCCCTGCTGGCTGTGTGCACTTGGGCCAACAACTTAACCTCTCTGCGCCTATAAACCCAAGAAGTGCTCAGTTAGTATTAGCTCGCATTAATTTCACGATCGTTATCATACATCACATCTTTTTAAGTTCTTTTAAAATGTTTATTTATTTGTGAGAGGGAGAGAGAGAGAAAGACAGAGCGTGAGCGGGGGAGGGGAGACATAGAATTGAAGCAGGCCCCTGGCTCCAAGTTGTCAGCACAGAGCCTGACACGGGGCTAGAACTCACGGACTGCGAGATCATGACCTGAGCCAAAGTCGGACGCTCAACCTACTGAGCCACCCAGGCGCCTCCATACATCATATCTTAATAAACATAAAATTGGCATGCTCATACCATGTCATAGAGATGTTACTAAAATAAGCACTGATGGATGTACAGTTTCTAGAATGATTCATAGGAGCAGAGTTATCTAGAAGATTCTAGAATTATGTGATTTAGACACATTATCTTTAAAAAACAAGAGGTCTTCTGCTATGAAATGAGAGACGCTAATGTTGATTGGACACATCAACGCTTCCCACCGCCCCACCTTTAGCCTTCCCCACCACAACTAATGGCAACTCCTCTCTTCCAGGTGCGGAGGCCAAAACGCTGGGCCACTCTTGACTCTTCCCTGTCTCTTGTCTCACATTCTACCCGATCCTGTCCATACTGTCTTCAAAATACCTTGAATCAGACCACTTTTACCACCCCCTGGTGACCGCCCTGGCCCAGACCACCTTCATCTCCTCATGGACGGTTACAATCACTTCCCAGCAGGTCCTCCTTCTTCCTTTAGTCTTTGTGTCTCCTCAGTCGCTGGAGGTGACCCTTCAGCAATGTAAGCCAGATCATGCTACTCTTTGATCCCAAACTCTGCCATGGCTCCCATCTCAAAGTAAAATCTCAAATCATACCAATGATCTATGAAGCACCTCGTCACCTCTCTGACTTCATCTCCCCCTTGCTCCCTCTTCTCCAGCCACACTGGTTTCCTTGCTCTTCCTCAAGAATGCTAGGCTTGCCTCAGGGCCTTTGTACTTGCTAATTGCTCTGCCTGGAATGCACTACTCCCATGCTTATCCCTGAGACTCACATATTCACTTCCTTCAGGTTTTTACTCAAATTTTCTCGGGGACACGTGTCCTGCTCATTCTGTCTTACCCATCCCCCACCCCCCCACACTTTTCTTAACCCCATCCCTGATTTATTTTTCTCTTTAGAAAAAATGTATTTTAGGGACGCCTGGGTGGCTCAGTCAGTTAAGCATCCAACTTCGGCTCAGGTCATGATCTCACGGTTCGTGGGTTCTATGCCCGCATCGGGCTCTGTGCTGACAGCTCAGAGCCTGAAGCCTGCTTCGGATTCTGTGTCTCTCTCTCTCTCTGCCCCTCCCCAGCTCATGTTCTGTCTCTCTCTCTCTCTCTCTCTCAAAAATAAATAAACATTAAAAAAATAAAAAATACAAATAAATAAATATCTTTATTGAGATATCTAGAATAGTGTTTGGCTACCATGCCTAGCAAGTTGGCCCATAAAATTAACCATCACATGATGCTTGATAAATTATTGAATACTTGATTGATGTATTCAAATAAGAGTTCAATTGGCTAGGTTAACCTATTACCACTGAAAAAAAAAAACACACTACTTTAAAAATACTTTCAAGTTTCAGGTTTGTTTGTTTTTTAAATAGACATTCATATTTTCTCTAATGCTAATTGTACTTAAGGCGTTTTTAAGAGTTACACGAGAACTGGCAAATGTTCTGGATTGTTATAATGGTTGCACAACTCCGTAAAATTACTAAGAATTATTGAATTGTACACTTAAGATGAGTGTTTGGTGGTATATAAATTATACTTAATGAAGCTATGTTTTAAAAATATATTGGGCAATAAATGAGGTATCGTACGCAAAAACATTTCTGTTTCATGAAAAATATCCAAATGAGAGAGAATTCCAGAACTGAAACAAAACCAGGCTCCACAGTATTTCAACATAAGTAGGATAAAGTTTGGAGACACTTGGAAAATAGTACTGGAAAATATTTGGATACTGCAGACAATACTTAGTACTGTGGACAAAATCCTGTCACAGAAAATAATCTTAAAAAAAAACAAACAAAAAGCAGCTTTTGGCTACCTGGCTGGCTCAGTCAGTGGCATGTGCAACTTTTGATCTTGGGGTTGTGAGTTCAAGTCCCACATTAGATGTAGAGATAACATAAACATAAAAAGTTTTAAAAATTCTTTTTAAAAAAACTTTGTTTCTGTTTACAAAGGTAACAGGTTTTTTCTTATAGATTTGGATGACCCTGAAAATGCTGACAGGTTAGGGAAGGAAAGGGCTAAAAAAGTACCCTTTAGATTTAGCCACGAAGTCACTCAGTCCCTGGAAGGGATGGGGTCTCCCTTCATGCTCAGAAGGACTTCCACACATCAGCCTGCCCTTTCCTGATTCTCTTCCTGCCTTCCTGGCACTGCTGCCTTGCCCACTTCTCCAACCTTCCCAATGTTTCGTATTGTTTTTGAGATAAGTGGGATCTTCTTGTTCCCATCCTGTTGAGTTTCCCACTTTCTAGCCATGACTACACACTGCAGTCTTTTGACAAGTGGGAAATGAGGCTCAATAGGCTAAGGCCACAGCTTGCTCAGCTGCCTTTCAGAAAGGCTCGGACCTTGTGAAGACTTGGTCACACCCACTGATTCCCAGGTAGCCCCAGGACCCAACTGTATAGACCCTACCCTCAGATGGAAGCCTCTGGAAAGAAAGCACTGCCCCTTTCAGAAATGCTCCATGAACACAGTGGTCTGGCTAGGGGGCCAGGGTGACAGAGAAGGTGACAGATTCTGAACACTAAGAACATGCCCCTCCTGACCTTCACTTGGGCCAACCTCTATCAATAACCTGCTTCTGCCAGTGCCTTGGAGGCATGGGAAGATCTAGCAGCACAGAGAGACTGTGAGATCCTCTCTGTAAGGCCTGGCCAACAGGTATGGGATGTCAGCCTCAGTGTGAGCAGCTCAGTTAAGGGAAATGACTTGAAGGGAGGGGGCACATCACACAGTAGGGCTACATGTAGCAGGTGCAGCTCTGATGATATGCATGCACCCTCCTTTTCTGCCTTCCATCCTGTCTGTCCTTCTTTCCCCATCCAGATGCCCTTGAAGGAATGGCTAGGGAAAAGAAACCCTTGGAAAGCTCTGGCCTCTCAGCAACAGAAGTCAAAAGAACATCTGGATTGTTGAGATTTCAGATTTGCTATAAAGGTAACACAGTGGACACACACACAGATACACACACACATGAGAGGAGGTGGGCCATTCCGGAGATGCTGGTATATGGGAAATGACTCATTTTCGTATATTTATCATTTATCCAGCCACTTTACCAAGGTAGCTGATACTAGTAAAACTTGCAGCTGAGCCTCTTGAGAACGGCAGCTCTCAAAGCAGGGTCCTAGCAACTTTTCAGGGAGTCTTCAAGGTCAAAACTATTTTCATAATAATACGGAAAAATTACTTGCCTTTTTCACTCTTATTCACTCACAAGTGTGTAGTGGGATTTTCAAGCAACTGCATTATGTCATATTGCACCTGCTGAGTGCAGAGCCTGCCAGTGTAGACCAGAGGTTACAGTGATTTATATAGTTGCAAAAGAAAAACATTTTTCTCCCCAAAAGCTTTTTTTTTGTTTGAGGAAATGTAATATTTTTTTCTTTAAAAAATTTTTTTAATGTTTATTTATTTTTAAGAGAGAGAGAGAGAGACAGAGAGACAGAGCATGAGCAGTGGAGGGGCAGAGAGAGAGGGAGACACAGAATCAGAAGCAGGCTCCAGGCTCTGAGTCATCAGTACAGAGCCCGACATGGGGCTCGAACTCATGAGCCTTCCAGCTGTGAGATCATGACCTGAACTGAAGTCGGCCACTTAACCGACTGAGACACCCAGGCGCCCGAATGTAATATTTGTCATTTAAAAAGTTGCACGGACATGTAATTGGTTTGTCACTTTTGAACTAATAAGCAAATATTTTAAATATTTTTCTCAGTATTAATTTCTAGTATGATAAATATCTCTGTCTCTATCTATATATAACTCACATGGACAAAAGTTATTTGGGATCCTCAATAAATTTAAAGGGTTTGTTAAAGGAGTCCTGAGCCTTCTCTAGAAGGCTTGAGAACTGCTATTCTAGAAAAACTATTATACTATATACAAATAGTGATGGTTTTGTATTCTTCTTTCTGATAATAACTCTTTTTTATTTCTTAGCTTATTAGCCAGAACTTTTAGAACTGTGAGAGAACAGGGAACTAATTTAGTTCCTGGCTGAAATGGAAAGGCTTCTAATGTTTCCCAAAGCCTGCTCGCATTTCTCAAGCTGTGTCTTATTTTAGGAAATTTGACAGGTGTTCTAAAACAGTGACAGTTTGTGATGCCCTACTCTGGTGTTTCAGAGTTGTTTCAAGAATAAGATTTTTCTTTTGGTACTTAAAAAAAAAAAGAACCTCTTATTGCTAGTGACTGTGTGATTTTAAGCACATCTTTTTATCTCCCTGAGCCTATTTCTCACCTGTCAATGGGTCTGTTGGACTGAGTCAATGCTTCAAAACTGTGATCTGTTGATGCTAAAATCACCTGTGAAATTTATGGGGGGAGGCTTTCTTCATAGAAGAATTCTGCCAATAAAGGCATAATTAATGAAAGAATCATAAAATTAGCATTTTGCAACTCCCAGCAGAATAACGGATTCAGGAAACGTTCACCAATGGATGTTAAAGTCATTCATGAAAAGTTGGGGGACTGAATATTTGCACAGTGAAAACATACTACTTCAGTGATTGTTTAATAACTGAAGTGGGGAACATGGACCTGACCATGGTCAGGCCCAGCTGTCACCAGCTTAAATGATTGGCCACTAAATGTGAGACACCCAACATTGTAGAAGCAGTGATGTAAAACTATGAAGTATTCTTATCAAGGGGTGCCTGGGTGACTCCGTTGGGTGAGCATCCGACTCTTGAGCTCATCTCAGGTCTTGATCTCAGGATCATGAGTTCAAGCCCCTCATTGGGCTCCAGGCTAGGCATGAAGCCTACTTAAAAAAAATTTTTTTTTGAAGTATTACCTGAACCTAAATGAGCCTTTAACCAAGGGGCAGATCCATGTCTTCTGTGGCATAAACCTGAAATAATGCAGGGAGGCCCTCTTTAAGAAAAAGAATACGAAGCTAGTTATAAAAGTGAATACATGTGGAATGAGAGAATTAAATCACAAGCTACAAATCTCAAAAAGGGGCAAACGTCCTGGATCTCACAAAATCCAGGAAATTCACAAAAGATTTGTATTAATTAACTGCCCACCACATCTTTATAATGCTCTTCCCTCTGGTTTTGTCTGGATCCTCTAAGAGCTGTTCTATAATATCATTTTCCGTAGAAGAGGGGCCCTCACCCTGGCTGTGGTTGAGGACGCTGGGGGGAGGGTCCCATCGCACACACCAACCGCCCCCCTCCCCAATTGACCCAGAGTCTCTGGGGACAAGCCTGGGTATTGCTAGTCTTAAAGCGCATGCAGGTATTTCTAAAGTACAGCCAGGACCGTGAACCCTGGGCTGGGCCTCGGGTAGGCCTCCTCCGCCCCCAGCTGTGACTTGCCCCACCTCACACAACAGGATGACAAACAGAACCTCGCTGCCAAGAGACAGGAAACCAGAACCCTGGGGCAGCAACAGGCACTGTGACCCGGAATACCCACATTTGGGCAGAAGTGACTAAGGGCTCTGAGAACACCTATGCCTTGTGGTCCTCCTCTGGCTCCATCCGCCTCGTTTGTCCCTCCTCACCCTCCCCCTGCCTCAGAGACTTCGTCACCATGTTGCTGGTCTGGAAGCATAAAGAAAGCTGATGGAGAATGGGCGCACAGGGATGGATTCAAAGGCATGACCCTCGCGGACACCCTGGTGGACTGGATGACCCCGAAAGTGATATTCTGTACCCGTTAGTAGCTGCTCCCCGTTTCCTGCCTTCTGACCCCTGGCATCTGTGCTCTGTTCTCTGTCTGTGGGTCTCCCTGTTCTGGACATTTCACAGACAGAGAATCATTCGATGTGTTGAACTGCTGTGACTGATTTCTTTCATTTAGCGCAGGGTTTTCAAGGGTCATCCATGTTGTAGCAAGTATTTGCATTTCATTTTTTTTTTAACTGCTAAATAATTTCTGTCAAGTGGCTATATCACGGTTTGTTTATCCATTCATAAGTTTTTGGACATTTGGGTTGTTTCTGATTTGGGGCTGTTAGGACGATGGCTTTAGTTGCCCACCTCTGATGCCCATGCAGCCACTTCCTGAAGGCACCCCATGTTTCATTGGTGGCCAAGTCCCTCACAGGTGAATGCTCCTCCCAGATGACTTAGGCTCTGGGCCCACAGTTCAGATCCCCTTGGTCCTAAGCCCTCAGACATGCAACCCTTTGGCTAAATTGGGCAGGGGGGGTGGTCCCTATTGTTCTTTCTTCCACCAGCCTCATTCAAGCTCCCCCTCCCCCAATCCATGGGGAGTTCATACAGATGAACTCCAGTAACCCTGAACTTCAAAGCACAGGAGTAGAGCGTCCCAGTCACTCTTTCTAGAAGTCTCCTTTGCTTCTCTGTAAATTAATCAGTCTATTTGCATTGCCAGGTTGAGGCATCTAAGCCCCAGGGCCCTGTCCGGACACAAGGGTCCTGCCAAGCTGCGGTACGTCCACTGCCATCGACTTAATTCTAGGAAAAATGCCTTGCATCTATGCAAGTTTTAAGGTTTATTTATTTATTTTGAGAGAGAAAGAGAGAGAAAGAGAGAGAGAGAGAGAGAGAGAGAGAGAGAATCCCAAGCAGGCTCCACACTGTCAGCACAGAGCCCAATGTGGGGCGTGATCTAAGGAACAGTGAAATCACGACCTTAGCCGAGATCAAGAGTCAGATGCTTAACCAACTGAGCCACCAGGTGCCCCGCATCTATGCCATTCAAGGAGCCACCCGTGAGGTTAGCCTCAATCGCCAAATGGACCCTCAAAGGAAATTCCAATTTCTACTCCAAAGGGAGCAGTTGCTTACAGCTCCTGATCAAGGGGCATTGTTCCATCTTCACCAGTCTTAATAGCCAGCCTCCTCCCCAGCACACAGGAGCTGTGTGACACGTCTCTGTAACCTGAAGCGTGGCTGAGAGGGAAGACTGTCTCCAGCTCAGAGAGTGTGAGACTGTCCCCCAAGACTGGGCAGGCCTTTGCTTCCACATGACTCTTTTTTTTTAAGTTTATTTTTTAGTAATCTCTACTCCCAATGTGGGGCTCAAACTCATGACCTTGAGATTAAGAGTCACATGCTCAGGGAACCTGGGGGGCTCAGTCAGTTAAGTGCCTGAATCTTGATTTCGGTTCAGGTCATGATCTCACGGTTTGTGAGTTTGAGTCCCAGGTTGGGCTCTGCACTGACAGTGTGGAGCCTGCTTGGGATTCTCTGTCTCTCTCCCTCTGCCTCTCTCTTTCTCTCAAAATAAATAAATAAACTTCAAAAAAAACCAAAAACCAGAGAGTCACCTGCTCCACTGAGTGAGCCACTCAGGCACCCTCTACGTGCCTCCTTTAATCAGAGCACCAGATAGGGCAACCAGCCTATCCCAGTTTGTCTGGGACTTCCCCACTTTCAGCACTGGGAAGTCCCCTCTCTGAGTGTGGGGAATAAGCTTAGGAATCCCCCGAGCTTATACCAGCTTAACCAGCTTAACAAGGCATAGAGAAATAGAAAGCCATAGGATGCTCACACCGAAGTTTGGGTAAACAAGATTGGCACCCCGAAAATAGGACGGTGCAACGGCACCCAGAGAATAAGGGGGTGCTGAACCCCAAAGATAGAGAGGTTCAGGCCAAGGCCCAAGATAGGAATGGGCACAAAGCCTCCAATACAAAGGTATATGAAGTAAGCAAGATTAGGCATGCAGGGTAAAAGTGCCCCCCAATTTAGTCCTATAGCAGAGAAGCTGGTTTCGCAGGAGAATAGGGCCACGTTAGGCAAAACAAGTAAATTGGACGATAGACCCCTGCGCTGCGGGCGAAGCAGCGCAGAGGGGAGATGCTTAACAAAAGAAAAGGTGTCTTGTTAACCCTGAGGTTATTCCCCCCCCCCCCAATCTGTCTTCTCCCTTAGGCTCGCTAAGACAAACAGACACAGCGCCTCCTGTCTGCCCTTACAAACCACCTGCCCATCTGCCCGGCACCTGGATCGTTTTCTAATGACCCAAACCCCAAACACTGTCTATCTTCAACACCCCCCCTTTCCCTCATGCCCAGAAAGTTGATGTTCACAGTTTCTTTGTCTCTTTGTGCACGCCCATCACGTTTGTAACCCTTCTGATCTTAATAAATACGGGGCAAACACCCTCATTCGGGGCTCTGGTCTTTTCCCGGACATTAGCCATCTCTCTCTCTCTCTCTCTCTCTCTCTCTCTCTCTCTCTCTCCTATTTTTCAATGCTGCGTCCCACTCTCTTGCTGAGACAAGTGAGAACTTCAGACCCAGAGTCTACGACATCTGAGGAAATGCCCTGGTCCCTGGCAAACCTGGACAGTGGGTCACCCTGCAGAGCATGGTACATTTTAGCCACAAAATTGGCTAATGACGGAGGCAGACGACAGGAAATCAACCGTGGGAGTTGTGCCTGGCCGGGTAACCTGTCCGGTAAGTATTAAAGACTTGTCCTCAGTTGCAAAGGATACTGAGTAACAAATCCTTGCAGAGAGGGTTGCGGAATCCAGCAATGGGCAGGTCCTGGCATCATTTTTGGCTTTTTTTTATTATTGAGATATATACAGTTTGGTGGCATTGAGTACATTTACAGTGTTGTGCAACCACCTCCTGTGTCTAGTTCCAAACTATTTTTATAACTCCAAAAGGAAACATCTGTACTCATTAAATAGTTACTCCCCACCGCCCTCCTCCCAGAGTCTGGCAACCACCAACCTGCTTTCTGTCTCCAGGGTCTGTCTCCATGGATGAGCCCATTCTGGATATAAATGGAATCAGGCAATATGTGACCTTTTGTGCCTGGCTTCTTCCACTTACTGTGTTTTCAGCATTCATCCATATTGGAGCGTGGGTCAGTGCTGCGTTCTTCTTTGGGGGTCGAATAGTCACAGCATTGTCATGACATTGACTGAAGGTTTGAGCTGAGCTCAGACTGGCCCCGAACCCCTCCAGGGAACAAGACAGACTTCAGGAAATGTTTGTTCTGGCTAATTTTTTTTTAATGTTTATTTATTTTGAGAGACGGAGTACCTGAGCACAGGAGGGGCAGAGAGAGAGGGAGAGAGAGAATCCTAAGCGGGTTCCGTGATGTCAGCGCAGGGCCCCACACAGGGCTCAATCTCACTGTGAGATTATGACCTGAGCTGAAATCAAGAGTTAGACACTCAGGGGGCACCTGGGGGGCTCAGTCAGTTAAGCGTCTGACTTCAGCTCAGGTCATGATCTCACGGTTCCTGGGTTCAAGCCCTGCACTGGGCTCTGTGCTGACAGCTCAGAGCCTGGAGCCTGCTTCTGATTCTGTGTCTCCCTCTCTCTCTGCCCCTCCCCGCCCCCCTCTCAAAAATAAACATTAAAAAAAAAAAGACGTTCTCATTATAAAACAAACAAGAGTAAACAACAGTCATAAAGCAATGACACATGGGTGCTCTGATGTGCTTGGGCAGTCGAGCAGCGTGGTCTACATGGGCACAGAGAGTGTGGCAATCGCCTGTCACGCTGTCTGCCTCTGCACCTTCCCCTCACCTATAAACGTGCTCGGGTCTCCCTAACTTAAAAAAATAGACACAAATTTCCTTTGGCCCTACCACTTCCTCAGCTCACCACCATGCTTCATCACCACGCTTTTCTCGGCTTCCTCACACCCACTCACTGGTTAATCCTTGCTTTGGCTTCCCTGCCTGCTTCTCCTCCAGCACTGCTCGCTCAGAGCCACCGCTATCCCCAGCCAGCACACCCGGGGCTTTGGTCCAGCCTCTCCCATCCTTTCGTATACCGCAGCTGACCCTGCTGACCAGCCCCCTCTCCGTCTAAGATTGCCTTCTTCCTCCTCTGCCTTGTTGCTGTTCCCACCTCTGCCTTGATGCTGTTCCCACCTCAGTCTCCTCTTGGCCGCAAGATGCTGAAGGCCGAGCCTGTGTTATCATTTTATACCCTTTGGAATGTCACGTCCCTTCTCGGTTCTCAATAAATATTTGTCGACGTGGAGTTCTTTGAGCTGTTTGTGTACTTTGGTTTCCAGGACGAAACAGGGACTGATTTCTCAGCACCCTGAGAGGGTTGTTTCGCATGTGAAAGAGCACACGACCTTGACCTATCTGATTTTGACGCTGTGCTGGATGAAATCAGAAGGCTTCGAGGAATAGTTTCCTGAGTTTCTTGATGTTCACGGTGCTTACTGTTACTTTCACACTTAGCTAAGTAACCTTTGATACTGTGTGGTTATAACATAATAACCACATGTGTCTTTGTCTTCTCTGTCAAGGGTGAAAAATTGGAAGGCCTTTAACCGCGGGTAAAAGTGTCTTCTCACATCAACCACACAGAATCAGAAATTATGTGAACCAGATGGCTACTTCACCAAGTGGGTTGTGTACGAATTACAAGCAGATTACAAAACAGCCTGAGCTCTGCTGAGCGCGGGTAGCCAAAAACATCATTCTGGGGGGCGCCTGGGGGGTTAAGCGTCCGACTTCGGCTCAGGTCATGATCTCACCGTTGGTGGGTTCAAGCCCGGCGTCGGGCTCTGTGCCGACAGCTCAGAGCCTGGAAACTGTCTTTGGATTCTGTGTCTCCCTCTCTCTCTGGCCCTCCCCTAGTCACGCTCTCTCTCTCTCTCTCAAAAATAAACATTAAAAAAAAAAGACATTATTCTGGGAAGCTAATTCACCTCTATTGATCCCTCTTCTGTTACTTCTAAGCCAGCCGGGCGGCCGACCCCAGCTTCTAAGTACTGCCTACTCATGGCGTCAGGAAGTCCAAGCTGTGTGACCTAAGCATACGTGGGGTCGTCCCAGGCTGCAGTCATGCCTTCCTTTGTCATCCGGCCTTTCCTCAGCTTTAGTAGAACTGCTTCCAGGAGGGCAGGCCCTGTTCAGTGGGGTGCCCGAGGCAAGGACAGGTCACCCACATTTAGTGTCCCAGGGTTCGTCAAGGCCATGGCTCCAAGGAGGAGCCCAGATCTTTCCCTACCTTCCCCAAGTGACCCATCAGCCCAGGTCATTCCACCACCCCTGCTAAGCCAACTCTGGTCCGAGGATGTCCTCGGCAGCGGGGAACTTGCTTCTTTCCTCGTCAAGGGGCTCCCGGGTGGCTCAGTCGGTTGAGTGTCTGACTTTGGCTCAAGAGCTAAGGGGAGGTGTGCTGAGCCCCCAGGGTTAACTGCTCAGTACATGGGAGTGGTCAGCACCTTACCTGGAAACCTCAGGCCAGAAATGCTTTACAATTTCGGGGTTTACAAAGGTGATCACGGTGTAGGGAATCAGCCCCTCCAGCAGCCACCACCTGTAATCAGACCATTTCTAGTTCTCAAGGGAGACCTGTAACTATTTCACATTTATGGGATAATTAAAGACTATTTAGCCCCGTGTTAATTCAGATCGCGAGTTCCAAAACTGTGATTTCCAGAGCTCTTGTGCATTTTTGGAGTTGTAGATTGGAATCGTGGACCGACGTCCTTTCCCGTGATTTAGTTTATTCTGTGACCCTTGGTTTTTTTCAAAACCCTTCCTCGGCAGCCTGGAGTATGACACATTCATTTCTCAGTGGAGACCATTCTGGTCTCCTGGTATATTTTCTCTTCTTATCGGCTCCAGTGACCTTTGGCCCGCAGTTAGGAGGAGCCCCAGTTTGTATATGACATCACTGGGTTGTTGGCATGCCCAGGCCCAAAGGGACAATGGAGTTTCCCCAGGCCTTGGGACTCCCTGAGGAGGTCAGAGCCTGCAGCAGAGATTTGGAATCATTTTACTTATGGATTCTGATTGGACTTCTGAGGCTCTCTAAAAGGTGGACTTTGACTCGTGGAATATATAGATTGATCTTCTGTCTCGACAATCATTGACGAACGATTTTGCAACCCTTTTTTAAGGTCTTAGATTTGACGTACAATTTTCTTTTTGGCTGCTTGATTGAGGTATAATTGGTACACATTATGTTATGCATATTTGAAATGTACATTTTCATGAGTTTTTTACATCTATGAAACCACCACCACAATCAACAGAAAAGTTTTGATCGTCCCCAAAATTTCCTCATTGTGAAATAAAGGATATTAAGGAGCAACTGGGTGGCCTCAGTCAGTTAAGAGTCTGACTCTTTATTTTGGCTCAGGTCAGGACTTCACAGTTGTGGGACTGAGCCCCACATCGGGCTCTGCGCTGACAGTGTGGAGACTCCTTGGCATTCTCTCTCTTCCTCTCTCTCTGCCCCTCCCCTGCTGGTTCTCTCTCACCCTCAAAAATATATAAACATTTGAAAAATTAAATAAAGGATATCAAGGGGCGCCTGGGTGGCTCAGTCAGTTGAGCATCCTACTTCGGCTCAGGTCATGATCTCACGGCTTGTGAGTTCGAGCCCCGCGAACTCTGAGCTGTCAGCACAGAGGCTGGAGCCTGCTTCAGATTCTGTGTCTCCCTTTCTCTCTGCCCCTCCCACGCTCACACTTCTCTCTCTCTCTCTCTCAAAAATAAACATTAAAAAAAATTTTTAATAGAATAAAATAAAGGGTGTCAAGATTGTAAGGAAAGTAAAAGTCTCCTCCCTTAGCTCTTGTTTGTAAGGGACAAATCCAGTTGCTTATCATTTTGATTTGGTTTATTTTTAAAATTCAAGCAACACTAACAGGTCTAGATGTCAATACTACTGATGGGATAATACATGATGAATTCTACACTTTTTGGAATCCTGAATCTGCCACCTGGAAAAAGAATCCAGTGCAATATAATGTGGGGCCTGGATTAGATCCTGGAACAGAGAAAAGACATGAATAAAGAAACTGGTGAAATCCAAACAAAGCTTGGGGTTTAGTTGATGTAAAGATATCAGTGTTGACTTCTGGGTTTTGACAAGTCTTCCTTTGTAATGGAAGAACCTCAGGGAAACTGAGACCGGGTGGGGAGCATGCAGAACTCTCTGTGCTATCTTTGTGCCTCTTCTGTAAATCTAAAATTGTCTAAAATATAAACTTTACAGAAAAAAAGACTCTAATGGCAATTAGATCCTAGAGGAGAACATGTTTTATCGTAGGTGCTGTTTTTTTTTAAAGTTTGTTTGTTTATTCATTCATTCATTCATTTTGAGAGAGAGAGAGGAAGCACAAGCAGGGGAGGGGCAGAAAGAGAGGGAGAGAGAAGGAATCCCAAGCAGGCTCTGTACTGGCCCAATGCAGTGCTGGAACCCACAAACTGTGAGGTCCTGACCTGAGCTGAGATCAAGAGTCGGACGCTTAACCAACTGAGCCACCCAGGTGCCACTTTAGGTGCTGTTTTAAACAAAAGATGTTTTAAACCTCCAAATACTGAGCAAGCAACAGCTCTTGTATTGCAATCTTTTTTTAAGTAACAACAAATTGGGGGCTCCTGGGGGGGCTCTGTCTGTTGACCTACTGACTCTTGATTTCAGCCCAGGTCATGATCTCATGGTTTGTGAGATCCAGCCCCCCACTGGGCTCTGTGCCAACATTGTGGAGCCTGCTTAGGATTCTCTCTCTCTCTCTCTCTCTCTCTCTCTCTCCCTCCTCTCCCTCTCCTTCTGCCCCTCCCCCTCAAATAAATAAATACATTTTTAAAAAAGTAACAGCAAAGCACATTTCACTTTCGAGTCCCACTTTTCCCTCCCAACTGGGATAACCATCTTTTCTTATTTTCCATTGTCACCTGTGCAGCCCGTCACCTAGCAATGACAAACTGTTTCTAAAAGCAAGGTTGCACAGAAGGTTTGTATTTTGATTCTTAGAAATGAGACCAATCTGCTTTCAAGTGAAGGACTAAAGAGGAATTTAATTCACGGAATAGAAACAGTCTCTTCTGTTTTGCCTTTGTCGAGATGTCAATGTTGTTTCTTCTGGCGGGGGAGGCAGGAGTGGGGAATGTTTGCAGAAGAAGCCAGGGCAAAACAAAGGCCTTCCCTTCTCCTGGCCCGAGGCCGCACTGGGTGGAGCCAGGCCCCTGAGGGGCGGGAGGCTGATGCAGGACCCCTGTGGATGCCTGGGTCCACTAAGGATGTGAGCCCACGCTGATCCACCCCCTTCGACTGGATGGATGAGCATCTCAGCTGTGCTCACAGCAGGTTCAATGCCTGAGGGCCCTTCCCCCGCCCCTTTCCTGGTCTTTGTCCAAACTCTAGAGAGCCCTGGAAAGTTGGACAGGGAACTGGATTTTATTTCATTGACGTAAGCAAAAAGTGACTTGATACCACAAATATTCTCGGTGTTCTGATTCTGTAATAATCAGGGCAGGCTAAACATTTGCTGTATAAGACTGTGCATGTTTCCTCAGACCTACTTCTTTCCCTAAGACTGGTTTTATCAATGCTGGTGATAAGCCAAGTCTGATTTATATAATGTAGGAAATGCAGGAAATGTATGTGGCTCTAGGTATCTGATTCTCCTTGAGAAAAGACAGCAAAGCTAGTGTGATAACTTTTGAAGATTAACCATTGCTAATTTAATGAATGGTAAAGCTAAAGAAAAACCAAAAGCCAAAAACAAACAAACAAACAAAAAAACCTGATTCCATAGTTCTTGTTTCTGAGTGTTGTGAAGTCAAAGCACAGGGATGCCCAACTTTTTAAATGATAACACTTTCTTGGGGCGCCTGCAGGGCTCAGTCGAAGCATCCAACCTCCGCTCAGTTCATGTTCTCATGGTTCGGTTTGTGGGGGTGAGTGCCCCATTGGGCTCCCCCCTGACAGTGTGTAAGGAAGCCTGCTTAGGATTCACTCTCTTTCCCTCTCTCTTTCCCTCTCTCTCTGCCCCTGTCCCACTCGCACTCTCTCTCTCTCTCTCAATAAATAAACTAAAAAAACAAAGATACACTTTCTGTTGATGAAAATATGTATCTAGGTCAGGAAATGCAGAATATTTTCAGTAGTCAGCTTTGCCCATTTGTCTGGCTTCCTTTTTAAATGACTTGTTTTTTTGGCTTGTAATTATTAAACTTTAAAGTCTGAGGGTATGTTGAAGTTTAAATTTAGCTACAATGCTTTGTTTCAGGCTGTATCTGAAATGTCTAGAACAATGCATGGCACGTAAGTGAGTGTTCAAAAGCCATTTGTTGAAAAAAAATATTTGTTGAGGGATAAAAAGTAAGTGGATGCATCTCTTTCAAAACTTGGAGAAGTCAAAACTTAGGTGTTTTTGGATGTATTTCCTAGAATTTCCTTCATTTGAGTCAAAGTGCTTTGGGACTGATTAAGTTAAAAAAATTTTTAATGTTAATTTATTTTTGAGAGACAGAGCATGAGCAAGGGAGGGGCAGAGAGAGAGGGAGGCACAGAATCAAGCAGGTTCCAGACTCTGAGCTGTCAGCACAGAGCCCGACACAGGGCTTGAACTCATGAGTCTTAAGATCATGACCTGAGCTGAAATCAGATGCTCAACAGACTGAGCCACCCAGGCACCCCAGATTGATTCACTTTCTAACGCAATAGGAGTGATGTCTGTTTGAGAAACAAGAGTGTCTCTGGGTCTGAGATGGTCCAGGTAGGTTCTGGGGCTTCACCTGCATAGATGACCTGTATCACTTGTAGGGGTGAGTGAGGAGATATTTGCAGCTCTCCCCAAGGTCCCGGGTATTTACTTGACTGCGACAATACCAGCAGGTGACAGTGCCCTCCCCACTGCATGTCTGGGGAAGGTCAAGGCAGGGCAGGAGTCTCCCTCAAGTCGGCGAGGTGGGTGGTGGGACTTCAAGCTGGGGGTGAGACCCTCAGTCTGGTCAGAAGAAACTGCCCCTTGGTGAACACTTCCCAAGTTTCTCCAGCAAGGGTTTCCCTCAAGCTACAGTTGGGGACTTTGAAAAGCTGTGCAGTCAGTACTTCTTGGGCACAGCCAAAGGGCCACCTCAGCTCTGGCCAGTGCTCCCTGCTCTCCATGCCACCTCGGGACCTAGCACTGGCACTGGGACAGAGAGAGAGAGGAGGGCTCCTATAGAATCCACGACAGCAGACCCAAGAAAAGTCTCCTGGGACAGAATCCAGGCCGACTCATCAGCCTCTCAGTCGCTTGTCCAGCGTGGTCTGAGACACGAGATGCTGCGTTTGTTGGCTGGCCTTGGTGTCCTGTCCCCGCCATTAAAATGCAAGCTCCACAAGCTCAGAGTTCTTGTTTCTTGTGTTCAGGACAGGGCCCAGTGTGGAGTAGATGCTCAATAAACATGTGTTAAATGAACCAGAGAAGGAAGGAAGGAAGGAAGGAAGGAAGGAAAGGAAGGAAGGAAAGGAAAGAAGAGAGGGAGAGCAAGGAAGGAAGGAAGGAAGGGAAGAAGGAAAGAAGGGGAGGGAAGGAAAGAAAGGAAGGAAGAAGGGAGGAAAGGCAGGAAGGAAGGAAGGAAGGAGGGAATGAAGGGGGAAGGAAGAGAGGGAGAGCAGAAGGAAGGAAGGAAAGAAGGGGAGGGAAGGAAAGAAGGGAGGGAGGGAGGGATGTAGGGTGGGAGGAAAGAAAGAAGGAAGG
>CM053573.1:11107803-11119450 GCA_028646485.1 Cryptoprocta ferox | reverse complement strand
AAGACAAGATGAAAGTTCATGTTCACCATAATAAGACTACAAGAGAAGGGAAGTTCACAGGCATTTAACACCCATGACATGTAGGAGAAGCTCCAGGTAGCAGCTTGCTGCCGGGTGTCTGTGACTCTGCAGGACCACACGCGGAAGGAGTTAGCCAACCCAGGGCTGAAGCCGGAGGGTTGCTAAAGAATGAATGTGCCGCGCCTGGCGTCTCTTGTCCCCGGGCCCACATCATATTCTGGGCTTTGCAAAGTCAAGACAGCGTCTGTAGCATGCCCTGCAACTATAGGCGGCCTGATGTTTACACGGTCATGAAACACAAGCATGTGAGAAGCAAGATTCCCTTCCAGCCCATCCTGAATGTGGTTTGTACAATCTTCTCAAAAACAGGATGTAGTAATGCTGCCTCCTCACCATGTACTGCTCCTCAAGAATCTAGGAGTTTCTACATGTAAGCTGCGGTTGTTTCTGGGTCGTAGATTCTGGGGGAATTTTTTTCCTCTTCTTTATTATTTGTCTGTATTTTAGATTCACCACAATGAGCAAATACTGTTATTACAGCAAGGACAAAAATAACGGTGAAGGCTGGCCCCTTTTTCTATTCCATTGTAAGCTAGCAGGCGTGCTAAAGGCCAACCAGCACAAAAGTAGCCATTGTCTAGAGCAGAAGTCAGATCTGAAACAAAATGAGTGTGTTTTTCACTGCCTTTTTTTTTTTTTATGTTTATTTATTTTTGAGACAGAGACAGAGTGCAAGTGGGAGAGGGGCAGAGAGAGAGGGAGACACAGAATCTGAAGCAGGCTCCAGGCTCTGAGCTGCCAGCACAAAGCCCAATGTGGGGCTCGAACCCACAAACCGTGAGATGGTGACCTGAGTTGAAGTCGGACGCTTACCCGACTGAGCCACCCAGGCGCCCCCAACTGCCTTTCTTAATGCACCTTTGGACGTTAAGTAGCCTGGTTTGTATCTTGGTTTGGTTGCTAGAAAGCCGATTTTAGTAAATGTGGACTTTAGGACCCCATGTGGACATACTGCCTCCCCACCACAACACATTCTTTGCTTTCATTTCCTGGACTCATACTTTTGCCCTAGACTATAACTTCTTATCTAATATTTTTACCATGTATTCTTTTTTATTTACGAATCCTTACATTAAGAAAAACATGCATTAAGGGGCGCCTGGGTGGCTCAGCTGGTTAAGCATCCGACTTCAGCTCAGGTCACGATCTCACTGTTTGTGGGTTCGAGCCCCGCATTGGGCTCTGCGCTGACAGCTAGGAGCCTGGAGCCGGTTTCAGATTCTGTGTCTCCCTCTCTCTCTGCCCCTCCCCCACTCACATTCCCTCTCTCTCTCTCTCTCTCTCTCCCTCTCCCAAAGATAAACAACCATTAAAAAATATATATATATATATGTGTTAAGAAAAAAACAGCCAGGGGCGCCTGGGTGGCTCAGTCAGTTAAGGATCCGACTTTGGCTCAGGTCATGATCTCTCAGTTCATGGGTTCGAGCCTCGCATCAGACTTGCTGCTGTCAACGCACAGATCGCTTCGGATCCTATGTCTCCCTCTCTCTGCTCCTACTCCACCTCCCCTCTCAAAAATAAATAAACATTTTTTAAAAGCAGGAAACAACTATACAGTATATTTATTATTCTAAGCTGCCTTAGAATCCCAAAGAATGAGCTCCGGCATTGATTTTCTTTCTTTCTTTTTTTTTTCCACTGAGAAGTGGGATTCAGCTGATACTTCATAGGTATTGCCCAAGCTAAGCCAGTGTGTTGACTCTGGTGATCGGCATTATTACACCACACAGCAGCTTCTTCTGGAAGTCTCAGCTTTGACATGAGTTTCTTCAAGGGGAATGTGTGGCCAGAAAGCATTGCCTGTGGAGGGGAAGGAAGAAGTGAACAAACCCTACTGTTGTGAATCATTCCTCCTCTTCACTGCTGTAAGATGTTAGAGAAGATGTGTTCATCTCTGCCCCGGTTCCTGGCATAGAGTTCCCGAAGCCATTTCCTGGGTGATGGGAGTGTCTTTGGTTCTCATGAGGTGACTCTGAGGGGCTTGGGGATGGCCCCCGGATGACAGCTGGTCACCAGAAAGAACATGCCATGATTAGAAGCTTGGAATTTTCTCGTAAGAAGGGAGAAGGGCTGAAACATTCCCTCCAGAGTTAATGATTGATCGTGCCTGCGTTAGGAAGCCTCCATAAAAATTCCCAATAGTATGGCGTCGGGAGAGCTTCGGGGTTGGTGAACGCATCCAAGTGATGGGAGGGTGACACACCTCGACTCCACGGGGGCCGAGGCTCCTGCACTCAGGGTCCCCCCCGACCTCTCCCCATGTATCTCTTCATCCGGCTGTTCATCTGTACCCTTTACCATGTCCTTTAATAAGCTGATAAATGTAAGGAAGTGTTTCCCTCAGTTTTCTGAGCTGCTCTAGCAAATTAATCGAACCTGAGGAGGGGGTCGTGGGAACTTGGATTTGTAGCCCAGTCAGACAAAAGTGGTGGGTCACCTGGGGACCTACTATTTACAAGGGGCATCTGAAATACGGTGGGAGCTGTCTTGTGGGACAGAGCCCTGACCCTGTGGGATCCGACACTGTCTCCGGGTAGATAATGTCAGAATGGAGTCAAACTGCAGGACACCCAGCTGGTGTCATGGAGAATTGCTTGGTATGGGGAAAACCACACACATATTTGGTGACGAGTGTCAGAAGTGTTGTGAATGTGGCAGTCGTGTGAGAACAAGGAAGACACGCAGGAGAAAATCAGAGAGGGAAGAACAGGGGTTTTCCTACACGCCTACCAGTGGGCCCACAGACTGGGCAGCACTGCCCGGGTCATGGCCCAGCCAACGCCTCTTCGCAAACAAAGTTGTAGCCTTGGGGCACCTGGGTGACTTAGTTAACCGTTTGACTTCAGCTCAGGTCACGATCTCACGGGTCGTGAGTTTGAGCCCCACATTGGGCTCTGTGCTGTCAGCGCAGAGCCCACTCTGGACCGTTTGTCCCCCTCTCTCAGCCCCTGCCCTACTTGTTCTCCCTCTCTGTCTCCCTCTCTCTTTCATAAATAAGTAAACATTAAAAGAAAAAAAAATAAAGCTGTAGCCTTGTTACAAATGAATTCACACAGGTCACTCTGATGCAGAAATCCTGTCCACCCCCACCCGTCCTAACCCCAAGCTCCAGGAAACAATGACAAATCCTTCTGCCCCTTCTTTTTTTAATGTAGGCTTTTACAGCGACCAAGTCAATAGCGCACTGAACTTAACAAGAAAAGGATGAACGCCAGCCCCGAGAAGCATCGCCCTGCCTGTGGATTTGGGGAAAAAAGGGAGTGTTGGTCTGGTGGCCGGCCTCAGGAGACTGGACTTTGGGGGTGCGCATGTGCTGGGCAAGGGGACAGTGTGTGGCAGAAGCAGTACAAGAGCCCAAGGCGGAAGTGCTGAGACTGGTGTCAGTCTGCACAGCCCCTATGCAGGGCTGAATAATGGCCCCCAAGATGTCCATGCCCTAATCCCCAACACCTGTGGATCTACTGCTGTACTCTGTGGAAGGGACTTGGCAGATGTGATTAAGTTAAGGACCTGGGGGTGGGGAGATTATCCTAGATTACCCAGGTGGGCCCAATGGGGGCATGAGACTCCATATGGGGGGAGGGGGTTGGCAGGACTATGTCTGTAAAAGATGTGTGTCCATTTGATGGATGGATGGATAAAGAAGATGTGGTGTATATATACAATGAAATATTGTTCAACCATTAAAAAAAAGGAAATCCTGTCATTTGTGACAACATGAATGGATCTTGATGGCATTATGTTCAGTGCAATACGTCAGAAAACGACAAATACCATATGATCTCACTTATATGTGGGATCTAAAAAAAGAAAAACCAAATTCATACGTACAGAGAACAGATTGGTGGTTTCTAGAGGTGGAGGCGAGGAGCAAAATGGGTGGAGATGGTCACAAACAAGGCGCCTGGGTGGCTAACGAGTTCGAGCCCCGCGTTAGGCTCTGTGCTGACAGCTCAGAGCCTGGGGCCTGCTTTGGATTCAGTGTCTCCCTCTCTCTTTGCCCCTCCCTCTCCCCCGCTCACACACTGTCTCTGTCTCTCAAAAGTAAATAAATGTTTAAAAAAAAATGTATACCTTAGACGTGCTTGAGTGGCTCAGCTAAGCCTCCAACTCTTGATTTTGGCTCAGGTCATGCTCTCACGGTTCATGAGTTCGAGCCCCACATCGGCCTTGGTGTGGTGACAGTGCAGAGTCTGCCTGGGATTCTCTTTCTCTCCCTCCTTCTCTCTGCCCCCTGCCTCACTCGTTGTCTCTCTCTCAAAATAAATAAATAAACTTTAAAAAACATATACTCTAGGTTTGTTTACCTGGGAGAATAATGACTTGTGGCGGGGGGGGGGTGTTATAATTCATGTTAAAGCCCTAACCTCCCCACTGTGATAGTGTTTGGAGCCAGGGTCTTTGGGAGGTAATTAGATGAGGTCATAAGGATGGGGCCCTTGTGATAGAACTGGTGGCCTTCTGGCTCTCACCACAGCCCGACAGTGCCAGCATCCTGATGTCGGACTCCCAGCCCCAGAACCGTGAGAAATGAGGACCTGCTGTTTACACCACCCAGTCTCTGGTATTTTGTTCTGGCAGCCCGAGCTAAGAGACGGGGTCCCGATCTCTGGCCATGTCAACATGCGAAACCAAGCTCATAAAACGAAGGTGTTAGAACTGAAGTGAAGACTCATGGGGCTTCCTTGTGATGGACGCTTCTCTCATGTCGCAGAGATTATTTAGGAAACAGCAAGAGTCACCTTTCAGAAAGTCTGTGCGTGGATCACGACAACAGAATCCCCCTGCAGGGACGGAGTCCTGGGTCTGCGTCCCTCAGAAGTCACCAGTCAGCATTCCTGGTGGCAGAACCATGTCGCCACACTGCAGGGTACAATTCCAGCCACAGGGAAAGAAGCCTGATGTTCTAACTCACTTGAGAAACCTTACTGGGGGCAAATGAATGATTTCTCTGGGGCTTTGTGAAGGCCCTAATGTAGGTTTTGAAAGCGAGGGGAATAACAATGAACGAGGCAAAGAATACATCTGAAAGGATATTCATATCGATGTCTGCACAGGAAAAGAGAATAATAAATGCTTTTAAGGGGCACCTGCGTGGCTCAGTCGGTTAAGCATCCGACTTCGACTCAGGTCATGATCTCGCGGTTTGTGGGTTCGAGTCCCGCGCCGGGCTCTGTGCTGACAGCTCAGAGCTTGCAGCCTGCTTCAGGTTCTGTATCTCCCTCTCTCTGCCTCTCCCCCTCTCTCACCCTGTCTCTCAAAAATAAATAATGTTAAAATTGTTTTTAAAAATAAGCGCTTTTAACTTTTAGAATATGGAATATAAAATTATCTTGATTATATGATTTCCCTCATGAAAAATTACTGAACTGGGGTCTGAGAGGAACTCTTGCTGGTGCTTGTAACGTGAACACTTTCATGATTTCTGGTCCAGAAAAGGTGTATAGTGGAAGCTTGGCGCCGACTAAGTAACGTGGCTGTAAGGGAGGCTGGGAATTTGTATTTTCTGGAAGCATTTTCTGGAGGTATTCATAAGGCTGAAATATACCCAGATGTACCAAGGGTATTCAAAAGGTCCAGTCAGAAAACAAGATAAACATATGTTGGGGGGGGGGGTGCCTGCGTGGCTCAGTCGGTTGAGTGTTCAATTCTTGAACTCATCTCAGGTCTTGATCTCAGGGTCATGAGTTCAAGCCCCATGTTGGGCTCCATGCCCAGCATGGAGCCTACTTAAAAAAAAACAAACAGATAAATGCATGTCGGTCATGAGGAGGGAGGGACACGGCATAGGCTAAGGTCTCAATAAATGGTGCCTATTCTTAGCAGAGAGTGTGAGCAAAACTCCCAGTTTGCTGGGATTTACACAAACCCTGGCCTGGATCCCATGAAGAAATCTCCACCCCACCCCTTTCAGTTCCCACGGACACCTTCCCAAAGCCCTGGGCCCCAACCCTGGGGTTGTTGGGCTTTTCCTGGGGACTCACCAGGGTCAGGAGTATTAAAGTGTTGGCACGTACCTAAAAATAGGCGTAGCTTCTCTTTTTGAAAAGGTTAAAAGAAGGGACACCTGGGTGACTCAGTCCGGTAAGCGTCTGACTCTTGATTTTGGCTCAGGTCATGATCTCACAGTTTTGTGAGTTCGAGCCCCACGTTCGGGCTCTGTGCTGACAGCGTGGATCCTGCTTGGGATTCTTCCTTTCTCTCTGCCCCTCCCCCGTGTGCACTCTCTCCGTCTCTCAAAATGAATAAATTAGAACTTTAAAAAAAAGATTAAAAGGACCCATAAATAGGCACCTGGGTAGCTCAGTCAGCTGAGTGTCTGACTCTTCATCTCAGTTTAGGTCTTGATCTTGGGGTCATGAGTTCAAGCCCCGTGTTCGGGCTCCATGCTGGGTATGAAGCCTACTTAAAAGTGATGGGGCACCTGGGTGGCTCAGTTGGTTAATCGGCCGACTTCGGCTCAGGTCATGATCTCACAGTTCATGGGTTCAAGCCCCGCGTCGGGCTCTGTGCTGACAGCTCAAAGCCTGGAGCCTTCTTCGGATTCTGTGTCTCCCTCTCTCTCTGACCCTCCCCTGCTCACGCTGTGTGTATGTCTCTCTCTCTCTCAAAAATAAATAAACGTTAAAAATTTTTTTAAAAAAAAGTGAGGGGTGCCTGGGGTGGCTCAGTTGGTTAAGCATACGACTCTTGATTTCTGCTCAGGTCATGATGTCACAGTTTTGTGAGTTCGAGTCCCACGTCGGGCTCTGCGCTAACCCTGCAGAGCCTGCTTGGGATTCTCTCTCTCCCTCCCTCTCTCTGCCCCTCCCCTGCTCACATTCTCTCTGTCTCCCTCAAAACAAACTTTTAAAAAATTATTTTTAAAAAAGTGAAAAAGGACCCATAAAATTTCCTCCTCTCTGCCTCCTCTCTCTTCTCTCTGCCAAATTTCTAGATACTTCCCATCCCGTTTTACAGAGGAATGGAATGCATAATGTACTTTGTGACAGTCACTCCTCATAAAAGGTGGTAACGGAGAAAAGAGTGTGGATTTTTGGAATGAGGTTCTGTGGGGCCCCATGGGAAGGGGGAGCCAGCGAAGCAAATTTGCAGGAAGAGGAAAGAGGACCCTGTGACGGACACAGTGAGAAGACAGGCTCCAGTCACGAGACCCCTGAGGTGAATTTGTCCTCTTACTTCTATGCCAATCCCTTTGACCTTGCTGTTGGCATTTCTCAGAACAGAGGACTCCTGGTGACAAATCAAGGCCCCACTTAGCCGTGCTCAGGGCCTACTCTGGGCTCAGATCTCTTGCTGCTCTGTCTGAATCTACGGGGGACACTCACCCCCCTCCCCCACATTTGGGAGGCAACCATCTCAGTGAAGGTCAAGCTCACATGAGCCTATGGAACAGAAGAAGGCGATGGTCAGGGAAGGCAACAAAACTCTCAGCAAGTGGGAGCTCCAACAAGAGATGGAGTTTTAGAACTGGGGGTACAGGCTGGGTGAGCCCAGATGACAAGGAGCGTGCGGGGACCGTCGGGACTTACGTCAGCAAAGACGCCCGGATGGACTGCAGGTCGTGTCGGGAAGCCGCATGTTCAGGGCCAGAGCTAGGCCCTGTGACAGCTGGACTGAGACCACAGGGCCTGCAGTTTGGAGTAAGACGCAAGGGGCTTTGCAGCCAAGCAGGACTGGCCGAGAGCCCTCCCACCATGTGATGGCCGTGCGACCTGGGGGAGTGATCAGTCAGGTTTGAGTCAGAGAAGTAGAGGCACCACGTAGGGTGTGGAGTGTGTGGGGGTGAGACTGAGGGAGGGGTGGGACCCTGGGCTACTGCGGGAGTCGGCTACGCAGTCTGGGTGGGGGCTACGCAGTCTGGGTGGGACTGGTGTTCCAGTGTCTGGGGCCGGAGGCCGAGGCTCTGAGTGCAGGTGGTCAGGAAGAGAAGGCTGGACGGCACCAAGGACACCCCGGAGGCTAAGGCTGGGCTGGGACCAAGGGCAGTCGGCAGTCCGTCTGTCTCTCGCCGGCTCCAGGCCTCCAGCGTGGATGACAGCACAGGTGTCCTGCAGGAAGAGCTGGCGCCCTTTGTCATGCAGGAGACTGCGTTCTGTCGCAGGGGGAGCCGGAGGAGCCTGGAGCCTGGCCGTGGCCCCAGCCATCCAGGATGCTGGCAGATAAGCCACAACGCCAAGAATTGCAGCAATGCCTCCCAAGAGTGAAAGAATATGGGTGAGCCTTCCAAACCTTGTACAAAACATTCTTCTCTTCCCCACGCTAACTGGAAACTACGCAGGACGGGGAATTCGAGGAAATGCAGTTACACCTTAGCTAAACTGACACCATGCAAATCCACCACAGGGCAAGTTACTTAATTCCCTGGGCCTCAGTCTCCTCATCTGTGAAATGGGAGTCATAACCCCCTTCACAGGGAGGACTGAGCGATACAAGGCAAGGAGAAGCCCGCTGGCCATCAACCGATGTTGGTTTCTTTCTGTCACCCCTCAGCTACCCTCCTGAGGGAGACGAGGGGAGCACCTCCAGATTATTAGCATAAGGAAAACATTTCGGGAAGATAAACTGGTTAGAAGGTAGCAAATTAATGGAAAGGGAAGGAGGAATTTGGGTTTTGTAAGGCTGAAGTTTATATCATATTATCAATTAGTAACTTATTTGTATTTGCACATTTATATTTATTTCTATAATGACTTATATAGTAATATATTATTATATATCAATAATTATATTAATTGTACATTGTCTAGTAAAGAATTATATATCAATCATTATATTAATTGCATATTATGTATTAAAGAATATACAACTAAGAATATAAAATTAGATACAAAAGTATTTAATTACAATGAGAAAATAAATCACAGGTTACAGATTTCTTAAAGCTGCCAGATACCGCTAACATTGCAAAATTCAGAAAAATAAAATGCCTGCATTAATTAACTGCCTCTCTATTACCCTTTTACCTACATTTTTGACTGTGTGATCTTTGCTTCTACACATGACAACCTTTTGAAATATGCTCTATATAAAGAACAGAAAGTCTTTCTTCTAGAATGGTTTCTCAAAGTGTTTAGTACTGACAGTTCAGAAGTTTCTTTGTTTTAAGTTTATTTATTTATTTTGAGCGAGAGAGGGAGAGCGTGCTTGCCTGAGGGGCAGAGAGAGAGAGAGAGGGAGAGAGAGAATCCCAAGCAGGCTCTGCATCGTCAGCACACAGTCCTACTCTCAGTCCCACGAACCGTGAGCTCACTACCTGAGCGGAAATTGTAATCCACTGAGCCACCAGGCGCCCTAAAAGCGATTCTTTTGACTGGAGGATTTGTTGTTCACACATACTATAAATATACTCAAAAAAAAAAAAAAAAAAAAAAAGGCTACAGCCACGCCAGCACCTCCCTACTCCAGAAGTCCGGACGTTGAAGAAGAAGTCAAAGAGGGAAGAGACAGAGGTCACAACTACTGTGGTTAAAATGTCTTACTCTGCAGACTTCGGAGAAGCGGATGACCACATGAGCACAGTGCAGGCAGCCCCTTCCATGAGCGTGGAAGAGAGTTGTGCAAGGGAGGGAGGGCCCCTCCGGTTAAGCTTTTGGTCGTTTCGCAGTAAAAATCCCTCCAAAAGGGAGAAGCTGCCGAAAGGGACCCGCGGAAGTGTTATGTGCAATAACCGAGGAGCTGCGTGATGCTGTGGGGGACATCCATGGAGCCGGACCAAAAAAAGGGCGGTGGACGCTGGGACATCTTTCACAAGAATGCCAGCACGACTGGCTTCGTGTTCTCTCAGGTGGGAGATCTCTGTGGAAGTCAGTCATCTGGCAATGACCCCAAAAGTAAAAGTCTTCCAGCCAGGAGGAACAGGAAATGGGAAATGCCACCCACTGAGAACTGACCTTTGCAAGATGATCTGCCTGACAGCTACTGCGTTGGGGATACAGTGTGCCTCAGGTGTCAGCAGGGCAGCTGGCTCAGCAGCAAACTGGGCATGCTCCCTTTAGGACTCTGTCAAGGACTTCTGGAAGAAAAATGTAAACCCTCTAGGTTGTTGCAGGGAAGAGCTCTGGAAGGAGATTCCCCAGCTGGGAAGAAACAAGTATTCTCTTGGGTGGGGGGGGGCTTACCATCCCCCCCACCCCCTCCCCCAAGACCATTGTCCCTGCCTCTGAAAACATCTACAGGCAAGTGATCACAAGTGCTCCCTGGCCTGGTGCATGTTTGTCCCTTCCTTTAATATACTTCTTCCCCCCCTTGATTATAAAAGTAAAATATGCCCTTTGGGGGGGAAATTATAAAAAAAGAAAGCTGTTACCATTCATAATCCTAGTATCTACTTTATGTTAGTAGTTTGGCATATTTCCTCCAACCATTTTCTTTTCTTTTTTTTTTTTAGTTTATTTATGTTGAGAGAGAGAGCACGCATGCACATGCATGCAAGCAGAAGGGCAGAGAGGAGAGAGAGAGAGAGAGAGAGAATCCCAAGCGACTCCTCGCTGCAGCAGAGAGCCCGACTGGGGGCTCCATCTAGAGAACCATATGATCAGGACCTGAGCTGAAATCAAGAGCTGGAGTCTGTTAACAGACTGAGTCTCCCAGGGCCCCTCCGATCATTTTCAACACATCGCTTGGGCCAGGATTCTGACTTACAGACTTTTTTCAGTTAACATAGAAACATGTCTCTGTGTCTCCAGAAACTCATCAAAGCATCATTCAGATAACTGCTAGATATTTTCTCACGGATTTTCACAACAGTGACCAATTTCAAGAGTTCTACAAAAAGGGAAATAAAATGCAAGAAATTGAGGGCTCCCTGCTGGCTCTGTCAGTGGGGCGAGGGACCCTTAATCTCTGGGGTGGTAAATTCTAGCCCCACGGCGGCGGGTGCAGAGATTACTTTAAAAAATGTCTTTTTTTTTTTTCTTAAAGTAAATGAAATAAAATGTAGGAAGTCCAAAAGTAAAACCCTATGTTGCCAAGCACTGTGCTGCCAAGGAGCCCAGCAGACGCCTAACGGGCCTTGAGGACGCCGTCCTTTAATTCTTGGTGTCCCCCGGTCATTCCCTTCTTTGCCCCTCTCCTTCCATGCTCAGCTGGGTTTATGACTCATCTTGGGAGAACCGAGAAGGTCCAGATCCTTCCAGCTGGCATTACTGGAGCCTGGCGCAGGCTGGGAGAGTAGGCCTCCCCACCAGCCCCGCCGCACCCCACTGAGCGTCCCCAGCTCGAGGTCACTTCCTCATACACTTGGCAGCCCAGACCGGGGGCCAAACCCACGCGCCATCCTGAAATGTGGGGGCGCTTCTCGCTTTCCCTCCGTGTTGCTCTGTGCCCACCGATCCCCAGAACCCCGCACTCTCCTTCACCCAGGCCCTTTCTAACCACTATAGCCTTCAACCCGTTTTCAAAAAAAGGATTGAAAACTTAGTGTG
This sequence comes from Cryptoprocta ferox, assembly GCA_028646485.1. Lineage (NCBI taxonomy): Eukaryota > Metazoa > Chordata > Mammalia > Carnivora > Eupleridae > Cryptoprocta > Cryptoprocta ferox. The sequence continues at coordinate 11,107,940 of CM053573.1, read as the reverse complement.
TACTTGAGAGGCTCAGAAAGCAGCGTTTACACTAAAGGGGGGAGTCACGTGCCCCCACCCATGTGGGAGCGGCAGGGGAGGAGAGAATGGGTACTGGGGAGGGAGGGGAAGGGGGAGGGGGAAAGGATGGGGGAGGG
>CM053573.1:11097538-11107703 GCA_028646485.1 Cryptoprocta ferox | reverse complement strand
AGGTCTCCCCGGAGGGGGCGTCCGGCGGGGGGCTCCGGGCCCCGGCGGCGCGCCGTGAGCTCTGGGCCACCGCGCGGGTGGGGGCGCCAGGAAAGTCCCGCGGGCCGCGGGGCTGGGCGGGGCGCGGGCGCCGGGAGGGGCCGGCCTGGGCGGTGGCGGCGGCGGCGGCGGAGCGGGGCTGCCCTGTCGCCGGGGACACGCAGCCGCCGCCGCGCGAGAAGGGGCGGGCCCCGCGCGCCCTGTGGTCGCCATGGCCGCCCGGGCGGCGACGTGAGCGGCTCGGCGGACCCCGCGCCGGGGCCGGGCCGCCCCTAGAGCCGCCGCGGAGCCTGCGGCGCGAGAGCCGCGGGCCATGCGGCCGCCGCCGCCGCCGCTCCTATCGCTGCTGTCGCTGTCGCTGCTGCTGCTCGGCGGCCGCAGCGCCGCGGCGACCCCCGCAGGTGAGCCGGGCCCCGGGGGACCCCCGAGGCCGGACGGAGACGCGGTCGCCAGCGGGTGGCAGTCGGAGCGCTGCCGCGAGTGGGCGGGTTCCGCGGGGAGCCCGGGGCGGGTGGGGGTCCGCGGGGGTGCCGCGATCGGGGGAGTGCTCCGGGCAGCGCAGGGTGGGGGTGGGCGTCCGCGGGGTGCCCCGAGCGGGTGAGCGATCCACGGGGAGCCCCGACCGGCCGAGGGTGCGCGGGGAGCCCGCGGGGGCCCGGGGGTTGCGCGAAGCAGGACGCGGGTGTGGGGAGGACGGCGGGGAATTCCGGGCAGTCCCTCCCGGCGTTGTGGCCCCGGGTCATCCCTTCCCGGCTGGAGACACCCTCCTCCTGCGGGAATCTGGACCCACTGCCGCTCCGTGCAACCGAGTGCGGCCGGGTCTCCGAATTTCTCAGCGTGAACCAAGGAAAACGGAATCCAGGGCTCGGGAAAGGGCTGCGTCTGCCGCCCCCAGAGCCTTGATCTTGGCCGAGCCTGGCCCGAGTTAGAAGCGGGGCCCAGAGGAGGCCTGCCTTCCTTGCAGCTGCGTGCGGCGGCTGCCAGCCACCGGCCGGGACCTCCGTGTTGGAGATGTGATTCAGTCTTGCTGCGGCTCGGGTGTGTTTGATAGTGGGTGTGAAATCCAGATGGTCATTTCCCCATCTAGATAAATGGGGAGCGGCACTCAGGGCAGGACCCAGAAACGTCCGGACCCCCCGTTGTGCTGGCGGCAGGGAGTCCACGGAACCAGACTTTTAATCCCAGCTCAGCTCCCATCCAGAGATCCCCTTCCCCGGGTCAGCCTCCTTCTGACCTCTGACACTAACTGTTCATACTTACGAGCCAAATATAAATACTGCAAGACCAGAAAAGAAAACCTCGGGGAGGAAGAAGTAGGCAGGAGATTATTCTGTGCGTATGTATGCATGTGTGTTTGTGTTTCATGGGTTCCTTCCCAGGGCAAGAGTGTCATGGGCTGGGTCTCTAGAATTCAGAAATTTCCTCCCTTGTGAACTCAGGGTGTGTTTTAGGTTTGTTGTTGTCATTGTCGTTTTCTGCCAGCATCGCTTAGGCCCTTAAATTCCAAAACTCCTTCCTAAGGGCAGGCTTGCGCAGGAGAGGGGTGGTGAGCTCCTGGCTAAAAGGCTGTTTTCCTAGGGGAGTCAGACAGATGGATTTGAGTCCTGACCCCACCCTCCCCAGCTTCAAATGTTGAGCAATCTATGTTCAGCTCTGCCTGGGCCTCCTTCAGATGGGACTTGGGCTTTGGCAAATGTTGGCGAGTGGCTGAGCTGGGTAACGGGCTGTCTTTACTTTATACTAGTATAAAGTATACTTTATATATATAGTATATATACTAGTGCTAAAGCTCACTAGTGGTGGTCTCTGCGGCATTTGTGACATGTCTGCCATGAGTCCAGCGGTGGAGAGAAATATATAAAGACTTGGCAATTTGATTTTGCCCCAGCGGCCAAGGCCGTGTCCATCTTTCTAGTAATTATCTTGTATTGTATTCTACCGAAGTTTGGGGCTGTGTGATGCATCAGAAATAAACTTTATCATAGGTCCTTTGAAAAATAGCACCATGTTATACTAATCTCTTCTGTGACTACTTGGAATTTTTTCATAGCAAACTCTTAAAAAAGTAGGGTATTTTTAAGAGAAACTGTGTTAGAGCCCAGAGTGAAACTACTAACAGTGGTGATATAGTAAACGGGTAGTAGAAAATTTTCCGTGCTTTTCCATAATTCACAAGTGTCTTTCACTAATCATGGAATCGTTTTGATGGTCAGAGAAAAAAATACATAAAGGTATTGGAAACAAACTTTTAAAAAGGGAGACATAAATATATCTACCTCTTAGAGTTGTTATAAAGATGGCATGTAAAATATTGGACCTGACCTAAATTGTAGTGTAAGGGAAGAAAAATGTTCCTTTCTTGCCTTCTAGGTTTTTCAACTAGACTAATAATTAAGTTGACATGAGACAGAGTAACAGGAGAAAAACAGATTTAATTTGTACCTACAGGAGCTTGTAAAAATACGAGACTCAAGCAGGCAGCTTTCATACCTCTTAGATAGAGAAACAATTATTTGTGGAGATTCCACAAAACAAAGGGGTTTGAACTTGGGGTAATACATTAACAAAGTTAACAAAGTTTATTTATACAGCGCTTCTTGGCCTTCAATTTCCCAGCAGTAAAGATGTCCTTTACCCTCCCGGTATGGGAAGTTAGGAAGGGATACGGGAGAGATTTATTTCTTACTTGTAAGGGAATAAAGGAAAGTCAGAATGTCCTAAAATTGCACCAACTATTTCTTAAGTAACTTTAATTCAAAATAACTAACATGCCAGTGTGGCGTGTTTGGGGGTGGTGTATTTTGCTCCCCGCACTAGTAATGCATTAAGTGGTGGCCCTTTGCTTTAGATAAAAAATTAGCCGACTGCACCAAAGTGCAGTAAGTCAACCGACTGTCTAGTAATTGACCTAAATATTGAGGGGTTGAGGCTTCTCTTTGTGTTGTACCTGCTCTTTTCCAGTAGATTGGACATGGACTTGTGTCACAGAACTTGATTGCCATGATTTGTTGATTTGATCGAAGCTCCTAATGCGCTCAGAGAGCGCTAAGAAAGACAGTAATGCCCAACAACACGAGAACCGTTGCAAATGAATGTCACTGAGTAACTCCTGTTTGTCCGTGGTCTCGGCAGTTGAAACTAAGTAGCTGGCGCGTTTGGGGGCAAACTACAAATGATAGTAATAGTTACCATGTATTGGTCCACTCTTCTAGGTCAGACAAAGTTTTAAGTGCCTTAGGTACATTATCTGACTTTATTTTCTCCACCATTCAAGTAGCTAACAGCCTGCCCCATTTACTCTCAAGGAAATAAAACCATCCTTTATAGGAAGAGACAAATGGCTAGATAAATAAACTGATGTCCAGTATTTACTAACAAGAGCAACTTCCCGGTTATGGCTAGGATTCAGGGAATTTTTTTTAATGTTTATTAATTTTGAGACAGAGAGACAGAGAGAAAGAATATGAGCGGGGGAGGGGCAGATAGAGAGACTCCCAGGTAGGCTCAAGGTGGAGCTCGATCCCTCGAACCTTGAGATCATGACCTGAGCCGAAATCAAGAGTCAGACGCTCACCCGATTGAGCCACCCAGGCACCCCAGGAAATGTTTTTTTGACTTCTTCTCCCCTGCAAGGTGTTAGAGGTAGGACCGTTGATGTTCATCATAATGGCCCATCCATGGAAAGATCCTGAAGGGTCTTTGGTTGTCAAGATTAAATGATTAATGTTAATGTTAATTGTACTTTATTTTAGTATCTGTATGTGATGTATGTTAATCAAACTATACTTTTGAGACCCAGGATAGCCTATTCTTAAATACGTGTAAAGCCTCATGGGTAGATCCAGTGCAGACCAGAGGTGCTGGGTGGGGGCAGGAAGGTGGCACAGGCGGAGGCCGTGGTCATGAAGTGCAGAGGACACACTTCATACTAGTGACACCTGCGTTATCTCTTATCACTAATAGTTTATGAGTGGTTGCCCCAGAGACCATGGAGAGAGAAGGTAGAGTAGAGCTCTGTCCACCCTCCTATTACTGTGAGCTTTTATCTTGTAGGAGCCAGGCTGTCGTTAAAGCCCTGACGTCCACCTGCAGCGACTGAATTAGTTCCTATTGTAACAAATCACCACCAACGCAGGGCCTTAAAACACCAGTGTGTTATCTGGAGGTCGGTGCAGGTTCTGACCGGGCTAAAATCAAGGTGTCAGCAGGGATGCGTTCCTTTCTGGAAGTTCTGGGGAAAGAATCATTTCCTTGCCTTCTCCAGCTTCTAGAGAAACGCAGTTGTGGTGACGTTGGGTCCACCCAGAGATTGATTTCAGGATAATCTCCCTATTTGAAGGTCTTTGGAGTAGGAACCTGAATTCTGTCTGCACGGAATTCCGTCAGCCTCAGTTCCCATTTGCCACGTAACCTAATATATTGATTGACACAGACATCTCGGGGGCCACTGTTCTGCCTCCATCAGGCTCACACCATCGGATACAGTGCTCGGCTCGGGGCCAGGCGCCCTACTGCTGGTCGCTGAAGGCAGGGTCTGGGGGACTGCTTGCTGCTTGCCACCTTCACAGGCAGCCGTATCACGAGGAGTCGGGACACCGTGAAATCGTCATGTCTTAAAAATTATACTTAGTGTCTGCTTTGCCTTTCGTGTGTGGTCTTGCACTTGCCTCTCGCTGCAAGTCTGGGAGAAATGGCACCGTTTCACTCTTCACGAGGAAACTGGGGCTCAGGTGGGGCCTCGGCAGGGTCTGCGGCTGCGGGTGACAGGATCAGAATTCCAGCCTAGGCCCTTTGTCCGTACATTGTGTTCGCTTCCCACTGAGCCTTCACCGACACCCTTGACAGCAGGTGCTATGACCCTAAATACGCTGACTCTTTGGATCCAAGCAGGTAAGTCACAGCCCAGAGTTGTCCACTCACTCCCGGCCACAGTGGAGACCACAGGAAAGGGAGGACCGAGCACAACGCAAGGAAGGACACAGGGAACCGAAGTTTTGCACGGTTTTCGAACAGCCGCGATACTCAGGATGAGACATGGGTTATGTGGTCTCTGAAGGGGAGCTGCAGGCCACTCCAGCCCCACCTCCTGAGGGCCTGCTCTTCCAGGTGGTGGGGAGAAAACCGTCCCCAAGTCCAAGAACACCCAGCCTTCCTGGAGCTCCCCACTCTTGTGCCTGGGGAGACCGTTGATAAACTGGTAGCAATGAGGAGAGGCGCGGACCACGAGGCGCTCACTCTGTCCTCGGCCCTAGACATAAAACTAACCCGTTCGTTCCTCATAACAACGCTGCGAGGTCTGTACTGTACCCATTTTGCAGATGAGACAGCTGAGGCACAAAGTGGTTAAAGAACTACAGGAGTGTGTGGCTTTGAACTCGGGGGGTCCAGCTCTGGAATCCATGCTCCGAAGCGCCTGGTAGAAACAGAGGACCCAAGTGGAAGCCCCTGTCTCACCACATTCAGAGCCCCGTGGGGACAAGTCAGGCAGCGGCAGGGAATCCCATGCCCTGGGCATTTTGGACAGGAAACCACTCTAATAAGAGCAGACACCTGAGGGGAGTGGGGGAGAGAGGCGCGGCGTGCTGGGAAAGAAGGCTCCAGAGAAGGAGTGGCAAGGGCAGGCCCCGAGTTTCCCAGGAACAGGGAGGGCCCCATGTGGCCTCTGAGGCAGGGGTGAGGCCGTTCAAGGGCAGGCCTGCTGACAGGGGCAGAGGGCAGTGTTACGAGGCAGTTGTTGATGAGTGGGCAGTCTGATGTACTTCCTTGTGACATCCTTAGTTCTAAGACTTGTTTTCTTCTCTGAATGTGGTGAGACAGGGGATTCTAAGAACCCCCGATGTAAGAGCAAAACTACGGGTCCTCTCCCACACGGCAGTAAAATGAAAGTTAAAGAAAGTTAAAGGTTCATTTAGAGACTCCACGTCTACAGGGAAGCCTCTCTCCTCGTCCAGCCCGCAATTGGGGTAGAAACTCTTCCTTCTCACTCCGTCCCCCGGGGCTTCTTTTCTTAGCTGAAAGTCTGGATTGTGGAAATGGGGGGGGGGGTGCCCAGAGATGGCTCTTCCCAGGAGTTGGAGAGATGGTGACGGGCACTGTGGCCGGCGGAATAACGTTCCCCAAAGATGTCCACATCCTCAGCCCCAGATCCTGCGGCTGCCTTACCTTACGTGGCGAAAGGGACTTTGCAGTTGTGACTAGGGATCCTGAGTTGGCGAGAGGACCCTGGATCGGAGGGCTCCATGGGCCCAGGGTGATCTCAAGGATCCCGGAAAGGGGGAAGAGGGAGGCAGAAGAGTCAGACCACAGACATGGCAGCATGAGAAGGAATTGGCCCAGTGTTGCTGGGGGAAGGAGTCAGAGCCAAAGAATGTGGGCTGCTTCTAGAAGCTGGAGGAAGCAAGGGGAGCCATTTCTCCCCAGAGCTTCCAGAAAGAACCTGAAACATCCTGACTTTAGCCCACCAGTTCCAAACATCTGACCTCCAGAACTGCTTTTTTTTTTTTTTAATTTTTTAAATGTTTATTTTTGAGACAGAGAGAGGCAGAGTGCGAGCAGGGGAGGGCCAGAGACAGAGGGAGACACAGAATCTGAAACAGGCTCGAGGCTCTGAGCTGTCAGCACAGAGCCCGACGCGGGGTTTGAACCCACGAACCGCGAGATCATGACCTGAGCTGAAGTCAGACGCTCAACTGACTGAGCCACCCAGGCGCCCTGGACCTCCATAACTGTTTAAGACACTAAATTTGAGGGACACCTGGGTGGCTCAGTCAGCACACAGCCTACTTCGGGTCCTCTGTCTTCCTCTTTCTCTGCCCCTCCCCGATACGCCCTCTCTTTCCCAAAAATAAATAAATATTTAAAAAAAAAGACACTAAATTTGTGCTGCTTTATCTCAGCATCAATAGGAAACTCGATGTAGGAAGTAAAAGGAGGTTCTGAGACCCTGATAGATGCCCACCCCTAAGTAGGCACTCACCCCTGGGGGACACACAGGCTTCCTGGAATTAGGGCTTCGTTTCTCAGCTCTGTTTTGGGATCTGCTGGGCAGCACACAGCAGCCACAGGGCGCGAGACGGCTCTGCCCAGGAGGGCAGCCTCGCCCCACACTCTCCAGCCTGCCTGCCTTTGACCCTGGCTTTCACCTCCTGGTGTGAATTGGCAGACTTGCTGGTTGGCTGGTTGAATACCGATCTGCAGCGGAGGCCTGAGCTCATAGCTCTGGAGACGATGAGCATCCTGTAAGTAAACAAGTGCCCCCCCCCCCCCACTCTTGGTACCGCACCTTTCAGAAGAAGAGGCGACAGACTCGAGCTGGGCACTGTTCGTCGAGATGGGATGCATGTACTGAAAACATGTGGTTTGAATTTCCTGCTCTGAATTCTGGAACAGCATGTTTTTCAAACTTTTCTTTCCACGTTCTGGGCGTTTCTCATTAATCTTTCAATCTCAGAGATAGTCTCGTCATGATCGTGCGTTCTTGCAAGAGAAAAGGCTCCTGCGCTTGTGGCCCCCAGCCCAGTGCTGCGGAAGTATCTGCTGGGGGCGGGGGGGCTGAGGTTGTGCCTTCCAGATCACCCCAGGAGGGGGACCCTGATGTTGGTAGTGGTTTCCTGGGGTGGGTGTTATTCTCCTGTTTGTAGTCCTTAGACTTTATTGTGCCTCAGACTAGGCTGGGAAGCTTGCTGAGAATGTGGATTTCCTGGTCTGGGGAGTGGCCTGCCTTTTACGCGGTACCTTGGTGATTGTCCTACTGGGGGTCCTTGAAAAACACCGCCCCAAAGACATGTCTCACCCTCCATGTGCCTTTGGGCTTTGCACACCTGGTTTGGGGTCTATGCGTGCAGGTGTGTGTGAGTGTGTGCATGTGTTTGTGGAGGTTTACCAAACGCGCCCTTGGTCCCCATGCCCGTCTGCTACTAATGCAAGTCTGGGGCTAATGCATGTCACATGGCCACCAATTCAGTCTTCACTTATGGACTATACTGTTATTTATCCCTTATTCCTGAAAAAAGAAAGTGAGGCTCAGATGTCAAGGTAACCGCCCGAGTCACACATAAAGGTAGAGTAAGCACTCTAGTTGAGCCAGACCCCGGCACCCAGGACCTGTTTGTTCATAAGAACCGGAGTCCGCAGGGGGCGCCTGGGGGGCTCAGTCTGTTGAGTGTCTGACTTGAGCTCAGGTCATGATCTCACAGTTCATGGGTTTGAGCCCCGCGTCCGGTTCTCTGCTGTCAGCATAGAGCCTGCTTTGGATTCTCCGTCCCCACCCCTTCTTGTCCCTCCCCTGCTCACACTTGCCCGCACTCTCGCATCTCTCAAAAATAAATAAACTTAAGAAAAGAAAAACATTTAAGAAGGAACTGGAGTCTGCAGGCAGAAAGGTGGCCCCAAGCCTCTCTTTTTCTCCACGGACTGTGTTGGCGGTGCCACATTTAGTCAAAGGTGGGGGTGGAGGGGACCTGCCTAGAGATACACGTAATCCATATCTGCACTTGGATGGGAACAGAGTTGCATACGAATGGTTTGCTGACCTGCATTTAAATATTTCTGTAATTGATCTTTCTCCCTTTCTCTCTCTCCCCTCTTCCCCCTTCTCTTATTCTCTGCCCCTTTCCAGACTCTCTTTCCCAGCTGCCTGCGCCTCGAGACCCGAAGGTTCGCCTGTACAATGCCAAGCAGGTTCTGAGTTGGGAGCCAGTGACCCTGGGCAATGACACGAGGCCGGTGGTCTACCAGGTGCAGCATAAATTGTAAGCCGGATCTTTCTGTGGGTGTCCTTCCTGGGAGTTGTGGGGGAGCCGCTATAGAACCCTAAGCGGTTTCTCCCTGCCTCTTGGCAAGATTGGGGGCAAATCCTCTGGAGATAGATACTTCTCCTTTGCTTTTAAAATCTCTAAGGACGGAGCTTGCACAACCTCCCACCCATCCAAGGGCTGAGACAACACGGGTGTCAGAGACTCTGCTGTCTACCCACATGGCTTCTTAGTTGGGTGGGAGTCTGTTCTCTCATTGGTCGCAGGAGAAGTCGGTACAAGAGAGCTTCCTGTCTTGAAAGGGCAGGAGGTGGCTTTTAAGCCTTCATCTTCTCCAAGTTTGAAAATCTGGCTTATTCAACATTACGGGCCAAATTTGGCCTCCTAAGGAATGTATTCACTTAATTACTACTAATTCTCCATTTCTTTTTTTTTTTTAATGCTTGTTTATTTGGGGGTGGGGGTGGGGGGGAGCATGCATGAGTAGGGGAGGGGCAGAGAGAGGGGGAGACACAGAATCTGAAGCAGGTTCCAGGCTCCGAGCGGTCAGCACAGAGCCCGACGCGGGGCTCGAACTCACAAACCGTGAGGTTATGACCTGAGCCAAAGTCAGACGCTTCACCGACTGAGCCCTCCAGGTGGCCCTAATTGTCCATTTCTAAGTGGATTTTTCCATTTTGCACAGTATTCTGGTCCCTCGTTCCCCCTCTCACCCGCTTCGCAAGCTTTTTTAGTTTGCCATCACTTGGCAATATAAACACAGATGGGAAAAAGAAAGGCAGGATCTCGGTCCTCCATTGTTATGTGTTTATCTTGTTACATAGGTTAAAATTGTTGGCTATGTCATTTTATATTACCAATTAAACCCAAGTTAAAGACATGGTAATGCTCAGTACTTGTGAGAGTGCGGTTGGCAGATCCAGTACTGAATGAGGATCAGTTAACACAGCCCCCCTACAGCGAAACAGAGCCACAGAAATGTCCTCATTACTTTCCCCTGCACAGGCGATACAAGCCCCGATCAGAAAAAGAAATAAAAAACACTTGTATTCATGAAGATATACGCTGAGGTATATTCATGCCCATCAGCAGGAAAATGTCAAATTGTGTCTTGTTAACTTGAAGTCAAACATGAGGCAACTATTCAAAAGGACAATTGGGAGCGCCTGGGGGGCTCAGTTGGTTTAGTGTCTGACTTTGGCTCAGGTCATGATCTCGCAGTTCATGAGTTCGAGCCCCGCGTCGGGCTCTGCGCTGACAGCTCAGAGCCTAGAGCCTGCTTCCAATTCTGTGTCTCCCTCTCTCTCTGCCCCTCCCCTGCTCATGCTCTGTCTCATTCAGAAATAAATAAACTGTAAAAAAAAAAAAAAAAA
>CM053573.1:10853791-11097038 GCA_028646485.1 Cryptoprocta ferox | reverse complement strand
TTTTTTTTTTTTTTTTTTTTTTTTTTTTTTTAGAGGGAGAGAGAGAGTGGAGGGTGGGGGCAGAGAGAGAGAGAGAATCCCAAGCAGGCTTCACACTCAGCACAGAGCCCGATGCGGGGCTCCATCCCATGACCCTGGGATCATGACCTGAGCTGAAATCAAGAGTCAGACACTCACCTGACTGAGCCACCCAGGCGCTCTGATGCCTCTGTTTTCTGATAGTCAAAGTAGAACCCACTATGGGAAAATTTAAAGTTTAAACCAGGGGGTCCAGACAGTGTGGACTATAGGCTGTGTTTGACCTGCAGTATTTAATTTTTGTTTTGTCAGTTAATGCCAGATTTTAAAATCTGGAGATTTACTTAAAAAAATTTAACCTGACCAGCCCAGTCTTCTGAAAGCATTTCTTTATTTCATTTTTTTTTTATAATTTTAACAGCAATACATGCTCTCGACAGAAAGGCTGGAACACTCGGAAAAGTAGAAAGAATAAAATTAAAACACCCAATGCTCTACAACCCAAGAATAATCACTGTTCTCATTTTAGCGTATTTTTGTCTAGACTTTTTTCTAAATGCTTGCACTTGGTTTGAAAATGTGCTGGTGTATGTGTAAAAATGAAACAAAACTGGGGTTATGCTTTTGGGTCCTGCTTCCTTTTTTTTTTAACTGAACGTACTTAAGTGTCTGAGCTTTTTCTCATGTAATTATCTCTGTGTAAACATTTTTACTGCTCTTTTGATTATATGATGTATCACACATGATGTATTTAACTCTTCCCCACTCCGAGTGTAGACAGTCGAGAGTTTGTGGCTGCTGGAGGTGGTGCTCTCGTACATAGTCATCTGCTTATTTTCTTACATTTGTAGGAGAGGAGCTGCAGGGTCAAAGGGTACACTTACCATTTTTGGAAGTGAACTAACAGCGGCTGTAACAGTAAAGTATGTAGCTGCCCAGCTGTTTAATAAATAATTTATATGGTGTTTCCTGTGCACCAGGTCCTGGCACAGACACTTTACTGATGCCCACTGGTTCAACAGGTCCCAGCACAGACACTTTACTGATGGCTACTGGTTCAACGGGTCCCGACACAGACACTTTACTGATGGCCACTGGTTCAACAGGTCCTGACACAGACACTTTACTGATGCCCACTGGTTCAACAGGTCCTGACACAGACATTTTACTGATCCCCACTGGTTCAACAGGTCCAGACGCAGACACTTTACTGATGGCCACTGGTGCAATGGATCCCGACACAGACACTTTACTGATGGCCACTGGTTCAACGGGTTCTGACACAGATACTTTACTGATGGCCACTGGTTCAACCTTCATGATAACTCAGGGAGACCGATACCATAATTTATCCCCATTTTATAGATGGGGGGACTAAGAGAAGTGCAATGACTGGGACTTGAACCCAGATAACCTGACTCCAGAATCCAGGTGTTTAACCACTATGCTGCGTTCCCCTCTTGTGATGAGGCCCTTCAAAAGGAGCTAAATTCAGGGACAGAGGCAGTCATAATGGATGCATGGTGAGTGGCATGCAGGCGACTTTCCGGGCAAGGCTTGGCCAGCTGATTGAGCATGAAGAGCCCTGGACAAGAGGCTGGAGGCTGGCGGCGGCTGGGGCCGTGCTCTCGAGGCTGCGTTCATTTGGGTGCGGCCACCATCGCCTTGTGTCTACCCTTTGCGAAGAGGTGGGGAGGCAGCATGCAGCTTCCTCTTCCACTCTTCCTTCCTCCCTGCTGGTCTTCCTGCGTCAGCTGTCGTTTCAATTGGGATGGTTTCTTCCCCTTTAAGCCCCTTTGTGGAGAGACATTTTTCAAAAGCAGTTCTGACGAAGGGCCAGGTTTGGAGGAGAGGCCAGGACAGGGAACGTGGGTGGGTCGTTCCCTGGTAAATCGGGAAACGAGCCTTTGAAATGTGGGGCGCCTTTTGCCCAAGTTCAACAGCTGGGCTGTGCCAGGAGAAGATTATAGAGTGGCGAAAAGTGTCTGTATAACTTACCCGTTCTGAAGTCACTTCCCTCTTCTGACACTCACTCCCAATCTAAGAGGGGGCAGCTAGCCTGTGCTTTGGGATCCCTCTCCCCACCAGGGTCTGGGGCCGGGGGCTTGGTGGTTATGTGAAGATGGGCATCGTCGATGCAAGCCCTGGCCACGCCCCTTGAAGTGGCCTTCATCTTGCCACTTGCCACTTTGACAGAGGAGTCTCCAGTCAGGATTAGAGGAAGGCTTAGAAGCACATGTGGTGTGTGCAGCTGCTCACAGTGACCCCAGCCTCCTCTCTTCTGCCTCCCTGGCCTTGCTTTCTAGGCCAGAGGTGTGGGGTGGGGGTGGGGTATAGCCTGTCTTTACAGGGGGCACTGCCTGTTCCCCCCATTGAGGCTTCTAGCAGCCACCTGCCTGGGTTTTCTCAAGTCTGTCACCTAAGGTCAGAGGTCAGAGCTGGAGAGTAGAGTCCCATGTGGGGGTGTGGCACTGGGCTCTGGGGCACGCATTGTCATTTACAAGAATATATGGCCTTGTATTTGGCAAGGTTTTCCTTTTTTTTTAAGTTTATTTATTTTGTGAGAGAGAGAGAGAGAGAGAGAGAGAGAGAGAGCAGGGGAAGAGCAGAGAGGGAGGGAGAGAGAGAGAGAGGCCAAGCAGGTGAGTTCAAGCCTGACATCGGGCTCTGTGCTGACAGCTCAGAGCCTGGAGTCTGCTTTGGATTCTGTGTCTCCCTCTCTCTGCCCCTCCCGCACTCACACTTGTCTCTCTCTCTCTCTCAAAAATAAACATTTAAATATATATACACGTAATGTATATATATAAAAACATTAATATATATAATATATATACATTTTATATATTTTTTAATGTTTATTAAGAATATATGGCCTTGTATTTGGCAGCGTTTTCATATGGGTGAGGCAGATTCTCTCTAAATGAGCAGCTGTGGCGTAAATGAGCCCCACGCTTCGGGGAGGTATAAGTGGGTTTGTATGAACGCAGTATCTTTCCTAAGGCATTGCCTTATAGAGGCTGAGTTTGAAGAATTAAAATCAGTTGTAGGAGTGAATGGGGAAAATATTTGTAAACCCTATATCTGAAAAGGGACTTGTATCCAGAATATAGGAAAGAACTCTTACAACTCAATGATGAAAGACAACCCAATTAAAATATAGAGAAAGGATTTGAGTAGACAGTTCTCCAAAGAAGATATACAAATGGCCAATAAATACATAAAAAGATGCTCAACATCATTATTCATCAGGGAAATGCAAATGAAAACCACAGTGATATACCACAGCGCACCTACTGGGATGACTGTAATTAAAAAGGCCTGCCAAGTGCTGGTGAGGATATGGAGCAATTGGAGCCCTCATATGTTGCAGGTGGGAATGTAAAATGGTGCAGCTGGTTTGAAAGAGAGTTAATAATAGAGTTACCATATGATCCATCAATTCCACTCCTAGGTATTTACCGCAGAGAATTGAAAAGTTATATTCACATGGAAACTTGCAAGTGAATATTTTTTAGCATTATTCATAACAGCCAAACAGTGGGAACAATCAGCATGGCCATAAACAGGTGAACGGATAAACAAAATGTGCTGTAGCCATATGATGATTATTCAGCCATAAGAAGGGAGGAAGCACTGGGGTGCCTGGGTGGCTCAGTTGGTTAAGCATCGGACTCTTGATTATGGCGTGAGTTCGAGCCCTGGGTCAGGCTCTGTGCTGATGGTGCAGACCCTGCTTGGGATTTTCTATCAAAATAAATAGTTTTTAAAAATTATTTTAAAAAAGAGAGGAGATGAAGTCTTGATACATGCTACAACATGCATCACTCCTGAAAACATGCTGCCTTTAAAAAGCCAATCAGAAAAGACCATGCAGCTTATGATCCCATGTCCAGTGTAGGCAAATCCATAGAAACTGAAAGTAGTTGCCCAGGGCTTAGGGGTTTAGGGCAGGGTGGGGAGTGAGTGCTAGTAGGCACGGGTTTCCTTTGAGGATGATAAAAATGTTCTAAACTTGATTGTGGTGCTGGCTGCACAGCCCTGTGAATCTACTAAAAGCCATTGAGTTGTACACTTTATTTTTTTTTTAGTGTTTAATTAATTTATTTTTTGAGAGAGAGAAAGAGACAGAGCATGAGCAGGGGAGGGGCAGAGAGACAGGGAGACACAGAATTTGAAGCAGGCTCCGGGCTCGGAGCTGTCAGCACAGAGCCCGACGCGGGGCTCGAACTCACAAACCGCGAGATCATGACCTGAGCGGAAGTCGGACGCTCAACCGACTGAGCCACCCAGGCGCCCCTGAGTTGTACACTTTAGATGCGTGAATTATATGGTATGCCAATTGTATCTCAGTAGAGTTGCTCTTTTACAATTCAGCTCTGGCGAAACTGTTGTAGAAGAGAGAATTCTGTGAAGTGAAATCCTCTTTTCCTTTGCAGCCGCATTAGCAATACGTGGTATGATGTCAATTTCAAGGACATAGGTGTGAACTGTATGAATATCACCACGACAGAGTGTGACTTCACCCCAAAAGGCAACTCAGTCCTTTGGCTACTGGAATCGGAGATCTTCTTACGTGTTCGAGCTAAGGTAGAAGACCTGGTTTCTCCATGGCTGACAGTGCCTTCCTTCCGGTACTGTTGGAATGGTAAGAGAACTTGACCGTGGAACTTCCTTTATCATTTCCAGGCTTTCTTCACTTTCCTCTTCACTGAGCACTATTGACTCCATGCACCTCAGTCTTGCCCCTCGCCCCCACATAGCCAGCAAACAGGTGGATATGATGGTCAAGTCCAAGTACTGACCATGGAAGCCGATGCTAGAGAGTGTGATTTACTACCAGGCCAGGGGCTGACAAACTACACAGCCTGTGGGCCACGGCCAGCCCACCAGCTTGTTGTTGTAAATAAAGTTTTATTGGAACACAGTGTCGCCATCTTTTAATAATATATGGTCTGTGGATGCCTTCAAGCTACAGCATAGAATTGAATAGTGAATAGTTGCAACAGAGGTTTTCTGGCCCGCAAAGCCTAAATTTACTCTGGCACTTTACTGAAAAAGTTTGCTGACCTCTGGGCTGGATAGGATACTAGTATATTGGCTTCACTGATCACACTTAACTCTGCTGGCACAACTTCCTTTATGTTCAAAGAAGACTTTAATTCAGCCTTGAACAGTACCTGGCACATAGTGGATATTCAGGAAAGCTTGGTTGAATGATTGAGTGAACAAATGTGCTTCCAGACATTGGAAGGGAGCGTAAGAAAATGACCAGATAGTAGTTTGTACATCTGCTCCATCCATGATTCACATGGTCAGTTGTGCCCCGTGTTTCTTCAGTGTTTATGGTTTATGCAAACATAAACTATGGGATCCTGATTCAAACAAACGAAACAGACGAATAAGACCAGTGAGGAAATGTGGTCACTGTCTAGCTATTTGATGATCTACTTAAGCAGTTATTGTTCATTTATCTTAGGGATTATAATAATATTTTATGTTTTTAAAGGGGGGTGGTGGTGTCCTATCTTTTAGAGACCCATACTGGAGTATTTTCACATGAAATGATGTGATGTTGGAGATTTGTTCATAATAATTCGGAGAGTAGGAGGCTAAGGGCAAGGTAGATGTGCACGCGGGCAACAAAATTGGCTGTTGACCTGACGGTTGATCAAAGTTGGGTGATGAGTACATGAGTTTTCGTTACGACCTTCCCTTACTTTCTACATGTTTGAAATGTTCTGAGATAGGAAGCTAAGGGGAAAAAAAGTCAACGGTGTGTGCTAGATGATGCAGGGATGGAAAGAGAAGACAGTGGGATCCCTGCCAGCTGATCATCTGCTGTGGACAAGTCATTTGTCCTTGAGTAGAAAACCAGCACACATTTGAGCTATAAAATGTCATGTAAGTGGGTATTAGTTAAAAAGAAAAAAGGAGGAAGAAAAGAAAAGAAGGAAGGAAGAAAGAAAAGAAAGAAAGAGAAAGAAAAAGAAAGGAAGGAAGGAAAGAAAAAAAAGAAAGGAAGGAAGAAAAAGGAAGGAAGGGGGGAGGGAGGAAAGGAAGGAAGGAAGGAAGGAAGGAAGGAAGGAGAGAGACAGACTAGTGGTGGTTACTGGCCATGCCCAGGAGAGGAATGTGAATAGAAGCAAGACCCTTGTGAAAGTCCTTGGTCCCAGGCTGCGCTCTGTCCTCCGAGCCCTGTCCTCCGAGCCCGTACTGGGGAGCAGTGCCCCCAGGTGGTTACCAGCTGGGTTGTCATCCTCTGCCCGTGGCTTGTAAAGACCTCCTCGGGCCCCATCGCTGTGTCCACCACTCGTGCCCTGGGGATGGATAACCAACAGGAAGATGCTTTACCGAGCGTTTGGCGGGGGAGGGGGAGATGGCTGCAGGGGGCGGGCTGTAGCCTCACGCAGACCCAGGTTCAGATCCCGGCTCTTCGGCTTACTCCTTGTGACTCTGGGCAAGTACAGTCACTCCCAGCCTTCTGTTCCCCTTCTGGGAAACGAGGGTAACCTGCTGTGGTTGGCTACACGGACCTATGGGGACACATGTGGTAAAGTCCACGTGGCCCGGTTTACAGTCCTAGCTTAGTGCATGGAAATTGTTACCCTCAGGTAACAGACTTACTTCCATGTGCCGAGAGAAGGCAGATTGCTTCCCCCTCAAGAGACAGGATTATCAGCTCGGCACCAGATTCCAGACCCAGGACTCTCAGAAGGGCATGTCTCTTGGCGCTGACCTTCCAGAGGATTAAGTGACTGGTCACGGCTGGTGCTCTGGCTTCCAGGCCCACCTCCCATGCGTAAGTCACAGAAAATTCTAGAGAGTATGCCGTACCGAGGTGAGAGGCGTGCAGCAGGCGGCTAGGGCCTGCGGGTCAGTGCCTTCTCATGCTCCAGCCGCTTGACCGTGAAAGGGACACTTGACAACGCATATGCCAGCGTCTCTGAGCAGGTTTAACAAATGCTTTTGGTCACTTGCGGCCAATCCACTAACGATGTTCCTGCTGGCGATGGGCCAGGCTCGCCCCCTGCCCCTCCCCGCCCCCGCCGCCCTGAACAAATGAGATCAGAGGGCACAGGTGCAAACCCTGCAGGGACCAGTTACTTTTGCACCGAGAAGGGCGGCCAAACCAGATGCCTAAGCCTCGCCAACCCGGGAGAGCCCCGGGAAGAGTGTGGAAGCATAAGAGAAATCCTCCAAACTACAGTGAACGCATGACTGCTCACCATGATGCCATCGTCCGCGTGTGTAAACGGTGCAGAAACAGGCCTCTGAGAACTCATGCGGCCTCAGGGTGCCTGGGTGGCTCAGTTGGTTAAGCTTCAGCTCAGGTCATGATCGCACGGTCAGTGAGTTCGAGCCCCGCATCGGGCTCTGTGCTGACCGCTCAGAGCCTGGAGTCTGCTTCAGATTCTGTGCCTCCCTCTCTCTTTGCTCCTCCCCCGCTCATGCTCTGTCTCTCAAAAATGAATAAATGTTTAAAAAGATTTAAAAAAAAAAAAAAAGAAAGAAAAGAACCCATGCAGCCTGGCCTATACTTTGATCCGAGTTCCTCTGGTTAATTATACACTTTAAGTGCCTACTTGAGAAATGTTGTAACCTTTAATGTACAGCACTTAGTGAGTTTCTGTCCTTGGCTGTCATGGGAACTATAGGCAAAGCTGTAACGAATAGACTTACTGTAGGACTAGTTCTCTGTTACTATATTTGAACATAATGTCACAATAAGCAAGGACACCTGCCTTCAAAGGTTTGGAAGGAACACTCTTGTTCATTTGTAAAGAGACTCTCAGAATGTGTATTAAGTAACTATACCAAGTATATAGGTAGTAGGTAAGGACTAACAAAATCCCTTCCCCCTCTGCATGAAAATTTGACCTTTGGTTAACCTTCCAGCTGTTTCTCTGGAAAGCGGATAAAGGTGGCACGTCAACTGTGATCCTTGGCAGCATCGCCTATGGCGAACTGAGCCCTGAGGGATAAACTGGATCTCCCTGGGGACACATCCTAACTACCTCCTAGGGCAGCCGTGTCCGTGGCCGAGTGCAGCGATTTTTGTAACTGTGCACGTCCCTGGTGGGGACCCTGGAAACTATCCTTGCAGAGTTATTGTAAGAGATATTGTCTCTTGCGCCTATTAACCTGGGAGGTTCCCGTACTTGCCTGTTGTGGGTCTTTCTCTTTGCACGGAAGCTGTGTCCTTGGGGGGCCAGAGAGACCTGCTCTGGGCCTCCAGGTAGATGATTGCAAAGGACCCCTCCCTCCGCTGAGGACAAGAAAGCCCTGACGCTCCTCTGTGGCCCTGCTGGGCCTCCTACCCCGTAGCCTTCCAAGTAAAGCGTGTGCCCGGAGCAGTCTCTGGTAGTCTTATGTGCCTGGATGCAATTTGATGCATAAATGCAATAAGATGTGATCTTATTGCGTTTATAAATACATGTATGTGTGTGCACACACACTGTGCATATAACATTATATATTTTTAATTTTTTGTGTGTGTTTATTTTTGAGACAGAGAGAGACAGAGCACAAGCAGGGGAGGGGCAGAGAGAGAGGGAGACACAGAATCCGAAGCAGGCTCCAGGTTCCCAGCTGCCAGCACAGAGCCCGACGCTGGGCTCGAACGCATCAATTGTGAGATTGTGACCTGAGCCAAAGTCGGATGCTCAACCAACTGATCCATGCAGGCGCCCCTAAAATTATATATTGTGTGATTTATAAAACATACATATATGCTATATGCATGTATGTGTGTGTGTATATATACATATATATACACACACACATACCTATTTTTGCTTTTCTTTGTCATTCTATTTCAGTAACCATTGGGCCTCCCGAAAACATTTGGGTGACACCAGGAGAAGGCTCCCTTATCGTCAGGTTCTCCTCTCCCTTTGACATCCATGCCCCCTCGATCCATTTTTTGTATTATGTCCATTACTGGGAAAAGGCAGGAATCCAACAGGTAAGAGCGTTTTCTCCTTTGTTTTTATTTTCTTTCCTTTGGACTTCCTGATACAGCAAAAGAAAGTAAACTTTAAAATGGACAAGGGGGCGCCTGGGTGGCTCAGTCGTTTGAGTGTCTCAATTAGGCTCAGGTCATGATCCCAGGGTCATGGGATCGGGCCCTGCATTGGGCTCTGTGCTGAGCATGGAGCCTGCTTGAAATTCTCTCTCTCTTTCACTCTACCCCTCTCCCCTGCTCTCGCAAGCTCTCTCCCTCTCTGTAATAAGAAAATAATAATAATAATAATGAATGGACAAGGAGGACAGAGCACGCCAGCATTGCCTTAGAGTCTGAGCCCCGAACCAGTTTTAATCTTTCTCTCTAGACCTGGGATTTCTGCCCCCTGTGCGAGCCTTCCCTTCTACTGGGTGGATCTGAAGGGCCCCTCTCTTCCTGACAGCATGCCATTCCTGTTGTCCGGGGTGCTCACGGTGCTTTGTGGCCCTGTAAAGCTCAGAGAAGGTTCTAGAGGGCCCATTTCTCCAACAAGGAATCCACCACTGCAGTCTGCAAGGTTTATATAAATTCCTCCAGTTTGAATGATTTGCAAAGACAGCACATGTGACCAGGCGAAAAGTCTTCTGGGAGGAGAGAGGGAGTTCTAGGGAGAAAGACAGAGGATGTGAGAAGGCTTGGGTTGGCTGGAGACCTGCAAGTTGCCGGGGTCTGTCGGAAATGCAGGCCATGTGAGGAGGGGCTGTGGCAGGCAGTGCACCTGGCGAAGCTGGGTCAGACCAGCAGAGCCTGTCAGCCTTCCACAGTATGAGGACACATGATGGCCTCAGAGCGTCCGCAGTGCCTAGTCATCCGAGCTGCATGTCATGAGGTTTTATCATCTGTGTAAACTAAATGTCATGGTTTTCTAAGTTCAACATTGTAACTTTGTTTTGTTTTCCAGTTTTATTGGGATATAATTGACATTCATAACTGTAGAAGTTTAAGCAGCATAATGACTTCCATATTGTGAAACAATTATAGTGTTTTATTGACTTATTTATTTGTAATATTTATTTTTGAGAGCACGAGCGCATGCAAATGGGGGAGGGGCAGAGAGAGAGGGAGACACAGAATCCGAAGCAGGCCCCAGGCTCTGAGCTGTCAGCACGGAGCCCGACATGGGGCCCAAACCTGCGAACCGCGAGATCATGACCTGAGCCGAAGTCGGACGCTCAACCGACGGAGCCACCTGGGCACCCCAATTATAGTGTTTTATAAAGAGCTTGTGTTTATCGAGGCCTTTCTTTATGTTGGGCACTGGGCCCGACATTTTAGATACATCATCTCATTCGGTCTTCGTACCAAGCTGTGTCACAGAGAAGGAAACCAGGTGGTTAAGTAACTTGCTCAAGGTCAGCAGCTGACAGCTAGCACATCAGTGCAGAGACATTCTGGCCCCAGGGTCCATGCTCTGCAGTTTTTCTCTGACATAGTTTACAAATTTGCACTTTCTCCTCGTTTCTTTATGGTGAGTCTAAAAACATGGAGGCAGGCAAAACTCACTGAAGAATAGACTCAACATTTGGGAGAAAAGGAAATAGTCATTTCCCCAAATCAGAGATCAAAGTCTGGTCAACTGGTATAGAGAAGGCCTGGAAGATTCCAGAAGGGATTCCCCTGTTCCGCTATCAACTAGAGCAGCTATACTTTGGCCTTCTATGAACAAAAGATTGTAGGGCTCAAATAATTCTGAAAGCCACCGAAGTATCTCCATTCCAGCTGTGAGTCTGTGTCAGGGGTCCCCAAGACCAGCCCCTAGATTTGCTTGAAGGACCCATGGGACTTGGCATATAGTTGTCCTCATGGCTATGGCTTATTACAAAAGGACACAGGGCAAAGCCAGCAAAGGGCAGAGGTACATGGGCCAAAGTCCAGAGAATTCCAGACACAGGCTTCCAAGACTCCTCTCCCAATAGACCCACCCAGGACACAATTACTCCAATGACAAGCTGTGGCAACGTGTGTAATGCTGTCTAGTAGAGAATCTTATCAGAGACTCGGTGCCCAGGGCTTTCATTGATTATATAGGCCTCTTCCCCCTAGCACATATCAACATTCCAGACTCCTAGAAGGAGAGCAGGTGTTCAGCATAAAAAACATTGTAGGTATGATAAACTGCTAATATTAGCGAATGGCGGGGACACTCCTCGATTCCAAGTTCCCAGATACTAGCATCGTTAGTTACTCTTGCAAGCAGGCCTTCCAAGGACGGGACGGTCTCTGTAGTCTGTGATTCTAAGTTTTAGAAATGCCAACTGGCAGTGGAAATAATCCCCAAAAGAAGTTTTGTCCTTAAAATTGCTTTCTGTCGCATCATGAGCGAAAATTTTTCTCCTCTGCCCTGGCAGTCCATCACCATTAAACAGAAGGAAAACAAAATCATCTATGATCCTACAATTCATAAGTAATGTGATGACTTTATATTTTTCAAAATAAGATCTTCTGTATACTGTTGAATGATTGCCTTTCTTCAGTCATTACTACAGCAGCTTCATCTACATGGTATTGAACATAGGTAATACCACCATTTCAAATGACTCTAGTGTTTTCTACTATATCTCAAAATAGGAAAGCAGTCCCTCATAAAAAATCCTATGTTGCCATTGTATATCGTTTCCCCATTTCCCTGTGGAACAATGTCAGCTTTGTCCAGGAGGAGCGAGAAGCCACTGACTAGAGGGATCCATGTGGGGAGTTAGCGAGGCCCGAGAAGGCAGCAGCAGGGATGTGGGGAGGAGACAGAATCCTCAAGAATCTGGGATCCTGCCGTTTCCTGATTACATAACTCACTAAGGTAACTTTGACCAAAACTCTGTAAGAGGAATCAGGACGTTTCAGCTAAAACTAGAAGCAGGGACATTATTTCCTGGGATGATTTATTGTCTGCATTTGTTGACTAACGTGAAGTATCTAGAATATATTAACCGTGAAATGCAAAATAGTGATTTTAAAGTAAACACACTGGGCATTTAAGCAATTTTACTTTATTCTATTCTATTCTATTCTAAGAGAAAAAGAGAGAAAGGTGGGGGGCAGAGAGAGAGAGAGAGGGAGAAAGCAGGCTCTATACCCAGTGCAGGGACCAATGTGGGGCTCGATCCTATGACCCTGAAATCATGACCTGAGCCAAAGTTGATCAGAAGCTCACCTGACTGAGCCACCCAGGTGCCCCCCGATCTAAGCAATGTTAAAGGAGAAAATTTCATCCCAGAAATTGGGACTTGGCCAAATTCCAGTGTCCGACGCTCCGTTTTTGCAGTGGGCCCCCTCCGAGGCCTGAGAGCCAGAAACACAGCTCGGAAGCCACTGGCATCTTTGTTCACACAGCTCACCAGTTTTCACATATAAAATTTGTCCCCTGCAAGCCAGTGACTCTTTAAAAACAGAATCTCTTGAGGCACCTGGGTGGCTCAGTGAGTTTAGTGTCAGACTCTTGGTTTTGGCTCAGGTCATGATCTCAAGGTTCATGAGTTTTCAAGCCCTGCGTTGGGCTCTGCACTGACAGTGCGGAGCCTGCTTGGGATTCTCTGTCTCTCTCTCTCGTTCTCTCTCCCTCTCTGCCCCTCCTCTGCTCACGCTCTCTCTCAAAATAAACTTTAAAAATTTTAAAGCAAAACAAAACAAAACAGAATCTCTCTATTCTTTGGTTATTGTGTTTGCTGTGAATTTGGGGGCATGTTGGAAAATCTAAGAGTTCTCTGCTATCTCTGTTTGGGTAATTCACATTTGTGCTTCTTGGTGTTTTTGCCATAGGTTAAAGGCCCTTTCAGGAGCACCTCCATTGTGCTGAATGATTTGAAACCCTTAAGAGAATACTGTTTACAAGTCAAAGCACATCTGGTTTGTCAAAACCTAAACGTCTTTAGAGCCGGATCTTTAAGCAACGTATCTTGCTACCAGACAACGATGGACGGTAACATACCTTCTTATGTCCTCTCTGAGCTGGGAAAAAGAATACTCCCCAAGTAGTGAAACCGGGGGTGGCTTGTTAGGTGGAGAGTGAAGGGCGGTAGGAGTGGGGAGACCCAGAGAGAGGGGGTGAGAAGCGAGCACATAAGTGTAGGTAAAACAAGTTCGTGCCGAGATCTACCATAATAACACCACCAGACAGCGAACCCCGCTTTATTTTAGGATTGCTTTGCCCAGTTATTCATTTAAGCACATGAGGCTGGGTGGAGAGGGGGCGGTATCTGCCCATTTCACTAGAAACGGACTTTTTAAGCACTTGGCAGGTGAGAAATTACCGACGTTTGTATCATTTGTGGAATGGGCCTCTTGTTTACTTCCACGTCATCTTTTTAGCCACCACCAAACTCCAGCAAGTCATCATGATTGCTGTGGGACTCTTTCTGTTCCTGTCGCTGCTGGCGGGGGCCTGTTTCTTCCTGGTCCTGAAATACAAAGGCCTGGTGAAATACTGGTTTCACTCTCCACCAAGCATCCCATTACAAATAGAAGAGGTATGTGTGCACACACCCAGTGGGTGACATGTCAGCACCCCACAGCCCCCTGGTCATACTTAAGAGTACAGCAGTGGACAAAGCCACGGGCACAGGGATTTGAATTAAACGTGGTGCAGGGTTATTTGTACACCCATGTTCATAGCAGCATTATTCGAAACAACCAAACGGTGGAGCCAACCTAAGTTTCTGTCAGTGGAGAAAATGGATCAACAACCTGTGATATAGCCATACAACGGAATAGTATGCAGCTGTAAAAAGGAAGGAGATTCTGCCGCATGCTACAACATGGATGAACCTTGAGGATAGTATGCTAGGTGAACTAACCAGTCACAGAAAAGACAAACACCGTATGATTCCACTTACATAAGGTCCTCTGAGGACTCAAATTCAGGGAGACTGAAAGTAGAGTGGTGGTGGCCAGGGTGTGGGTGGGGAGGGGAAAGTGGGGAGTTAGTGTTTAATAGGTACAGAGTTTTAGTTTTGCAAACTAAAAACAAGCCTTGGACATGGTGGTGAGGATTGTACAACAGGGTGAATGGATTTTATGCCAGTGAGCTGTATGCATAAAAAATAGTTAAGATGTAAATCCTCTGTTACTTGTATTTTACCACAATTTAACACCTTTTTTTTTTTTTTAATGGTGTGAGGTTGAAAAAGGTGGTCTGGTCTGGCGAGGCCAAGTTTGCCTATAGCAGCACATCAGACCTGTGCCTTTTGGAGAAAACCCCCAGGAGGACTGGAAGAAGATGGGAAGGCAGTAAAGACAGGGATTGAGGGCACAGGCTGCGGGGCAGATGTGCGCACTTAGGAGGATTCTAGAGGAAAAGCACCCAGGGCTGTGCGGACAGAACTTTGAGTCCCAAGAGCTCACTGGATGTTACTGGTGTTTTTGAAAGGCCTGAGGAAGAAGAGTGGACTGGTTCTCGTGAGCAGTTGATTTCCTGCATGGCCCCACCACCCACCCTGAGGCTCCCTGAGGGGGCCAAGCCCCTCCCCCAACCCCCCCGAGAACACCAGGGGGACACGCTTAGGGTCAGAAGCGAGCTGTTAGAAGACTGTTTAAAGATATTTGCTTCTGGAGATTTATTAGCCGTCAACTTGGGGTAAAGGGACCAGAAACAGAATCTTACTGTGTCACATCTAGTAGAAATAGGTATTAGATATGGTCCAAGTCTGTAGAGAAACAGTAGTGCTTCTAGAAGGAGCTGTAGTCCCTTGTTAGCCTTCATCTGTCACGAGGTATTTAAAGTACACAGACATGGTACGAATTACATGTTACGTTCCCTACTAGAACCTCCATACAGATGCTGCATGATTCCACTTACGTGAGGCATCTAGAATAGTCCACCTCACAGAAGCTGGAATAGAATGGTGGTTGCCAGGGGCTGGGGGAGGGGGGCACAGGAAGTCACTGTTCAAAAGTACAAAGTTCCAGTCAGGCAAGAGGAGTAAGTTCTGGAGATCTGCTGTACATTATCCTGCCTGTAATTCGTACTGTATTGTACACTTAAAACTGTGTTACGAGAGTAGAACTCATGTTGAGTGTTCATCACACACATGCGTGCGCGCGCACACACACACACAAACCCAGCGTTTCCCCGTGGTTAGTACTTTCACAAAATAACGGACCCTCAAGGGGTCTCAGAATCTTCCCTGCATTCATTTCTCTCTCACAGTAGAGCCACCAGCATGACCCCGGGTGAAGTTGTCCCTTTGGGGAGTGGATCTAAAACAGAGAGGCTTTGAGTTTACTTTCCTGGGAAAGTGTGAAAAGTCTATCAAAGGGCCCTGAAGTTACACGAGAATCGTGAACCAGTTTCACTTGTGTTTTGGGGGTTTCACAAGTGTATGTGATTCGTTTACGTTACTCTCATCCTTAGTCAGCGCTCAGCTCCCCGCGTGTTCCGGTGTCTCTGGGGACAGATGTCTCGGTTGCTCAGCGCTAAAGCGGAGGCTCAGCCTAGAGCGGAGGTGGGAGGGAAGGGGCAGGTGGGCCGCCATGAAACAGCTCCGTGCCTTGAGGTCCCCCACTGCCTCACCCCTGCCCGCGAGGCCACACTGACCATTCTGCTGCTTGGTGCGTGTTGTGTGAGCTGGAAGTGACCAGAAGGTGGAGGGGCTGAGGAAAGCGTTGGCGAATTTCTCCCATTTTCCCCACCGCCTCCTCCTTCACCGGAAAGTTAAGTCCCAGAGACATTTCAGGGAGAACAGTCCCCAAGCCTGCACCAAGTGCAGCAAGTCAGAGCGTGCTTTTCCCCAGTTACGGCATGACCTTGGTGGGCCCTCGGATTCGTGTTCAGGTTATTAATGACGTGAGGGGTGAGGGGTACACTCGTTTTAGAAGCTGTTTCCGTGGTGGTCAGGACAGGAAGCCCTCCCTGAGGAAGATAGGACTGTGCCAAGTAAATGTGAAGTAGAAAGTCCGGTATTTTGAGCGCATGAACTAATTACAGTGTTGTTTTTTGTTTTCAAGTATTTAAAGGACCCGACTCAGCCTATCTTAGAGGCCCTGGACAAGGACAGCTCGCCAAAGGACGATGCCTGGGACTCTGTGTCCATCGTTTCGTTTTCAGAGAAGGAGCAAGAAGATGTTCTCCAAAGTGCTTCGAACCAAAGCGCTGGTCCAGCGCAGCAGCCTGGGGGATGAGGGCTCTGAGCCGACAGCGCAGCTGATGTTCACGTCGGGACTTCGCAGGGCCCAGCACTCCATGCTCCTGCCCCGCCAAGGCCCGTTGGTGCCTGGGCAGACGTCATGGGTCTCGTGGGGGAGACAAGCTTTTGTTTTCTTCTCTAGAGTTTTCTAATCATACAAGTTTCCAAAATGATTCTACAGAGATAGCCCAGAATAGTGAAGACTTCTCTTAAACACTAAAAAGACACATAATTGTTAGCCAGACGGCTCTGAGATTTTGTTCATCCTCAGGGAGGACACCGGGTCCTCTCCTTGACTCTGGCGAGTGGGCTGCGGCCCCCCCCAGGCAGGTCACGTAACCTGTCCCAGGCTGTCCCAACGAGGGACATCGAGTGACCCTTCTCCATATCCAGTCTCCCGCCTTAAAATGTGATT
Source organism: Cryptoprocta ferox (assembly GCA_028646485.1). NCBI lineage: Eukaryota > Metazoa > Chordata > Mammalia > Carnivora > Eupleridae > Cryptoprocta > Cryptoprocta ferox. The sequence goes on along the minus strand of CM053573.1, from coordinate 11,080,486 downwards.
AGTCCTGTAAATATTTCCCTGGTAATTTAAGCCTTTTTTTTTTTCAAGCTAGGAATAAAAGACTTTAACTTTTTAAAAGTCAAAGTGAAGTTTCTGTTCTCTATTTCACCTTCTTTATTTTGGCCTATTTTCTGCAAAGTTTTAACTTTTTAAAAATTACTGTAAGTTTTTGTTTTCTTAAGTAATACCCAGTAGAGCTACTGAGGCCTCACGGACCCTCAGCGAGAACGCTTTACGCGTGTCACGTGATTCCTTAGGCACAGATAAAGGGCACTTTCAGAAGCCACATTAGCATTTCACTCATGAGGAGTCATATATTGACCGAGGCCTGTAGGCAGTAAAGAGAATTTGCTAATGGACAACAGTGATACCGGCTGGGCACACACATCTGATTACATAAGTATTGACAGGTTTTTTTGTTCCAAGGATACGGATTAAAAAATCCATTTATATGACTTATTGCATTTAGGAAATGAATGTGCAGCTTCACATCCCCTCCCCCAACACACACGCAAAGGGATAAGTTGCCGTAAGGTCGGCTTTACCCAGAAACCCTACTGGCGGCCTAACCTCGCTGGGAAGGAGAGACGCTGACTGTAGGAGTAGGAAGCTTCCAGCACTAATTGATGGGACCACCGTCCATCTCTTATTTGGGGCCTGTGCCACTGGGAAACATTGGCTCTCAGGCTTTCTGACCAAGCACTGTGAACGTTGGGCACTGTGAACGTTGCTGCCCAGAGCGGCGAGAGAGAAAAGGACCTCCATCCACAGCCCCCACACCACGCAAGTCCTCTTGGGAGAGATCCGCATTATCTCTTAGGGACGGGCAGGTAGATGGAGACTGTGAACACCCACCTCGGATCATTTAGGGGATTTAAGATCGAAGAGCTTCCTCTGCTGGACCGTGGGGTGAATCCCTGTGAGGGTAGGAGGATGTAGCAGAAAGCAGGCTAAGCGTTTGAGGCCAGCAGAAAGGGGGGCAGATCAATTCGGCTGGAAAGTAAGCTCATAAATGCCACCCTGTGTAAAAGGGAGTTAGTGACAGCTAGTCAGGGGCCAGCAGCCTGGCTGTGAGGACCAGATTCTGCTAAGGCTGAACTTGGCCTCAGGGCAGGATCGGTGGAGCACCCTGGACCAGGTCCCTGTGGTTGAGGCCCAGAGGCCCTTCTTAGTTGAAGGCAGCAGCTTATGTTAGTGACGGACTCAGAGCCCAAACTCAGAGGCAGTACTCTGGGGCCAGGCTCGCCGATGTATCGCGTTATAGGGGAGAGAGAGGACACCAGTAACACCAAACTGGCTTCCCCAGGACTCCAAACGCGCTGCCCCTCTTGACCGTCCTAACTTGGTAAGCGTCCCGAGGAGGTATGGGACTGGGGAGAAAGGACGAGAGTTATTTGAGTAAGATTCCCGTTTTTTATACATCTTCCAAAACAACACGCCTGGTGCTACTTTGTAAAATAAATGGCTAATCAGTGAAATTAATACTCATACTAACTTGGCACTTTACTGTCTAGTCAAGCTAAGTACATAACCATAAAATATTTGGGTCAGAAGCGATCTTATAAATCATTTCTAACAGGGCAAACTGCAGCCCATGCACCAGGTCCATTTGTGTGGTCTGTAGGCTAAGAATCGTTTGTACATCTTTAAATGGCTGGAGAGGGGGGGCGCCTGGCTGGCTCGGTCAGTTAAGTGTCTGACTCTTGATTTCAGCTCAGGTCGTGATCTTACAGTTTGTGGGATGGAGCCCAGCATCAGGAGCCCTGCTTGGGATTCTCTCTCCCCCTCTCGCTCTGCCCTTCCCCTGCTCATGCTCTTTCTCCCTCTCTCTCAAAATAAGTAAACTTAAAACAATGGTTGGGAAAAAATCAAAAGAATAGTACCTGATCACACATGAAAAGTATATGAAATTTAAATTTCAGTGTCCATAAATGAACTTTTACTGGAATCCTGTGATGTTCATTCATTTATGCACCAACTCTGGCTACTTTTGCCCTGCACGGCAGAACTGAGTAGTTGCAACAGAGGCTGAATGCTTACAAAGCCTAAAACATTTACTGCTTGGCCCTTTCCTGTGAGAGTTTGATGACCCTTGATCTAAACGATGAAGTGCTTGTTGTTCTGGAGAAAACACACCCATCCCCAGTATATAAATGTATACTAAGTCCCTGCAAGATGCCATTTGACACTGAGAGTCTCTTATTCTGGGGTCACGTATAGGAGAGGAGATATTTAATTCTTGCATGTATCCCATAAAGCATGTTATGCACCTCGTACTAGGGAAGGCTGGATGCAGAGTGTAGGAGTATGCAGACCAGTGGAGGAGAATGGGCCTTACACCAAGAATGGCGCACCCAGAGATGACGGATTAGTTGGATCAAGGCCACCTCTAGCCTCTACGGTACCTTTGTGTGAATTAAACACCCGACCTTTGAGCCATTTTGCTTTCAAGTGCCACGAATTTTCTACCTACCGAGCTTCTGTTCCTGGGTGGTGAATAGCGCCCCCTGGGGGTCCCACAGTGCTCAGCCCACAGATGGTTGTTAGGAGGCCCCCGTTATACTGGATGGTGCTGAGGCCCATGGGCATGGGGGTGGGGAGGGGAGACCCTTCCGGGGCAGGAGTTGGAGGCAGGGTAGGGCAGATGAAGACGACTTTCTCTGTATCTGCAGGATACCGGCTGATGCGCTGGAGAAATGGCTACTGCCTTGTGACTCAGAAACGTCCAGTGCAGAGGACAGCTCCGTCCCTAGCTGATGCTTGGCGCATCTGCCTTTATGACCTTTATTTCACTTACAATCACTTATTTCCACCGATAGTGGTCTTTTTTTAATGTTTATTTATTTTGAGAGAGAGAGAGGGAGCACAAGCAGGGGAGTGGCACAGAGAGAAGGAGAGAGAGAATCCCAAGCAGGCACCTCGCAGGCAGCACGTGGAGTGCAAGGCAGGGCTCAGTCCCACAAACCGTGAGATCATGACCTGAGCCGAAATCAAGAGCGAGACGCCTAACTGACCGAGCCACCCAGGCGCCCTGCTAGTTTTGCCCTGAACTTTCAGCTACTGGAAAACAACTACCCATCTCTTCGAGGAACCCCCAGGGTCCTCCCAAAATCAATTTGCTATATGCCCAAAAGCCTGAATTTTAGATGAGAACAGGGAACACAGTGAAAGTGATTCCTTCTTCCTAGCTTCCAGCTGTGGTGACAGATGACAGCTGGCTCCCCCAGAGGGCATGACCCGGGCCCTTGCAGCAGCATGTGGCCCGGGACAGGGCTCCGGTCAGTGCTGGCTGTTCGAGAAATTGCCTGTAAGTCTGAAGCGAGTTCAATAAATTAATCTCTAAATTCACAACTTTTGGAATGGAGGTAAATACACCTAACATCATCCTGAACTACTTCTTGGCACTTGGAATAGATTCTCCCAAATCCAGGACCCGGTGCTCTCTGTATGACCCGTGAGGGTCTGGAAGGCTTGCCCTGCCCCGCCACACCTACTTGTAGAAATTTAAAATATCTGGAAGAGGCACGGATTATCATCTGCAAACCCTATGTAAATGACATAAGCGTGTTAAAACTGCTATAAAAAAATAAGCATGGGCAGACTCGAAACAAAACAAAAACCAACATGCTCCAGACTGTTTTTTTCTCTCAGGTGGCACACCGCCCAGTGCCAAGAGGCTAAAAAAAGCCACTGAATTAGGAAGGAAACGTCCCTTTGGGCAAAGCCATCTGGGAGAGATAAGGGCCCGCACTATGATTTTGTTTTGTTTTAGTTTTTTAGAGAAAGAGAGTGAGTGGGGCAGAGGGAGAGGGAGAGAGAGAATTGTAAGCCAACTCCATGCTCAGGGGGGAGCCTGACGTGGGGCTCGATCCCACCCCCCCTGGAATCATGACCTGAGCAGAAATCGAGTTGCTCAACCGACTGAGCCACCCAGGCGCCACGGACCCGCATTTATTGGGCGCTTACGGCTTGCAGGCACTGTGTTGGCCACTTGCTTGTGTCCATTCTCAAACAGCACTTAACAGACAGGAAAATAGTCTTGGGGTCACAGAGCTAAAATGTGGTAGGGCCAGATTCAGGGAGAAGTAAACTAACCTAAATGTAAATGAATAGTTCCCGAAGGACCCCAACTCCAAACCCAGAAATCTCTAGCAACTAGGTCACTTTAAAGACTCTCCCTCCTATCTCCATCCTCACCATTGTTATTCTCCATGTCAGGCTGGCCACCGGCCATTCCCAAGGCCACCACACCCACACCTGAGCTGCCCTCTGTTTTTGTTAACTTCCTGCATTCAGTCTCTTCTTCTAAATCCACCGTTGCAGCCGTTTCCCCAAATTTTATTTCTCAAAGTCTTCTAGGAAGCAAATTTGCAAGTCTCAAGTATGGAAAACACCATAGAATTGAGACCTCCCTCCTAAAAACGCACAATGCACATTTTATAAGAAGCTCTTGGCGTGCCTCAGTCGGTTAAGTGTCCGATTTCCGCTCAAGTCACCATCTCGCGGTCCATGGGTTTGAGCCCCGTGTCGGGCTCTGTGCTGACAGCTCAGAGCCTGGAGTCTGCTTCGGATTCTGTGTCTCCTTCTCTCTCTGCCCTTCCCCCTGCTCGTGCTCTCTCTCTGTCTCTCAAAAACAAACAAATGTTATAAGCAGCTCTTAAGAAAAGACTTTACAGAGGGGCGCCACCTGGCTGGCTTAGTCAGAATAGCATGTGACTCTTGATCGCAGGGTTGTTAAGTTTGGGGCCCACAATGGGCATAGAGAATACTTAAATAAATAAAACTTAAAAAAATAAACTTTAGGGGCACCTGGGTGGCTCAGTCGGTTAAGCATCCAACTTTGGCTCAGGTCTGATCTCACCATTTGTGAGTTTGAGCCCCCACATCAGGCTCTGTGCTGACAGCTCAGAACGTGGAGCCCGCTTCAGAGTCTGTGTCTCCCTCTCCCTCTGATCCTCCCCCACTTGCACTTTGTGTGTGTGTCTCTCTCTCTCTTTCAAAAATAAATAAACATTAAAAAAATTTAAACCTTATTGAGGGGTGCCTGGGGGGGGCTCAGTCAGTTGAGTGTCCGGGTTCAGCTCAGGTCATGATCTCACAGTTTGTGGGTTTGAGCCCCGCGTCAGGCTCTGTGCTGACAGCTCAGAGCCTGGAGCCTGTTTTGGATTCAGTATCTCCCTCTCTCTCTGACCCTCCCCTGCTCACGCTGTCTCTCTCCAAAAATAAATAAAACGTTAGAAAAAAAAATTTTTTTTAACTTTATTGAGTTTGGGTGGCTTGGTCGGGTAAATGCCCAACTCTTGGTTTCTTTTTTTTTTTTATGTTTTTATTTATTATTGAGACACAGAAACAGAGTGTGAGTGGGGGAGGAGCAGAGAGAGAGGGAGACGCAGAATCTGAAGCAGGCTCCAGGCTCTGAGCTAGCGGTCAGCACAGAGCCCGATGTGGGGCTTGAACCCACGAACCGTGAGATCATGACCTGAGCCAAAGTCAGCAACTCAACCGACTGAGCCACCCAGGTGCCCCGCAACTCTTGGTTTCAACTCAGGTCATGATCTCACGGTTCATGAGCTCAAGCCCTGTGTCAGGCTCTATGCTGACAGTGCAGAGCCCTCTCCCTCTCTCTGCCCCTCTTCCGCTCACGTGCGCATGCTCTCTCTCAAAATAAACAAACATTAAAAAATGTTTTAAAAGTTTTAAAAAGCTTCACAGAAAATAAAGTGTTTGAACCTAGTTCAGCCCAAGGATTCCCAAGCGGCTTTGACCACGGCACCTGTGTTCCTCAAGGAGCCCAGTGTCAGGGTGGGCCGCAAACTCAGGAGGAAAGGGCCTGAGCGGTGACCCCAGTCTGAGGGCAAGTTACTTCACATCTCCAGATAAAAGTTCCTACTTCCAAACCGAGAATGAAAAGAGTCAACATGTGGGACACAGAACGTTTATTGGGGCAGGTGAGTCACTGAAAAGATGTGACGGCCAGGTGACTGGAGAGCAGGCCCCGGGCTCTGGGAGCCTCCTCTCTCCCTCCCCTGTCCTTGGAATGTGGCTTCCACTGGTCTTTCCCTCTCAGAGGCTGCTCCAAGGACACGACCTTGAGATGGTGAGGGGGTGTTGAGAACACCTGTGCGGTACACGTGACTGACCCCGCTCGGGGCCTTTTTCTCAACTTATAAGATTTGGTGTTGGGGCAGGTGCAGGGACCCATTTACCTGGCTGCCGCCCAAGCAGCAAGTTCCCCTTGCTTGTTAAACTGGCCACCTCCCAGCCTGACTGTCCTGCCTCTTTCTTCCGTCTCTCCCGGCCCCCTGTGATCGGCCTGTGTGGGTGAGGCGGTTTCACATCACACCCGGAAATAGCATTCTCAGCACACGTCTGCTCTCCGTGTGGAGCAGAAAATTGACCTTAAGAAACAGGGCCCTGGGGCCCCTGGGCGGCTCCATCGGTTGAGTGTTCGACTTTGGCTCAGGTCATGATCTTATGGTTCACAAGTTCAAGCCCAGAGTCGGGCTCTGTGCTGCCAGCTTGGAGCCTGGAACCTGCTTCAGATTCTGTGTTTCCTTCTCTCTCTGCCGCTCCCCTGTTCATGCTCTTTCTCAAAAATAAATAAACATTAAAAATAAATTAAAAAAAAACAAACAGGGCCCTAACACGGGAAGCCGGTGGCAGAGCACGGAGTGAGGACAGAAATGGGCCACGAGAGAATTGATGGAGGGAAATAAACCGTGTTAACGGAAAATGAGGGCAACAGGAGCCCTTTGGCCACAGTCGATGTTCATGATTTGTGAGTCGGACTACTTGTTAGAACATGGATTTGACTGCCTCACCCGCTGAGAGCACTCGCAGGCCATTTGCACAGATGTTTGGAGCGTCCAGCAACAGAGTCACCAGACCTGCACTGTCCGGGCCGAGATGCACTGAGAACTCTGCCTCTCTGTTGTTTCAGCTCTCAGGCTGCGCGTCAGGTCTACTTTGTGCCACGTTTCTCCTGCCCCAGGGTTTTGCTGGTGATTTGGGGGCCCCGTAAAATGGCCCCAAGCGCGATGTCCACTCTTGGGTTCCTGAGCGGGAACAGGCTGGGATGGGCCTCGTGGAGAGAACACCAGGGTTAGAGAAGCTTCCTTCGGGCACGACTAATAGTGCAGTTTTGAGCTCAAGGTTAATGAGTGATATTAAATAAGGTGTTTCTCTTTTTTTCATTTTTTAAATGTTTATTTATTTTTGAGAGCGAGAGCAAGAGAAAGCATGAGCAGGGGAGGGGCAGACAGAGAGGGAGACACAGAATCTGAAGCAGGCTCCAGGCTCTGAGCTGTCAGCACAGAGCCCGATGCAGGGCTCAAACCCACGAACCGTGAGATCATAACCTGAGCTGAATTCGGACGCTTAACCAATTGAGCCACCCAGGTGCCCTAAATAAGGTGTTTTTCAACAGAGACTCACATCAAGCAAAATGACATTACTGAGGAAAATGTGGCAGGGGCTCACCTAACCCTGGATTTCCCTGGAAGAGGGGGGCGGGGGAGCAACGATCCGCTAATTCAGTGTTGGGGAGACTTCACAGGACCCACCTACCTTGAATAATGAGAATTGTATTTGGAACACTTGTACGTTTAATGTGGAGGAGGAGACAGAAAAGAAGGGTGGGAGAAAATATTTGGGGCTTGTTCATCATGAAATTGAGGGGAAGGAACAATAAAGGCGATCTTTAGAGATCAAGGAAAATATAAAGGAGCTCATTTTTAATAAAACTGAACAATCATAAAGACTGTGTTTAGGATAATGGCAATGGGATGTGAAACAAATATCGTCACAATTCCCTCGAGGTGAAGATCTACTCCTGGATTAAATACACAGACCCTGACTTCCTTCAGAAAAGGACAGAACCTATCAATCACTTCAGGCTATTCCTTTGTTTTCAAAGAAGTAGAAAAACAATCAATAAAGCAGCTCAAGGGGGCGCCTGGCCGGCTCCCTTGGTAGAGCATGTGAGTCTTCATCTAGGGGCTGTGAGTTTGAGCCCCGCATTGGGTATATAGATTACTAAAAAATTTTTTAAAAAGTAACTCAAATAGGGGCAGCTGCGTGGCTGGGTTGGTTGGGTGTCTGACTTTGGCTCAGGTCATGATCTCACGGTCCGTGGGTTCCAGCCCCGCATCGAACTCTGTGCTGACAGCTCAGAGCCTGGAGCCTGCTTCGGATTCTGTGTCTCCCTCTCTCTCTGACCCTCCCCCACTCATGCTCTGTCTCTCTCCGTCTCTCAAAGGTGAATAAATATTAAAAAAAATTTTTTAAGTAACTCAAATAATAATCTCTACTTCAAGTAGTTTCTACTTCAACAGTGAAGAGATTGCGCCAAACTGCACAACTGTTAACAAAATGTGATGAACTGTCTAGAGCAGAATAAAATTAGCATGTTTCTCCCTCAGGATTTAATAGGGTGTTACTTGAGATTGTCTAAAAGTAGCCCCAAACTTTAATAAGCTTTAAACAGAATCAAAATGAGAGTGTGATGACAACAGAGTACAGGAAAAATCAGGATAAATTTGTAAAATTGGCAGAATCTTAATTTCATGAATTAAATCTAAAATGGAACGATGAAAAAAAATGCTTCTGAACTGACATTCTGATGGAAAATGCTTCCATCATGGAAAACTGTTGAGAACCTGAGTTCAATGCATCTATGTCAAACCCCTGGGTGGGGTCTTGCTCAAGCAGACGTTCCATGGCTTGGTAACGTCAATCTTTCAGTCTTCAACCTTGCTACTTCATTATGTTGACACATGTCACAATTTATATAATGGAAGAATTTAGCCTCTATTTTTTCATCAGCGGCAACAACGCAAGGAATACAAGGATCTTAGAAACAGTACAGTAAAATAGAATGTTCTGGTAATACTGGTCTACACACAAACACCAAAAGATTCAGATTCAACAGCCACTGAACCTGTTTGACAGATTTTTTAATTTATTTTTTATTTTTGGGAGAGAGCGAGAGAGAGCACGAGCGCATGGGTGTGGGAACGGTAAAGAGAGAATGTCAAGCAGGGCCCCACACTCAGCCCAACACGGGGCTATATCTCCCCCAACCGTGAGATCATGACCTAAACTAAAATCAAGAGTCGGACACTTAACCCACTGGGCCACCCAGGTGCCCCAGGGAAAGCTTTATAATAAGGGAGTCACATGTATTTGTAAATGATTTTGAGGGACTCTACCTTTTCTAACTCACAATATCTGCAAGAGTGGATACTAACATTATCCCCTCCCCTTTTCTTTAAGTGAGTCAACAAATAGAGGGAAATTAAGTGATTTGCTCACAACTACAAAACAAATGCATGGCAGAATCAAGAATAAAGAAAAATAGCCACGGGGCACCTGGGTGGCTCAGTCGGTTAAGTGTCCCCAACTTCAGCTCAGGTCATGATCTCACGATCAAGCCCCCGCATTGGGCCCTATGCTGACAGCTCGGAGCCTGGAGCCTACTTCCAATTCTGTGTCTTCCTTTCTCTCTGCTCCTCCCCCACTCACACTCTGTCTCTTAATCTCAAAAATAAATAAACATTAAAAAAAAATAAAAATAAAAAATCAGCCACTATTTTCCAGTGATTTTCCGGCACACTCTTCGTTAGCCTTCACGCTAGCATTTTACAAATCGGAGTAATATGTATTTCTTTTTCTGTTCTAAAGACAAACTGCTTCTTTGACCGGAGCCACTTGAATAACTGAAAAAAAAGCAGGCCATTTTTTGTGGTTCATTTTCTCCAGCTGATGTAACAAGACTGGAATGAGTGAGAAGTAATATTTATTGCTACATGTTACAAGAGGGTGGAAACGATAGTCTTACAATCTGTTGGAAGCAAGACAAACTTCACTGACATTGTGAGGGAAAACAACAACAGAGGAAGAAGTGATTAACAAGAAGGTATCTAGACAAAAGCACAGCGTTCCACAACCGCTTCATACTCTGTGCGCAGGTCAGTCCTCTCCGAGAGGAGAGAGGTTAACAAAGTAAGGCTTACGTTAGGAGCTGATATTAATACCATTACTATTATTCTGTCTTACAACAAAAGGTGCTATAAAAATCCCTCTGGAGGAAAAAAAAAAAGTGCAACACAAAGCCTATATAACAAAGAAAAGCAAAAATAGCAATTAAGACCCAGCCATCCCTTGGACATCTCTCATAGGAATACCCGCGGTGCAAAAGCAGTGTTTCAAAGTCAGCAGTTTCAAACTCAGCAAAAGGAGATTTCAACTGGAACGTGGGCTTTGAGGTTAAAGTTACATTTTGCAGGGAGAGTTGAGAGCTAGCGCAAAGAGACCCTTGCGGTTGGTAACTAAGTGGAGGAAACGTCTAATTTTTCACTAGGTCATCATCATTCCCTTTGGGAAAAAGTGCTTTATCTTGAGACTAATGATTCCAGTTTTTGGTATATGGTTTATGCTTTTAAAATGCAGTTGGGTCACACCGGCTTGAGGCTGAATTTTGTGATGTCAGATAATAACAGCCTGCCAAGGGAGAACCCCATTAGGTTGTTGGAGTTGCTTTTACAAGAAGCATGTTGCTGGGCTGCCTTTCGGCCTTTTCGCATCAGCCATGTGAAACCGAGCTCATCTGATCACGTATTTATTATCCCTTCTCGAATAAAGTCACGTTAGAGGAATTGTTTTTTAAAAGAGGCTTTCAAACTAGTCCTTCAAGCATTTAAAAAATCTTCATATAAAAGTCCACTTCTTTAATACAGAAGAACAAACATTTTTCCTTTAAAAAAATCTCGTTTTTAAGCCAAAATAAGTGACAACTTGCTGAAATACCCTTTCGAATGGCTCAGTGCTTATTTCAGATACATGGAGCTGTGTTTTGTGCACGTCTTCGGAAATTCAAGATACTAAAGCAAAACAGTTGACTCTAAAATGACATGAAGATACAACACTGGCTCAGGGAACAGGTCAAGCTGTAAGTCTTCAGGAATAAAAAAAAAACAAAAAACACTGATGCTCACCATCCCAGCTGTATAGTTTTACATTATGTACATATTAACAATCTATTCGGTGATTTAAAAAAAGGACAGAAATTTCATAAAACTATTTCAAAACTCAGAGCATAAAAGTGTAAAGAAACAAAACATGTAATATACAATCTATCCCGTTTGGCAATGTGTAAGTTATGTTGAGAGAGAAAAACTTATCTACAAATAGAACAAAACAAAAGGAAATCTGGTCTAAGAAGTGCTCTCAGGTCCACAGCTCTTCAGTTCTTCCAAATTTGTAGATCAGAGTGCTAGAAAGATATTAAAATAGGTCATGAGGAAAAAACACAGGGGATGGGCAACAATGGATTCATTTTCTAAATATGCTTTGACAGGTACCTCAATGGTTTCTCTGTTATCAATTTCTAAAAATAAAGACTGCAGGGGCACCTGTGTGGCTCAGTAGGTTAAGCGTCTGACTGTTGATTTCAGCTCAGGTCATGATCCCAGGGTCATGGGATTGAGCCCCACATTGAGCTCCATGCTTGGCATGGAGCCTCCTTGGGATTCTCCCTCCCTCCCTCCCTCTCTCCCTCTCTGCCCCTCTCCCGCTTCCATGCGTGCTCTATCTCTCTCTAAATAAATAAACTTAGGGGCGCCTGGGTGTCTCAGTCGGTTAAGCGTCCGACTTCGGCTCAGGTCATGATCTCACAGCTCGTGAGTTCGAGCTCCGCATTGGGCTCTGTGCTGACAGCACAGAGCCTGGAAACTCCTTCCAATTCTCTCTCTCTCTGCCCTTCTCCCACTCACAATCTCTCTCTCAAAAATAAATAAAAACATTTAAAAATTTTTAAATAAATGAATAAATTTAAATAAACTTAAATAAATAAAAACAAAGACTGCAATCGTGCTGGGTCTGAATGTGCGTGTTTTGTACAGCAGTTTGTTGACCTTGGTGGCTAAGCTTGATTATGCTTTTCTTAAAGCCTGGCAAGTTATTAGATAGGAAACCTGTAAGGCAAAGAGGCATTTCTTACAGGGGCAGGCAGACGGCCCCTTTCTATTGCTAGGATTCTACCACTCCTGAGCCACAGTGACTGAAGAATCCTAAAACAGGCCAGGCTGTAATTCTTCGTTCATTTAACATATAATTATTGTACCCTGAGGACTGGCTAAGCAGCAGGCTCTTGGCTAAGTGCTAGGAATGTACGCGGCAAAACCAGGCAAAGCCAAAAGGGAGCTGAGAGCCTGAGGGAGATAATCAAATTCCAACGGCAAAAAAAAAAAATGCTGTAAAGGCGAGGCCACCTGATTCCAAGAGAGTGAATTATGAGGAGCTGACCGAGTTAGGGCGGTCAAGGTCTTCCTGAACAAGTGGTGCGTGAGCTGAGATTGAAACGAAGAGTGGGAGTGGCCTGAGCGAAGCACGGGGACAAGGGGGCAGGAGCCGGCGGCTGGGACCCTCCGCGGCCACAGGTCGCGTTGTGGGCACACTGGGTGCCCTGGATTTGGAAAGTACTCTGGTACTTAGAAAGGCCCAGCACATAGGAAGCACGCGGCTGGCTGCTTCCCGGGCCGGCTCTGAGCAGAACGCAGGGCTGACGCAGGAGCCCCGGTCGCATGAGCACCGGCCTTCACGCGGCCGGGGGCTCTGTGCGCCCAGCTGCCCTGTATGCGGCCTCATCTGCCGCCACGAAGGGCCGGATCCGAATTCAAATTTGATCTCTAAACACCGCCTAAGATGTCTTCATGAAAACTGAACTGCACCTCCCAGAAGGCTGCTGGTCACATGCCGAGAGACACGATCACAGTTGAGCAAAAACTCAAACATCTTTCAAAGCCACGAGGGTCCGGGCCACCGGACGGTAAGAGGACAGAGCACAGCGGTCGCCCTAAACGGCGGAAATGGAGCTGAGGGTTCAGGGAGGCCAAGGAGGCCAAAGTGGCTGGAGTCTGGGAGGCAGAGTACAGACAGCTAAAGAGAGAGGGAGCTCAGGAGATGTACCGGAGTCTTCCGCGGAGTACTGATCAGTAGGTGGACTGAGCCAACGGCCCAAGAGAAGGGAAAGAACAACCCCCAGAGCTGTCCCAGGGCCGAGAAGGCGTCCCAAGGCCCCCAGCGAAGCCTCAGGATACACAGAGCATCAAGTGTGCCGCCTTAGTGAGGGGACAAATCAATCCTAGACTGGGGCTGCTCTCGCTCTGCCCACCAAAGCTTTCCAAAGCGAGACTCAAAAGGGTCAAATCGTTTCCAAGTGACTCAACTGCACCCAGAACAAAGCTCGGAAATGTTTAAGGGGATTGCAAAAATCCAGCCTCCAACCAGCTGTATGTGAAGAAGCAAACAGGAGGAAAGAGACCCAAAATGAAGAGAAAGTAGAGATAATCAACAGGAAGAGACTCAGAACTGACACAAGGAGATGATCATTAAAATGGATATAAACAGGGGCGCCTGGGGGGCTCAGTCGGTGAAGCGTCCGACTTCGGCTCAGGTCATGATCTCACGGTTTGTGAGTTCGAGCCCCGTGTCGGGCTCTGTGCTGACAGCTCAGAGCCTGGAGCCTGCTTCGGATTCTGTGTCTCCCTCTCTCTCTGCCCCTTCCCCGCTCACACTCTGTCTCTCTCTCTCTCTCTCTGAAAAATAAACATTTAAAAAATTTTGAAAAGAAAAAGAGAGATATAAACATACTTCATATGTTCAAGGAGGTGGAGGAGAGCGTGAGCACGTGAAGAAGAAACCTGGAAAATCAAGCTAATGGAGACGACAGACACATGTCTGAGATGCACGATCCGCTGGATGGATGGCAGTAGCAGTAGACACTGCAGAAGAGATTAGGGAAGTTCAAGATGTAACAACAGAAAGTCTCCCAAATGAAACACAAGAAGAAAACAAAAACAGAAAACCCCCGAGCATTAGTGAGTGTGGGAAGACTCACACAACCCAACATACATGTGACTGGAATCCAAGGATAATGGGATGGACAGAAAAGAATCTTTGAAGACACAATGGCTGAACCCAATCTGATGAAAACTGAGCCCACAGATCCAGGAAACTCGACAAACTCCAACAGAAGAAATATGAAGAAAACTACATCACAGCACAGCGTAATCAAATTGCTTAAAAACAGAAACAACCTTCTTCAAGGCTCAGATCGTGATGATTTTGTGAGGTTAGGTGGGGCGCGGGAGACTAGGAGTCCTAAATTTATAAATGGATGCCTGAAATACCTATCTTTGCCTTAAAAGACATTCATTCTGAAATGCATAGGATATGAGCTTCATTTTAGGGTTTTTTCTTTTTAGAAGATTGCCCCTAAAAAATAATTTTAAGATTGTTATATTTTTATACTTAGTTTTAGTGAGCTTAAAAACTTAATAAAAAAATCCAAATTCCTGACCAGGTTTTGTATATGACACGCATAGTATGTATTAATTCTGATTTCTTGCTGTTTTTCTAAACTTATTTATTTTGAGAGAGAGTGAGCGAGCAAGCACGGGTGGGGAGGGGCAGAGAGGGAGACAGAGAATCCCAGTGCAGAGCCTGACACAGGGCTCGATCTCAGAAACTATGAGATCATGACCTGAGCCAAAATCAAGAGTCAGATGCTTGACAGAGCCACCCAGGTGCCCCTGTTTTTCTTTTTTTAATAAAGATACTTGATATGGTTTTTTTTAACAGGCTATGGAAGCAGCAGTCTGGGTTCAAATTCTGGCTCTGCAATTACTAGCTGGGTGTCCAGTAAGCTCTGAGCCTTATTTCCTCATCCATAAAACAGGAACACCACCTCGTCCGTATTAAGTATTAAATTAAGTATTTAATGCTTAAATACTAAGTATTAGTATTTAAGACAATTACATGGTAATTAAAAAGGCAACATATACAAATCATCCAGCTGAGATCTCTGCTCATAGCAGGACCCCAATCAAATGGTTTATGTAAGCCCTTAGACAACAGTGGAATTGTCACCTTTTTAAAGTTCTATACGGGGCGCCTGGGTGGCTCAGTCGGTTACGCGGCTGACTTTGGCTCAGGTCACGATCTCATGGTTCATGAGTTCGAGCCCCGCGTCGGGCTCTGTGCCAACAGCTTGGAGCCTGGAGCCTGTTTCCCATTCTGTGTCTCGCTCGCCCCCTGCCCCTCCCCCACTCACACTCTGTCTCTTTCTCAAAAATAAATAAATGTTAAAAAAGAAATCCTAAAAGTTCTATACACTGTAGTTAATTCAAGGGATTATATGCGTTCCATTCTATCTGTTGTTCTTAAAATGAAGTGACATTTCTGTCAATGTTTTAGATGTGATTTAAGAAATTAGGCAACTTACCTAAAAAATATAAGTGCATTTTGAAAAAACACAGCTAGTCCTGGATAAACATCCGTATCTGCACATTCAAAGGAAAAAGGGTTAGAAGATAACAAAAGGCCAACGGCAGTAACAAAGCATTTGTGCTATTCATAATGACCTACTCTGTATAAAATACAGTTCTTACTCATCAACTCTAAGAAACCTATAATGAAATCGAAGTAAGAGAATGCCGATCCCGTTCTCCCAAAACAAAGGATTATTCTCACTCCTTCTGGAGAAAAGGCCGTGAACTTACTAGGTTTCTTTTCACCTAAAGTAACTGCCATGGTCCAAGCTGCACCAGGAGTGCTGGGGAAGCAGCAGCTGGTCCTTTACCCTCCATGCCCTCCATGGTCATTACCACGCTCTCCCCCAGCTGCAGGGTTGCTTCCCACGGTCAACCACCATCCAGAGAAAATGGTCCTCCCTCTGACTTATCATGAGAAGGTCAACAGTCGCCTAACTCTAGGTCACAATGCCTATGTTGTTCCCGTCCCTTCATCCTGTCACATAGGCATTTTATCATCTTCCATTATCACAAGCATAATAAGGGGGAGTATGTACAAGATTATTTTGAGAGAGAGACTACATTCATATAACCTATTACAGTATACTGTTGTAACTGTCCTATTTTATTAGTTATTGTGGTTAATCTCTTACTGTGCCTAATTTATAACTTAAATTTTATCATAGGTACTTCAATATAGGAAAAGCATAGTATATTTAGGGTTCAGTACTATCCACAGTTTCAGGCATCCATGAGGGTCTTGGAACCTGACCCCTGTGGATAAGGTGGGGGACTACTGTATAGAAATACAAAATGCTTGGGGTGCCTGGGTGGCTGTTGGTTCAGTGTCCAACTTCAGCTCAGGTCATGATCTATGGTTCATGAGATCAAGCCCCGTGTTGGGCTCTGTGCTGACAGCTCAGAGCCTGGAGCCTGCTTCAGATTCGGTGTCTCCCTCTCTCTCTGCCCCTCCCTGGCTTGTGCTCTGTCTCTTTGTCTCAAAAATAATAAACATTAAAAATAATAATAATAAAAATTAAGATACAATCAACGAGGGCACAACCTTTACAAACTTAGTACTTCCCTACACACCTTCCAGAAATGATGATATACGGGTATCTTCACAGTAGAAACTGAAGTTTCACCTGTTGCTTGAAGTAACTAAGTAGACTTTCTGAGGAACTCAATAATAGCACTTAGAGTCAGGAATAAAGTGAGCTTAAAACACACTTTCCTATCTGATTCCATTTATATGACATAGGCAAATCTACAAATACAGAAAGTAGATGAATGGCTGCCTAGGGCTGGTGGAGAAGGTAACGGGAAGTGACTGCTAATGGGTGGGGGGTTTCTTTTTGGAATGATAAAAATGGTCTAAAATTGAATTATGTAATGGTAGCACAACTGTATACTAAAAACACTGACACATCCACTTTAAATGGGTAAATTGCTTGATACGCAAATTACACCTCAATAAAGCTATTTTGAAAAAAGCACTTTCCTTCACACGAGCTTCATACTAGAACTGTGCACTCCATTAGTATTTTTAATTAACTAAAATAACATCTTTCAGGTATATTTGATGAGTGGTATTACTTAAACATTAGTCAACCACTGTTCTCTTGTACTGGCTTATTTTGTGCCAAGTGAAAGACAAAGATTTCCAAAGATCAAACTATGAGACTTAAGAGGTCCTATCAAGAGTATTAGAAGGTCAGCTGTGGGTAAGGACAAGGAGATGTGACAAAGAGGTCCCAGAGGGACAGGGATCAGAAGATGAGTTACGTGGTGTTACATGTTTTCTGAAATGGACTCTTATCTTCAGAGGGAAGGGAGAGAGCCAGTGAAACAGGTTGTTCTGATGCTTCTAGAAGCCTGTGCTGAGACTGGGTCCTACCTTTCAACCCCACCCTAGAGGGAAGCAAGCGACGGTGCCTGGAGCAGCCAGAAAACAGAACCCCCGGGTGGAGTGAGCATCAACGTTTCTGCATGAAGACTACACACAGGTTTTCAGTCTTACCCCTAAAATACTCCCCTGTAGCTATGACTGAAACATTCAGGCTGGGGTTGGGGAGAGGTGGTACTGGCAGAAAGATACTGGGGTCCACACCCCTTATCTGAAATCCTTGAGACAAGGATATTCTGGAATTCAAATTTTCTCACATTTAAGAATGGTAACATGGGGCACAAATTTTACATAACACCCCAGCTCTGTTTGGACCAGCAACCACAATCAAATAGAACCACATTCCTGCAAGAAAACATTTGAATATTACTCAATGGAAATAAGGGGCCCACTGTCAACTTAGGTCGGGTTTTGCCACCAAGGTTATAAAACACCTTGACTTTCAGCACTTTGTGGATTTTAGAATTGGGCATAAGGGACTGTAGACCTGGACAGGTTTTGCACTCTACCCAACAACTTGTGTATCTTCACACAGTCATATCTTCAAACTAAGTGAATAGTTAACACTAAATTTTACTCCAGGCGGAGGTAACAAGCTAAGCCAAATGTAAAAGACATATCTGAATCTCTATGAAATAAAGCAGGAAGACATACTCACTTTGGGTAACGTATGCACCGAAAAGAATCCACATGGACGCAATAAGTGACCCAAACATCAACATGAAACCAATGAAGAGCCAAACTCGAGCACCTGCATGAAGACCAGCCTTTATGACTTCGCTCATTTCTGCAGATCTGTCTTAAGAATGCATAACGCTGCAAATACGGTTAACCTAATGTATGTTACGCGTGTCAAAGTCGGTCACACATTGGCATACACCTGCTGTAACAATTAACTGAATGAAGATTTTAAAAACAAATACAAAACTGAAAGGGGTTAAGCCACACCTGGAAAGAGAAAAAATGAAAATTACCTTTCTACTGGCTAGAGAAACTAATAGCTTGGCAAACTTAACTAGGTGAGCATCTAAGTAATTATCTGACTAAACTGACTAATTGATTAATTAAACCCTAAAGCCATCATTAGCTTTCCAGGAAGAGTAATCTGGAATCCAAGAGCCATTGATTTTAAATAATAACATTTTCTTTATGCACTATGAGCAGTAAAACGACTAAAATAGTACTTCTGGCAGTAACTTGAACTTTGTTAAGGATTTAAGTAACACAAGCTTTTTTTCAAAGTTAATTAAAAACATTTTATATAATCATAACTAGTCCTATATAAAGAGACTTTTTTTTTTCTGCTGATAAATCCCTCTTTCACCAACAGACGTTAAGAACTCCAAGGGCCCTTACCTGTTCTTCCTAAACAGCCACTTTCATAGCTGTCACCTCTCACCTGAGCATTGGACACAGCATTTATCCTAGAACAACACAGAATCACCTAGTGAGCTTTCACGCTGCTAAAATATTCACAGATATTTACGTATCACTTAAAAGAGAAACATTTCCTAACAAAGTCAGTATCTGAAGAACTGAACATACCTTTTAACTTCACAAAAATCCTAGTGGATAGAAGTGTTACATGCCTCTTAGTTACCTAAACTACACCCAGAAAACATACTTAATTTTAAGAGATGACTATCACTTGTCTCCAGAGATGATGCAAGAGGGGCCAATTTTCTGATTTCTTTGCCTATTTTAATTTACACATGAATGACTCAGTGTGAGTTATATTTTAAGGTTCTCATTAGAATCAAGAGTTAAGGAGTTTCTCTCTGTGTTAAAAGTCAAGTGATGTTCTCTGAGCCATTTCTCAAACTCAGACATTTGGTCTATCTATAATAAAGAGGCCCACTTTATTTAGCTTCTCTTGACATTTCTGTTAGAGTAAGGTGTGTTTATGGCAGAAATGTAGCTTTTGCTTAGCATCCTTAATGAATGTGAGTAGTTCCATCTTCTACAATTTAACTTTTTTTTTAATTTTTTTTTTTACATTTATTTATTTTTGAGAGACAGAGAGAGACAGAGCATGAACTGGGGAGGGGCAGAGAAAGAGACACAGAATCTGAAGCAGGCTCCAGGCTCTGAGCTAGCGGTCAGCACAGAGCCTGATGCGGGGCTCGAACCCACAAACCGAGTTCATGACCTGAGCCAAAGCCAGGCGCCCCTACAATTTAACTTTTATAACTTCTCGCAGTTTAAGGAAATTATATAATCTTAATTTTAATATAGTTTTTAAAATTAATAAAAGACATCCATGGAAATTTTCCAAATTCTTTCATGAAGTAAGATTTAACAGATAGGGGCGTCTGGGTGGCTCAGTCGGTTGAGCGTCTGACTTCGGCTCAGGTCACGATCTCACGGTTCGTGGGTTTGAGCCCCGCGTCAGGCTCTGTGCTGACAGCTCAGGGCCTGGAGCCTGCTTCTGATTCTGTGTGTCCCTCTCTCTCTGCCCCTCCCCTGCTCATGATCTCTGTCTCTAAAAATAAATAAATGTTAAAAAAAATTAAAACAAAAGATTTTACAGATAGACCCACAAATGATTTAGTAAATAGGAAAAGCCATAGACCAATCTCATTGAAGGCCAATCCCACCCTTCCCCCAGCTGCTGGCAAACACAGTTAAATAACACATTAATAAAAATTATACTCCATGTTAAAAGTTGCATGTGTTACAATACTCAAGAATGGTCCACTGTGAAAAAATCTAGAAATGTAACATTTTTCATTAAATCTACGATGCCACTGATCTTTTAAGTGCATGGTTATTTTTTTCACCACCAAGAAAAAAATAGTACCAACTGACTGACTCTAAGAAGCACCCTGATATTCAGCTATTCAAATATAAAAAATAATCTTGGTACTGATAAATGCAGTAACTGACCAGTTTAACAATATTATAAGGAGGAAAATCACGTGATTGAATTAACATATTGATTAAATTCAACACTCATTCTTGCTACAAAACAATCTTTAAAAATGCGGGAAAAATAGATCTATTTATCATGTTAAAGATGGATTCATATCCATCGATTAAATTAAAAGGTTATTCCAGGTAGCATTAAACTATACGGAAAAAATGTGTTTAGGAAAGTGATCTTGAATTGAGAATTACCTTCATACTTACATGAAGAAAGCCAGTGTGGAAAACACCCCACATGTGTGAAAGGCGTGGTTCAACTGCTCTGGCTTAGGGTACACCACAGCAGCGTCGATCATTATCCACCAACCTGTAAAAAACTTGCAGAAGAGCCCAAGTCATTAAAATAACCCGAATCCTTTGGATTGGCATGATACTTGCTCTTTAATATTCCTGTATTTCTACAGACCATGTAATATTTCTAGATTGAGTTTTGGATGTTGAAATTCAAAAAATAAGAATCACTTGTTTACTTACTCTTGGTAGCCTAGGAGGTGAACTTACCTAATCAAACCTGTATAAGATTCTGAAGTTCTCTCAATGCAAGATAAGAAAACAATGTGTTATCTGGAATGAATTATCTGCCTCTTTCATCCACCATAATTATATGCACCGAAGCTCTCTTAACTAACCTCCAGCTAACCAGCTCCTGATTATCTGATGTGTTTCATTCTCTCTAGAAAACATTCCTTTTTAATATGCACAAGCTCTTTTGCTTCCACAAATGAGCTGTGTGCTTGCCAAGGGTCAGCTGTCATGTCTCCAGAACTATTTAAGCCTCTGTAGTTTTACCCAATTGTGCAATCTAATTAAATACTGTGTAACTGACTGAATGGGAGTATGTAAAATGTAATGTTTCTATGTAAGCTAAGCTGAAAAGACTTAGAGAAGTTGCTAAAGAATTTCACAGACATATTAAGTGCAGGGAAGATGACCATAAGGTGCAAGAAAGGACTTAGAAGCATCACGCTTATCTTTTTAATTCCTGCTCTGGGTTATTATTTTTTTTATTGGACTTCAGGTGTAGAACTATATACTGAAAGAGATAAACTTTTAAAGAAGTGTAATCGATACTGAAATTTGCTTCAGAAATTCAGCAAGGGCAGGGAGTGACTGATGGAATGCTAAAGCAAGACTGGTCGGGATAGGTTTAGAAGCTGGACTGTGAAGAACGTGGGGGTGAGCAGGGCTCTTTATACTCTTCTCCCTATTTTTGTTTATGGTACATACTTGACATTTTTTATAATAAAAAGTTGAGGGGCACCTGGGTGGCTCAGTTGGTTAAGCGTCTGACTTCGGCTCAGGTCAGGATCTCGCGGTTCGTGGGTTCAAGCCCCGTGTCGGGCTCTGTGCTGACAGCTCGGAGCCTGGAGCTTGTGTTTCAGATTCTGTGTCTCCCTCTCTCTCTCTGCCCCTCCCCCGCTTGTGCTCTGTGTCTCTCTCCCTCACTCTTAAAAATAAATAAGCATTTAAAAAAAATTTTTTTTGTTTCATTTATTTTTGAGACGGAGAGACAGAGCATGAGTGCGGGAGGGGCAGAGAGAGAGGGAGACACAGAATCCGAAGCAGGCTCCAGGCTCCGAGCTGTTAACACAGAACTCGACGTGGGGCTTGAACCCGCGAACCGTGAGATCATGACCTGAGCCAAAGTCGTATACTTAACTGACTGAGCCATCCAGGCACACCCCCCCCAAATTTTTTTTAAGTTGAAAAAGAAAAACAGTTGGAAGAAATTGGCTAAGAGTTTCTTCCACAAATTTCTTCCTCTCACTTCCCCTCGGTGCTGCAGCTGGGGAAATGGAGCTTGTGCCCCCTCCCTAGAGCGTGCAAGACTTCAGTTCTGACTCGGCCCCAGGTCCTTGCTGCTGTCTGCACATCCTGAATCTCAGTGAGTCACGACACTATTTGGTTATCAAATTCTGAGCCGCTGACGAGCTTAAAGGACTTATACTTATTGTCATTAACTTAAAAATGCTACTGCCTATGATAATTGTATTATCACTTGAAGAAAAGATATTAAGTGTAACAAATTTATAAAATCAAATGAACCCAGGGCCTACCATGTTTTGTTCAGTAATATCTAGAACTCTAATTAATTACTCATATAAAATAATAGTGAAATGAACAGTTCTGAAAGGGGACTCGTGGTCCAAAGGAATCAACGTTCATTTTCAGGGCCAAAAATGAGGCAGAAACGTCACCAACCAGGCTTTTTCACTTACCAGGACACCCGCCACCACAGAAGCCACGGCATTTCTTCTCTCACTCCAGTCGATACATTCACATTCTGGCCAACGGAAATTATCTAGGAAGCCTGCCATGTTCACCCCGTAAGCATGGATTTTTCATTAAACTCTGTATTCTACAAATCAAAAGAGGAAAAAAAAATCAATCTAAGGAAATGTTTTTAAGTAGTGAAATACCTTTTCCTTTCTTAAAGCATTAAACACAAATTTGATTTAGGTCCAAACCTACAGTTACGAAGAAAACTTAAATTCTTCAATGAATACCTATTGACGTGGACGTAGGACCGTGCTGGGACACAAGGGGGAGCTTACTATTTACTAAATGAGTCCGATGGCTTTGAAACATGTCTGCAAATGCTCTGACACTTCCACTCCCCTGAGAAATGAATCTGTGTCCCTCCCCCTTGAGTTCGGGCCACCAATAAAAACGGGTTGACCAACAGAGTAGAGGAAGTGAAGCTATGGAGCTTCTGCTGTACAGCTTCCAGGAGTAGATGATGAAAGGGAATGCAGTTTGTAGCTCATTCTCTGGAACACTACTACCAGAGCTCTGAGTTGCCATGTAAGAGAGTCCAAGGTCACGATGCTGTGAGGAGAGCATGCATAGGGATTCAGGCCCACGGTGCCCAGCCACCAGCTGGCATTAACTACCAGGTCTGAGCAGCGCTTCTCGGTGACTGCTGTTCTAGCTACTGCATTACTGCCACACTTTAGGCTTTACCCAATGAAGCCCCAGGTATATGGTGCAGAGACAGCATCCTGGCTATGCCCTTTGCCAACTCCTGACCCACAGAAACCATAAGCATAATAAAATGGCTGATTTAAACTACTAAGTTGTGCAGTAATCGATAACTGGAAGGAGACAAATCAAGTGCATAAAGAACTACAAGGGTACATACAACATGTTGTGAGAATTTTCAAGAAGAGTACGTTCAGATGAGGTGATCAAGGAACACCTTAAATTCCAAAAAAGATTGGGGGGAAAAAAAACCACAACTATTTGAAAGCACTGAAGAGTGCCGAAAGCACTGGAAGGCATTTAACCCTTGAAAGGAAAGATGATGAATAAGATCTACTTTTATACAGCTTTTCCCCTTGAAGATCCCCGAGTCCCCCCACTCCCAGCCCGGTGAATCTCTGTGGTGCATCATGGCTAAAACTGGAGCAAAAATGCCACAGTCTTTTTGGCTTGAGGTATCACAGGATGGAGTTCAGGATTATTTGAGCAGCTGGCAACTGAAAGAGGAAATCTTGGAAAGGGCTGAGTCACAGGAAGAAGCCCCAAACACTTTAATATAAACTTTCTTTAAATACCCGGGCTAATCCCCAAGTAGCACATGCATGAAGGAAACTCCAAGAAACTCAGCAGAAAAAAATAGCTGGAAGGTTAAAAGAACTAAAGAGAGTTTCTGTGCTGCTCCCTGCAAGGTATTTTAGAGTTTGAGTTCCACCAAATCAGAGATTAGTAAACACCGTGGGATTACTTTACTAAGTGTATACTGCCAGGAGCCACATCGGCCTGGCTGGATGACACAGTCACAGTGAGGAAATGGCAGATGTTTGCACAGCTCCTGCCATGAAGTGAAACTGGTATCTCCTTCCACTACTGGCTCATATTGGGAATGGGCCTGCTGTTATTGATTAGGCCTCGCAATGTTCCCAATCAGACCGATATTCCCCACACAGATACCTCATGAGAAGACACATAGTCCTACCCCTACAGAGGAGATTTTAGATCAAAGCACTGCAGATGTTCGTCGAAAAGACTCTTCCAGTAGGCCCCTGTAGATTCGAAACATAGACTACATAGGGGTTAAAAACACAAGAGTTGCATTTAAGTCTGGCCAGGAGAAAAAGAGCCTAATTTGGAGATAAGAAATAGAAAACAAGGACAGAACGTAGTCCCTTCCCCAGGTCCACATTCTATAAATACCCTCCCTTGTACTGACTTCAGTTATGAGGATGGATAAGAAAATAGAAACCCGGGTGCAAGGCTACACACATAGGGCCCCCATTGTGTTTACATCAAAGAAAAGGCTTTCTCAAGCAACTTGTTAACATTCTTTCTCTTGTGGTTAATGAGCCAAATAAAATAACTCCTAGCCAGTCTATATACAACTTGACCTATGTTTTAATTTTAGAGTTACTTGGTTGTAACTTGTTAATTAAAAACAAAGTCATAAATATTGGAAAAAAACCAACCGGTGCAAAATAAGATAAGTTTGTTACTTTCTTGTTCTGGGGGACTGACATGAAGAATGAAGGGGATGGTTCTACAAAAATACTTCTGTAAAACCTGTTTCAGTACACTTTCGCTGATCAAAGCATCTTATCACAAATAATTAGCCACTGTAAAAAATTCTATTTTCTGATGTCATGTTATCACTTGACCTATAAATAAAGACACCAAGACAGACAGCGCAGAGATGCCTGCCTGGTGATCAGAAAGAAACTTGAGGCTCTCTCATCACTCTCTCGTGCCGACACCGTCCATCCTTCATCCTTGGACCTGCTGGAGCTGGACTCCGGCAGGAAACCCAAGTGTCTACAATTTCAGGGTGATCAGCCAGTATTTTAACTGCCCAAAAGAACAAAAACTAACACTCTTCAGATGAAGATAACTGAATTGAGAGGGCCTATAATGTATCATCCACAATGTCCAATATGTAGTAAAAAACAAAATTACTAGACAGTCACACAAGCCAGGAAAAATGTGATCTGTTTTTGAGAAGGAAAAAAAAAAAGCAATGAATAGAAACAGACTCCAAAGTGACTCAAATAATGAAATTAGCAGACAAGGACTTTATTTTTTTAACATTTTACTTTATTCATTTTGAGAGGAGGGGAGGGGTTGAGAGAGAAGGAAAGAGTGTCTTTAGCAGGCTCCATGCTCACTGTGGAGCCCAATGTGGGACTTGATCTCACAACTGTGAGATCAGGACCTGAGCTGAAAACAAAAGTCAGATGCTTAACCAACTGAGCCACCCAGGCACCCCATCAAAGACTTTAAAGCTGCCAATATAAACACGTTCAAAGACTTAAAGGAGCATGGTGTAAATAACTAAACAGATGGAGAATCTCAGTGAAGAAAGAGATACTATTTAATGTATATTTTGGAATTGAAAATTATAATATTTGAAATTTTAAATTAACTAAAAGGGTTTAGTAGGAGATTAGAGACAGGGGAAGAAAAGGGTGGTAAACTTGAAGAAAGATCAAAAGAAATGATCCAATCTAAAGAACAGGGATTTTTTTTTTCTAAACTGAGGGAAAAAAAATGAACAGAGCCTCAATGAACTGAGGAACGCTAGCTGATCCAATATATGTTTAACTGGGTCCCAGAAAAAGATAAAATGAGGAAGAAAAAATATTTGAAGAAATAATGGCTGAGAATTTCCCAAGTTTGGTGAAAAATATTAATTTACAAATCCAGGAAGCTCAGCAAACTCCAAGGAGCTTAAACATGAAAAACATCATAACCAAACTGCTGAAAATCAGAAATAAAAAACACTTGGGAGTGCCTGGGTGACTCAGTTAAGTGCCCGACTCTTGATTTCAGCTCAGGTCTTGACCTTGCTGTTGTGAGATCGAGCCCCGTGTCGGGCTCCATGCTCAGTGTGGAGTCTGCTTACGATTCTCTCTCCTTATTTCCCCTCCTCCCCCTTCATGTGTTCTCTCTCTTTCCAAACAAATAAACTTGAAAAAAAAATAGCCAAGAAGTGTAGCAATCCAACATACATCAACTGATGGATACATAAGATGTGGCATAACACACATTGGATACAAATTCAGCATCAAGAAGAAATGAAATACTGATTCATGCTACAACATGAAGGAACCTCAAAAGCCTTACAACTAAGTAAAAGACCTAAGACCACATACTGTATAATTCCAGGTCTATGAAATGTCTAGATAAGGCAAATTTACAGACAGAAAGTAAATTTGTGGTTACCTAGTGATAATGGGGGGAGTGGAATAGGGAGTCACTGCTAATGAGCACAAGGTTCTAAAATTAGACTGTGGTCAGACGATGGTAGGCAAGGGAAGGGAAGGGAAGGGAGAGGCAGACCAAGAAACAGATTCTTAACTACAGAGAACAAACTGGTGGTTACCAGAGGGAAGGTGGGTGGGGGGGATGGGGGAAATAGGTGACAGGGATGAAGAAGGGCACTTGTGATGAGCACCGGGTGTTGAACGGAAGTGCTGAATCACTAACTGTACACCTGAAATGAATACTATGCTGTATGTCAACTAAATGGAACTTAAATAAAAACTTAAGAAAATAAGACGATGGTGATGACTGCACAACTCTAAATATACTAAAAATAACTGAATTGTACACTTAAACTAGGTGAATGGTATCATCTGTATATTTCAATGAAGCTTTCTTATAAAATGAGGATAAGATAAAAAATATTTTCAGGTAAACAAAAATAGGTAATTCATCACATCTGCCCTAAAAATAATGCTAAAGGAAATTCTTCAGGCTGAAGGGAAATGACACCAGATGAATCTCAGATCTACAGGGAGAAATGAAGAATACCAGAAATGATCAATATGTGGATAAATACAAAAGACTATCTTTTCTTCTTTGACTTAAAAGATAATGATGTAAAGCAAAAATTATAACATTATATATATAGCATGTTCACAAAGATGAACTTATTTCTAAGCAGTAGTTATATTTTCAAATAATAAGCTTAAATATGGATTCAGTTGAAATACCTCTAAATTTAAAGTAATAGATCCAGGGGCACTTGGGTGGCTCAGTCGGTTACGTATCAGACTATGGCTCAGGTCACGATCTCATGGTTTGTGAGTTCGAGCCCCACGTCAGGCTCTGTGCTGACAGCTTGGAGCCTGGAGCCTGCTTCAGATTCTGTGTCTCCCTCTCTCTCTGCCCCTCCCCTGATTGTGTTCTGTCTCTCTCAAAAAGAAATGAACATTAAAATTTTTTTTTAATTTAAATAATAGATCCAGTTATTCTGAAAAATAAGTACAAGTAATATACTATAGAAGGTCCAAACACTGGAAACACAAGCCGGGAGACAATATTTGCAAAACAAATATCTGACAAAGAATTTGTATCTATAATACAGAAAGCACTAAACATTAGAAATAAAAAAGATCAAATATAGGCAATAAAAATACGCAAAAGACTTAAAAAGACAATGACCAAGAAGCACATAAAAAGGTATTCAACACT
The DNA here is from genome assembly GCA_028646485.1 of Cryptoprocta ferox. Taxonomy (NCBI): domain Eukaryota; kingdom Metazoa; phylum Chordata; class Mammalia; order Carnivora; family Eupleridae; genus Cryptoprocta; species Cryptoprocta ferox. The sequence continues at coordinate 11,052,895 of CM053573.1, read as the reverse complement.
GTCAGTCATCAGGGACATGCAAATTAATGACATAACATCTCACAGCCACCAGAACAGCTACAAGGTAAATGACCGGCAATACTGAGTGTTGATGAGGTTGTAGAGCGACTGGAGACCCCATATATTTCTGCTGGCAGTTTCTTATAAAGTGAAAAATAAACCTCCCTATAACCCAGTAATTCCATTCCCAGGTATTGGCCAAGGGAAATGAAAACACATTATCCACACACAAGAAAGACTTACAGACTGAAGTTTTTAATGGTTTTATTCATAATAGCCCCAAATTGAAACAGCCTAAATGTTCATCAACAAAAGGATGGATAAACAAGTTATGATCAATTCATACAACAGAATACTGTTTCGCAATGAAAAAGAATGCACATACAACCGACAGAAAAAAAAAAAGCCTCGAAGACATGACTTAAGTGAAAGTCTGCCGACACAAAAAAGTGTATACTGTGTGATTCCATTTAAATGCAGCTTAAGAAGAGACAAAATTAATCAACAGTCCAAGAAATCAGAACAGTGCTTGCCTAGAGGGGGTCAGGACTGATTGCAAGGGAACTTTTTGGGAATGATAGAAATGTTCTATATCTTTCTTTTTTAACGTTTATTCATTTTTGAGAGACAGATAGAGTGTGAGCGGGGGAGGGACAGAGAGAGAGGGAGACACAGAATCCGAAGCAGGCTCCAGGCTCTGAGCTGTCAGCACAGAGTCTGACGTGGGGCTTGAACCCAAGAACCACGAGATCATGACCTGAGCCGAAGTCGGGATGCTTAACTGACTAAGCAACCTAGGCGCCCCAGAAATGTTCCATATCTTAACTGGGATAATGGTTATACAGGTACGTACATTTATCAAAAGTCACTGAAGTGTACACTTAAGACCTGTGTATTTTACAGTATGTAAATTTTACCCACAAAATGTTTCTATTTTTTTTTAATTTTTTAATGTTTATTTGATAGAGAGAGAGAGAGAGAGAGAGAGTGTGTGTGTGAGTGGGGGAGGGGCAGAGAGAGAGGGAGACACAGAATCTGAAGCAGGCTCCAGGCTCTGAGCTTTCAGCACAGGGCCCCCACAAAATGTTTTTAGAAGTTTATCATTCAGATATGCTTTAGCTACACTAAAGTCCCACACTTTTATTGCTATTCTACAGGTTTGGTAATGAATTGTTATCAAAGATTAAATATTAACTGGTTAACAGTGAAGGTCATCATGAATGTAAGACGATGTCTGAAGTTAAAACAAAAATCTTATTTCCTTTTATCAAATTCATTTCCCATATATTAATCTAATTATAAACAGTTCCATAAGCAGCAAACCTATAGCTATTTGCATACAATGGTTTCTGAACTGTCATGATCTCCTCCTGTCTGGGGCTTAAACTGGAAGGTCAGGAACAGAGAAACATCAAACAAGGTAATACAAATAATTACTATGGAGGAAATGCGTAGGATCCTAATAGAGAATAAAGGAGAGACCTATTTTAGAAAGGGTCATCGGGGAAAGCCTCTATAAAGAGGTAACACTTGCTAAAATCTTAAAACATATTAAAACTTAAAAGCTGAGTAAAGTTACTTAGATTAAGGAGAAACAAAAGAGATAGAGCAGGGAGAGGAAAAATTATATACAAAGCCCCTAAGTCCCTTTGGGGCCAGCAAGGAAGAATTAGCTAGTACCAAAAAGAATCAGGTCACAGTAAGTCAGTGGAGGAAGGTGGCTTGGAGTAAGTTTGAAGAGTGACAGGTAAGGGCCAGATCACACTGCAGATCAACGGTTTCACCAGATTTGGGTTTCGCTGAGTCATAACAGGAAACCAAAAGAAGGACTTTGAGGAGAAAAGGAGCTGAGGCACCAAGAGCTCAGTCACTCTGGGAAACATGTAGGAGAGGAAAGTGACAGGAAAGGGGTAGTATATTAAGAATGAGCACTCTCCGGGCGCCTGGGTGGCTCAGTTGGTTAAGCATCCAGCTTCACTCAGGTCATGATCTCACAGTTCGTGAGTTCGAGCCCCGCATTGGGCTCTATGCAGACAGCTCAGAGCCTGGAGCCTGCTTCGGATTCTGTTGTCTCCCTCTCTCTCTGCCCCTGCCCTACTTGTGCTCACTCTCTCTCTCTCAAAAATAAATAAAATATTAAAAAGTTATTATAATTAACACAATGAAATGCTCATTCTTGTCTGTTGAGAAACCTCTTATAAAATGTAATATGTCTGTAACCATTTTTAATAAACTTAAGACTTTTGAGGTCAAGGAAATTATTGGTATGCTCTCCCACAAAACTGACCCCAGTACCAAGTAAAAAAAACAAAAACAAAAACAAGATTAGGGGCACCTGAGTGGTTCGGTTTGTTAAGCATCTGACTCTTCGTGAGTTCAAGCCCCAGTGTGGGGCTAGCACAAAGCCCACTTGGAATTCTCTCTCCCTCACTCTCTGCCCCTTCCCTGCTCATACTTGCTCTCTCTCTCTCAAATATAAATAAATAAACCTAAAAAAAAAAAAAAGAACAAGATTAGTGAACTGAACTAATGGATTACCAATCTGATCCATAAGTCTTGTAATACATTAGATAGCAATTATTCCTATTACTAAGAGAGGTAACTCCTTATCAAAGGAAATACAAATCCTTATCTGAGGTCATTTTAAGTGATTCAACGGTGAAAATTTCACTTCCAAAAATTCAGCTTAGGAAACCCAAAGACACCTGCAAAAGCAAGAGGAGAAAACAACTACGCACTTCAACATACAGACATGGTCTGAGAAATTGCCAGATGCATCAAAGTCCCAAATAACATCTAATTCCGAAATTTCTCCACTAACCAAATTTCTACACTACCATCTCTTTGTTCTTCCATCTCTCGGGTAGTTGTTAAATGCTACTAGTGTTAGGCACTGAACGTATAAAAATGATTAAGGCAATCAATATAGAAAACAGTCTAGGTAGAAACACTGTCAGAAGAACAAATAATTGCATTACAATATGTCCTGAAATAGACATACACTGAGCTACAATGCAGAAGTGCTATCACAGAACTATGAAATAAAGTGTTCTAGGACAGTACTTGTCAGGAAGAGCTGAGGAAAGCTTGACAGAGGAAGAGCAAACTTAGCTGGGTTTTGAAGCATGAATAAAAGTTGGGCAGACGAAAAAGAAGGAATACAATATGCAAAATTATGGGCTTGTAGGCAGGGAAGGGGCGAGATCGTCTCTGTGATTTAGAAAGATAATGCTGGCAGCAACAGTGTGGACAGAGACTGAAGAGAAAGGTTAAAGGAAGGTGGCCCTCATTCTAGAGAGGGAGAGAATAATGATGCACACTGAAGCCATTCTGGTGCAAGCTGAAGGAAGGGTTTTTACTTGAGGACGACTAACGTGGCATTATCAACAGGCAAGGAGAAGCTAAGACTGACTGTGGCTGGGTGCCCGATGGACGGTGAGACACCGTCAGCCAAAACAGGAAAGGGAGAAAGAGAGAGGAGTATCTGAGCATAGTGTATTTGATAGGACTGAAGGACAACCAGGTGGAAATTACATAGACAGATGTACAGAAACGGAAAGAGTGGTTTAAGACAGATGTACAGATTAGAGGCTCACAGCAATTAAGTGGTAACTGAAGGCATGGGGCAGTTAAGGTATCTCAGGGAGAAGATGTGGAGGAGGACTGTGGATTGGTTTAATGTTCATCTCTGACTCATGTCCTTTCTTCCTTGAATTACTGTGTGCAGGCGTTACAGCGCACCTACAGATACAGTGGTGTTTAATCAGCACAAAACTCCTCCAGAGCATGTACTGAATATTTACAGCACATCTCCTACAAGCAAGGCACGGTGGGGAAGATAGAGACGAATAAAACTCAGCCCTCATCATCAGGGGATTTACAAACTAGCAGAGAAATCAATTACCATTTTGTTAAATTAAATTCTGATGTGTCTCATTAAAAAATCTATGGCAAAAAAAATCAGGAGATTAACAAAATATAAATGGCATTCAAGGTGTTAATTAGGTCTACAGAGCCAGAGCGAAACAAGTTGAGTCGAATGAAACAAACGTGAAGTCTATGTCTTCCCCACCCTTACCCTACTTACCCACCCTACTAGCTATTAGTTACAGGATGTATATAGGTGCTACGCTCTTTACAGACCACTCCATTCAGGCTCAGAAAACTCCTATTCATGGACTATTCCTTTCGATCCTCACAAATGCTCTAGGGCAGTTGCTACAGTCATCTCCTATTAGTGAAAAGGCTTAGAGAATGGTTAACTTGCCCAAGGTCACACAACTAGCAAGGAGGAAAGTCAGGATCTCCACTGAAGTTCAGATCTGTCCCCAAATCTGATTACAAGGCCATTACACTGGACCGCTGCCCATTGTCGGAGACTTTCACAGTATTTCTCTCATTTCAGATTTCATAAAGAGGAAGTTATTGTTCTGCTGCCTGTAGTGAAGACAGCAGGAACAAGATAGAAGAGAAAGAGACTCAATTTAGAGGAACACCGTGATCATCTGGAAATAGAAGAAAGCAGTCCAATGAGGTCTACAATGATGGTGGTGATTGCTCCTGGTTCCAATTTTGCCGAAGGAGCCTGAAGAATAGCTTTTCTTCTTGGGCTGCTATAAATCTGGTTTCTAGGCACTTACAGTGTGAATATTTTATAGGCCTTAAAATCCAACAGCATGAATTATTCAGAGATCTAAGTGCTTCTGGAAGAGATATTTTACATACTTTATAACAGGGAAGGCTTCTTTGCCTTCTGACTTGTAAATCACATGTAACAAGAATAAAATTTAGTAAGTACCACCAATTTTGGTAAAAGATTTAAATCTAAAATCAAAGTAAAGGTTAGGGAGCATTGATTTTTAAAGAGACTTTAATTTCGTAACTATATCATCTCCCCTGGTAATACCCTTGTTAACTTTTAATTATTCAAGATGTGGGTTATTTGGTGAATCCTCCCCTCCGCTACTTCTCAATGCGGTTGATTCACAGACTGAAATATCCCGTTACCTGCATGATATCCCCTGGCTGTCTCAAAGTCACCTCAAAATCAACATATCAGGACCCAGATCCATGATCTCCTCCTCCAGACCCGATCCCTTTCTGGGATTCCCTACAATGAAGAATGACGGTCCCATCCATCCACTTTTACAAGCCAGAAACTCAGGGGTCATCCTTCTGCTTCGTTCTTCCCTTTCACATCCAATCCACCACCTGACGATGCCTCCTTACTTCAGTCTGCCTCCAGCACCGTGTGACCCAAGTACTCCCCCCTCGCCTGTTCCACTACCATGGCCTCCCAACTCACCTAGCCACGTCCATGCCGCCCCCATCCAGATGTCCTCCATTCTGCAGCTGGAATGACTGGTTTTAAAAAGGCACAATTCGGGTATTTCCCTCCTTTCAATTTCCCTCCCATTTATTGTAAGATAAAGACAAAACTCTATAGTATGGCCGAGGCCTTACTGGCCCCAGCTTCCTCTCACACTTCTGGCTCTTTACAGTCATCCTGGCTTCTCTTTTAGTAACCCATGCTTGCCAAATCACCCCACCTAAACCCCACACACCCTCTGTCTGACACCTCTCTGTTCCCAGCTCACCTAGTTAACTCCTACTCACACCGCAGATGTCAGCTTAGTTATCACTTTTTCACTCAAATATCAGCTTTCACTTCCTCCTTCAATGTTTATTTACAGTGTCTACTACGTACCAGGAACTGGACAGTTAATATACATCAATGAACAAATAAAACGCACTAGCTATGTGGAGCCTGGTATGTGTGTAGAAAACAATAAAACATCATTTCTTAAAGTGTAGTTACTTATTTTGAGAGTGAGAGAGAGTGTGAGCGGGGGAGGGGCAGAGAGAGAGAGAGAGAGAGAGAGAGAGAGAGGGAGAGAGGGAGGGAGAGAGAGAATCCCAAGCAGGCTCTCTGCTGTCACCGTGGAACCCCACACAGGACTCGATCTCACAGACCGTGAGATCATGACATGAGCCAAAATCAAGTTGGACGCTCAACTGACTCTGCCACCCAGGTGCCCCAAAACATAATTTTTTAAAGTAAATTATATACCATGCTAGAAAGCAGTAAGTGCCATGGGGGTAATGGACACTGGGGCCAGCAGAAAGTGGTCAAGGCAGGCTCCACTGAGAAGGTACCAGCTGGGCAAAGACTTGAAGGCAGGGAGAGAGTTAGCCCTGTGGATGTTTGTCAGAGAGAACAGCAGCAGGGCAAAGGCTCTACGGCAGCATCTGCGTATTCAAATAGCACCACGGGGCCAGCGTGGCTGAGGCAGAGTGAGGGAGAGGGGAAAGTAGGAGGAACCAAGATCAGAGAGGTAACAGGTGCAAGGGAGGATAATTACAAAGCGTCATGGGCCACTGTGAGAACTCTGCTTTTTAGTGATTGAAAGAGAGAGCCGTAAGAGAGTGGTGAGCAGAGTGACTTACATTTAAAAAGGATCCCTTAGGGGCACATGGGTGGCTCAGCTGGTTAAGCATTTGACTTCGGCTCAGGTCATGATCTCCTGGTTCATGAGTTCGAGCCCTGCACCGGGCTGTGCTGACAGCTGGGAGCCTGGAGCCTGCTTCGGATTCGGTGTCTCCCTCTCTCTCTGCCCCTCCCCTGCTCACGCTCTGTCTCTCTCTGTCTCAAAAATAAATAATAATTAAAAAAGGATCCCTTGAGCTGCTGTGGGAGAACAGACTGTATGGAGTAAGAGGGGAAAGGGAGACCAGTTCATAGATGATACTGATTTTCATGACTTCCTAACTCCGTGACCAGATCTAATAATCCCCCTTAGTCTTGCACTGTTAATCTCATTGTTTGATAAGTATTTACCTTCCCCTGTAGAGAGTAAGCTCCATGAAGGACAGTCTAAGTCCACTTTGGCTCGCTGTAGCATTCCCAGAGCCTAGCACAGTGCCTGATATATACTAGGCACTCAAACACTTGTTGAATGACTGACTCTATTTTAGCTTTCAGAATGTGAAATGCATACATGTCTCATTATCTTGTCATAAAAAGAAACAGAGGCAGCATTATACCTAGCTTTATTTAAACTGATGATAATAGGGGCACCTGGGTGGCTCAGTCGGTTAAGCGTCCGACTTCGGCTCAGGGAATGATCTCATGGTTCGTGGGTTCGAGCCTCGCATCGGGCTCTGTGCTGACAGCTAGCTCAGAGCCTGGAGCCTGCTTCAGATTCTGTGTCTCCCTCTCTCTCTGACCCTCCCCTGCAAACGCTGTCTCTCTCTGTCTCTCAAAAATAAATAAAAAACATTAAAAAAATTAAAAATAAATAAAAATTAAAAAAACTGATGGTATTAAAAAACATCATTTGGGTGAGGAAAATAAGTTCTGCTGGGACAGTATTGTCAAGCATGTTATTTCTTAAGATCATCTTCCTTGCCCCCCCAAGTCCATATACTGCCAGAATTTTCTCTCTAAAATCCAGACTGGATCATGCCATTCATTCAAAGACTTCTAACAGCTGGTGAGACCAATTCCAAAAGGTGCAGGGCACTTGCAACGTCTCCCTAACCAGGTTTTCTTATATCCTGCCAGCTGTATCTCCAGCCACAAAGAAAAGGAAAGGGGAAGGCAGCCAATAGCTGTGGAATACCTACTGTTAGGCAAGCTCCCAAATTACATATATGTATATATTATATATATATAATATATAGGTAGATAGATGTTTATATTTATTTATAGTTATTTATAGACACAAATATATTCAAATATCTCACATGTCTAACACAGATATGTATTATATTAGATATACAATATATAATCTATCATATATACTATATATGATATAGAAATATATGTATCTATAATATACTTATGAGTTTAATATATATCTATAATATTAAACACACACACCCTTGGAATGCCCCTCTCACCTCCCGCCTATGGACAAACTTCTAAATCAACCTTCAGGACACACATCAAACATTTCCCTCTTGAAGCAGAATTAGCATAAATGCTTTCATGAGCAGTTTTTGCTTTGCTTTAATAATAGCACTTCATGTTGCAGAGCACTTACTTTGTATGTATGCTTAACAAATGATGTCTAGGGGAACAAAAAAGAACACGAGAAACCCTGCTTCTGGTACTGGGTCTGACATTCTTTAAAGTGTGACACCAGCCCATGAGACGGTGGACTAAATCAGTGGTTCCCAAACACAGGTCCATGAAGCAGGGCCAACCTAACTTCACAGTAACTTGGGGAGTTAAAAAGAAAAAAAAGGTAATAGGGACCCATTCCTCCAAAAATGCAAAGTCAAGAGTAATGCCAAGTTACCTATTTTTTAAAATTCCCCAGGTAAACCATGGGAAACACTACACTAAATTCACTCAAGGGTCCCTTCCATTGCTCAGATCCTCAGCATCACCGGCTCCACTGTACTGAGGCAGTCTCCAAGAGCAGTATGAGCTAGAAACCTGAAAGGATTTCATCATTAATTTCAAAGATGTCAAAACATACAATTATTAACAAACCAAGTGAAAAGTATAAATCTTTACTGATTCTAGTTTCAAAAAAACCTTTTTTTTAAAAAAAAGTTTTAAGGCAGTCTTGGCCACATGGGGAAATTTGAATATAGGTCAGACATTAAAAGATATTACAGGGGCGCCTGGGTGGCTCAGTCGGTTGAGCATCCGACTTCGGCTCAGGTCATGATTTCACGGTTCGTGGGTTCGAGCCCCACATCGGGCTCTGTGCTGACTGCTAGCTCAGAACCTGGAGTCTGCTTCAGATTCTGTGTCTCCCTCTCTCTCTGTCCCTCCCCTGTTCATGCTCTGTCTCTCAAAAATAAATAAATGTAAAAAATAAAAATAAAAAAATAAAAAAGATATTACAGAATTATTTTCTTGGGCATGATAACGGTAGAACTGTGGTTATGTAAAGAGAATGATCTTATTTTTAGGAGACACATGCTTACATATTTAGGGGTAAAGTGTCAATGTCAGCAACATACTATCACATGGCTAGGCAAAGAAAAAAAACAAGGCAAATATGACAAAATGTTAAAATACTGAATCTACCGTTGAACTTTTCTGTATGTTTACAATTTTTTGTAATAAAAAAGTTGAGGGGTGCCTGGCTGGCTTAGTTGATGGAGCATGCAGCCCTTGATCTGGGAGTTGTGAGTTCGAGCCCCACATTGGGGGTGGAGATTACTTAAAAACAAAATCTTACAAAAAAGTAAAAAAACAAACAAACAAACAAACAAACAGAAAGGCTTATGCATAAATTGCCACCTAAACTCAGATAACAGCTGCATAACCCACAAGCTACCCCAGCCATGGCAAAATTCCACTTAGTCTTGGAGGCCATCTTTACCTAGGCTACCTGACAGAAGCCTACTTAGGCATCTTTACACCTCTGGGATTGCTCAGTAAACACCCTACTTCCCACATCAGAGAACCTGGCTCCAGGGTCACAGCTTTCAACCCACCCAGCATTACTAGGAAAGCAAAGGCATTAAAATGAGTTCAGAAAAGGGCTATAGTAAGAATATTCCTAAAAGGTTCAAAGGAAGTGGATACCTCAGAGTACCAACTACTATCTTCCAGGCTTTGAGGGCCCCTGGGTGATTCAGTAAGGAGAGCATGCAACTCTCGATCTTGGGATTGTGAGTTCAAGCCCCACAATGGGTGGAGAGCTTACTTCAAATTAATTAATTATTTAAAAAAAAAAAAAAGTACAGGCTTTGGAGTGAACACTGGCTTGGGCCCAAGCCCACGTCCAGCCTCTTCCCAGCTATGCCTACCTGGCCAGGTTCATGTATCCATTCTACTCTTCAGGGAATAGTTGCTATGTACCAGCGCTGTTTGGCCTTTACACCTGCCGAGGCTATGGTTTTCTGGTATGTAAACTGGGGCGATGACGGCACGTCCCTCAGACAGTGAGAATTAATCACAGCTCCTGTAATTACAGGATACCTTCCACAACTCCTTACCAAAAAGAGGGTTCACACACATATGATTACTTTGTAGCAAACACTGTTCCTGGCCGTACTGCTACTTTTGGGTCCAGAAAAAACTATTACTCCTTTTTTGTGGAGACAGAAGCCCGCACACGAGCATCTCATTGTGCTCATTCCCGAGCTTCACTAAAACTACGATAAAGGGAGCTTTTCAAAAGCCGTAAACTCCTAATGATAAGGAGAAAGGAAGAGGAAACAACAGCAATGAAATCCTCAAATCTGGAAAGCTGCCGGGCAATGGTTAACGGACAGCACGCCCAGGAAAGTGCGGTTCCCAGGCCAGCTGTGGGGACAGTTGAGAACCAACCCGGGAGAGACGTGGGGGAAGCAGTTAGAAAGTTAGGTCCCCAGATCCTGTTCTTTCTTTCTTCAAGGTGCTGCTAAAAGCTTCTTCCACATCCTGGCAGAAGCCTAAGGTGTTTTCTCCCCCAGTTCCTTGTGCTCTGGACTGGGGCATAACCGGCATGAGAGAAGTACCGAAAACTGGACAGGAGGGGACTATTATTCCTCTGCTCTGGCTCAGGATACTGGCAGCCAGAGCTCCTCCTTCCAACAGGAAGCTGCAGAACTATGCAGAGAAAGAAAGAAAAGTTAAAACAAGATCATCATAACCTCAGAGATGAGAAAATATATTGTGTCTATTAAATAAGAATAGGATGTTATCATGAGAAACATTCAGAGACTAAAAAATAGCCTTTGGAAATAAAAAACATGATCATGGAAAATTTTTTAAATATTTTTTATTTATTTTTGAGAGAGAGAGAGAGAGAGAGAGAGAGAGAGAGGGAGAGTGCACAAGCGGGGAAGGGGCAGCAGGGGGAGGGGGACAGAAAATCCAAAGTGGGCTCTGCACTGACAGCAGTGAGCCCCATGTGAGGCTCAAACTCACAAACTGTGAGATCATGACCTGAGCCAAAGTCAGACGCTCAACTGACTAAGCCACCCAGGCGCCTCTGGAAGACGTTTTTTGTTTTGTTTTGTTTTGTTGTTTAAATCTAAACAGAAAGGTTGGGAAATCAATGTTAAGAAAATCTAAGGAATAGTTGCTATGTGCCAGCACTGTTGAGCTTTAAACTTCCCTACGCTATGGTTTTCTGGTATGTAAACTGGGCGGACAGCAGTAAGTAGCATACGGAAAACAGATAAGAAAATTAGACGGTCTTTACAAGGTCCACATCTGTATAACAGGTGTTTCAGAAGAAAGTCTACAGAGCAAATAGAAGGAATAAAATTACAAAATATTTCATGAAAATTTCCCCAGAAGTTACTGCATATCCAGATTTAAAGGGCCCATCAAATATGCAACTTGATGGATGCAAATACACCCATACTGAGATATATCATTTTAGGGGCACCTGGGTGGCTCAGTCAGTTGAGTGTCCAACTTCGGCTCAGGTCATGATCTTGCAGTTCGTGAGTTCAAGTCCTGCATCAGGCTCTGTGCTGACAGCTCGGAGCCTGGAGCTCCTTCGGATTCTGTGTCTCCCTCTCTTTCTGCCCCTCCCCCACTCATGCTCTGTCTCTGTCTCTGTCTCTCTCTCTCTCTCTCTCAAAAATAAATAAACATTAAAAAAAATTTTTTTAAAGATACATCATTTTAAATTTCAAAACAATGTGGTCAATGTGTAGATTCTATAAGTTTGCAGAGAGAAAAAAATGGGTCAAATACTAATTATCATGAATCAAAATGCTTGAAACTCTCAACAGCAATACTGGAAGCAGACAGAACTTCAAAATTCTGAAGGAAAACTATTTTCAACTGAAATTCTATTACCTGACAAACTATCAGTCAAGTATGAGGATAGAATCAAAACATATTCAGAGACAAGCAACGTCTCCAGAAAATGTAACTCTTCTTGTCAAGAAGCTACCAGGGTGTGAGTGCCATTAGAGAGAATAAATCAGTAAAAGAACACAGGACGCAAACTTCCAGTTATAAAGTCAGGAGATGAAAAGTACAGCATAGGGAATAGAGCTGATAGTATTATAAGTCTGTATGGTGACAGACGGTAACTACACTTACCGTGGTGAGCACTATGTATAGAATTGTTAAACCACTAGGTTGTGCCCCTGAAACTAATGTAACTTGTATGTCCACTATACTTCAATAATAAAAATATTTTTATTTTTTTAATGTTTATTTATTTATTTTGAGAAAGAGAACAGGGGAGGGGTGGGGGGCGGAGAGAGAATCCCAAGCAGCCTCCATGCTGTCCGCACGGAGTCCCATGTGGGGCTCGATCTCATGAACCGTTAGATCATGACCTGAGCCAAAATCAAGACGATGGAAAAAAAAAAAGAGTCAGATGCTTAACCTACTGAGCCACCCAGATACCCCTAAAAATAATTTTTAAAAGAGAGAGAATCCAGGATACAGGAAATATCTAACCCAGGAGAGCTAGAGAGAGCCCAGCTATGCCCCCAGAGAAGGATACGCAAGCCAGACTGAAGCAGTGTAACCTGACCGGGGACAGGCATGTCCCCGGTGCCCCACCAGTTCTTTAACCTGATGACTGAATGCCCCGAAACCTGGCCCAGATTCCTATCTGGACCCAGCTGGGCTTGGTTTGATCTTGACCATACGGTGACCCAGGTCCTGCTCACCTTCCAAGCCCCCCCGCAGCTGCGCCAGCAGAGCCATTCACGCCCCTGGCAGAAAGGTTCTGCTTCGCGGCACCCCGGGAACGGCGGGCAAGCCACGGTGAGCTGAAAAAGCAGAAAAGACAGAGCGGCCCATTCACCCTGACTGCGTTTCTGCTGTCCTTCCAGGACAGACGTACCCCGGAGATATTACACATTTGGTACAGGCTACCGCAAGGATGTGAAAATCCCAATAAAATGAGTCAAATGAATGTTTTTGTTTCCCAAGTGCATATGAAAGTTACGTTTGCGCTATACCGTAGTCTACTAGGTGTGCGATGGCGTTATGTCTAAAAAAACAATGTGCACGCTTTAATTTGAAAACACATCATTGCTAAAGATGGTAACCATCATCTGAGCTTTCACCAAGTCATAATCACTAATCGCAGATCACGTGACAAACAACAAAAAAGTCTGAAATATTACGAGAATTACAAAAATGTGACACAGAGACATGAAATGAACCAATGCCGTTGGAAAAATGGTGCCGGTAGACTTGCTCCACACAGGGTTGCCACAAACCTGCACTTTGTTTTGTTTTGTTTTGTTTTTAAAAAAAAGCAGTATCTGCAAAGCTCAATAAAACAAGGTGTGCCTGTATGGAGCCTTCCAGATGCCCTTACTGTGGTGAACCCCATTTCCTAGGACTCACTCATGACACCACTAACTTCCAGCCAAAGCCCCCATGTAAACAGTCGGGGAAGCCGAAGTCATTCTCTTCTGCTCGTCTTTTCCCGGAAAGCTTCATCTAATAGTGACAATATCGTCCTTTCCTTACACACTCAGATTTGTGCTTACAATTATAAAACAAAATTTTAGTCTTAAATTTAGAAAGCTCTAGTGTTTTCTAATAAGCCTGCCTGGAATTCATCTGCACTCTGGGGAAAAGAACTTCGTTATCATAGTTTATTTAATGAAAAATCCACTGTTAATAAAGACACAGTTTATAGTCCTATAAGATTGGAGTTTAGCTGAAGAAATTAATAAGGTGTTACGATTTTTAGAGCATTGTAGGAAAGAGTAATCCCAGAGGCATTACGATTTTGTTGCCGTGTAGAACATTAACCAATTATATCTAACTTGGCAATTTTGTTCAGACATTCCTTTCCCTGTGGACTACATATATTCTTTAAACCCTCTTAAAGCCAGCTCTTTGTGGCACTCTCTGTAATAGGTAAATAAAACTTCAAAGTATTGCTCACTATTCGCATGAGAATTTTGTTTTAACACTATGCAATCAAAATAAAAAATATTGTTTAGGATGGGTGTCTGTGTGTCTGTTGTGTGTGTGCATTTATGTTTATGTGTACGTTTATGTATATATATGTAAAGCTTCTTTTAAAATTTTTTTAATGTTTATTGTTATCTTTGAGAGCGAGAGAGCGAGAGAGAGCGAGAGAGAGAGAGAGGCAAAGTGGGAGTGGAGGAAGGGCAGACAGAGGGAGACACAGAATCTGAAACAGGCTCCAGGCTCTGCGCTGTAACCACAGAGCCCAATACGGGGCTCAAACTCGGGAACAGCGAGATCATGACCAGAGCCAAAGTTAGACGCTCAACTGATTGAAGCCACCCCGGTGCCCTGTGTGTAAAGCTTATTTTAAAAAGCAAGAGAAAGATTAACAAATCAGAATGGAGGCTACCTCTGGAAGAAGGATGCAAATGTTTTGTTTCTTAATCTGACAGTAGATACAATGATCACAGCATTCATACTCTTTTAAAAAATGTATGTACCTTTATATCACATATATATCATACATATACAAATACCTATGCACATATATATGTATGTTCTACATACGTTTTTACACCTGGGATACATTTTGCAACAGAAGGAACTTATGTAAAAAGAGAAGAAGAATTTGTTGTAATTGGGTATTCAAGGGGCTTACCACAGGATGGACTGTACATAATATATGTCTGTTCACATTTTCTCTTCCTGAAGGGTTTCTCTATTCATTCCTGCCAAGCCAATCAAATGAGTAAATATAACCTTAAAGTCAACACCACTAAGCGGAAACGAGGTTAAATAATTCACCATTGTTTAACCTGGTCCTCCAAATTTTCTTGATTCAGTCTCAAACTATAAAAGGACACACAGATTCTAAGAAATGCATTTAAATCAAACAAAGTTAGCTACTGCCTTTAAATTATAAAATCTTTTAAGTTATAAAAAAACATTCCTGGTGAAAGAGCACTAAAATTATACTGAAGTACAATAATCTGTTTCAATTATCTATCTGAAATTTATCCTACAATGGGAGAAGGATTTTCATGCAGCAAGGCTTTTAATGGCTAAAATCTAGAAACAGCCAAAATGTCCATCATACAGGACCAATAAAATATATTAGAGTACATCTAAACAATGGCATACTATGCAGCATTTTATTTTATTTTACTTTTAGTCAGTTAAGCATCTTTTTTTTTTAATGTTTACTTTTGAGAGAGAGACAGAGTGCAAGTGGGGGAGGGGCAGAGAGAGAAAGGGAGACACAGAATCCGAAGCAGGCTCCAGGCTCTGAGCTGTCAGCACAGAGCCCAAAGTGGGGGTCGAACTCATGGACCATGAGATCATGACCCAAGCCGAAGTCCGAGTTCAACCTACTGAGCCACCCAGGTGCCCCCATGCAGCATTTAAAGAATGTGGTGGGGCAAGGGCGTGTGCCTGGATGGCTCAGTAAGTTAAGCATTGGACTCCTGACTTTGGCTCAGGTCATGATCTCATCGTTCGTGAGTTTGAGCCCTGCATCTGGCTCTGCAGTGACAGTGCAGAGCCTGCTTGGGATTCTCTCTTTGCCCCTTCCTCACTTGTGCTCATGTGCTTGCTTTCTCTCTCTCTCTCTCTCTCTCTCTCTCTCTCTCAAAATATATAAATTTTAAAAAAAAGAGCCAAGATCAAAAAAACAATAATAATAAATAAAAATGAGGTAGGTCCACAAATACAGAAATGGAAATGTGTCCTAATATTATAAGTCAGTTGCCCAACAGTTAGGAGATGATCCCCTCCTAGGTAATGGAACTGAAGATATATATGATGACAAGTGAACAAGGAATTCCAACTTTTTACTTTGATACACTTTCCTCCTATCTGAACTTTCCTCTTGATAGTCTTCTGTCATGTCAAAAATTTTTTTTCTACAACCTATATTACCATTATCACTTTAAAAGTAGCAAATAAGGATAAACTAATTAGATTCTTTACCCTGGACTCCAGAAGTGAACGCCGAAAAGACCAGCCAGTTAAGGCTGCTGTGATCCTAGTGGGCAGAGAACGGGGTGGGGAGGGGGTGGGGAGGGGAGGGTGTGTCTCCGGAAGAGGAAAACTCCATCCTCCTGCTGCTCTCATTAAACCTGCTTTTCCTGCAGCATCACTATTCAAGATAACTTTCGATTTTAATTTTAAGAACGAAGTCCTGCAACGCTATTATCGGTAAGAAGGTTTAACTTTTGTTTCGCGTCTGAAACCGAAGCAATTTGAAACCCGAGAAGACAAGCAAGAGACCAAAGACGATGGAAAGGGAAGTGTGACAAGCCCGGGAGTAAGAGCCGTGGGAATTGTTACGAAAGGGGTTTTACGGTGCAGACAGATGAAGAGTTTGAGGGAAGAGGAGGGACACGCCGAGAAGAGAAATCAATGTCTCAGCGAGGCAGAATGGTGACTACACCATTTACTCCAATCGGAGGCTTCACTCCCGCCCACACGCACACGCTCACAAGGCTCTGACAGCAGCAAGGGAGCAAGCACAGTCGATCTTAATACTGCTTTGGCTTTAAAAAGGTCATATACTTACATTTCAGATTAAGCACCTTCCAGCGATTAAGTCGGAACCCAATCAATTCGTTTAAAACCAAAATGGTCTTCCCGAGCACAACTACCATTGCCACGGTGGCGATTCTCTGCTGCTACTTATCTAAAAGGTCGGTCGACACTTTATGATTAATTCCCAAAAGAATGCCGAGCCTCTAACATTTCCTCTTCCCTCCCACCTCTGTACCTGACTCTCCTAGGGCCAGAGTCGGAAAAGTCCACACGACACTGACCATATATTCTCAGCAATGGTTCAGAGCACACGAGAGGGGCGACAAAGTACCCGATTCGTCCCCAGACTCCCGGTGCAAGCCGTCCACCGCCTTGTCCCCTGCCCGTCGCCCTGGGAAGCCGAGAGGCTTGAGATGGGAATGTTCCAGCCCTCCCGGACAAGCAATCGACGGCCAGGTAACGCGGCGGTGCGGCCCTCTCCGGTCGAGCGCGGGTCCCCGCATGTCACCGTCACCGTCGGCCCGGGGGGACGCGGGCTGGGCCGGAGCGGGCGGCGGAGGCCCCCGGTCCGCAGGCTGCCGGGGCGCTCCTCGGGCCCGTTCCGCCGGGCGGCGCCGGGCGCAGGAGAGGCCGGGCTGGGCGCCGCCGCACCGCGCAGGCCGGGTCGGCTGGAGGCGCCACCCCACGCGCGGACGGGGAGCACAAGCCCCCCGCGCGCCGCGAGACCGGCCGGCAGCACTCACCTGGCTCCCCTGACACCTACGCCGACCCCAAGCGCTCACGCACGGGAGGAGGCGGCTGTGCCCGCACCCGGCCGGCGTCCGCGGCTCCACCTCGGTCCCGGGGAGTCGGGAGCGGACGGCGGGCGCTAGGCTAGGGGCGCCGGCGGGGCGCGGCGCCGTGCGCACCGCAGTGACCAATCGGCACGCAGCAAGTGGCCGGTCGGGGGCGGGGCGGGGCTCGAGGGGCGGGGCATAGGCTCCACGGGGCGGGGCGACGGTACCGGGCCTCTGCGGCCCCCCGGGAGCGTCGGCTGACTGCAAGCCTTAGGGTTCTCGGTCGCTTAAACCTGATCGGCCCTGCTGTGTCCCGGACGGCGGCTGGGGCCCGGCTCCCCCCGCTGCGTTTCTGCTAGCAGACTTGAAGCGCAGCATCCGTGAGATCATGCGCGAGGAGAGCCCGAGACCCAGAGGACAGGGACTCTGCCTGTAGGCCCAGCGGCGTTGGCCGCGGGAGCTGCCCAGAGTAGGGCACATGCTCCAGAGAAGGGTTCTCAGGAACTGAAGGTCTGTAGGGATGCCCGTTTCTAATCCCCACCACTCAGAAATGGAGGCCTAGAAAAGCCAAGTTACTCGTCCAAGGTCACCAACTAGTACTGTTACACGAGGTAACCGGCACAATACAGCCAGTGTTCTAATTCTTTCCTGTTGCTTTTCCAGGGAATCCACCCAGACTTTTGGCTTCTTATAGTCAGGTCTCTTCCAACTGTCACCTTTTAAAAACATTACATCTTGTGGTGCCTGGCTGGCTTAGTCGGCAGAACATGCAACTCTTGATCTTCAGGTTGTGAGTTCAAACCCTACTTTGGGTGTAGAGCTTACTTAGTACATAAATAAAAATAAAGACATTGCATCCTGAATTTTTAGCATGACTTCAATAGTTTTTGAAAGCCCCATCTAAATTTCCTACAGAATACAAAACGCCATTTAGTTGTGTGAGGAAAAGACACTGGATTTACAGGAATTATCAATGGGCAGCTTAAAACGGTTTCACTTGTGGTATGATGAAATAAAAGATTTTGTGTCCCAGCTTATCACAGAATGCCATCCTCTTCTATTCCTTTTACTCCTATAGATCTTACACATGTAAGAGGAACAATCCCTGCTTTGTGTTATTTTCCCACTATCCCTCAGTTCCCATTTTCATCGACACTACTTTTCTTTTATATTTGTCACTTGGCAAGTAATACATTTATAGTTACATTATCCATCATTCTGATACATGTACTGGGGACTAGTACGCAATAAATATTTGTTGAGGGGCAGTATGACTAGGTGGCTGACTAGGTGGCTCAGTCAGTTAGGCATCAGACTTCGGCTGAGGTCATGATCTCACTGTTTGTGGGTTGGGGCCCTGCTATGGGGCTCTGTGATGATAGCTCAGAGCCAGAAGCCTGCTTCAGATTCTTTGTCTCCCTCTCTCTCTCTCTCTCTCTGCCTCTCCCCTGCTCATGCTCTCTCTCTCTCTCTCTCTCTCAAAAATAAATAAGCATTAAAAAAAATTTTAAAGAGGTGCCTGGGTGGCTCAGTTAAGTGTCCAACTTCTGCTCAGTTCATGATATCATGGTTATCGAGTTTGAGCCCCACATTGGGCTCTGTGCTGATCACTCAGAGCCTGGAGCCTCTTCAGATTCTGTGTCTCCTTTCTCTGCCCCACCCCTGCTTGTGTTCTGTCTCTCTGTCTCTCAAAAATGAATAAGCATTGAAAAATTTTTTAATAAAAAATTTAAAAATAAGTATTTGTTGAATAATTTACTTTTGAAATATATGCAACCTTAAAACTAGTTAAATTATATAACTTAACATAAAACTTACTAACTTATGAAAGTTGACTTTTTTAAAATAAGGTTTTAGATCTTGCTTCTTTTTTTATTATTGTATTAGGATTAGGTTTGGCTGCAAGTAGCATGGGAGAACAACCACAAAATAACAGTAGCTTAAACAGAAATTGGTATTTCTTTCTTATGTTTAAGAAGTCCAAGTTAGTCTAGAGCTGGTCGGACACTTCATGGAGACAGATCTAGCCTCATTGTTCCACCAGGAGAGTCACATATGTATTTATTTATGCTTTCGAATATATGGGCATTTGGAAGATATCTGGTTTCATTCCCAGTATCACCTCATAATCTAAGAGAGCGGCTGTAGCTCCAGCCATTATGCTTACATTCCAACCAGCAGAAGAGAAGACAAAGAAGGGAATACCCCTCTCTTTAAAAACCTTTCCCAAAGTCCGCATATACCATTTCTGCTTTCATCCTGTTGACAAAAACTTAGTCACTTAGCTACGTGAAATGCCAAGGAAGGCTGGAAAATGGGGTTTCAGTGCTGAGGAAGAATGGATATTGGCGGACAGGTAGGAGTTTTCTTCATAGTCTTAAGGCTCACCACTTTTTAAAGTATTAAGTACTTTAAGACTTCCCGAGAATTTTTAAAAGCTTTTTTACAGAATATAATAAAATTCTTACCTCCGTGTTTGAAGAAAGCTGTTACTGTTGACCTACCCTTAGGATGTATATATTTTCATTTTCTATCCCAGAAATGAGTGGGAACTTACATTAATGCAACTAGCTTCTCCCTCATTCTGTAAACCTCTACTTTACAATGGGCATTTGAAATATATTGGGATGAAGTTACTGATGACATTTCAATGTCAGCCTTTCAAATGGACTGATTTGAGTCTTTTGTAAAGTTGTAAACCAGCTTAAACAAAACTTCACACCTGCTCTGATTCAAATGGTATTCCATCATGTAGCTGCCCAAGTATATGTATTTTTTTTTTAATTCCTATTACCTAAGAACCTCAGAGAGGCCCTCCTAAATTCTGGGGTCTTTGTGACTTCAGGCCCTTTTCAGGTTTGGCCCAGGAAAGGTTCTAAAAGACTCTTTCACCTAAAAGTGGACAGGTGGAATCTGGTCCAGGTGGTTCAAGCCTACAAAGAAAAAAGAACAATTCAAGCTGTCCTTTACACTAGGTAGGTCCCGCAAATTCTGGTTTGTTCGTGTTATCTCAAGGCTGTTTCATGAACTTACTGTAATGGAGTGGCATTCACTTCCTATCTTTTGAAAGTACACACTAGATGTGTATTGCAGGAACTGAAAGACTGAAGCATAATATGTAAACATATACTTCCTAAAATATTGTCTCTTCCTCCATAAACTTATGGGATTGTGTAACAAAAAGACTTCACGTAAGTCAGTAGAACTGTTGTATTTGGATAAAGGTATCTTGAGGCTAAGATCACACTCCTATGGATCTGAAATGACCTTCTCCTAAAAGGATGGATGTTCAGTGTCAATCATTTGGGAGAAAGACTGATCTTTAAGTGGGACATGATACCAAAGCTTAGGAGATCATATGACACAGGCAAAAGAGGAAACCTTTCTCTCTGCAGTCTAAACTCTTGATGACAGCGGATACATTTATCAGTTGGCTCCTTCAGTTGCAAGTATCGGGAAAAACAATCTCAAACTGGCTTTTTAGAATAGTAAAACAACAATAACAACAACAAAGCAACAACAACAACAAAAACTAGTTTTAAAATTAAAAAAAAAATGGGGATATAACTTCAGTAGAAATAGAGACAGAAATAGATCTGGAGAAAATGAGAAGTATGATACTCTCGAAAACGAGTTAGTGTTTTTTATAAGTGTTGTGTAAAAATAATCACCTATGTTGGGTCGCTCAATTGGTCGGGCGTCCGACTCTTGATCTCTGCTCAGGTGATCATCTCTTGGTTTGTGGGATCAGACCCTGTGTTGGGCTCTGTGCTGATGGCATGGGGCCTGCTTGGGATTCTCTCTCTCCCTCTCTCTATGCCCCTCCACTGCTTGCGTGCATGTGCATGCTCTCTCTCTCTCAAATAAACTTTAAAAAACCCACCTACGCAATGATCCAGGAAAAGGTGGTGATAAAATACTGCAAGTGTGCTATGTCAAGGATATATTCAAAGACTGATATTAAGATAAATTCTTCAGTTGGAAACAGGGAGCAGATGATGGGTCAGAAAAAGACACAGTAGTGCAATTGTACAAGAAGCCATAGAGAAGTTACGTAGAAGACCTCTAGGGACAGTATATGATAACACAGAAACACAAAATGTGGCCCCCAAATTAATAAATCATTTCCACCTGTAATTTTTATCATATTAATTGACTTTCTTTATACTAGAAGGGTAGCATATATGAAAGATTTCTACAATGCTTAGTAATGAAATTATGAGATTACCGAGTTTCATGTATGTCTACGCTATTAATTATTGATTGCCATGTAGCAAATTATCCTCAAACTTAGCAACTTAAAACATCAAACATTTATGTATTATTTTACAAGCTAAGGATCAGGAATCTGAAAGCAACTTAGTTGTTCTGGCTCGGGATTCCTTGTGAGCTTAGAGTGAACCTGTTAGTGGCGGCTGCACACTTCTGAAGGCTTGGCTGAGGCTCTGCTTCCAAAAATGCTCACTCACATGGCTGTTGCCTAGTGGCCTCAGTTCCTGGATGCATGTGCCTCTCCACAAGGCTGCCTCAAGTCATGGTAACTGGCTTCACCCAGTGAGAGAGCAGGAAGCTTCTAGCCTCAGAAGTGACAGACTAACACTTCTGTCGTATTGGTCACATAGACCAAGCCTGATACAAATGGGAGGACACTACACAAAAATGTACATATCAGAAAGTGGGGATCCTTGGGACTCCCGGCTGGTCTGTTCAGTGGAGCGTGCCTGACTCTTGATCTCAGGGTTGTGAGTTTGAGCCCCATGTTGAGTGCAGAGATTACTTAAAAATGAAATCTTTAGGGGCACCTGGGTGGCTCAGTCGGTTAAGTGACCAACTCTTAATGTTGGCTCGGGTCATGATCTCATGGTTGGTGGGATCAAGCCCCATGTCCGGCTCTCTGCTGATGGCACAGAGCCTGCTTGGGATTCTCTCTCTCTCTCTCTCTCTCTCTCTCTCTCCCCCTTTCCCACTAGCATGCTCTCTAAATAAATAAATAAATAAATAAACAAACATTTTTTAAAAAATGAAATCTTTTTTAGGGGCACCTGGGTGGCTTAGTCGGTTTAGCATCTGACTTCAGCTCAGGTCATGATCTCGTAGTTTGTGAGTTCGAGCCCCACGTCGGGCTCTGTGCTGACAGCTGGGAGCCTGGAGCCTGTGTCTCCCTCTCTGTCTGCCCCTCCCCCACTTGCACTCTGTTTCTCTCTCATAAATAAACAGTAAAAAAATTTTTCAATGAAATCTTTAAAAAAAAAGAAACAGGGGATCTCTGATGGTCATCTTGGATGCTGGCTACAACATCCACTAACTTGGTAACAGTTGGCTGTTTTTTAAAAGCCAATCTCCTCTGGTACATATTTGAATTCAATACCAAAAGCAAACTGCAACAGGAAGGTGGTACTGGTAATTCAAATGCTGTAAGTCATGGTGTCATCACTGACAATTTTCTGAAATGCAGTACAAGTCTTGGTAAGAATCCCAAGAAAGTAAGTACAATTTTTACAGTAGTTGCACTAGTGAATGCATTAGCGAATTAGTTGAATTAGTGAAAAAAAATAGCATATTTGAAATCACGCAAAAAGCGTGTTGTGTTTACATGTAAAATATAATGCTGTTCCAGGCTTAGATGTTCACGAACAGATTTTTTCACCCACCTGAGTGTCTGGTGAGATGTTTGAACGTTGGGCAAGACACAGAACGATTCCAAGGGTCCTGTAAGTGCAGGCGGGAGGAAGGAGAGTCAGAGTAATGTGACTAGGGGGAAGACTAGTCTGCTGTCACTGGCTTTGAAGATAGAGGACGGGACACAAGCCAAAAATACACGTGGCCTCTAGAAGTTGGAAAAGGCAAGGGATCAGATTCTCCCCTAGAGCCTCCAGAGGAATGAAACCCCACCAACACCTTGGTATTAGCCCAGTAAGATCCACTTCGGACTTCTGGCCTCCAGAACCATAAGATGATAAATTTGTGTTATTTAAGCCACTAATTTTGTAGTCATTTGTTACAGCAGCATAAAAAAAAAAAAGTATAGATGTGCAAGAAGTGGTCGATGGTGGTTAGATCTGGGAAGGAGGGTGGGGAGATCTGGGTCTGGAGGGTGGGGAGGTCTGGGATTAAGGGGAATTCATTTGTTCATTGTCTATCCTTTTGTACTGATTGAATTTTTTACTATATACCAGTGAATTTTCAAAATAAAAAAAGATTTTTTTCAAAACAAAGAACTTCACATTGTTGTTCTATGTAACACTTCAGCAGCCGGTTGATGTATTCCTTTCTCTTGGGCCAACGGCTTTGGCCCCTATGGGCAGGCAGGCACCGTAAGTGATAAGCTTAAAACAGGCATCTCCCAAACCTCTCAAGGTACTCATGTCCCTAAGAGTGGGACCCAAAGGCATACACGGGTATTCTTCCTCACTCTGCCAGCTCCCTGACACTGCTATCCAGAAGGTTATGGAATCGTGATGTCTCAGGGCCACTCTTTCTTGGGTATTAGAGAGAAGAAAGAGAAGAGGGGAAAGGCAGGCTCTTTAGGCCTCTTCCTCCCCACAGGCTGTGGGTAACATGATGTGTGATGGGAAATAGTGGGGACGGACAGCTTCCCCACTGCCTAATCACCTGCTGAGTTCTAGAATAAAAAGTTTTGTCTATGTAATTAAAGACCAGGTCCTTTCAATCATTTTTACAAAACGTGCACTTGCCTTTATCTAATTTTCTCCACTTTGTGGATTCTCATTTATATAATACCACCCCTCAGTTTGTTAAGAGTGGCTATTTATTGTGAGAAAGACAAAGCGGGGCACCTGGCTGGTTCAGTCATGGAGTGTGCGACTTTTGATCTTGGGGATATGAGTTTGAGACCCACTTAAAAAATAAAATCTTAAAAAAAAAAAAAAAAGACACAGTAGCAAATGCCTGGGCATACTAAGAAAGTTTTGTGGGGGTTTGCAGAAATGTGTACACATTAATCAACATTTGCTATAGATGTGAAAGCATCTAAATTTAAACTCTTAAAACATTGGCTGTCATTTTTATGCTTAATTTAAAACAGTTCTCTTACTCTTTATGCTTCTGAAGGCATTTCTTGCATATAGAAAAGTAGCAAGCAACCTACCAAATTCAGAACTGTAACAGGATTCTCGCACAGAGAATCGTTGACACTGAGGCTTTTCTTTCCAGGAAGCAACTTTATTCGTGCCAGCACGGCTCTGTTGGGTTCGAACCCCAAGAACTGAGCCCCGAACGCCATGTGGTGCATTTTTTACTTCTTTGTCTTTAAGTGGTCTCATGTTACAAGGTCATGAAGGATGTTGTCACGGTCGCCTATAACCAGGTTGCCTTGAGGTTTTTTATTTTCTTTCCTTAGGGAGGGGACCCTACCACAGAACTGCTCTACATATTCTTACTTTTTCTTTTTTAAAAAAGAAAACAGCTTTCACATACCATAAAACGCACTCATTTAAAGTGCACAATTGTGGTGTGCCTGGGTGGCTCAGTCGGTTGAGTGTCTGACTTCGGCTCGGGTCATGATCTCGTGGTTCGTGGGTTTGAGCCCCGCATCGGGCTCTGTGCTGACAGCTCAGAGCCTGGAGCCTGCTTCAGATTCTGTGTCTCCCTCTCTCTCTGTCCCTCCCCCACTCATGTTCTGTTTCTCTCTGTCTCAATAATAAATAAAAAAACATTAAAAAAAATTTTAATAAAAAAAATAAAGTGCACAATTCAGTAGTTCTTAGCATGTTGACAGAGTTGTGCAACCATTACCACAATTTTTAAATGTTTTTATCACCTGCAAAAGAAAACCCATAAACATTAGCAGTCACTCTCCATTTCCCCCCAAACTCTACAGCCCTAGTACTTTCTGTCCCTATAGCTTTACTTATCCCGGACCTTTCATATAAATGGAATCATATGATATGTGGTCTTTCTTGATTAACTTCTACATTTTCATTTAATGCCCTCTGCAAGCTGAGAACAGTTCAGTGGATTCAGGAAATTGACTGAAACTAGCAAGATCAACTTTGAAATCAATACTCCATCAAGAGAAGAACAATGCAATATTTTTTAAACAAGCCTTAAAAATAATAAAACTTCTATTCATTATCTTATTAGCACAACAATGTACATAATTCAATACACAGAGTGGAGTGCTCATCATGTATCAGTAACTGTGATGGATTCTTTACATTTAATATCTCAGTGAATCCTCACAAGAAGTGACCATTATGAGTGTTTATACCTGAGTAAGCTGTAGGTTCAGCGAGGTTTGGTAATTTGCCCAAGACCACACACCTACCAAGTGGCAGAGCTGAGAGTTGAATGGGAGTCCACGTGCCCCCGGTGCCACGATCCAACATAGAATTCCTGTGTATCCCAAAGCCATGAGATTCTCATGATCCCATCTGTATCAGTCACAGTGCTTAGCTGCAAATGGCAGCCCCTACTCTAGCTGGATTAAGCAGAAAAGGGATTTATTAAAGGAGCCTGGAACTTTCGGGAGGGCCAAAGAAAGTGGCTCAAGGTTGTTTCCAGGAACAGTAACTAAAACAACACTGAAGAACTGACCTGGTGAGGAAAACACCAGAGCTGCTGTGGCCACAACCACATACTACAGAAAGCCAAGTACTTGACTGTCACCCCCAGTGACAATGACGTCACTTCTGTGTCCACCTGGCAGCCACTGCCTTCCGGCACCAGCTGAATGGAACGTCTACAGAAAGCCAGCCTCTTTTGTCTTGTGTATCATTTTGAACCATGTCTCCCGAGGACAGGTCTTGGCAGGGTCTAGGTCACATGCCCACTCCTGAGCATATCTAAGAAAATTAGGGATCTTCTCTCCCGTCAAGATCAGCTTCAAAGGTCTGACTTCCTGTGCTAGGAACCACATCCTCCCTAGATGAATGACACGCGCCACCATCAATACAGGCCATTCAGAAGGCGAACGTGCACTTGCTTTTATCTGAATTTTCTCCATTTTGTGAATTCTTACTTATGTAAGGCCGCCGCTCAATTTGGCAAGAGCGGCTATTTATTGCCAGAAAGTACAACAGCTGTCCACCGCATCTTTCAAGCAAATCTCATGGAGATGCTTGGAGCTCAACTGGGCAAATCACGGGATAAACTGTGGCTAAGTGGAAAAGTTGAGAGGCCATGGCCATGGAGCCAGGGTCACCCATCGAGGTCAAACCACAGAGACCACAAAGGCCCAGCTATAAATTCTGAAGCTGAGTCATGTGCTTCTGGATCATGTGCTTCTTGCTAGAAGGTCCTCAAGGTACACCAGGAAGGACCCTCCCTACAACTGTAGGTCTCTCTTACAACAATGTTAAGCTTCTTTGATGTATGTGTCCTGTTGAGACTCTCTGGTAGGATCTGTCATGGAGGGGGACTGGGGGACAGTGGCATATATCAATCATTTACGGAAGATGTGGGCCCTCTAAGAGGAAGCCAGACTTCTGAAATTGGTCTTGGCAGGAAAGAAAAACCCCTTAGTCCTTAGTTTCCTAAGTCCAGATTGGGGGGAGTGGAGGCATGCTTAGGGTCCCTGAGGGTCCTCTCAGAGGTGAGAGAATGGTGGGCTCTGCCACTCTACAGCAGGCTGGGGACAGGGCTCAGGGACAAACCGGGGAGGGCCACAGCCCAGGTTATCCTGTCCTAGGAACTGCCTTCCCTCTGCTTATGTCAACCCAAGCCTTGAGGAAAGTGGTATTTTGATGTTCCAGTCTGGTCTCAGCTGGCAAGAAGTATTACGCAATATTTGTGGGTCTACCCCCACAAATAAGTTCAGAAATCTCAGTAACTTACTGCTACACTTGAAAAGCGGGACCAAGTTAGAAGGTGAAACACTGACAGAAAAGGTCAAGGCTGTATCATGGAGAGATAAGTAGCATATTACAATCCAGCAGGGGCGCCTGGGCAGCTCAGTCGGTTCAGCGTGTGACTCCTGATTTCGGCTCCGGTCACGATCTCACAGTTCGTGGGTCTGGGCTCCACGCAAACAGCATGGAGCCTGCTTGTGATTCTCTCTCACTCTCACTGCCCCTCCCCCTCCCTCTAGATAAAGAAATAAACTTAAAAAAAAAAAAGATTACAATTCAACAAACTGATAAAGATTACAATTCAACAAACTGATAAACTGGCCAAAATCTTTTTTTCTGGTCTGAATTTTGGTTACTTAGTGAATCTATTTTTACACAAGTGAATTTGCCTTCTTCACAAGAATAATCTCTGTCACAGTTTTTATTTTTAAATTTTATTTTGAGAGAGAGAGAGAGAGAGAGAGGGAGAGAGAGCCCTACATGGGGCGTGATCTCATGAACCGTGAGATCATGACCTGAGTTGAGATCAAGAGTCTGATGCTCAACTGACTGAGCTGCCCAGGTACCCCTCTGTCACAGGTTTTATATCAACATCCAAAAAGTTAAAAAATAGGGGGGCCTGGGTGTCTCAGTTGGTGGAGCGCCCGACTTTGGCTCAGGTCATGATCTCACGATTCGTGAGTTCGAGCCCCGCATAGGGCTCTGGGCTAACAGCTCAGAGCCTGGAGCCTGCTTCAGATTCTGTGTCTCCCTCTCTCTTTGCCCCTCCCTCACTGACGCTCTTTCTCTCTCCTTCAAAAATACTAAAACATTAAAACAATTTTTTTAAAAGGTTAAAAAATATTCAGGTGGTCAGCCAAAAATATGATTATTATTGTTTATATAACACTGAGCCATTGGATAATCATTAAAATCAACTTTATTAACCTTAATATAGACAATATTTACAAACATAAAGTGTCCTGTGCTGAAATTAAGGATTTACTAGAGTTTTCTGAGAACTTTACCATCCCATGATCCAATATTGAAAATGGATTCCTTTATATATGTTGCTACAATTCAACTAGGTATCATACTTCTAATTCCCATTCTTAACGAAATTCACAGAACCATAGCCTTCTAAAATGTTTTATAACCATAGTTCTTATTAGGTAGCTATACTTCATACTTTTCACAATTTTGTTTAGAGTAATGGCATCATCGTAGAAGCCACATACTCAGTCAATAATCAAATATTATAGCAATTAATTACCCCATCATGTAAGCAGAAAGTCCTGAAATTTCCTTTTGAGGATGTAGGTTTACTTAACTATCACATGCTTTACAAAATAACTTGTTCTTTCAAGATCAGAGGGGCAAGTGCCATTTCTGAACCACATCCATAATACAGCACTCTAAATAAGGAAAAAGATCTGCTCCGTTTGACCACCCTCTGTATCCTTCTAGTTGCCCAATTCTGTGGCTAAAGCAATTACACAAACCCAAAAAAAGATTTTCTGAAAGCGGACAGAACACAACAATCTCATGAATGTTAATCTCTTTGTCATTTGCCAAGAGGGCAAAGTGGCACAAAATTCAGACATCTTTTTATTTCTGAAAGGGTTCCTAAGACAGGAAATTGGATCCCTAAGTTGAGATTCTCATATGGAAAAAGCCTCTGGGGACTCTGATACATGACAAAGACAGGCTTCAGATTGATATATGTAAACCTTACATTTCAATTTCTGACTAGAGATGAAGCCCGAAGTGAAATCTTAAAGTTTCCGTTGAACCCAAGGACGTTTGTTTTTTAATCTCCAAAACAGCAGAAAATACACCCAAACTCTTTAAAGTGGCCACTGCAGTTTATTCCTAGAACAGCGATATCAATTATCTTGGCTGATGGATTTCTCTATAGCCAAGATAATGAAG
This sequence comes from Cryptoprocta ferox, assembly GCA_028646485.1. NCBI lineage: Eukaryota > Metazoa > Chordata > Mammalia > Carnivora > Eupleridae > Cryptoprocta > Cryptoprocta ferox. Next base: position 11,024,012 of record CM053573.1, on the reverse strand, counting down.
TTGGGAAGGAAAAAAGTACAACCCAGATAGTGAGTGTGAGTGTGTGCGTGTGTGTGTGTGTGTGTGCATGTGTGTTTTATTCAGTACCCACAGGGAAGGTCTTTATAAAAAAGCAAGAGTACAGTAACTCCATTGGGCTAATTTCCTGATCATAACATTTCCATTCACATAAAGAGTATCCCAAAAGTCTTAGAACAGTTTTAAGCTTTAATAACCACAGGTGTCTAAATGCAGCAAGCTTGCAAAGAACATTCATCATATTTTAGGTTTGCTTATCTACAGTCCACACTTCCTTAGTTTTGTGACTTTTTATCATACTTTTTAGGTTTTTTTTTTTTCATTGTTGTTTAAGTAGTTGTAAAGATGGCAGCAGCAATTGCTTCTAAGTTACTAGAGCCTAAAACTGCACTAAGACTTTTGGACTTCCCTTTATGATTCCCAGTCTGAGTCCTTGTCCTAATTCGTTTCACCTGTGACTGACATTTAAACTCTGAAATGGATTAAATTGTTTTCTTAGAAGTTCTTTTCCTGCAATATGCTCAGAGTGAAACTGGTTGGACATTTCTCTCAAGTTTCTTACAGCTTTCTCACTTATACATCACTGGAGATATGATCAGTTTTGTGAAAAGTGCAGAGGCATACAGTTCTCAAACTCTTGTGATGCAGCAATAAATCTCAGCTTCTATGTGTGACATCGGCACAACTGGAAATGATTTGGGGGTAGTACTATGAATATTTAAATGGTCATATTTTAATAAATTTCCACACATTCATCCAGTTAAAAAAACCTGTCTTGACCCCAGGTGTTTTCTCCCCTTCTCCCTGATCAGTGTTGTTTGGGTTTTCATCTGTGACTTCTTTTGTTTTTATAAGTGTCTCATATATTCCTTGGGCTCTGGCAATTTCTTTCTGTGCATCAAAATGGACTTTCTGCCTGCTCAGGAGGGGAACAATTAAATTAAAATCATTAATTCGCTTGTTTAGTTTCCTGATGTTTTCTTGAAACTGCTCACAAACTTGGTTCCACTGTTTCTGTTCAGTTGGTGTCATTGGATTCCCGAGTTTTTTCCTTGACACTAAAATTGACTCTCTGAGTTGATCAATGGTATCCTTTATTTCCTTTTGCATGAGGATCCACTCCGGTTGGTATCCATTATCTATCAATATTCTGTTCAGGTTGTGAGTCATGGGATCAATATATGAACAGCCAGAATATTTTTTTAGAGGTTTTCCCTTCCCACTGAGATTGTCAAAGTCTCCTTTTGCCATTGATTCCTGAATGAGATCCTCTACTAAACGCTCGATAGCCTGAGTTATCTTTTGTTCTTTACTCTGTCTTACATCTTTAACAATTACGCTATCAATGAAATACTGGCTTTGTAGTTTCTGCTTCTGATATTCCATCACTTGCTCTGTTGCACGGTCTGCTCTAAACTGCCTATATTGCTTCTCTCGTTGACTTGGACTTCCAAAACCAATACCTTCAAAACTTAAATAATGCCGGTGTTGGGGTGTTTTATATTTGAACTTTTCTTCTTCTTCCTCTGCTTCTTCAACTTTATTCTGTCTGGCATTTGCTTGTTCTACTATGTGGGAGAGCACCTTCCTATAAGCTTCTTCAATCCTTATAAATGTTGCAGAATCTGCTGTACTTGAGCCACCGTCTGGGTGGTATTGCTTGGCAAGCTTATGAAAGGATTCCCTGACATCATCTGCAGAGCATCCTTCATCCAGATTCAGCAGCCTGTAATATTCTCTCATCTTCTTTTTGGATTTATGAGTTGACATCATTCTATTTCTAATGACACCAAGATATGGAAGCATTTTCATTTGGTTAGGTACCATTGAAGCATTTACCGGATGAGATCTTAAGATGTGAGCCATTATCACATACACTGTGTTCATAATTGCACCCAGAGTTCTTCCTAGCAATGATCTACAAACAGACAATAAAGAGTGAAGACAGCTGTTATTACCAGCAAATCTCATATTTTCAGCAATAAGGAAGAGATTACACCTTACAAGGTGTAAGGTACAATAAAGGGCAGTTCTTTCTAATGCTGCTGCCACATTCTTACAGCTATGTTTCTCTTGTGTTAGCAGAGAAATGGAAGTTGATGATGTGTAGCATTACCATATTGTGATATCATCTGGATTCTACTCCTCACTTCCTAATCACAGAGGTTCAGAGCTGGCAAGTTCTTAGGGATCTAATCCAATCTCCTCATTTTATGAGAAAAGGTAGGCCCAGAAGGTTAAGCAACATAACCAAGTCACACAGCAAGGCGTAAGGAAAATGGTTAGGGTTAAGACACAATAAGATGCTTGCTTAATTCTCTGTATTCCTAGGAGATTATAAACTTCGTCACCTCCGCTATGTCTTTAGTGTATCAGTCTTCATCTCAAGGAGTCCTCTCAGGGGAAGACATACACACATGAAACAGAGAGCATGACAAAGTATGTACCTAATCTGAGATTAAATCCAATTGAATCAAGTGTCCAAAAGCCTTTAAGCTCTGTACCTTATCAAGAAGGAGCTGTTTGCTACCAAGATGAAAGGTGGACCCTCCTGACGTGTTAGCTGCTAGTTTTCAAACGCATGGTCTAGCAGAAAAGAAAAACGTACACCTAGACAATAGCAATGAAATGCTGGAAGTGGTTTAATTGGAAGTGGGATATTGATGTACAAACGCTAAAACTGAGCTCCTGGGGACCCCAATTTTCTGGACAGCTGGGGTCAACGGCTTTGAGAGTTGGTCGCGGCTGATCCGACGGCGGCCATTGAGGGGCAGTGGTCAGTCTTGACGCGGGACACACTCCACCCCGCCCCCTACTCACCTTCACAGCGGCGGGGAAGGGGCTTAGCGGCTCCCGCCTCCATGCTGCCCCTCTGCGCATGCGTGCGCGGCCTGCCGTTCGCTCTCCGCGGGGTCTCGCTGAGGCCCACGGCGGGGAGCGTCTCCGCTGGACTAAACGGTCTGCCGGCTTACACGGAGGGGACCACAGTGGGGACGGAGGACAGAGGTCCTACTTTAACAGGGAACCCAGGAATCTCTTCTAAAATGAACTATACCCTGTAGGACACCGACAGGACGTTTCGTAAGGCTCCGCCCCGCCTCGCGGTGAGCCGCTCCGCCTCCGCTCCCACCCCCAGGGGAGGCGGTCCGGCGACTGGGATTGTGGGAGATGTAGTTCTCCGCGAAGTGCCGCGCGCTTCGACCTCCGCCGCGCGGGGGCGGTGGAAATGCGGCTGTGCCCTGCAGTGTGGTGAGTGGAGGTTGGGACCCTTGAAGTCGCAGTGGTTCGGGGGCGACAGCCCTTGGTAGTTTGCGTTTGAGAAGGGAAGACGTAGTCGTTTTCCCAGACAGGACCTGAACAGCCTCTTCCGGGTCTGAGATGGGGCACCAGAGCCGAGTCGTGAAAGTTCTACCCAACCCAGGAAGATGTGGCTAACCCAGGTAGAAACCTAGTCTTTGGGGAGCCTGGGTGGCTCAGCTGGTTAAGCCTAGGACTTTGGCTCAGGTCATGATGGGTTCGAGCCCTGCGGCGGGCTCTGTGCTCACAGCTCAGAGCCAGGAGGAGCCTGCTTGAGATTCTCTGTCTCCCTCTCTCTCTGCCCCTCCCCTTCGTGCTTGTGCGGCCCCACTCTCAAAAATAAATAAAATACATAAACAACAACAAAACCAAACCTAGTCTTTCGTTAATTCAGCAAGTGCCTACTGAGCATCTCGCTTAGCCAGGCGTTGGTAGGGACGGGATGAGGGGTGAGGACTGAGGACCCTCCAGGAGGGCGAAATCAAAGCAGGGGTCTCCTGGCTTTTAAGCCCAGCCACTGGCATGGGGATTTCCTGCTCCCCACCTTGAATGGGGAGGTAATAAAAAAAAAAAGAAAAAAAAAAGAAAAGAAAAAGGCAGAACGTTGGAGAGTCAGACCTGGGTTGAAAATCCTTTACTTCCACTTGTTTTTCTGTCTGTTTACGAGTAAAATAAAGGTACTAATAAATGCTAAGCGTATGTTTAGCGCTTCCTTTTTGCCACCTACTTTGCTAAGTGCTTTATGTATAGTCTCTCTCTCTCTTAAGGTTCTTATTTACTCATTTATTTTAGTAATCTCTGCACCGAAACGTGGGGCTTGAACTCATGACTCAGAGAGTAAGAGCCAGCCAGGTGCCCCTATGTATGGTCTCTTTCATTTTATTTATTTTTTAAACAATAAAAAAAAAATTTTTTTTAATGTTTATTTGTTTTGAGAGAGAGACAAGAGAGCGAGCAGAGGAGGGACAGAGAGAGAGAGGGAGACACAGAATTGGAAGCAGGCTCCAGGCTCTGAGCTGTCAGCACAGAGCCCGACGCGGGGCTCGAACCCATGAACTATGAGATCATGACCTGAGCCAAAGTCAGACGCTCAACTGACTGAGCCACTCAGGCACCCCTGTATGGTCTCTTTTAATCCTTAAAACAGCCCTGAGATAAATTCAGCTATTTTCCTCATTTTACATATGATGAAGTAATAATTGCATCAAACTTACTAAATGTTTGTGAGAATTACACAATGTGTGTAAGTCACTTGGCATAATGCCTGGCACATTTTATTATGACTGTGTCTCTTAAAAGGAGCAGAAATAGGTGCTAGCCTCTCTAAGCTTTTGAATTATAGATAATAATTTGCTACCTTTCATGTAGTTGCACTGAAAAATATTTAAATACTGATACAGAAGGATTTTCATATAAGCAAACAATGAACATTAAGAGTTCCTGGGGAGTCTCAGTGGCTCAGTGGGTTAAGCATCCAACTTGGGCTTAGGTCATGATCTCATGGTTTGTGGGTTCGAGCCCCGTGTCGGGCTCTGTGCTGACAGCTCAGAGCCTGGAGCCTGCTTCCGATTCTATTTCTCCCTCTAACTGCCCTTCCCTGCTTGTAGTCTGTCTCCGTCTCTCTCTCAAAAATGAATAAACATTAAAAATATTTTTTTAAAAGAGTTCCTGTTTTTACAAGTGTTAACTTTTCTAGCCAACATCTTAAACACAGCATCAAAGGGGAAGGAAGCATAAACACAGCTTCAAAAACTACTCATATTTGTATAGTACTTTGCATTTTACAAAACACTCATCACAAATCTCATTTTGATATTTGCATTTTAGAAATTACCGTACTTTAGCACCAAATAGTTAAGTGACTTTTGTCAGTGACTAGAACCTTAAGTCCATTTCTGTCTTTCAAGAGTGTCAGTTTCATAGCGTGACTCTGTGCTTGTAGAAGGTGAATTGGAGTGGACTGAATTATCCATGAGGAACGCTTTGCAGCTGCAAAATGCAAACCAGGTAACTGACTTGGGGAATTATTTTTCTCACGTATAAGAAATGTGGAGGTAGGCAGTTTCTGGTATTGGTTCATCTACAAAGAGTTGCCACGTTTGCTTTACCATTCTCTCTCTTTCTCCATATATATACTTTTTTCCTGAATCATTTGAAAGCAGTTAACACTCATTATATAATTGAATACTGTACCCCCGAGTATTGAGATGTATTTCCTCAAAACAAGAACATTTCCTTACATTACCATAGCACTGTTATCAAATTAGGTAGACTTAATATAGATACCATATTTAATGTAATTACTATTCCACTTTCACCAGTTGTCTTAATGATGTCCCACAGAGCACCACATACACTTTGAAGTCAGCAGGTCAAATGAATAATAAACCAGAGCTTTCTTGTTCAGTTTAGGTATGGGCAGAAAGAGTCAACCATTTGAAAATATGGTTCTCTTCCTTTTAAAAAGATGGCTACATACTCTGTGGTCAGTACTCCTAATGACTGTAAGGTGTGGTCAAAAAATCAAATTTAGAATCTGATCCAAACACACAGGTTGACTAGCTTTTTTAAAAAAAATATTTTATTTATTAATTTTTTTAGTGGTATCCACACCCAGTGTGGGCTCAAACTCACAATCCCTGAGATCAAGAGTTGCATGCTCTACTGACTGAGCCAACCAGGCACCCCTTGACTGGTATTTTTTTAAGTTTATTTATTTATTTTGAGGGCGGGGGCAGTATGAGTGTGGGGTGGGGGGGCAGAGAGAGAGGGATAGAGAGAATCCCAAGCAGGCTCCATGCCATCAGCACATGGAGCCTGACTCAGGGCTTGATCCCATGAACTGCGAGATCATGACCTGAGCCAAAATCAAGAGTCTGATGCTTAACAGACTGAACCACCCAGGGACCCTTGACTGGCATTTTTAACATGATCCTGTTACCTTGCTTAATTAAACTATAGACTTACTTATTTATAATTTTTTAATATTTATCTTAGAGAGAGAGAGTGAGAGAATGTGCAAAGGAGGGGCAGAGAGAAAGAGGCGACGGGGAATCTGAAGCAGGCTCCGCATTGACAGCAGACAGCCCGATGCAGGGCTCGAACCCACAAACCATGAGGTCATGACCTAAGCTGAAGTGGATGTTCAACTGACTGAGCCACCCAGGCGCCCCTAAACTCTAGACTTTTAAAAACACGTTCAATTTTCAGTATAACATTGCTAACCATTTTAAGGTTATATCATGATTAAAATGAAGATGCTTTAACTTCTGTCATTTTCCACAAAATATAATCATTACCTCATGTTTGTCAGCTAGGATGTAGTATGATCTTACATAAAGACTGATTTTATTTATTTAGTTTTTTAGTGATTATTTTTGAGAGAGAGCACATGAGAGGCAGAGAGAGAGGGAGTCAGAGAATCTGAAGCAGGCTCCGTGCTGCTGGCAAAGCCTGATGTGGGGCTTGAACTCACGAATTGTGAGATCGTGACCTGAACTGAAGTCAGATGCTCAACTGACTGAGCCACCCAGGCTCCCAAAGGACTGGCTTTAAATGAAAGTATGTTGGATTCCATGTCTGTGCATTTCCTCGTTAAGAACATCTTTTTTCATGATTGTGTTCTCTTATAACGTTGAGCATTTTAAAAACAAACGTCCTGGGATACCTGGGTGGCTCAGTCGGTTAGGCGTCCGACCTCGGCTGCTCAGGTCATGATCTCCGGGTCTGTGGGTTTGAGCCCCGCATCGGGCTCTGTGCTGGCAGCTTAGAGCCTAGAGCCTGCTTTGGATTCTGTGTCTCCCTCTCTCTGACCCTCCCCCGCTCATGCTCTGTCTCTCTCTCTCTCAAAAATAAATAAATGTTAAAAAAATAAACATAATTAATTAAAACAAATGTCCCCATACACAGAGGAGAGTAGACAGCAAGAATTTAGTTGGCACACCAAAACCTAATCAGTAATTGTATTGCCAAGTGGTTAGAAAATAGAGTGATATTTTTAAAGTTATTAAATCCAATTTCCTTACTTTATAGTTATAGTGACTATTCACTGAGCTCCTGCGGGGGGTGTGGCGCTGTGAAAGTGGCCTCTTTGTTCTCTCAGATTGTTTTTTTCCTTCTCTTTTCTTTGCTGGTGCTGTGATAACTGCAAAGAGGTCAATGTCTTTCCAGTAAGTTACCATAGTAACCAGAAATCACACTTCCCTCAAGATTGATTCATGGTTCAGTCTGCATCCTGAAACCACATTGTCCAATGATGTTTGCAAATGGTAACTTCTGGAGCTACAGCTCCTAAAACCACCAGGAATATATATGCCTTCCTCTCGGGTGCCATCATTTTTTTTTTCTTTTTAATCTAAGTAGGCTCAGCACTGAATGTGGGGCTTGAACTCATGACCCCAAGGTTAAGAGTTGCATGCTCTACCAACTTAGCCAGCCAGGTGCCCCTCTGGGTGCCATCTTAAGCTATTTGCTTAAGAAAGAGTTTGATGTTGGGGCGCCTGGGTCGCTCAGTTGGTTAAGCGTCCGACTTCGGTTCAGGTCATGATCTCACGGTTCGTGGGTTCGAGCCCCGCATCGGGCTCTGTGCTGACTGCTCAGAGCCTGGAGCCTGCTTCAGATTCTGTGTCTCCCTCTCTCTCTGCCCCTTCCCTGCTCACTCTCTGTCTCTGTCTCTCAAAATAAAATAAAGACATTTAAAAAAAGGAGTTTGATGTAGAGGCCAGCTTCTTTATTTGTTTGTTTGTTTATTTATTTAATTTATTTATTTAGAGAGAAGGTAAGCGTGCCTGTGTGCTCATGGGGGACGGGCAGAGAAAGAGGGAGAGAGAGACAATCCCAAACAGGCTCTGCATTGTCAGCACAGAACCTGATGTGGGGCTCGAACCCACAAATCATGAGATCATGACCTGAGCTGAAATCAAGAGTCAGATGCTTGATCGATTGAGCCACACAGGCACCCCTAGAGTGTCAGCTTTTAAAGAAAGAAGGCAGTGGGGTAACTTACATAAGATGACAACACTCTAAAGTCTAGGGGCGGTGGGTAGGGGGGAGTTAGGGGAGGGTACTCGGGAAAAGAGAAGATTCACATTCTTTTGGGTATTTCCTCTTTTTCCCTCTGCCCAGCTAGGTAAACTCTCCTGCATGGGCCACATGCGGGGGCTGGGGCACTTTGCTAATGGTAAACTGCCTGCCTCCACCCAGGATATTTGATTTTCATTTTTGGCATGGAATTCATGTGATGATTTATTGTTACTCGAGCCTGAATTATCTGCATTTGGTGCTAATCTACAGCACTTTCTGTTCCTTGGAATTCTGAATAATGCATATGCGTCCGGCTAACTGCAGGCCACTAGTGGGAAAACCAAATGCACACTAACTGTCTGGGAACCAAAATTTGAATTGTTTCTAACCCATCTGACATTTACGCAGCATGTTTATTGAACTTACTGCTTTATAGCACAGCTACTGTGTGCTTTTCTCACTCTTCAGAATTTGTTTCCAGCTTTATTGAGGTACAATTGATAAATAAAAATTGTATGTGTTTAAGGTGTACAATTTGATATTTTGATATATATATATATATGGCGAATAATCACCACAAGCAAGCTAATTAATCAAGCTAATTAACATAGCCATCACTTCAGATAGTTACCTTTTTTTTTAAATGTTTTTTAAAATTTATTTTTGAGAGACAGGGACAGAGGGTGAGTGGAGGAGGGGCAGAGAGAGAGGAAGACACAGAATCTGAAGCAGGCTCCAGGCTCTGAGCTGTCGGCACAGAGCCTGATGCGGGGTCGAATCCATAGCTGTGAGATCATGACCTGAGCCAAAGTCGGACGCTTAACTGACTGAACCACCTAGGTGCCCCTCCTTTCTTTCTTTCTTTCTTTCTTTTTTTTTTTTTTTTTTTTTGGATGAAAACACTTGAGATCTACTCCCTTAGAAAATTCAAGTGTATAACACAGAATTGTTAACTATAGTCAGTCCAGATGTTGTGGTAAGTTAAAAAGACCAGTATATGGAGGGTTTGCCTCCTTTCACTGCTTGCCAGTTGTCAAAGATTTGAGCAACAAAACTCTAAACACATTAAAACTGTCATGTAACACTATTTGCTAGAGAATCATTCGAGATGCTTTATAGGAAGAATAGTTTTAAAGCAAATCTAGTTCCAGAACAGCTTTGTAATGAGATGTAAGGCTGCTTCCATTCAAAAAGCTCACTCTCTAGGAATGTCCCTGAGTGACCTTTTCACCTTAGGGCTTGTCCAGAGACCCCTCAGGCTCTGGTGAGGTGCTGCTGGATCCTTTGGTCCATACTATTCTCAGAAATGAGCATGTACCTCTAGTTCGTTACCCAAACTCCTTTTTGAAGATGGCTTTCTTGATTAAATTTCTTGTATTAAATGAATTTGAAGAATCATATAATTTCTGTTCCTTACTTGACAGCGAGGTTGTGGGGGGTATCCACAGTGAGTGAATGGTTCTGTCCTTGTTCTTAGGAAATACATGTTGAAATATTTATGGATAGGGGCGCCTGGGTGGCTCAGTTGGTTAAGCATCCGACTTCGGCTCAGGTCACGATCTCATGGTTTGTGGGTTCGAGCCCCGTGTCAGGCTCTGTGCTGACAGCTCAGAGCCTGGAGCCTGCTTTAGATTCTGTGTCTCCCTCTCTCTCTGACCCTCCCCTGCTCACACTTTCTCTCTCTCTCAAAAATAAATAAAACATTAAAAAATTTTAAAAAAGAAATATTTATGGATAAAGGGATGTGATGTCTGCAAATTACAATGATTTAGAAATAAACGCATGTACAGAGCAAGGGAGAAAGAGAGCAAACAATAAACCACACGGACTGAACTGCTCATTGGGAAAAAAATGGGTAAAGTTGATTTGGAAGGTTTTTGTATTCTTGCAACTGTTCTGTGTTATTCATTTTTAATTTTTTAAAAAGAATGTATTCGTGGGGCTCCTGGGTGGCTCAGTTGGTTGAGCGTCTGACTCTTGATCTCGGCTCAGGTCATGATGATCTCATGGCCATGGGATTGAACCCCACCTTGGAATTTGTGCTGACCGTGGGGGGCCTGCTTGGAATTCTTTCTCTCTCTCCCTCTGCCCCTTATCTGTGTGCACACACACATGCTTTTGGTCTCTCTCTCAAATAAATAAACTTTAAAAAAATAAAAAGTAAGTGAGCAATCAAGTCATGAAAAGACATGGAAGAACCTGAAATGCACATTGTTAAGTGAAAGAACCCAATCTGAAAAGGCTGCATATTATATGATTCCAACTATATAAAACTATAGAAATAGTTTAAAAAAATCAGTGGATTAAAAAATAGGCAAAGGACTCGAATAGACATTTTTCCAAGGAAGATAGACAAGTGGCCAACAAGTATACGCGGGGAAGCTCAACACCACTGATCATCAGGGGAATGCAAATCAAAACCACAGTGAGATAGCGCAACACACCCCTGAGGATGGCTGGTATCAGACAAAACAAAACAGAAAATAACAAGTGATGGTGAAGATGTGGAGAAACAGAAACCCTAGTGAGAATATAAAATGGTGGAGACATTTTAGATTGTCACAACTGGGAATTGTTCCTGGCACCTAGTGGTTGGAGACCCGGGATGCTACTCAACATCTTACAGGGCAAGGCTTATCTGGCAAAGAATTCCCTGGCCCACAGTGTCAAGAGTGCTATTTCAGGGGCCCTGCTGTGGACTATTCTTTCTCTCGTTTCTCCTTTCTGTTTATTTCTCCTTAGATCTATTATGGTTGAGACAAGGAATAGCAGGATGTCAGAATAAAAGAGACCATGGAAATCTAATCTTAGCCTCCTGAAAGAGAAAAAAATGACACGCCCAAGACCACGTGGTTTGTGGCAGATTTTTCTGCCGGTCTACATCTGCAGATTTTTTTTTTTTTACATTTATTTATTTTTGAGAGACAGCGAGAGACAGAGTGTGAAAAGGGGAGGGACAGAGAGAGAGGTAGACACAGAATCCAAAGCAGCCTCCAGGCTCTGAGCTAGCGGTCAGCACAGAGCCTGACGCGGGGCTTGAACCCACGAACCGTGAGATCATGACCTGAGCCAAAGTCGGACGCTCAACCAACTGAGCCACCCAGGCACCCCAACATCTGCAGATTTAATCTGCACAGTTAGTGCAGGACTTTTCCTATAGCCCTCCCTATCCAGAGGGCAAACACAATCACTGCAAAAGGGAAAGAAAGTGCATGTTGGCTTGGCATATAGCTTTCTAAAATAACAATCTCAGGGGCACCTGGGTGGCTCATTCAGTAAAGTGTCCAACTCTTGGTTTCGGCTCAGGTCATGATCTCGCGGTTTTGTGGATTCGAGCCCCCAAGTACAGGCTCTGTGCTGACAGCAGGGAGCCTGCTTGGGATTCTCTCTCTCTCCCTGTCTCTCTGCCCCTCCCCTGCTCACACTGTCTCTGGTTCTCTCAAAATAAATAAGTAGAGTAAAAAAAAAAAAAAAAAAAACAACCATCTCAGTTCCAGGAGGAATTTGTTTCAAAATGTAGTTAGTAGTACCAGAACTCTGTTAAGTCATTGTCAGATTTTAAGTTAAACTAAGGCCATCGGGGTGCCCCCAATCCAATATGTTTGTTGTCCTTGTAAGAGGAGGAAATCTGGATACACAAAGGGACACCAGGAATGCACGTGTGCAAAGGAAAGGCTATGTGAGGACACAGTGAGGAGGCGGCCTCCGAAAGCTTGATCTTGAACCTCCAGCCTCCACAACTGCAAGAGAATAATTTGTCCAAGCCCCAGTCTGTGGCATTTGTTACAGCAGCCTACGCAGACTAGCACATGGGTCTGTAGGATCCTCATACGTTCGTTCAATGGACTCCAGGAATTTGTGTCCTCCAAAGTGTTTCCTCCCAGATGGAAAACTCTAAAAGCGAGTAGAGGCTTTAGTGCCCTCAGTCCCCTCTTGCTGGACGCACGTGTCCTCCAGGTCGAGCTCCGGGCCACTGCTACCTCTTCCTTACCTCCTCCATCCAGGGCTATCAGGCCACCTTGTATGTTTGCATTTTGGCGGGACACGCTTGGGGCCCCAGAGCCTCCTGTGCAGGGGAACAGATTTAAGGTGCTGGGCTTTCTGGCTTGCTGGAAGGTGCGTGATGGGGTGGCAGTAGCTATTTCTCTCCACTTAGGCTCTAAGAGAAAGGAACCAGAAGCCCGTTCCCTGCTCCTTGAGACACCTTCTCCTAGCCTGGTGGCATCCCTCTCTCCTGGGCCCCAACCTCACTGTTTTCTTCATTTTCAGGCTCCTTTGCAGACCTCTCACCTGATTGTTAAGCGTGTTAGTGCTGCGGAGCCCTGTGAGTTTTGCGTTCTGATTACTTAAATCGTCTACCCACTTGCACCCGCTCTGTTCCAGGCCTAAGCTTGGTCTCTAAGCTGATGCCTTACCTGGGAGTGGTATCAGGGTAGACGGTCAGGAATCCCTAAAGGTGCCAAGAAGTCCCACCTCCCTCTGAAGATAGTCCCTCATTTTGTAAAAGAAAGGCACGCCTTGCACCTATCTATCCCACCTATCTATCGGGAATCTTAATAGGGTGCTGTAAACACCCTCAGGGCACCAAACAAAGGCACACTTGAAAAGGCTGATTTGAGGGGGGAAAAAAAAAAGAAAAGGCTGGGACACCTGGGTGGCTCAGTTGGTTAAGCATCAACTTCCGCTCAGGTCATGATCTCATGGCTTGTGGGTTGCTTGTGAGTTCGAGCCCCACATTGGGCTCTGTGCTGACAGCTCGGAGCCTTGATCCTGCTTCGAATTCTGTGTTTCTCTCTCTCTCTCTGCCCCTCTTTCCACTCATGCTCTATGCCTCTCAAAAATAAACATTAAAAAAATTTTTTTAAAAAGCTGATTTGCTGTGGATGCAGAGAAAGCAAAATGAATCCTTTATAAAACTGGAAGGTTTTCGGGGCGCCTGGGTGGCTCAGTTGGTTAGCGGCCAACTTCGGCTCAGGTAATGATCTCGCGGTTCCTGGGTTCGAGCCCCGTGTCGGGCTCTGGGCTGACAGCTCAGAGCCTGGAGCCTGCCTCTGATTCTGTGTCTCCCTCTCTCTCTGACCCTCCCCCGCTCACACTCTGTCTCTCTCTCTCTCAAAAATAAATAAACGTCAAAAAAAATTAAAAAAAACCTGGAGGGTTTTCAATACTTGGCTTTCAGCAAAAGTGAAGGAGGGGCTAATTTGTCAGCTGAATATTTAATTTAAGATAATTTTTGGAGGGGCTCCTGGGTGGCTCAGTCAGTTAAGCGTCCCACTTGGGCTCAGGGTTCAGGTCATGATCTCATAGTTTGTGAGTTTGAGCCCTGCGTCAGGCTCTGTGCTGACAGCTCAGAGCCTGGAGAGCTGCTTTGGATTCTGTGTCCTCTGCCACTCCCCTGCTCACGCTCCATCTCTCTCTCTCGTTCTCTCTCTCTCTCTCTCTTTCAAAAATAAACATTAGAAAAAATTTAAAAATAAAATGATTTTTTGTGATAGATCTTGTTTTGTTTTTGCATCTAACTGAAGCAGTCGAGGAACTGAGTGATACTGCTCTAACAAAACTAATTTTTCCTGTAAATATTTGGAGTTTAGTAGTACAGAAAAATTTTAAATGCAGTTTGGGGGCGCCTGGGTGGCTTAATCAGTTAAGCATCTGACTCCGATTTTGGCTCAGGTCATGATCTCAGTTAGTGGGATAAGCTCTGAGTTGGCTGCATGCTGATGGCACGGAGCCTGCTTAGGATTCTCTTTCCCTCTCTGCCCATCCCTTGCTAGCATGCACGTGCACACTCTCTCACACATAAAAAAGTAAACATCTTAAAAAATAAAATTTTAAAAAGGTTCATGAATTGAATTATTTGTGGACACTCAAACTGCATTTTATTTTTAATTTATTTATTTTGAGAGAGAGAGAGAAAGAGAGGATCCAAAGTGGGGCTATGTGCTGAGAGCACACAGCCTGATGTGGGGCTTGAACTCACAAACCATGAGATCATGACCAGAGTCAAAGTTGGGCGCTTAACCGACTAAAGCCACGCAGGTGCCTAATTCGTGAACCTTTTTAAAAAAATGAAATCAATTGAGAATATTGAAATCTTCATGCCTTTATTGCAATGCTCAGAGTACAGGTGGGGCTCAGGAGTTAGCATTTGTAATAAATTAACTCCCAAGAATTACCAGATTAACAGATGGAGGATTGAGGATTAGGATTGTGGTTCAGTCTTTAATGATTTCTGTCACAAAGCCTGGATGTCTTAACTGATTTCATGTAAGTGACTTCATATTTTGAATGTGAAGTATTTTAAATATGTGATGTATTTTATAACACCAGATTAAATGTAATCTTGATGTATTTCCAAAACTGAATTAATGCTTTTACAGTGACAGGAGTTGTATATTTTGGGAAACATATGGGGATATAATTCATATGCCACACAATTTGCCCATTTAAAGTGTACATTTCAGTGACTTTAGATATGTCCATGGGGTCGTGCAACAATCTCCACAATCCATTCTAGAACAATCTCATTACCTAACAGAAACCCTGCACCCTTTAGACATCTATCCCCACAGCCCCGGGCAACTACTAATCTATTCTGTGAATGTATGGATTTGCCTGTTTTGGACATTCCATGTCAATAGAATTATAAATGTAGTCTTATGTGACTGGATTCTTTCACTTAGCATGTGTTTAACATTTTTTTAAATGTTTATTTATTTTTGAGAGAGAGACAGAGTGCAAGCAGGGGAGGGGCAGAGAGACAGGGAGACACAGAATCCGAAGCAGGCTCCAGGCTCCGAGCTGTCAGCACAGAGCCCCACATGGGGCTCAAACCCATGAACCACGAGATCATGACCTGAGCCAAAGTTGGACTTGCTAAGTGCCTCAGCCACCCAGGCACCCCTCACTTAGCATGTTTCAAGGTTCATCCATGTTGTAGTATGTATCTGCTTTGTTTCCTGTAATGACAGTGATAGACCACATTTTCTTTATTGACTCATTAGCTAACAGACATTTTGATTGTTCCTACTTATGAATTAATTTAACAGTTGGTTCCAGATGAAGGAAAATGGCCTTGTATTGTAAATAAAAGACATGGCTTGTGAAAGAATGGCTATCAGAGACTATCTCTTAAACAGTAGGGGAGGAGGCAAGATTTATGTATTACAGAGATAATTGGTAAAGCGCAGCTCAGGGAGATAAGCCAAGGGGAACTATTAGCGTTAACAGTAACATGAACTTAAAAATAGCTGAGATTTTACCAATCTTCCTGAACTGTGGAGTTGGACCCCTGTCACATGGGGGCTGCTGTGCTTGGGAATCCCCTCGCGTGTGCAGGGCATCAGTCCTGGTGGATTTCACGCTTTCTGACAGCCCAAGGCCATATTCCTGTTCTCCCTGACCTCCCGGCTGTGCGAGCAGGTGGGCAACCTAACCTTGGCCAGTTGGATGATCCCGATTGGGACTTGAAGCCTGGATGAGTGAGCCAGAGACACAGGCAGGCAGAGTGCATTTTGGTTGTGGGGGCACAGCAGATGGGAGTGCCCACTGGAAGTGGGGCGGGGGGGGGGGGAGGGAACCTGGTGGGACGATGGCAGCAGTGTCCTTGACAAGATCCTCCTGGGGCAAATGTTGGCTGTGGTTCTCTCCCCTCAGCACGAGAGAATAGGCAAGGGAACTGTGATTAAAAACAAAAGAGGAACTACCAGCTCTACCAGTTACTAAACTTCATTATGATCAAATACGATGTTGTACCCGAGTTACTTAAGAAGTCTGTACAGTAGTTAAAGAGTAAGTAAAAAATTAGAGAAGAGACCATGAAATTTCTCTTACAAATTATAACACCCTTGAGAACACTCTTTGGCTTGCTTGTTTTGGAACTCACACTTAAATTGTTTGACTGTTAATGGATTAACAGACACCCCCCAACCCCCTAATCTTTCTACCTGAACACAAGGTGTGACCAAGGGCTGGTATTTTATTCCTATGTATACAAATAGAAAGAGACATCCATCATAAAAGATAAATGCCCATATTTATTACCATAAAATTTTGACCTCTTGTCTTCACTTTTGCATTGACTTTCTCATAACTTAAATGACCTTTTCCCTACCGTTATAACCTAATGGCTACTCATATACTCATGTCCAAATAATATTCAGCTTATCCCAAACAAGACAGTAGAACACCCTTTAAGCAGGCTCCCTTGTTCTTTCAGAATCATACTTATTTTCAAATGTCTTCTGGTTTCTGGCAACCAGACACAATTTGAGTCTTCTTACACCAAGATAGGAAATCAATAACCTTACATGGAATCCATGTTCCTTTTAGTGGAAATTAGTATCTGAGTAAGGGCTACAAAATTTTATTTCTAAAGTCATAGGCTTACATTGATTTTTCCTTATTTTTGAGAAAGAGAGTGAGCGAGTGCAAGCTGGGAAGGGGCAGAGAGGGAGACAGGATCTGAAGCAGGCTCCTCACTGTGAGCGCAGAGCTCGATGCGGGGCTCAATTCCACGAACCATGAGATCATGACCTGAGCCAAAACCAAGCATCAGCTGCTCAACAGACTGAGCCACCCAGGCGCCCTACATTGGTTTTTCTAATTTACATGCTCCTCTCAACCTCCTACTCTTTCTTTTCCTAAGGCTACGATTCACATCTTCTTTATAAAAGTACTCCTTAGCTGTTAAGATGTTGAGTTTAGACTCCAAGAGAAGATTTGAACACAGGTATCCTTCCTGTAAGGTACACTCTGGTTGGGCAGACAGAGCTGAGGCCACGTCACCTTGAAGGCTGCTCAGCATCCAAGGATGGCTGGCTGCCTTTTGGGCTGGGTGGCCAGTCCTCATTCACTCTGCTACAGGAGAAATGTACATGACACCAAGCTTGGGACATGTACCTACTAGGAGAACTCAGATGTCCCAGCTCCAGAATTGCATAGCCAGATTGGAAAATGAATGGCCAGAGTGGGAAACACATGTAGTGCCTTATTACTCTTGACGAGTCTGGGTAGAGTGCCCTCCATCTGCCCTCACTCCTCCCAAACAGTAGCTACACTTCCAAAATTCTATTTATCCCCATTCTCAATTTTGTGCTCAAGATGTATTTGCTGAAAGAACAGTGAACTACAGCAGCTTTTATAACTGGGAGAAGTATGAAATAAATGCTGACTGTTGAATGCCTACTCTGGGCCAAACGTTTTCGGCATTTCACGTGTATTAATTTAATTATCAAAACAACCATATGATAGGCATGTGCCTACTTCAGTAGATGGGGAAACAGAGAGACAGAGAAGATGAGTAACATGCCTAAGTCCTAGGTTTTGAATCTAGATGCCACCAAAACTCTATAACCTTCTAGTATTTATAAAGGTATGGATGTTTGTAACCCATAACTGTGAAGCTAAAGTCTGGGTATTATAGAAACTGTCAATAATTAGGAGGAGGTTTTATGATATTTCAAAGCACAAAGTACACCATCCCTCAGAAGTGGGAGCTACACACATTGTTTATGACATTACATTATGATCAGGATAATTACAGTAGATTAGTCTCCATTCAAACCAGTACAGATATACAATATGAGGAAGAGATATTAACTTAGTAGCCTTCTTGGTTAACTCTTCAAAAACTAGAAAACATATAACTACAAAAAATGGAGTGGTATCAGTCAGAAGAAGAAGAGGGACTAAGAATTTTGGTATCTTGTTTGGGTGAAAGTGAAAGGGATTCTGAACGACCAGCTTGATTATGATCAAGAAGGTCTGGAACAGGTAAACGCTGAAAGATCGCTGGAGGTGACACACGTACATCTTAGATATGCTGCACGTCTTTTTAACAAATCTCTGTTCATTAAAGAAATGGCCAGAGGCGCGGGTGAGGAATTCTTTCTTAGCAGTTGTTCTTCTGGGCTGAGCCCACGATAAAGGCCGCCATGCAGATAGCCAGACTTCTTTCAGAACTGGCTCTAGTCCCAAACGGGGAGGCTTCACTATTCTGTGACCCAACGAATCTTGCCATTTTCTCCAAGCTGTACAGTTCCCCTGGCTACCAGCTGGAGGGCTGCCGGAAATACTTTATGCTCTGCTAATTTCACTCTTTCAGACAGAGTTGTAACAGTGTCACCCCTCTTCACTGGAACAGCTTCTTGTAAGATAATCTGTCCAGCATCTACATCTTCCTGGGGAAAGAAGCAAAAGTTTTCAACATTATTTCTAGCCAGTACAATTTACAAATGGACACTAAGGATATTTTGGTAGAAGGAGACATACTCACAGCTACAAAGTGCACAGTACACCCAGTGACTGTAACCCCAGCTTCCAGGACTTGCTCATGTGCATTTGAACCCTTAAAAGATGGGAGCAAGGATGGATGGATGTTGAGCATCTTCCCTGGAAATTCGTAAAAACAGAGTGGTCAGAATTTAAAAATCCTATGTGTTTTACCAAAGGAATAAATGTTTTCCTGTCTAGAAGGAGTCAGCAGGAGCTAGATTTCTCTGGGATGGGTGTTTCTTTGAGAAAAACAAATGAAGTAAAGGGAAATCTAGGTTCTCATCCAAGATGCCCTGGGGGCAGCAAGTTCCTGCCGAGCACAACTGAAGATCCACCCAGGGACACCGAATAGGTGTCTGAAGTCTGACGGGACTGGTCAGCTCCGAACCACAGAGCTCTCGAGGAAGATTTGGCTTGTCCCTGGCACACACAGGAGAGTTCCGCATGGCATCTGCGTGCTGACTTCTAACCACCAAGTGGCATGCCCGCCAGCCAGATGCTGGGTTGGTTAGTTCTGTGAGCATTATGTCACCACAGGCACTGCCAATTTTGTATTCTATCTAATCACATACAACAAATTCTCTGGAGGGAGAATACATTTATTGCCCGAATGTGGGCACAAAA
The DNA here is from genome assembly GCA_028646485.1 of Cryptoprocta ferox. Classification (NCBI taxonomy): domain Eukaryota; kingdom Metazoa; phylum Chordata; class Mammalia; order Carnivora; family Eupleridae; genus Cryptoprocta; species Cryptoprocta ferox. Next base: position 11,004,776 of record CM053573.1, on the reverse strand, counting down.
AAGGACAACAGGATGCAGTCAAAATGTTAGTGGAAAGGGGAATAACACAAGGCGTGTTTTCTAGAAACAATGCCTTCCTTGCCTTGTCTGGCAATGGTCTGTGCTTCCTAAGAGTAGAACGGACTCTTCATTTGGGGGTACAGGGAATTGCTTTCTTTTGCTTCTCAACAAATAAAAATGTCTCTTCCGAATATTTATTTAGAAGATAAAATATTAGTAATGTGAGTAACCTAAGCTGTATTAGAAAAAGTGATTAATTACAGCAGACCAAAGAAAACTGATAAAAGGAGCAGGACAATAAAAGATCATTGGGCCATTCATTCTTTGAGCTGAAGCAAAGGAAATTAAGGACCTGTGTTAAAAGGGCCCAGTAAATATTTCACAATTGGGATTGTTTGGAAAGCTAACTACCCTGGAGTCTGTTTTCATTTGATTTCTCAATGTGGTGTCAGATTTTCACTTACCATCCCATTTTCTGACAAAGGGGCCAGATAAAATTCTCATGAATCCTGCAAGACAGACTATGTCTGTGGAGAACTCTTCAAGGACTTGGTCAATTGCAGTGTCAAATTCTACACGACTTTTATATAATTTATGATTAATTACCTGTAATAGAAAAAGATAAGCACAATCTTTTTAAATGAATTACCAAAATAATTTAAAACTCAAGCTTTATGTAGACCATATTTCACTTCTTTCTGATGAAGACGCGCCTGATGTAAGGAATTAAGGAATGGGGAGGATGGAGTCGAAAGGCACACACCCCAATGCAGAAAGCCAAAGAACAAGCTGTCCTGCAGATGGAGGTCTGGTGGAGGGCGGGTTACGAGTTTAAATAGCCTGCAGGAAAGATACTTTTCTAAGTAACTCACTCTGGTGGGAATTCCGGCTCTTTCTGCTTTATCTAAGCCAGCCACCCCGGCTTTGTTGGAGATAACGACAACGATGTGTGCGCAGCTACTTGGCTCCCTAGTACTGTCTATGAGAGCTTGGAGGTTTGATCCTGAAAAAGAGAGAAAAACACAAGTAAGCTGACATTTCTTAAAAGAGATATGTACCATTCTGAATAGTGAATGGTCAAGATTTCCCAATAAATGTCTTAGAAAAGATTGACAAAATACGTGAGGCTTTTAAATTCCCTTTCTCTTGGGATAATGGATCAATAATAGCTTATGAAAGCACGGGCACTCTTAGTTTTAGGATATGTAATTGTTCCTGCAAAATAATACCTTATGATCTAGCACTGTAATAGAAATGGTATAACATAATTTAACAACTGACTGATGAGGCTGCCAGCATACAGCCCGACACAGGGCTCGAACTCATGAACTGTGAGATCATGACCTGAGCCAAAGTTGGATGCTTAGCCAACTGAGCCACTTAGGTACCCCAAAGATTTTTATCTTTTTAAGTAACCTCTATATCCATTGTGGGGCTCGAACTTACAACCCCAAGATCAAGAGCCGCATGCTCTACTGACTGAACCAGCCAGGCACCTGGAAAAATCCACCCTCTTATGAAGAAACCACAACGACCCTTACGAGACCTTCTTTGCTTCACCATCAGGTTGGGCCTAAAGTGTACTGAAACCTTAAAATGGACTTGGAAAGCAATTACATTTCCGAGAATGTATCCTAAAGAAATAATCAGTTATGTACATGAAAATGTGTATTTATAAAAGTGTTCACAGCAATGCTGCTTATTAAAGTGGGAAAAAGAAACATGCTATCTATCCATCTGAGAGAATACGGTGCTCTAATTACTCTACCCTCTGTCTACAACAGTCAAACATAAATTTCACATTACTAGTAACAAAAAAAACCCTCAGCAGGTTGCTGGAGGGGTTGTGGGTGGGGGGATGGGGTAAACAGGCAAGGGGCATTAAGGAGGACACTTGTTGGGATGAGCACTGAGGGTTATACAGAGGGGATGGATCACTGGAATCTACTCCTGAAGTCATTATTGTACTAGATGCTACGTAACTTGGATGTAAATTAAGAAATAAAAAAAATCATAAAAAGCAAGCAAACAAACAAATCTCAGCTGTTATAAGACTTTTCAACTACAAAGCTACGGTACAAAAGAAATTGAATTTTCTATCTTTTCTAGCTTCCTTTTCTTCAACCATCTTCATGATACCCTCTACTCTTCCTTTAGGTGTCTCAAATGCCTGAGAGAAGTGGAAAGACTGAGAATACAGAAAAATAGTAGCCCTTAACGACCCCCTGCCCCACTCTACTGAGAGTGTCCTCACGATCTGAAGGAGGTGGTTTTTTTTTTTTTTTTTTTTTGGTGGGTGAGGAAGGGAGGGGGGCACATCTCACCTGTTCCAGATATTAAGACAGCCACTCTTGCCTTTTTTGGTTGGACAAAGAAATGCTTTTTCAGAGTGCCACTCTCTAATCCTGATCCATTTACTTGCATGGTTTCAATCAGATGCTTGATTTTCACACGAGGAGAACCTTCATTTCAAACACACCCAATAAATAAGAATAGAAGGAAGAACTGTGACTTAACAGTAATGGAAAGAAAAGTATTTTATGACAACAAAATATTTCATTCTGAAAATAAGATATGTATGGACTAAAACGAAGAACAGGCTTGTATTACTTAAAGTTACTCATAAAAACTTCCTGAAAGAAAACATGTATAATTACCTACTTCAACTAAAAGCTATGGTGTGCCACTGTCTCCTGACCTCAGGGTAGGCATGTGACCCAAGAAAGGCCATTCAAAGATTTGATACAGGATGTTGAAGAAGAGAGCGCCTCTTTCCTAATGCAATGTGAGCTCAAGGATGTGGGCTCAAGAAATCTTTCCGGTATTTGGAGAACTGGCCTGAAAAGGAACCTACACAATAAAGGGACGAAAGGCAGATACAGACAGCAAGTGCTGGCATCTCTGTCAGCTCAGCTGAGTGGCTTTTCTGCCATTCCGCCAATTTCTAGTACATTTGACAGAGTCCTGAGTGTACACGGCCCTTGTCAGGGCGCCCGTTTCACTGCCAAGCTGAGTCACAAAGCAGAGCCTGAGACAAGGTCTTGCAGGTGGGAAGAGGACTTTGGGAAGTGATCCCAGCAAACCAGAGTGAGGATCTGGGAAGAGTGATCTCGAGAGCCAGTGTAAGAGTGTATTAACCTGGGTGCCACAGGGGGCACCTGGGGCTTGACTCCCCTGGGACCTCAAAGGCACCATGAAGACTGCCTCGGAACTGCTCCCTTCTTCTGTCCCTAAGGTGGGTTATTCACCCCACTGTTAAGGGTTGTCTTGTGGGGTATAGTTGCGCGTATGTGACCACCACACGAGGTGTCGGCGCCCTAAGGCAGGAGGGAACAGGTGTGTGGTGGTACTGGCTTCGGTGTCATCCTGTCGCAGCTGTGTGAACACGGGTGCCGTACAATGGCTGCAGTAAAAGGTAGGCAGAGGCTCGAGGCAGGGCAGTTGTATTTCAAGTTATACACCTAAGAGCAACGAGACAAGGAGCGATTACCTGCGGGACGTGCAACCACCTTGCCAATCACCCAGGCTTCTTCACTGTGCTGCTTAATATCCTGTAGAACCTGCTCTGTCATATCCTTTGCCACCACCAGGGCAGCCCCAACCCCACAGTTAAACGTTCTGGCCATCTCTTCCTCAGACAGGTGTCCTTCCTGCTGTAACCACGAGAAGATCCTGGGGATACGCCAGGTCTGGGCATCTGAAAACAGGCAAGATATTAACCTATTGTCTTGCACAAAGTATAATGTATGCATATAAACAAAGCTGTGAATTTTTGGGGGATCCATCTGTACCTCAGATATCCAGAACATTTTTGCTGACACGCTTGGCCAAATATTCACAATTAAGTGAGGTTTTGTGCTGCCTTAACTATTTTTAGAAACCCTCTAATGGATTAATTGTGTTACCAGCTGAATTCCAGTAACAGTTTGTGAATGTTTAGCTGGGTCTTGGCAATGACCAAAATGCACCCTAAGTGTGATGCAAAACTAGGTGGCTTATGTTACAGATTTAGAGGAAATGTGTACACTATGTTAAAAAAAAGTTACTCTAAAAGGTTAAAATCAAAACCCTGTCCTGCTGTATTTACTTTAAAATTTAGTTTGAGGTCTGTTATAATACACTAAACATCTCTAATTAAAGTTTATTTTTATTCATTTTTATCTTAGGGAGAGAGGGAAATATATATATATACATGATATATATAAGAATATATATATTTTTTTAAATTTTAAATTCTTTAAAACTTTTATTTATTTTTGAGAGGCAGAAAGAGACGGAGCATGAGCAGGGGAGGGGCAGAGAGAGAGGGAGACACAGAATCAGATGCAGGCTCCAAGTTCTAAGCCACCAGCACAGAGCCTGACGCGGGGCTTGAACCCACGAACCGTGAGATCATGACCTGAGCTGAAGTCAGCTGCTTAACTAACTGAGCCACCCAGGCGCCTCTCCATCAATCTATTTTTGAGAGGGCGCAAGCAGGGGAGGAGCAGAGAGAAAGGGACAGAGGACGTGAAGCGGGGTCTGCACTGACAGCAGTGAGCCCGATGTGGGGCTTGAACTCATGAACTGCAAGATCATGACCTGAGCTGAAGTTGGACGCTCAAACTACTGACCCATGCAGGTGCCCCAACCCAATCATTTTTTTTTTTTTTTCCTGCTCATGTTTCAAGGCTACACACACTCTGGGAGAAAAATCATACAACCAGCTTCCCCTTCACCTTCAGCGCTGCTTGCTGCCTCATTCTTATTTCTGACTTTGGTTTATTTAGTCCTTTCTTCAAACCCTCACTCCTGGACTGCTCATCTCAGTAAGCCCTAATCTTATTTCACTCAGAAAAGGGACTACTTTATGTGATCTTTTTTTGTTTCTATCCCCTCAAACCAATGTACATTAGTTGACCATGAGAGCCGGAAGAGTTTCTCAGTCTCCTTACCCTGCAAGAACAGGGAGGGAAAACGCTGTTGCTCAATCTGCCATGAGTATAAGCAATGATTTTACCAATAACTTTCTTGAAACAGCGACCTCCATTCACTGTCTCTGTATTTCTGCCACCCAGATAATCATGTGGTGGGTGGTGTCTGTCCTCACTGAGCTGCTGTTTGAACCGACTCTGAAATACACTGGCTTATTTCTAGTTCTCATCCCAGACTCTATGCTGCACCTGACACTGCTGACCAGTGTCAAAATCCTTGGAGTTCGGAGTACTTTTACATGGTTTCCTCCCTGCTTCTGACCATTCTTTTCCAGTAATTCTACCTCCGTCAACCTTTAAAGTGGACAGAACGCTGAGAACAACCTTTTTTAGTCCCCTCCACTCTGTTGGCTGTAACTATCACATATCTGCATATGAGCACCAAACTTAACTTCGGCTTGATCTCAACTTCGGCTCTTAAGACACCTTACCATAAACACACTGAAGATTTAAAATACTACTCCTGCTTCCTACCCAAATCTACTCTTCCTCCATCTATTCAACTCATTTAACTAGAAACGTGGGACTTTTTTCTTCTAAGCACAAAATGATTCTCAAGTCTGTCTCCCTCCTTCAGACTATTCAACAGCTAACACTTCCCTTCCTGGCATGTTCCTGATTCCATCCTGGCAGAACCCACCACCCCTCCCCCCGCCCCGTAGCACTTCGTCTGTATAAGTCAGTTACACGAGAGGATTTTATGCCTTGTAAACATGGCTAATAAACTGAAAAGAGGTAGAAAAGTCAGCCCTATGTTTTCTGAGAAACCCCAACAATTAAGAATTTTCCATATATAATTATATGGGCCCTAACTAGTCATAGTTTTCTTCCAGAATGTAGTTTTCCTCCAAATGGTTTTCTGAACAAAAAGTTCCTTTTAGCAGTCTTACCTAAGTCCACTCCAAGTTTCTCGGGAAGGACTCTGGGGATGTTTTCTAGCAATCCTCCACCAGTAATATGGGCAAAGGCCTTGACATGTCCTGAACGTAGGACAGGTAATAGTGAATGGCTGTAGATTCTGGTTGGAGTCAGAAGTAAGTCCCCTGTGTATCAGAGAGAGAAGACAAAAACAGCCTATGAATGTAAAACCAAAGAATATATAAAAAACAATTCTGAAATACAGAATGATTTGACCCTGCACACACACACCGGTTCTACAATAATGTGCAAACAGTAAAATCATAAGACAGTGTAATTTTTATTCCGTTCTAATTAACTAAGGAAAGACTAACCCAGTAAGTGGTTGCTCAGACATTTCCAAATGGGAGAGTTTAATGTGAGTGCGTTTACCTAGGGTCTGGTCGCCACAGCCGTCAGGCGCTGGAGATGAGTACTGGAGGGAAGAGTTGGCTACAATTTTCCTCACAAGGCTAAACCCATTGCTGTGAAGACCAGATGAAGCTATTCCAATAACAACATCCCCTTCAGTGATTCTTTCCCGGTGAGGAAGTTTCTGATCCCGCTCCATGGCGCCGACGGCAAAGCCGGCTAGATCATACTCTCCAGGAGGATACGCGTCAGGCATTTCTGCAGTTTCACCTCCTGGCAGGAGGACGCAACAAGGGCAAAGAAATCACATAGTATTTATAAACCTGGCTAGGAAGCAGTGACACCGGCTACTCTTTTTATTTTTATTTTTTAACTTGAGAGAGCGAGTAAGCACAAGAGCGGGGGGAGAGGTGCAGAGGGGGAGGAGGGTAAGGGAGGCAGTGAGGAAGGGAGAGAAAGAATTCCAAGCAGGCTCCAGGCTCAGCACTCAGCACACAGCGCACAGCTGATGTGTGGCTTGATCCCACGACCCTAGAATTATGACCGGAGTCAAAATCAAGAATTGGACTCTCAAACAACTGAGCCAGCACACCAGGTGCCCCTCTTTTATTTATTTCAGTAATCTCTACACCCAACATGGGGCTCGAACTCATGACCCGAGATCAAGAGTCACGTACGTGCTTTTTACAAGTGAGCCAGCCAGGTACCACCTGCTCTTAATATGAACAATTAACACGTGGCTATATTTCACAAATGTCCAAAAAAATGTACTCTGTTAGCTGCCTAACGGAATTTTCAACCAAGTATGATTTTAAGGGAACCAGTGCAAATTTCCATGAGGGAGAAGTATGTGACACTCAAAAGATGAAGGATGAATGCTTGGTTGAATATGTCATTCCTATGGCAGTTTAATTTTAGAAATGCTTTCACCTGTATTTGATCTTTATCTTCACTCTACATTCCAGATGATGGTATAGGCTTAGAGACTCAGGCCTAAGTCCAAATGCCCTGGCCTAGAACATACACCATAGTTCACTTTGGTGATCATATGTAAAGACAGGGTCTAGGCAGACAGAGTCCAAGTTATAAACTGTTCTTTTTTTAATGCATGGTGTTTTTAAAAAAATTTTTTTAACCAACCTGACAATAAATTATAAAGTTAAAAAAATATATAAACATTAAAAAAAGAAAAAATTTTTTTATGTTTATTATTGAGACAGAGAGAAACAGAGCATGAGTAGGGGAGGGGCAGAGAGAGGGAGACACAGAATCCGAAGCAGGCTCCAGGCTCTGAGCTGTCAGCACAGAGCCTGACGCGGGGCTTGAACTCATGAACCGTGAGATCATGACCTGAGCCGAAGTCGGACGCTTAACTGACTGAGCCACCCAGGTGCCCCTGTTTTGTTTTTTTAAAATGTTTATTTGTTTACTTGGAGAGAATGTGTGCTGGATAAACAGTGGGGAAGTGGGGGAGAGGGAAGAGGGGAGAAGGGAAGAGGGGAGAAGGGAGAGAGAGGGGGAGAGAGGGAGGAGGAGGAGGAGGGGGGGGGGGGAGGGAGAGAATGAATCCCAAGCAGGCTCCATGCTGTTAGCACAGAGCCCAACGCAGGGCTCCATCTCATGAAGTGTGAGATCACGACCTGAGCCGAAATCAACAATCAGATGTTTGACTGAGCCACCGAGGTGCCCCTAAACTGTTCTAAAAGACGGTTGAAAAGGCAATTTTGGCTCTTGGGACAGATTTTCCACAAAAATGGTAATATAAAGAAGGTAGTTTCACTGTTCAGTTGGCCTACACATTCATTTTGCTTAAAATTCTCATATGTATTTAAGTAATATTTGTCTAAGTGTTAGGTACATTCTATTCTTAGTGTCACTTCTGTCGGGAAATATTAGAATGCCAGGAATCATCTTCTGCTGCAGGCCAGTAAGGAGGAAACAACTCTTAGCCTGTCTGTCCATGAGGCCATTGAGAAAGATGGGGATGGAGATGATAAAGATCAGGGGGAAAGGTAAGGAAGGCCTGGCTTACAGTCTAGGCGTAGGAGTCTGGGGGACAAACCTTTGAGGAGGAGCTTGAGGGCACCAGGATCTAAGTTTTCTTCTGCTAATGTTATCTATATTTTATTTGCCTCATCTTGTAATCTTCAGTTTTTCTTCTTATCTACCTTGGTACCAATCACATTTACACTTAGGGGAAAAATATAGTAAAAACAAACCGGAGATTAATGGACAGTCATACCAAGGAGAGCACATCCAGCTTTCCCACAGGCTCTGGCGATTCCAGCAACAACAGCTTCAGTCGTACTGAGGTCAAGTTTTCCACAAGAAAAGTAATCAAGGAAGAAGAGGGGCTCAGCCCCTTGGGCCAGAATATCATTTACACACATTGCAACCAAATCTTGGCCAATGGTATCATGTTTATTACACTGCTGGGCAATCTAAAGAAGCACAATAGAAATGTCCACGTAAGAGAATAAGCTCCAAATAATATCTGGTCAGCTTATCAGTGGAGGCTAATAAATATTGCTGCTCCGAGCACCCAAAGACAAAATACAAAATTCTGATGAACTACTTGATCCAAAAGTATCCCATTTAATCCTCTCAAATAAGACTTCCATCCAGATAGAGCCTCAACAATATTGTGCTGTTAGACATATACAGATATTTTAGCCATATTTTTAGTTACTTGGTATGGTTCTTTAGTGCATATACATCGAGAGGAAAATATGTATTTGATATATAGTGAATTCTCTCTTAACTTTCACAAAAGGCCTTTAACCGCACAGGTGTCTGATTACCTTCAGTTTAGTCCCCACGCCATCTGTTCCACTGGCCAGAAGAGGATCTTTGAAACCAGCTGCTTTCAAATCAAAAAGACCAGCAAAACCTCCAAGATCAACATCACAGCCTAATGGGGAAAAAAATTAAATACTTGCTGCATTTCAACAGATTAAACATGGATGTACAAATAACGCCTTCATAAGCATGGCTAAAATAAGAGTTGCCTTTCCTCAGAATGGGGGAGAGCACCATGTGCTCAAAGAATTGATCAAGAAAGGAATTAAATATTAAAGGGGCAGACATATTTAAGTTTAACATCATGGATAAGAAATGCTTTTTTTTTTTTTTAAAAACGTTTCTTAACTACTTTTGGGGTCTGGCCCAGGTGGCTCAGTTAAGTGTCTGACTTCGGCTCACGTCATGGTCTCACAGATCATGAGCTTGAGCCCTGCATCGGGTTCTCTGCTATTGGTGTGGAGCCTGCACTGTATTCTCTGTCCCCTTCTCTCTGCCCCTGCCCTGCTCGTGCACTCTCTCTCAAAAAAAATTAAAAAATTAAAAAATAAAAAGTAAATAAATAAAATACTTGAGTACAAGCAGGGGAGGGGCTGTCAACACAGAGCCCAACTTGGGTCTCTATCTCAAGAACTGTGAGATCATGACCTGAGCCAAAACCGAGAGAGTTGGATGCATAACCAACTGAGCCACCCAGGAGCCTCAGAAATGCTTTTAATATTGAAGACCAGAAAGCAGAAAACTGGGTATGGCTTAAATAGGACAAGTCTTACAGCAACCTGGAATTAATTTGGAACATTTTCCTCAGTAAACTACAAAGCCCAAATCAATTCTCAGTGTCTGTCAAAGTTAATGAACTAGCAAAGTACAGGCTCTGGCTTACCTGGCCTGGAGGTAGCTTTTGCTAAAGGTTTAATTTTCTTGACCAGCATATTTCCAGCTGCAATGTCTACCCCAGACTCCTTGTAAGTCAGGCCCCTAAAGAATTAAACAAAACACTTCACCTAAATGCCAGGAAAAATTATTTTAATTTTAAAGTATTATTGGAAACAGAAGATATCCCTAGTGATTTTTAGATCTCCGAACATGTTAGGCCCCATCCACAGATTTTAATATGTTTAGGGCAGGCCCTGGAAATTGAAATGTGTTTAAATAACTTCCTCAGTTGATTCAATTGTATCATCACTATTGAGAACTGCTCTTATTTTTTCTAGAAGTACTTCTCATAGGCAGCTAGATATACTGATATTTTGCCACAACATCTCTCTGTTCAATTTTGGTATGGGAAGGAAAGGAATTCCAAAATGGAGTAAAGAAAGTGAAAATTAGGATTATATGCACTCTACAAAGAAATCCCTGAATAATGAAACTGGGCTCTTACTGCAACAGAGAATTGTGTAAGTTTCCTTATAGCTGAAGACTGTAAGAAACAAGATAGAAACACGTTGGGAAAAGCAAAACCAGATAATGATACTCAGTGCATCCATTCCCTTCTAACTAAGACCAACACACTGAAGCAGTACATCTAGTGATAAAGTTCATGAACAGCATTGGGAATTCAGTAGTCTTGCCTTACAAAAATGGGTACTTTGATCTACCAGAATATAGTGATACATGAATAAATATGTGAACTTTTTTTAGAAACGGGTATCAGGGTACAAACAGTTGATGGCTTTGGCAATTTACTCCAATGAAATTAGCAGTCCAGGGTCATGCTCACATAGAAAACCCAAGTTCTACTGGTTTAAAAAACAGAAGAACCCTTTTCTCAGGTAGCAGCTGGCATTATGTCCTCTCATTTTCTTCAACTTTAATTTAATAAACTCAGACTAGTATTAAGACCACAATCCCTTGAAATAGGTCATTTCAGTGGACTCTAGTTATTTTAAAATGAAAAATAAAACTTTTAGCATGGTATTTTAATGTTCTTAATCCTAAAAATCTTCCAGTATTTAAACTTTGTTAATGGTATTAAGTGTAATTAAGTTACCAAATTTTTTTCATTTTGTCCTTAAACATATTTATTTCTCACAGATGAACTCAGTGAGCAATTGTAATTATAATATTTATGAAATCAAAACACCCACATTTGCAACTAATAGTTTATTGATCTTACAAAAAAAAAATAGTTGTATGTGCCAACAAATAAGGGGTCCAAAAATACGTTTCAGTAATAAGTATAAACATAGTAGAAAATGAGACTGCCAAAACTTATAGTATAATCAAATTAAGTTGCAAAATTAGATAGCCAATATTTTCATCTTGAATTCTTTGACAAAACCAGGAACTAAAATAAACATACAACAGTAATATTTAAATATAGAATAACTCAAAGAATAAAAATCTCTTATCCCCATTTTTATTGATGAGTACTTGACAAATGATTATAGATATTTAAAATACACAATATGAAAAAGTCCTTAACAAATTTCTCAAACATAAAAAGCTAACATGAAGCTTCTTCCATTTCATCTGAACATTGTTTTAACTAGTTTTGACTCAAACTAAATGCGAATCAAAATCGCATCAGTCCCAGAGAGAGAAAAGAGTATAGAATGACTTAGTATAGGGTTAATAGAATTTTCTACATAGCCATTTACACTAGTTCTGAAGTTATGCTAGTCTGAAGCTGTCTTACCACCTTGGTAAGAAATTTACCTGGGCTGCTGGAGGAAAGCTATGGCACGAGAGCCAATGTCCTTCCTGTAAATGGCTCCCTCAAATTTTATAGCGGCTAGTCCTTTCTTGGCTTCTTCTAGGGCTGAGACGAGATTTTCCTGGATGGCTGTTACCGAAAGGACTCTACCCCCATTAGTCACCACCTTGCCATCTTTCAAGGCAGTGCCTGCGTGGAACACCTCCAGTCCTAAAGCTTGAGCCTCAGGAAACCCTATAAGAGAGCACATTTACATAATAACCACAGTCTATGCGTCTGAAGTAGTTTTTAATTTCCAAAAGTTTTCTAAATAAGATTTTTATTTCACTTAAATGACTCTTCACAATAATCCTATCAGGAAGGAATAAAGCAACAGGATAGCGAATAGACCCTTTCTCTGAAGAACAGCCTGTTCTGCTCTAGGGTGATAACTGTATTATCAGAAACCCATGTTATCATAAACCTCATGTAAGAACTTTTGTTTCAGTGGGGGAGGAAAAAAAAAAGAACCCAGGTCCTGAAAAGTTTAAGACTTAAATGTGGAGTTGAACCTTAAAAACAATGCCAAGGTTAGGGGGTGCTGACCTCCTTTGGCAGTCCAAAAGCCACATATAACTTCTGACTCCTCAAAAACTCAACTAATAGCCTACTGTCGAATAGAAGCCTTAATAACATAAACAGGTGATGAATGCGTATTTTGTATGTTATACAAAATACTATATTGTATGCTATATTCTTATGATAAGGTACGTCAGAGAAAAGAAAACGTTATCAAGAAAGTCATAAGGAAGAGAAAATGCATTTACAGTATATTGTGTAGTAAAAAAATCCACGTATAAGGGGACTCATGTAGTTCAAACCCATGTTCTTCAAGGGTCAGCTGTACAGTTATTTTCTCCTGATAGAACATTAAAAACTAAAACTTAAAAGAGAAAAAAGGAAAAAAAAAACCCTCTAAACATCAATGAATACAACCTGAATTTGATCACGTCTTTTACTTAAAAGGAATTTTTTATCATAGCCATCCAAGTTGCTCTCTTCTTTAAATAACCAATAGAATAACTGTAATGCAAAAACAGTCAATCTTTTCCCTAATACAACAACCGTAAAATTTTAAGACAAATTTGATTTAAATTTGGTTTTAGGCCCTGTCTAAAATCCCTAGCTTAATTTTCTTTTGAGCTTACTTTTAAATTCTCATATATAACTTTACACTTAATATATTATCAGACCATATTTTCTGTATTCTCAAGTGACCAACATGGGCAGCTTATACAAAGATAACCTCTTAATTAAAAACAAACAAAAAAACCCCAAAAACGCACTCATATATTGTTTGTCCTTTTTGGTCACTACTCTTAGCATTGCAGTTGGTAACTTGTTAATAGAAGTCTTCCCTAAATGTTGTAACACAAGGGCATTCAGTACCCAAATACCTACTGGTGTTGGGAATACCTAATATTGCCGTGTTGGAAATGACTATTACACTTGTCACCTCCATCTTCAGGAAATTTCACCAGTGTAAGTGATCTTGATGCTATCCCTTCTCTTTGTTCATTTTAAGAGGCAATCAATTCCTACCTGCTCCGCTGCCATGTATGGGATTCACAGGGCAGTGGACTTCTCTGGGCAAGGCAGGGAATAGGGTGTCTGAACCAAACACACCATTGGGGTCCTGAGGGAGGCCAAACTACAGCCTGCCAGGGATCATGGAGGTCTGCCTTTGGGCTTATGGCACTAGAACTTAACTTGACATTTTAAGACACTGTTTTATTTAGTATGATTTAATAAGAGATGGCTCATTTCCTGTAAAGGGAAACAGAAGAGAAAGCTAGTTATGAAACTGTTTTAATTCTGACATCCCAGTGATGATGGGGTATGCTGCAAATGGGAGGAGGGGGTGGGGGTCTAGTTGTGATGTCTCTGGGATGTATCTCACTGATGTAGTTTCTAACAATGTTCCTCTGATTCTCATAAATTCCCTTTATCTTCCTGGCTCTTGCAGGATGGAGGAGAAAAGCACACTGAATGATACTCTAGAAACTTGGCTAGGCCTACTCAGGTCTTCCTTGTGCAGGAAGAGAAATGGATGGCAATTCTTTAAATACAGTAATTCGGGATATTCGAAACCCACATTCAACATGGTTAAAAATCCCTTCAGGGTTTCTGATGGCCTTATACCCATAAAAGGAGCAAAGCAGGGCAGAGCACGGGAGGAAGGCCTGCTGGAACACGGGTTACTTGCTGCACTCTAATCCCACCTTTGGTTCCCGGGAATTTACCTGTTATCTCCACGCCCTTGCTGTAATCTCCTGGGTAGCCTTTACTTGCCATGACGACAGTTACGGCGGTGTGGTTTGCGAGCCAGACAGGCAGAGATGTGCGGAGCAGGCCATCAAAGGTAGACTGAATCACTTCGTAAAGATCACTTTTAAGAAGTGGGAGGATCACCTGGAAAAACATAAATCAACGTGGCAACTGAGAGAAACTTTAGTTGTCTCGAGGCATTTTATTCACTGAGACACCAGCAGAACCCACACGTATTTCTTAAAGGTAATTATTTGCAGGCTGATAAAATCCTGAGATGAAGAAACACACATCAACAAAGTACCACTTCATATACCATCTTTAATTATTACTCACTTGGCACTCTGGATCACCAAAACGACAATTAAACTCCAGAACTTTCGGGCCATCCTTGGTCAGCATTATACCAGCATAGAGGACACCTTCAATGACAAAGGGGGAAAAAAAAAAGAAAAATAATTGTAACAAAAACATTGTATTGTGACTGAAAATTAAAATGTTTCTAATACTCAAAGTTTTGCACTGACCACGGCAAAATTTACAACAGTGCTCTATTAAAAAGTGGTGAAAAAAGAAACCGGGGAAGTTTTGTCAAGGTGTAAAGTTGTTCTATGAATAATGTCCACAGTGACATTGGTGTGCTTACCTGTGTATGGCATACCCTCCTGCTGCATGCCATCCACTGTCCTCTGAAGAATGGTATTTTTTATTTTCAGCAGCAAATCCTTCGAAACCTGGGGATCATACAGAACATTTAAATATAACTGGGTATTAAAAAAAAAAAACATCTTGTAAGCAATACTATATGGGACAATGAAAACTATCATTTTTTACCTATCTCAGGTAAACTGACCCCTTTATTCTTTAATATTCATTTATTTGGGAGCGAATGTAAGCGGGGGAAGGGCAGAGAGAGGAGGACAGTGGATCCAAAGCGGGCTCTGCACTGACAGGATGACAGCAGGGAGCCCTTTGTGGGGCTCGAACCTATGAACTGCGAGTTCATGACCTGAGCTGAAGTCAGATGCTCAATCGACTGAACCACCCAGATGGCCCTAGGCTGAACACTTTAAATTCATAAACTTTTAAAATCTTCACATTGACCCTTATTTAGTATTTAGCCTTACTTTTATAAAACAGGAAAGAAAACCTCTGAGTTAAAAATTATCATAAGAAGCAGCTAGATTATAGACATATTGATCATGGTCAGCTGCTGTTTTATGACTAAGTAAATCACCTTTACTACTAAACCTATAGAATTCCAAACATGTACACACTTAAAACTCACTAAAAAGAGTTTCCTAAACCATAACAATGAAAAAAAAAGTTCCCCTCCCACCTTGAAGCTCTTTTGTATCCTTCTAGTATATTCTTTGCCTATTTTATAAGCCTATAAAGAATGTGAAAGTTTACACATTTAATTATAAAAATTAGATCTAAACAGTTCTTTTTTTTAAAAAGATTTTATTTTTTGAAGATTTTAACTAATTTCTATACCCAATGTGAGGCTTGAACTCAAAACCTTGAGACCAAGAGCTGCATGCTTTATCAATTTTGCCAGCCAGGCACCCCTAAAGATATCTCTTATACTAAAATCCCTTTTATTGAATAGTAGTTTTAATACTTATAAAAAAATTGGGATGCTGGGTGGCTCAGTTGACTGAATGACCAACTCTTGATTTTTGGCTCAGGTCATGATCCCGGGGTTGTAGGATTGAGCCCTACATCAGGCTCCCTGCTGAGCATGGAGTCTGCTTAAGATTCTCTGTCCTTCTGCCTCTCTCCCTCCCTTTCTCTCTCTCTCTCTAACAAACAAAAAGGAGTGCCTGGGTGGCTCAGTCGGTTGAGCGTCCAACTTTGGCTCAGGTCATGATCTTGCAGGTTGACGAGTTCAAGCCCTGCGCTGGGCTCTGTGCTGACAGTTCAGAGCCTGGAGCCTGTTTTGGATTCTGTGTCTCCCTCTCTCTCTGCCCTGCCCCCACTCATGCTCTGTCTCTCTCTGTCTCAAAAATAAATATAAACACTAAAAAAAATTTAAAACATACAAAAACCTTATAGCTTAAAGTAAATCCTGTTTTTTCATCTTTTAATCAATAAAAATGTGTTCAAGGCACTATATATATATATATATATATATATATATATATAATCAGCACAAACAACTATGACTAATCATCAGTGAAAAGAATGGGTGAGTTTCTGAAGTGCTAGTTCTACTTAAAAGACACCCAATGCAGATTTCTTATAAAAACTGTCCAAAAACTGTTCTGAAATATACTTTATGTATCTAGTAAGAAGTACAGAGACCATGAAAACAAATTATCGTTATGACATGGTTCTCAGTTCATCTCTCTTTCACACACACAGGAACGTACACACTTAATGAGCACTTATGTGCTAGGCCTTGGATATCCAAAGATGAATAAAAAATAATTCTGGACTATAATTGGCTCTCATGGGTTAAAAATAGGGTATAGAGAGCAGGAGCTAGAAGGATCTCAATCCATACTTAGTTCTTCAAAGACTTTAGAAAAAGGTTTCCATTCATTCATTTATATTTTTATACAATTTATTGTCAAGTTAGGTAACATACGGTATATACAATGTGCTCTTGGCTTCAGGAGTAGATCCCTGTGATTCATCGCTTACATACAACACCCACTGCTCATCCCAACAAGTGCCCTCAATGCCCATTCACCCATTTCCCCCGCCCCTGCCTCTACCCACATCAACCCTCCATTTGTTTTCTGTATTTAAGTTTCTTATGGTTTGCTTCCTCTTTGTTTGTAATTATGTATTTTTCCTTCTCTTCCCCCATGGTCTTTGTTTTTGAGTGAAACTAGAAGAGATACTTGTCATTTAATAGGAAGTCCAAATTAGTGATTAGTAGCATCATGTACAGAAAACAGACAGAAAAACATGGTCCAAGGGCTCTTTCAGAAGACCAAACCATGACTGCTGAACTTGAGCTGGACTTCTGGGAAGTACCTGAGGTGCTGGACAATAGGCTCCCATTCCCCCTGTGTTGGGGCCGTGATCTCCCTCCAGCAATCGCTTATGGTCTTGTGCTGGAGGCATAGGGGCCACGGTGCTGCCATCAGTGAAGCACAGACACTGCAGAGAAAACAAAATAGTCCACTTATCTTAAATGGCAAAAAGTAAAAAAAACAAAAAACAACTTAAGAACTAGATGTACCATAACTCTATTCAGGGGGAATTTTTTTTTTAAGTGAATTGAAACATAAATAATCCTCAACTATTTACACTAAGAATCAAAAGATTTTGTATACTCAGTTTCTGAAGGCTCTATAATTTTTAAGCTAGTTAGGAAAAGAAAGGTCAAGCTACTTTTTTTTCTTACATGATTTTCTTTCAATTTATTTTTTTAATTTACATCCAAGTTAGTTAGCATATACTGTAACAATGATTTCAGGAGTAGATTCCTTAATGCCCCTTACCCTTTTAGCCCATCCCCCTTCCCACAACCCCTCCAAGCAACCCTGTTTGTTCTCCACATTTAAAAGTCTCTTATGTTTTGTCCCTCTCCCTGTTTTTATATTATTTTTGCTTCCCTTCCCTTATGTTCATCTGTTCTGAGTCTTAAAGTCCTCATATGAGTGAAGTCATATATTTGTCTTTCTCTAATTTCGCTTAGCATAACAACCTCTAGTTCCATCCACGTAGTTGCAAATGGCAAGACTTCATTCTTTTCGATTGCCGAGTAATACTCCATTGTGTATTACCACATCTTCTTTACCCATTCATCTGTCTATGGACATCTGGGCTCTTTCCATACTTTGGCTATTGTTGATAGTGTTGCTATAAACATTAGGGTGCATGTGCCCCTTCGAAACAGCACACTTGTATCCTTTGAATAAATACCTAGTAGTGCAATCGCTGGGTCACAGGGCAGTTCTACTTCCACAGTTTTCCAGAATGGCTGCACCAGTCTGCATTCCCACCAACAGTGCAAAAGAGATCCTGTTTCTCCGTATCCTCGCCAACATCTGTTGTTGCCTGAGTTAATGCTAGCCATTCTGACAGGTGTGAAGTGGTATCTCAGTGTGGTTTTGATTTATGATGAGTGATGTTGAGCATCTTTTCATGTGACAGTTGGCCATCTGGATGTCTTCTTTGGAGAACTATCTATTCGTGTCTTTTGCCCATTTCTTCACTGGATTATTTGTTTTTTAGGTATTGACTTTGATAAGTTCTTTATAGATTTTGGATACTAACCCTTTATCTGATATATCGTTTGCAAATATCTTCTCCCATTCCGTCGGCTGCCTTTGAGTTTTGCTAATTGTTTCCTTCACTGTGCAGAAGCTTTTTATTTTGATGAGGTCCCAATAGTTCATTTTTGCTTTTGTTTCCCTTGCCTCTGGAAATGTGTTGAGTAAGAAGTTGCTGCGGCCGAGGTCAAAGAGGTTCTTCCCTGCTTTCTCCTCGAGGATTTTGATGGCTTCCTGTCTGTTTAGGTCTTTCATCCATTTTGAGTTTATTTTTGTGTGGTGTAACAAGTGGTCCAGGTTCATTTTTCTGCATGTCGCCATCCATTTCCCACTACCACTTGCTGAAGAGACTGTCTTTATTTCACTGGATGTTCTTTCCTGCTTTGTCTAAGATTAGTTGGCCATTCGTTTGTGGGTCCATCTCTGGGTTCTCTATTCTGTTCCATTGATCTGAGTGTCTGTTTTTGTGCCAGTACCATACTGTCTTGATGATTACAGGTTTGTAATACATCTTGAAGGCGGGTATTGTGATGCCTCCAGCTTTGGTTTTCTTTTTCAAGATTGCTTTGGCTATTTGGGGTCTTTTCTGGTTCCATACAAATTTTAGGATTGTTCTAGTTCTGTGAAGAATGCTGGTGTTATTTTGATAGGTATTGCATTGAATATGTAGACTGAAGTCAAGCGACTTTCAAAGTAAAATATTTTCTTTTTCCCCTTAAATAATAGGTGATAAAAACCCAAGTCCTCTGCTGATACACTGGGTGTGATTAAAAGAGGATAAATTTGTTTTTCAATTGCATCCAAAATACGAAACGTATATAAATTCCTTTTTAAGTGCTGGGTTTATGCTTTCAGATGAGGCAAACAGAATAAATTAAATCTTTTTGGGGCTCATAGATAAGGTAATACAGCTTCTCATACTCTGTGAGAGCCCAAAAAAGGAATATACTTACAGACACCTCTTCTCCTTCAAGAAGTTCTTCAACAACAATTGTTTCTCCAGCTTTTCCATAAGCTTTCTCCTTGCAGATGAAAAAAAAAAAGAAAGCTTTTAATATTTACTTAATGGGCTGTTGTCATTTTTCACGAT
The DNA here is from genome assembly GCA_028646485.1 of Cryptoprocta ferox. Classification (NCBI taxonomy): domain Eukaryota; kingdom Metazoa; phylum Chordata; class Mammalia; order Carnivora; family Eupleridae; genus Cryptoprocta; species Cryptoprocta ferox. The sequence goes on along the minus strand of CM053573.1, from coordinate 10,985,450 downwards.
TTCTATTATGAACCAATTCTAGTATTGTAATTTTCTCTTCCTTTTCTGAAAGCATCAAAGGGACATATAAATGTTTCCTTTTTTGTTTATTTATTTACATAATCTCTAAAACTTGACATGTGCCTTGAACTCACGCCCCTGAGATCAAGAGTCTCAAGTTCTTCTGGCTGAGCCAGCCAGGCACCCCATATGAATGTTTTCTATTTTTTGTCAAGTGGCAATGATACAAACCTAGCACTAGTACAGGTGAAATGAACACACCATTAGCACTTTTCTGGCGATCTGGCTTTCCGGTTTCAAATAATTAACAGAGAAGCAGATGCTTTCTTCATTACCATTTAACTCTTAAGTGTGATTATAATTTGAATATGCTTGCTAGAGAATTTTGTGAAAATATATTTTGACGAGGGAGATCAATAACCAAGATGGATCATAAAAGAAAAGCAAGGATATTAATTCAATGCTTCACTTCTCCTAGACCTGGGACATAACACATACTTGTATTCATGGATGGCTGAGAATATGAATGTTCTCTAGTCTGAGGATTACCTACCTTTCCACAGCAGACAACAAAGCATGCTACAACTTACTTCCAAAGAATAGCATCATGGTTTAGCCATCAGTGTAGATTTGTAAAAACCGTTTTCATAGAGATGGGTTATAATACACAGTATTGTAACAAATATCTGACTGATGTGTTTGTTCGATATATTTTCCTTACCTTGAGAAACATTTCATAAACTTAGGAGTATTCATCATAGTGTGACTTTTCCAGAGGAACAACCTACCTGCATGATCTCCTGTACAGCTCTGCAGGCCTCTTCTGTGCTCTTTGCAACAATAACCCCTTTCCCGGCTGCAAGACCACTGGCTTTCACGACCAAAGCAGGAAAGTCTGCACTGTGAAGACAAGAGTCATCTTCAACATTCAATAAATCCTCACAACTCAAAAGTCTAAAACGTTCTAGGATGCTGTAATGATATGCTACAGCAACAACTGAAAAGCAGAAAGAAAAAAAATTGCTTATACCAGTATCACTTTGATACACTTCCTGCCAGGAAATTTTCCCCCATGTATTCCGTTATAGTCGTGATCATATAGTACATACAATTTTGTTTTCACTCATCATGAGATCATCCAGGCAAGGTCTTTGGAAACTGAAGCAGTTGTATAGCGCAGGTATAAAATGATCCTTAGGAATAAAGTAGTGAATTGTACTCTCATTTCAGTAGAAGATGTAACTGTGTAAGACTTGTGATACACAAGTCACTTCTGGAAGTACATAGAAGAAAACTGTTCTTGGTAGTTTCTTCTGCTGGATGGGACTGGAGAACTAGGAGACTTACCCAAGCCATCTGGCTAGAAGGAAATAATAACATTCAGTGTCTAAAAACCCTATAGGATGAAAAATAAAGAATGAAAATGACCAAACTAAAAGGAAAACCTACCAGATAAAAGAGAGAAATGTCAACAAAAAAGGGCAAAGGCATGTGTCTACCATCATTCGTTAATTGCTTAATTTTTTTTTCTAAAGTTTACCTATTTTGAGAGAGACACAGAGAGAGTGTGTGCGCAAGTGGGGGAGGGGCAGAGACAGAGAGGGACAGAGGATCTGAAGCCAGCTCTGTGCTGACAGCAGAGACTGATCCCTGGCTCAAACTCACAGAGTGTGAGATCATATCCCGAGCTGCAGTCAGACGCTTAAGTGACTGAGCCACGCAGGCGCCCCTAATGATTTTTTTAATATAACAGAGAACAAGAATATTCAGCCTTCTTAGATCTCAGTGCTGGTGACAGAAGGCTAAGCGAGGATTCCTCACTCTAGTTAATTATTTACGAAAAAACCAATTATCCTTTATGTTGTAAGATGCCACTGTGTGTGTCAGTTTGGCCATGAAAGGAAAGCATGATGCTGAATCAAATGTTAATTTTCCCTTAGAAACTCTTCAATTTAAAACATTTTTCTTTCTGCAAGGCCACAGATTGTACAACTATACATGCCCAGAGTCCCAACCTACACAGCACGAGTTTTCCCCCCACAGTTATCTTACTGTAGACCTGTGATACAAAAGTGACCTCTGTATCTTCTAGCTACCTCCTAATAAAGCTGCAGGCCTCTTCAGGTCTGGTGAAAGCTCTCCACCGTGCGGTGGGGATTCCGTGTCGGTCCATAAACTCTTTGGCAAATCTCTTGCTGGACTCTAACTGAGCTGCTTCTGCTGTGGGACCAAAGCATCGCACTCCCACGGAAGTCAGGTTCCCAACAATTCCTGTTGATGGAAACAGCCTTAAGTGAACCAAGGTCTCTGCAGGGCCTTTTGACTCTGAAGAATCAGATTAGACTAAATTTATAGGAACATAAAGCAGAGGAGTAGTGGCAGAGAATAACTAGGTTATTCATGTTGTCTACAGGACATAAACAGAAACATTACTATCATCTGATTCAAATCCAGCAAAAATGATTTGCTGGAGTCAAATGTATGATTATTAAATGGACACCAGAACAGAGCAGAATGTGAACATACAATATGTTTCCCACAGTTGCAGATTTGACCTTTCATTCTTCACATTACTGATACATCAGAGAAAAAATGTAGAATCCATACATTTCAAGAGGGTAAAAGCTCTTTTTCCAATGTGATATGAGATTAAAACTCCTCATTTTAGATGATCTCTAAACTCCTGGTGGCATTGCAAATATTCTATCAATAAATAGAAACAAACCTTACCAGCAGCCAGAGGTGCCTCTGGTCCAACAACCACGAATTCAATTTTCTCATCTTTGCAGAACTGAGCAAGGGCAGTGTGATCACTGATTGAGATGGCTGTGAACAGAAAAACAAACCCACCTCACTTGATAAAAACATTTAACAGTCATGCCGAAAAATAAGTACTATATTTTGAGATACCTATCTAAACTATTGGCTTTCTTTTATGGGTACAGATGGTCGTTTCACCATGAGATATTCAGAGCCTACTGCATTAGGCTAACCAACATAGCTCAGTCCTCCATCACTACAGCCAGTTAGATGAAAATACCAGTAAGCTTCCCAAAGAGCTATTAAAAGTCCTTTCTTGACTATGGTATTTATGTCACATTGATTGTAAGCAAAAAATGTACCACAGAATATATTCAGAAACTGTCTTTTAAGGTCATTCACTCAAGATTTACTGAGAACCACTATATGCTAGATTCTGTGCTAGTCACTCAGTTAAGGTATTAACAGAGTCCCCACGCTTAACATGCTTATATGGGAATTTTGGGTAATAAATATGCAAGCAAAAGAAAAACAAAACAAAACAAACCACACCCCCACCCCCCAAACCCAAGTGTGAATAAATCAGGCAAATTTGACATTAGGTGAACTGGGAAGCTATTCCTGGTTGAGCCAGGAAGGGTCGTTGGGCAGACATGTGTAAGCTAAGAACTGAATGATAATTTTAAGACCTAGCTCCCTTATTCAGCCCACAAGCCAAGTAAATTTTCTCAGTGGAGTTCTAAATAATTAGCAGCAGGATCGATATACAAAGCATGGGTTGGTTCCATAGGCACCCTCCTGTTTCGCTGTATCTGGACCACCATTCTTTTTTGTTTTTAAACTTTATTTGAGAGAGCAATGGCGCGTGCAAATGGGGAAAGGCGCAGAGAAAGAGAGAGAGAGAGAATCCCAAGCAGGCTCTGCACCGTCAGTGCGACGGGGGACTCGGTCTCATGAACTGTGAGATCATGACCTGAGCTGAAATCAAGAGTTGGATGTTTGACTGAGCCACCCAGGTGCCCCTGGACCACCATTCTTACGTTGGCTAAAGCCTTAAACTACTCCATGATATTTGCGATGTGTAGGGGATGAGTGCAGAAAGAGTAGTGTTCTCAATCTTTGAGCTGCCTGAGTAGGAAAAGGATGGAGTACCATGTACTCTGGGTTAGTACCTGCAACACAACTGGGCTGAGCAGAGGTGACTACCTCTGCACAGCAGAGAGTGGCAAGAGAAACCACCCATCCTGTTGCTACGAGGTCTCCTGAGATTTTCACAGGCCAGTCTACAGGACATCACCCGTATCTATCTAGATAGAACATGCCAGTTCTTCAATAAATACATTAGGATACCTCACCCCCAGAACGAAGATCCCAGGGAAGCAGATACTTCATTTATCTCTTTTTCCTTTTTGGTCCTATGTACACAATTATCTTCTCCCAGTTAGGGGCTTGTTGGGCCCATGTTCCAGCAAAAATGATTTGCTGGAGTCAAAATATTATGTGCCATACAGGGTACTAGGCACGATGCATGCAATGCAAAAACAAGACAGATGAGTTCCTGGCCCTCATGTAGCTTCCAATCTAGAGCTTATGTTCTAGCAGGGAAATGATGATAGGAAATAGACAATGGAGAAGTGAGTATGTATAATGGTTCATGACTGAAAACACATGAAAGGGGGTGGGCATGCTTTACCTAGAAGCTTCAGGAGAGATCTCTTTGAGGAGAGAACATATAGCCTCAGACCTGAATGACGGGGAGCCACCCCTAGCATGGGAACAAATACCAAGTTCAAGGCAGCTTTGTTTGGGAAACTGGCAGAACTGCATGGACAGAGAGCACAAAGGATATAAAAGATCAGGCTGGAAAGTCATGCAGGAGCCAGATTGCAAAGGACTTTGGAAGGAATGTTAAGGAGTTTGAGTTTTATTCTAAGGAAGCCACTAAAGAATTTAAGGTAGTGTAAGAACTAAACATTTTTTTTTTCACGTTTACCAGTGAAGAGATAAAGGCTGAGGTCTATTATGGGCTCAGAATTGCCAAAACTTACATTTAATAGCACCACTCTCAACTTTTCATTTCCAAAAATACACATCAAAATGCCTTTAACCTTAGGCACCTGTGACTTTTTCAATGGATGTGTTTACTAAGGTTTAAAGTAATTTAAGATAAAGAAATGCTACCCTCTGAACAAGATACTTTTTTTAAGTAGGCTTCACATCTGTGCAGAGCCCAGTGTGGTGCTTGAACTCACAACCCTGAGATCACGAGTTGGATGCTTAACTGACTTGAGCATCCAGATACCCCTGAACAAGATACCTTAAATTTAAAACATACACGTATTCAAATTATCCCCTTACATCTTAAGGTCAAGAAAAGCATTCAAATCTGAATAACTATCAACTCTGTAAAGAACAGATAGAGTTGACATTTATTATTTACAATTATCAATTATTACTACCGACTTTGTTTTTTTTGTATTTTAACACTTTTTCTTAAAGTTTATTCATTTTTGAGAGACAGCACACAAGGGGGGAGGGGCAGAGAAAGAGGGAGACACAGAATCTGATGCAGGCTCCAGGCTCTGAGCTGTCAGCACAGAGCCTGACACAGGGCTTGAACCCATGAACTGGGAGATCATGACCGAGCCAAAGTCAGACGCTTAACTGACTGAGATACCCAGGCACCCCATTTATTTATTTTTTTAAAAGAGAGCACACATGCACAGGAGAGGGGTAAAGGGAGAAAGCGAGAGAGAATCTTAAGCAGACTCCATGCTCAGGGCGGAGCCTGACACAGGGCTCAATTTCCTAACTGTGAGATCCTGACCTGAACAGAAATCAAGTCGGACACTTAACTAAGCCACCCAGGCGACCTTTACTCCCCACTTTAAAAGACAATTACCAGTATTTGAAATCTTTTCCAAGCAGGCAGTGCCTGCATTTCCTGGGGCAACCAACACATGTTTGACATGATTAGACTGTGCAAGTTTCCAGGCCAGTGTATGTTCTCTTCCTCCACTGCCGATTACAAGTATGCGGGCTGCCATTTTTCTGTGTGCAAAGCAGGAATTCCAAAGGAAAATAAAAGCTGCAGAAAGAAAACTACAGTTGATATTTTAGATTGCATGTACTCTAGGAATCATAATTTCTAAATATGACTTAAGTAGTTATTTGTCATCATACAAATAACATTTTACTCCCAAGACTTGTGAAAAATTATGGATAATTTGAGATGATGTTACTCATGAGGATTAGGGAGGTATGTATTTATGGAACCTCCACACCTGACGTGGGGCCTGAACTCATGACCCTGAGATCAAAAGTTGCATGCTGTAATGAGTGAGCCAGCCAGTTGCCCCACGGCAGGTATTTTAAAAATGAGGCAGACTGGCCTACTAGATTAAGGAATTAAATGGTGACTTAACTTCTAATCTGATTTTTAAATCTCCTATGAATAATCACCTTTCTTTAGGTTTCACTTTCCTCTTTTCAAAAAATTTTTAAGTTTATTTTTTGAGAGAGAGAGACAGATGTGTGAGCAGGGGAGGGCACAGACAGAATTCCAAGCAGCGTCCACACTGCCAGTACAGAGCTCGACAAGGGCTTAAACCCACAAATCGTGAGATCCTGACCTGAGCCTAATTCAAGAGTCGGAGGCTTAACTGAGCCAACCAGGTGCCCCTACTTTTCCTCTTTTAAAAAATTTGTAATCATCAAGCCTCAGTTAAACATGCATCCTAACATTTCAAATTTAAAATACCTGCTTTTAAATCTTGAGATACTATAGGTAAGACTTAAAAGTTATCACAAATTGGAAGAAATATTTATGACTGGGGCTTGTATAGGGCAGGAGAATAACTATTTTCATCTTTGACGGTTATAAGGTCTCTATGGTAACAGCTCAACTCTGCTTCAGTGGCGTGAAAGCAGCCATAGCCAATACAGAAATGAATGAACATGGTTATGCTCAGTGAAACCTTACATACATAGGCAGTGAGCTGTCAGTCATAGTTTGCCTATGTTCTGCTCTAAGCAATAGGAAGCTATCACAAGCTTATAAAGAACAATCATGGGGGCACCTGGGTGGCTCAGTCGATTAAGCATCTGACTTCAGCTCAGGTCATGACCTTGTGAGTCCAAGCACTGGGCTCTGTGCTGACAGCTCAGAGCCTGGAGCCTACTTTGCATGGTGTCTCCCCCCGTCTCTGCCCCTCCCCAGCTCATCCTCTGTCTCTCTCCCTCAACAATAAATAAACAATAATAAAAAAAAAAGAACAATCATGAGTGAGCGTGTTTCAATAAAACTTTATGGACACTGTAATTTGAATATCTTACAGTTTTCAAATGTCATAAAAAATCATTTGTCCTTTAAATTTTTTCCAACCACTGACAATGTAAAAATTATTCTTATTTGGTGAGCTGTATAAAAACTGGTGGCAGGAAGGATTTGGGACAAGGGCCAGGTTGCTGACTTAGTGCAATATGTTAGAAGGTTGATAGAGAAGGCAAACTCAAACTTGAACATGTCTCACCTTAGCTCTGGCATTTGATTCTTATCAGGATGGATATAACACCTATCTCAAGTCAGCAGTGTCATCTTGGCTAAGCTCTTACTACCTGTAATTCGATTTCTTTACATCTTAAAAGATGGAAGAAGGAGAACTTGTTTTAAGAAGCTACTTAAGGATTAAGTGACATGACATTTTTTTTGAAATGACATTTATAAACAGTTAATATAATTTGACACTCAGCAATAGCAAATGCTAACTTGTTATATTTTATTACCTTTACATAAATTGATACATTAGAGATAGATGGAAAGAAGTACTATCAGGGAAAGAAAAGCCAAAGGAATGAATACTTGTCACACTAGTTTACTAATTTCCAGAAGGTGTTTCATTAGGTAGAAGGCAAACTAAAAACAGGAGAAAAGAAAACTGAAATCAGTAACTTCTTGGGTGATGCTAGGATTACATATTTACAGAAAAATCTAAGCTGGTAGTACAAAAAACTTACAACTTTGGAACACTTTACTTTGTGCCACATGCTATTCTAAATGCTTTTCATGAATTGCTTCACAATCTTAAGAATTCTATGAGGTAGATACTACAGCCCCCCCACTTTACAGATAAACTGAGGTCCAACCGGGTTAAACAACTTGGCTGCATGTCACATATCTAAGAGGAAGTGAAGCCTCGATTCCAAAGTATGCAATTTTGCTTCAGATGTTCGTAACAATTGAGATGATCACTTAAAATCGGAGGAATAAAAAACTGCTAAACTATTGTCTCTGAGAGACAAAAGCTATTATAACACAAAACAAGACTTGCCACGGGCATCGAGATATCTGAAATAAACAAAATTTTTCTGAAACCTAGAGAAAAAATACATTAGGTTTGAATAAGGGGCACTAAAGAAAAACTGTCCTGGTTACCAGAGTGGATCACAGAAACTGCATTAGGACTCCGCCTGACGGAATCCACACCAGGAATGGTTAGGAGGCCTGGGCTGCAAGGTGCTTTGGTTTGGGCTGAGACTGCCCCTTACTAGCTGGGATACCTTGAGGAACTTAACTTGCATGGGCCTCGGTCATCTAAACGGGTAACTTAAAACCAGAAGAACGGAGCCAGGTAAAGCCATTGCAAAGGACGTGGTGGAAAACATAAAGCACAAACCGATTACGAAAGTGGACTACATCTGCTCCAGACAATGGGTGCATAAAGAAAAAAATACGCATGTAAGGCTTATGACCTAAAACAAGGCATAAAAATACAAAAAGACCCTGACACCTTAGAAGGCACAGAATGTGAAAAATCCAACGCAAACCTCGGTTATAAGAAGTGAAACGCACATGGTCCACCCACACCCACGGCATTTAAAAGTAAGACGAGACTTCCTGCAGCCAAATCAGTTCCCACAGTTTCATCCAATTCCTGATATTAAATCCCCAAATCAAAGCATAAATGTACTTTACTTGGAAGCGGAGAGGACTCCCGCAACGACCCACGGCGGACCCACGCTTACACGCTCAACCGCGCGCTCCGAGCCCGGGCGCCCGCCGTGCGCCGGAAGTCCGCCCAGTGGAATCCGGCGCGTGCCTCTAGCCCCCCACCCCCGCCCCGCCCGCGGGCCGCGCCACCCCATTGGTCAGCGCGGCCGGTGGTGGCCGTAGCGAGGTAATCAAGAGGGATTCCCTCTGGTTCTAGTGCGCGGCCAGCTTACTCAACAGTAAACCTAACAAGCCCTTGTGCGTTTATAATGGATCACTATAGTATCGGGGGCCACGTAACGTCTCTATTCCTCCCTAGGAGCTTTCACAGCTCTGTGGGGGTGGGGGGCCAAACGCTAAACCCACGATTAGCTAATTGTGTGCTAACGAGTCAAAGCTGACTAGCTATTGCCGAGAGTCTCCTGACACGCTCGACTCCTGACTAGACTAGAATGCGTCCAGACTCTGAACGGCAGGTCGCCCAAAATCTCTGGCCTATTGCTTTAAAAAAAAAAAAAAAAAAAAGCTGATTGTGGGACGCCATGAGAGAAAGACGGGGATAAAAACACGTCCTTCGCATTCGCACTACAGTGGGGGCGGGCGCCGATTAATGGTTTTCCGGATGCATCTCCCTGCCAAAATACAACTTGGCGCCACCCATGAACAGCGGAGGCCCCTTATAAAACCACATAGCCCTACATTCTCCCTTTCCTCATGCTATTTAATCTCGAGTATTTACTGAGCCTCTTAAACCTCCCCAAACACTGTTGGAAACTGACAACATAAGCTGACACAGTCGCCTCAAGAGAGACTTCTCCTGTAATGGCGCCTGCGTCAGTCACTAACATGGCGGACATAGTCGTGCGCGGCGCAAACGTCAGCACCTCTACCCCAGCCGCTCAGAAACAGCGGAGGAGAACTAGGCCGTGCTCACTGATTGGTCCAGAGGCGGAGCGTGCCGGTCGGGACGCTCCCACAGAAGCCAATCAGGACGGCGAGAGACGGAATTGGCCGCTGCGCCTCCTCCCGAGGCATTCTGGGAGCCTGGAGGACTAGCGAGGAGGAGTTGAGAGAACGGAGCGGACGCCATGGCGACCAACATCGAGCAGATTTTTAGGTCTTTCGTGGTCAGTAAATTCCGGGAAATTCAACAGGAGCTTTCCAGGTAAACGCTTCCCAGTCTCTTCTGCTCCCAAGGGACCGGTAGGGCCCCGTGTAGCTTTCCATGGCACCCTTCTTCAGAGACGCCGTCGTTCCTCGCCTCAGGCCCCGCTACAGCCCCGCCTGGGCCTGGGATCCATTTTCCGGGCCCTCCCCCCCCCCCATCCGCTCCCTCCCTTCCCAGCGAGGAACTTTGTGTTTTCCGAGGTAACCCCAGACTCCCTCTTCTAGGACCGGGTTATGATGCTCATTCTTCTTTCTCGTTTGGCCGTCTCTTACTCTTTAGCTACTCGAAGGCCTGGTTGTCCACCACGGACGGGCCTAGTTCCTTCCTCGGCTCCTCCTCCGCCGCCGCGTTTCCCCTCCCCCTCTCCGCCTCCGCGGATTTCGCCGGCCGGTGCCTCTGACCGGAAAGGGTCTCTAACGGCCGTTTCTTGAGTAATCTTAAATCCGCTTTATTATCTCAAGCTTCAGACCATTCGGGGGGTCGGGATCCTTGAATTAGATAATTTGGGCCCTAAGGTCCTGGCTTCCACCAGGCAGCGTTCTAATGGATTAGAAATTGAAGCGAAAGCACCTCAAATTAATGTTGGTACTTTGACAAAACATTCGAGGGGAGGATGGAAGAGGATTTTGAGTTAATTTCTTAATTTGGCGAGTGGAATAGGTTTGTGTTTACGTCTAATTTAATTATTTTTTTGTTGTTGCTACTTCTGCCCCAGTTGACATGTATGACCAACCGGCTACTTTTGCCGTTGCGCTTAGACTTTACGTAGTTTACCCTTGGTTTCAAAATTTGAATGGGAAGAGATTTCGGGAGAAATAGTTGTTTACTGAGAAAGGAAAATGATATTGGTCATGATGTTACGTGGTGTCTTTTAGTATTTCTGCTTCATGTAACGTAAATATTTATTCCGAGTTCGTATGTTTTTGCCAGTTACTTTTCGAAAGTTTAGGGTAAGAGCACGAATTTGAAAACGCAGTTTTGTAAATTTAAGTACTGAAATTAACATAGGGTTACTGGGGCAACGGTATATAGTATCGCTAAGATTATTTTTGGCAGAGTATATTGTTTAAGTAGGAAATATATACGCTTACTTATTGCTGTTTAAAATTTTGTTAGGCGTTAGTGATTTTAGATGACGAGAAAAGACCAAAGGAATATAATTTTGAAGTTTTTAATAGTTTCATCGGGCAATTGTGTTTACTTACTGTAATGTTTTTATACCTTTTAAAAATCCGTTTTTGTATTTGAAAGACAAGTGTTTTACTGTAAAAAATTTTAGAAAAAAAACTTAGTTGGAAAACTGCATAATGTTCTTTATGTTCTTTCATTTTTTTCTTCCCTGTGTGTTTAGATGCACACACCTATTTTGTGAAGGGTGATCATCTTGTGTTGTTTTTTCACCTAATGGTGAACAGATTTGTCTTTTGTCCCATTCTCCGTTGTCTCTTGGGACTTTTTTTTATGGCTCCATGGAAATCTTTTGTAGGAATGTATCATTGGATATTTAGATGGTTTGAAATTTTCATCCCATTTCAGTAATTGAGATGAATTATCTGATGGCTTTAAGGTGACTGTATCTTTTTTAGTTATATTTTTCTGATTTTTAAATCCATGGCTTAATAGTAAAGTGATTGATTACATGTAAGGGCTTAGGAAAAGAGTAAAAAAGCTCCAGAAAGTCTTAAAAGAATATTAGATAAAGAAACTTACTGTTAGGAATATTCAGCTTTCTGTCAAATAGGAAGTAATAAGTTATCAGTCTGAGAGCAAAATTTTGGTTATTATTTCAGTGAGCTATATTTGCCATATTTTTTTTTTTGTATTTTTACAGTAATCAATTTGGGTAAGGGGCTGACATTAAAGTAAGTTATCTGTTGTATATAGATGGTTGTTAAGAAAGTAGGAGTTCTGGTTTTGAATACCAGCTTCGCCTCCTAGTAACTATGTGAACTTTAGGTTGGTTTCTTCTCTGTGGGTCATTTTCCTCATTTGTAAAATCAGAATGACAGTGCTAGTCATAGAGTTTTGTTAGGATTAAACGAGTTAAGGAATGTAGACCCATGACTCTAATTAAGTCAATACGTGTTAATTATTATTATGTGACTTGTTAACAAGCCAAGTTTTTTCTAAATAACCTTTAGTTAACTACTGAATTTTTTTTTTTTGATCAGACATTTATCAGGTAGTGGAGAGTAACTGTTTGATCTGTTATCTTAGTAGAGTTTAATTAAATCGTGTTGAAATTATTTTTTAAAACAATTCTGTTAACTTACCCAAAAATAGTAAAAATGACTAGCTGAATGACATGCTTCTCATGTCCAGATTCTTACGTCCCTGTGAATTGAAAACACATTAAACCATCTATATTAATTTACTGTAATGAAACAAAATGTCACTTGTTTCATTCCATGAGTTTTTTTGAACATCAGAAAATACTAGGATTCTTGACAGTGAGTAAAAGCTATATAAATGTATTTTTCTTTTTAGACTTTATGGCATTTCAGTCTTTTAATCAGTCTAAACCTGATTTGAGGCTATAATTTGCCCTTTTTACTTAATGTGTCTGTGGAAACTGTTCCTTGATCTTGTTGATGCTGATTGTGATCCATGTACAGGTGTGGTTTTATTGTGGCTCTGGTTTCTATCATAATGTTAAGTGGTATGTTTTTCATTGGATATGTGATTGTGATTAATAGTTTTTCTCCTCTGAGATAAAAATGCAAGTAACCTGAATCTAAATCAGTTTAGGCTTTTGGGAATGTTTTATTATTTATTTTATAAGGAGCTTAGAAACCTGTTTTAAAGACTTTTATTTTTAAATTTTCACAGTTCTGAAAACTAAGTTATTGTGTAAAAATGAAAATGTTCCAATTTTTAGTAGATAGTATGAAGGAAGCACTGTTGGTGGGGAATATCCTCTGAACGAAATACAAAAATGGTTATTTTTGTAAAATACAAAAAGATATTTTAATCAGGTTACAAATATTAATTTATATAGTGTGGTGAAAGTATTAATAAATTTTGATAACTTTTCTTGTTAAGTGGAAGGAATGAAGGCCAGCTCAATGGTGAAACAAATACACCTAATGAAGGAAACCAGGCAGGTGATGCAGCTGCCTCTGCCAGGAGCCTACCAAATGAAGAAATAGTTCAGAAGATAGAGGAAGTACTTTCTGGGGTCTTAGATACAGAACTACGATATAAGCCAGGTAAGCTGGAGATAATCAGCTGTCTTAAAAACTAAGGTTTTTAGCTAGTTAACAGTATTATTTCTTTATTGCAGGGTATTAAAAATGTTTTTTAGACTAAAATGTCGATAAGTTTTAGTTTATTTACTGAAGATATTGTCTAAATTTTTCTCTGAAAATGGTTGTACTGAAATGTGAGTATTGATACTCGTTTGCTTTGCTGGTGGAATGTTAACTTTATTCTCTTCTGCCTGGTGCCTCACTGCCAGGATTTTGAATGTGGGTTTTCATTGAACAGTGGTGTAAATGTCAGTTTTGGAAGGTGTAGGAGCCTGGACCAAATCTGTAATGATTTTACAACCCAAGGAGGTTTTAGTTTAAAGCCTAAGGTTAGAGATTGCCTTGTTTTTGCATCTAGTTCTGTTGAAAGTGCAATGGATGGAGAGAAACCATATTTAGTGTTTTGGAAATTAAATAATTGATGCTTAGAAATGAAAGGCTTATGATCAAGCACAAAAATAACTGTCTTCATTTAGTTTTGGAAATGGGAGTGGTATGGTTTTATTTTTTATTTTTCAATTGTTTTTGGTATAGGACATGGTAAAAAACAGAATAGACTTCAGCTATACTTAGATTTGTGGCCATAGCAACTTTTTCTTGGTTGAAGTATAACTTAGCTAACTAGCTTTAGGTGCATAATAAGTAGTAGAAAGAAATAAGTTTTGTTTTAGAATAGGTCTTGTCATGTGTTGATTCATTTTTTCCTTGTAAGCTTTTATTATTCTTATTTTTTGAGAGAGCGAGCACACGTGCGTGCAAGCACGAACCGGGGAGGGGCAGAGAGAGAGGGAGACAGAGAATCCGAAGCAGGCTCTAGGCTCTGAGCTGTTAGCACACAGCCCAACGCGAGGCTCAAACCCAAGAACCATGAGATCATGACCTGAGTTGAAGTTGGTTGCTTAACCGACTGAGCCACTGAGGCTCCCCAAAGTTTGTTTATTTTTGAGAGAGAGCATGAACAGGAGAGGGTCAGAACGACGGGGAGAAAGAATCCTAAGCAGGCTCCGTGCTGCTGGTGCAAAGCCCAACTCAGGGCTTGATTCCATGAACCATGTGAGATCATAATCTGAGCCAAAATCAAGAGTTGGACATGTAACCAGCATAGCCACCAAAGCCTCCCTTCCCCATAATCTTAGTGGCCTGGATTTCTGATTAGCTTTTTTGGGATCACTAAAATTTATCTAACAGGATATTGGCATTAGAGTAAATTTACCTGGTTGTAAAGTAGAAAAGAAGTTATGATCTATTTCAGAAAAATACAGTGATTTTAAGTTCAATGTAAAAGGGTAGAAGAGTTTCTTTTCTAAGTGACTTATTAAGTAAAAACGTTAAGATTATTTTGGTAATTTTAGAGGCGTGTTAGGGGGGAAAGGTGTTTATTAGAATGTAACATGAGTGTGATGAAATAAAGTTTAAGTTTCGTGTTGATGCTTTACATTAGTTGTTCAGCCCTTCATATACTACATTAAAGCAGTCATCAGTATTTGCTGAGGGCTTACTACTATGTGCCAGTTCAATGTACTTTGTATATTTTAACTCATACTTTGTCCTCGAACTTTAGGAGACAGAGTGTCAGTAATTTGGCCAAGTCCATTCATCTAGTGGGTGGTGATTGATTCAGGATCCAAAAGCAGATAGTCTATTCCAGAGCCAGTGCCATGTTGCTTCCTGTATGAAAAGGGGTTATAAAATAGTCATAAAAATTATTCAGTGGGTGTATTTTTCATAGCAGTTTGAATTTTAACACCTGATAATATGAACCGTTTCTTGAAAAGTATGGTTTAAAAGTATTTTGCTACATTTCAAAAGCTGGAGAAAATAGTTTTAAGCTTAGTAAAATAACCATATAAGTCTCAAGTTTTTGTGATTAACTGATAATTTGATTTTAAGTTGCTGATAATTTCAGACTTTAGTTGTAGAAAGAAATTTTGGAAAACTTGCAGTCTTTAGGTAATTGGTTTAAAGAAAATCGTTTATTTAGTAACTTTAACAAGATACCATGTATTGTTATACAATGGTATCTTAATATGGAACATAAATCTTGTTTGTGTGACTTACCTAAGTTTACTTTGGGGAATGTTTGACAAATTACAATCAATTTCCCTTACTTTCAGACCTGAAGGAGGCCTCCAGAAAAAGTAGATGTGTGTCAGTACAAACAGATCCTACTGATGAAATTCCCACCAAAAAGTCAAAGAAGCATAAAAAGCACAAAAATAAAAAGAAGAAAAAGAAGAAAGAAAAGGAAAAAAAGTATAAGAGACAGCCAGAAGAATCTGAATCAAAGGCAAAATCACATCATGATGGGAACATAGATTTAGAATCGGATTCCTTTTTGAAGTTTGATTCTGAACCTTCAGCGATGGCACTAGAGCATCCTGTAAGAGCGTTTGGCCTTTCTGAGACCAGTGAATCTTCTACAGTTGTGTTAGAACCTCCTTTGGTATCAATGGAGGTATCAGAGCCTCATCCCTTAGAAACTCTGAAGCCAGCTACGAAAACTGCAGAACTGTCAGTTGCATCAACATCCGTAATTGCAGTGCAGTCAGAGCAGTCTGTGGCAGTCATGCTGGAACCACCCATGACAAAGATTCTGGATTCCTTTACAACGGCACCAGTGCCTACTACGACAGTAGTGCTAAAGTCATCTGAGCCAGTTGTAACAATGTCCATGGAATATCAGATGAAGCCTGTGCTAAAATCTTTGGATACCACACCTCCAGAGCAATCAAAGATGTTAGAACCTCTAGTAACAAAAGGGCTAGAGCCATCAGAAACCCTCGTGGTATCATCTGAGATACCTGCTGAGGTGCACCCTGAGCCAAGCACATCAACAACAGTGGATTTTCCAGAGTCGTCTGCAACCGAAGTGCTCAGATTGCCAGAGCAGCCTGTAGAAGTACCATCGGAGATCGCAGATTCATCCATGACAAGACCACAGGAGTTGCTGGAGTTGCCCAAGACCACAGCGTTGGAGCTGCCGGAGTCGTCGGTGGCCTCAGTGATGGAGTTGCCGGGGCCACCTGCGACCTCCAAGCCGGAGTTGCAGGGGCCCCCTGTGACTCCAGCGCTGGAGTTACCTGGGCCCTCTGCTACCCCGTTGCCAGAGTTGCCAGGCCCCCTTTCTACCCCAGTGTCTGAGTTGCTAGGGCCCCCTGCGACAGCAGTGCCTGAGTTGCCGGGGCCCTCTGTGACATCAGTGCCACAGTTGTCGCAGGAATTGCCAGGGCTTCCAGCACCATCCATGGGGTTGGAGCCACCACAGGAGGTACCAGAGCCACCTGTGATGGCACAGGAGTTGCCAGGGCTGCCTGCGGTGACAGCAGCGGTAGAGTTGCCAGGGCAGCCTGCGGTAACAGTAGCAATGGAGTTGGCCGAACAACCTGTGACGACGTCAGAGTTGGAGCAGCCTGTGGGGATGACAACGGTGGAACATCCTGGGCAGCCTGAGGTGACGACGGCAACAGGGTTGCTGGGGCAGCCTGAGGCGGCGATGGTGCTGGAGTTGCCAGGACAGCCAGTGGCAACGACAGCGCTGGAGTTGCCAGGGCAGCCTTCGGTGACTGCGGTGCCAGAGTTGCCAGGGCTGCCTTCGGCAACTAGGGCACTGGAGTTGTCAGGGCAGCCTGTGGCAACTGGGGCACTGGAGTTGCCTGGGCAGCTCATGGCAACTGGGGCACTGGAGTTCTCGGGGCAGTCTGGGGCAGCTGGAGCCCTGGAGCTTTTGGGGCAGCCTCTGGCAACAGGGGTGTTGGAGTTGCCAGGGCAGCCTGGGGCGCCAGAGTTGCCTGGGCAGCCTGTGGCAACTGTGGCGCTGGAGATCTCTGTTCAGTCTGTGGTGACAACAACGGAGCTGTCAACGATGACCGTGTCGCAGTCCCTGGAGGTGCCCTCGACGACAGCGCTGGAATCCTATAATACGGTAGCACAGGAGCTGCCTACTACATTAGTGGGGGAGACTTCTGTAACAGTAGGAGTGGATCCCTTGATGGCCCAGGAATCCCATATGTTAGCTTCTAACACCATGGAGACCCATATGTTAGCGTCCAACACCATGGACTCCCAAATGCTAGCATCCAACACCATGGATTCCCAGATGCTAGCGTCCAACACCATGGATTCCCAGATGTTAGCCTCTAGCACCATGGACTCCCAGATGTTAGCAACTAGCTCCATGGACTCCCAGATGTTAGCAACCAGCTCCATGGACTCCCAGATGTTAGCAACCAGCTCCATGGACTCTCAGATGTTAGCAACCAGCTCCATGGACTCCCAGATGTTAGCAACCAGCTCCATGGACTCCCAGATGTTAGCAACCAGTTCCATGGACTCTCAGATGTTAGCAACCAGCTCCATGGATTCCCAGATGTTAGCTACCAGCACTATGGATTCCCAGATGTTAGCAACCAGCACCATGGACTCCCAGATGTTAGCTACTAGCTCTATGGATTCTCAGATGTTAGCATCAGGCACTATGGACTCTCAAATGTTAGCCTCTGGCACCATGGATGCTCAGATGTTAGCATCTGGTACCATGGATGCCCAGATGTTAGCATCTAGTACCCAAGATTCTGCTATGTTGGGCTCAAAATCTCCTGATCCCTACAGGTTAGCTCAGGATCCTTACAGGTTAACTCAGGATCCCTATAGGTTAGGTCATGACCCTTATAGGTTAGGTCATGATGCCTACAGGTTAGGGCAGGACCCCTATAGATTAGGCCATGATCCTTACAGACTAACTCCAGATCCCTATAGGATGTCACCCAGACCCTATAGGATAGCACCCAGGTCCTATAGAATAGCCCCCAGGCCATACAGGTTAGCACCAAGACCCCTGATGCTAGCATCTAGACGTTCTATGATGATGTCCTATGCTGCAGAACGTTCCATGATGTCATCTTACGAACGCTCTATGATGTCCTATGAGCGGTCTATGATGTCCCCTATGGCTGAGCGCTCTATGATGTCAGCCTATGAGCGCTCTATGATGTCAGCCTATGAGCGTTCTATGATGTCCCCTATGGCTGAGCGCTCTATGATGTCAGCTTATGAACGCTCTATGATGTCAGCTTACGAGCGCTCCATGATGTCCCCAATGGCTGACCGATCTATGATGTCCATGGGTGCCGACCGGTCTATGATGTCGTCCTACTCTGCTGCTGACCGGTCTATGATGTCATCGTACTCTGCAGCTGACCGATCTATGATGTCATCTTACACTGCTGATCGTTCAATGATGTCTATGGCAGCTGATTCTTACACCGATTCTTATACTGACACATATACGGAGGCATATATGGTGCCACCTTTGCCTCCTGAAGAGCCTCCAACAATGCCACCATTGCCACCTGAGGAACCACCAATGACCCCACCATTGCCTCCTGAGGAACCACCAGAGGGTCCAGCATTACCTACTGAGCAGTCAGCATTAACAGCTGAAAATAATTGGCCTACAGAGGTACCAGCATTACCTCCTGAAGAGTCTGTATCGCTTTCTGAACCTTCTGTGAGTCAAAGTGAGATTTCAGAGCCTTCGACACTGCCTAATTATTCAGTATCAGCATCAGATCCTTCAGTGTTAGCATCAGAGGCTGCTGTGACTGTTCCAGAACCACCATTAGAGCCAGAGTCTTCTGTTACATCAACACCTGTAGAGTCTGCTGTAGTAGCAGAAGAGCATCAAATTGTTTCTGAGAGACCAGTGGCTTACATGGTGTCTGAAACTCCCATCATGTCAGCTGAACCAACTGTATTAACATCAGAACCTTCAGTTATGTCTGAGATGGCAGAATCCTTTGATTCCATGAAACCTTCAGGACATGTTGCCTCAGAGGTATCTCAATCCCTCCTGGAGCCAGCCTCAACTAATCCAGAGCCATCACAGAGCACTCTAGAGCTGCCAGCCATGGCTGTTTCAGAGCTACAAGCTGTGGCTGTCTCAGAGCCACCAACTGGGACTGTTTCGGAGCCCCCAGTTGAGACTGTCTTGGAGACACTAGCCATGGCTATCCCGGACCCAACAGCTGTGATGGTCTCTGACCCAACAGCTATGGTTGTTTCAGACCCACCCACAGCTGAGGCTGTCCCGGAGACTGTGGCCTTGGCTGAGTCAGAGCATGTTACCATTTCTGTGCCAGTTGTTTCTGCCCTGGAGCCTACTCTGCCTGTCCTGGAACCAGCAGTGTCAGTCCCTCAGCCTAATACAGTTGTTTCAGAACCATCTGTTTCAGTCCAGGAATCCACTGTGATAATTTCAGAGCCTGCTATCACTGTCTCAGAGCAGACCCAAATAATACCGACTGAGATAGTTTTAGAGTCTACACCAATGATGTTGGAGTCTGATGTTATAAAAGTGAATTTACTATCTGGTGATCAAAATCTTGCTCCAGAGATTGGCATGCAGGAGATTCCCATGCATTCAGATGAAGAGCCACATGCTGAAGGACACCTGAAAAATGACCCCTATGAAAGTGAGCATGGTACAAATATAGACCTTAATATAAATAATCATTTAGTTGCTAAAGGGATAGAACATGACACAGTGTCTGCTGCCACCACTGTTGCTGTTGGTGAAATTGGTGAAGGGAATATTTTATCCATCAGTGAGACTAAACAGTGCACAGTATTGGATACCTGCTCTAGTGTTAGTGAAGCTGATGGAGGAACTCTGTCTTCTGCTGGTCCCTTTGCTCTTGAACCTGATGCAGTGGGAACTAGTAAGGATATTGAATTTGCTACAGCATCTGCTCTCATTTCAGTTAGTAAATATGATGAAGTATCTTTAACCACTCAAGATACTGAACACGACATGATAATTTCCACTAGTCCCAGTGGTGGTAGTGAAGCTGACATAGAGGGACCTTTGCCTGCTAAAGACATACATCTCGATTTACCGTCTAATAACTTTATTAGTAAGGATGCAGAAGGACCATTACCTATAAAAGAGTGTGACCAGACATTAGCAGGTGCTCTCAGTCCTAAAGAAAGTAGTGGAGAAGATAAAGAAGTACCTCTCCCTACTAAAGAGATACTGTCTGATTCAGGATTTTCTGCCAATATTGATGAAATTAATGAAGCAGATTTAGTGAGACCATTACTTCCTAAGGACATGGAACGTCTTACAAGCCTTAGAGCTGGTATTGAAGGACCTTTACTAGCAAGTGAGGTTGAACGTGACAAATCTGCTGCCAGTCCCGTTGTAATCAGTATACCAGAAAGAGCTTCAGAGTCCTCTTCAGAGGAAAAAGATGATTATGAGATTTTTGTAAAAGTTAAGGACACACATGAGAAAAGCAAGAAGAACAAGAACCGGGACAAAGGTGAGAAAGAAAAGAAAAGAGACTCTTCATTAAGATCTCGAAGTAAGCGTTCCAAGTCTTCTGAACATAAATCACGCAAGCGTACCAGTGAATCTCGTTCTAGGGCAAGGAAGAGATCATCTAAGTCTAAGTCTCATCGCTCTCAAACACGCTCAAGGTCACGTTCAAGACGCAGGAGGAGGAGCAGCAGGTCAAGATCAAAGTCCAGAGGAAGGCGATCTGTATCAAAAGAGAAGCGTAAAAGATCTCCAAAGCACAGGTCGAAGTCCAGGGAAAGAAAAAGAAAAAGATCAAGTTCTAGGGATAACCGGAAAACAGTTAGAGCTCGAAGTCGCACCCCAAGTCGTCGGAGTCGGAGTCACACTCCGAGTCGTCGAAGAAGATCTAGATCTGTGGGGAGGAGGAGCTTTAGTATTTCCCCCAGCCGCCGCAGCCGCACCCCGAGCCGCCGCAGCCGCACCCCGAGCCGCCGCAGCCGCACCCCGAGCCGCCGCAGCCGCACCCCCAGCCGCCGCAGCCGCACCCCCAGCCGCCGCAGCCGCACCCCTAGCCGCCGGAGAAGATCAAGGTCTGTGGTAAGGAGACGAAGCTTTAGTATCTCACCAGTAAGATTAAGGAGATCACGAACGCCTTTGAGAAGAAGGTTTAGCAGATCTCCCATTCGTCGTAAACGATCCAGGTCATCTGAGAGAGGCAGATCACCTAAACGTCTGACGGATTTGAGTAAGTAATTTTAAAATTTATTGGCATTGTAATAGAAAATGATATAAATCTGTTTTTTCTGCTCTTTGAGTCAGATGGGATATTTTGGGTTATTGGTTTACGTAAATGTCTTTAAATTTCCATATAGTTGACTTGAGCAACATGGGTTTGAACTGGATGGGTCCACTTATACATGGATTTTTTGACAAAATATTAGTATTGTAAATGTATTTTCCTTATGGTTTTTTTAACGTTCTCTTTAGCACACAGCATGTGATACATATACAAAATATGTGTTAATTAGCTGCTTATGTTATCAGTAGGGCTTCCAGTCTACAGTATACTATCAGTAGTTAAGTTTTTGGGGAGTCAGAAGTTCTATGTCATTTTCAACTACAAGGGGGTCAGTCAGTGCCTTTAACCCCTCTGTTCAAGGGTCAACTGTAATTAGATTATGGATTTTAGAAAATGTAGGGATAAGTAAATTTGTAGTTAGAGTTAAAAAGACCTGCATTGGAGTGTGTTAGAACCAAGGTGTTTCCATACTTGAATATTTTAGTTTGCTTGAACTATATATCATAACTAAAAATGGAAAGTAGAAGTCTAGTTAAAGATAAGGCTGGTATATGCTGAGCTTGTTTTATTATATGTATGCCAACATAGATCCTTGCACACAAGCCTAAAATTACAGTGTGTGTGTTTGTTTTTAAATAAGTTACAAGTTTGAAAATGGCAACACAGGGCTGTTAAATGTGTGCAAAGGTAATTCTGATTGGTATAATGGGTAATGAAAGTGAATAGGGGATTTTGTTGGTGGGGAGTTATTTTTTTATCTGGGTGGGTGATACTAGCAAAATAAAGTTAAGTGTATTAAAATGATTTTAGTGTTTTACTAATTTGCCTTTTAAAATAAAGTGCTCTAGTTCCCCTTGATTTAAGAAGTGTGCAGGGATGATTAGAAGTGGATGGATAGTGCATGACTACTTGCAATAATGGGTAATTTATCATTATGTTAGTAGATTGAATATTTCCAGGTCAGGGTTGTCTAAAGAAAAAAACCCTAACAGAACAATAAGGGAAAATTGATTCAGTTCAGCAAAAGTTGGGTGGTGGTGGTGGTTGTTTTTAATTTTATTTTTAGAGAGAACGTGCACAGGCAGGAGAGAGGGGCAGACGGAGAGAGAGAATCTCAAGCAGGCTCTGTGCTTAGCACAGAGCCTGACAATGGGGTCAGTCCCATGATCTTGGGATCGTGACTTGAGCCAAAATCTAGACTTGGACGCTTAACCAACTGAGTCACCCAGGCGCCCTGAGTTCTTTTTTGATTCATAGAATTACGTTTGAAGTGATTACAAGTTAGTAAAGGAGATGTGGATAAAATGCATGTATGTCTCTTTTACCAAATAGTAACTTGCAGAAAGTAGTATAATGTGATGATTACTAAGTCACTTTGGAGCACACTGGAAAGGAGTGTTAAATTCTGGCTTGTTAGAAGAGGTGGCACTTGAACTGGGGCTTAAAGAGTGATTTAAAATGTCAGATTAGAAGGAAAGTAATTTTAAGGGCATGATACTTTCAGAAAACAAAGAGGGCTGTGCAGGTGTGTGTGTCTTAGAGTGTCTGGCAGGGTTCTATAATTCAGCTATTTTGTATAGTGTTTGAATGGGAAGGCAAACGTGGACTTAATAGGGGCATTTGCTTAAAAACTGACCTAAAGCGCGGTTTGATCACAGCTTTATGTTAGGGCAGAAAATTGATGCGTTTAATTTTGTTAGTATAGGAGATTTTAGATAAAATGTATTTAGTCTTACAGGAAAACTGCTTATATTTTTTCTCTTCCAGATAAGGCTCAATTACTTGAAATAGCCAAAGCTAATGCAGCTGCCATGTGTGCTAAGGCTGGTGTTCCTTTACCGCCAAACCTAAAGCCTGCACCTCCACCTACAATAGAAGAGAAAGTTGCTAAAAAGTCAGGAGGAGCTACCATAGAAGAACTAACTGAGGTAAGCTAGACAGAATTTGTTTACATTCTTAAATGGATTATTTCAGTGATGTTGACTCTGGAGCGTGCCAAAACCCGAATTGTGGGCTGAACTGATAATGGCTGGCACCGAGTGGCCAAAACCCGAAATACAGATGTGGCAGCGGCAGAAGCTCTGTTTAGCAGGCCATTATCCGGGATGGCTAAGCTCCGCTAGCTAAAAGTTACTTCCCATTACTTTTGCTTTCCAGTTTTAGAAGCCAAACTGACTGAGGAGTGGGACGGTTCGTTTGAATGGAGGAGGTGTTGAGTGAGCAACACGCAGAAGCTCGCCTACAGTTTCGTTTCCATTCACGACGTGTTCACTGATCGCCACGAGTGTACTGCATATACGCAAAGACACAGACAATCTTCAGAAATGATCTTTTGCCACCGGAGCTTGGAAATTAATGAGAATAGCTGGCCATTGCCTGAAAGGAACTTCTTACGCATCAACATTTCGGGTTTTGGCTGTTTGGTACCAGCCATTGGTGATAATGGCCGGCCATTATCAGTTCTTCCTGCGGTTCGGGTTTTGGCAGTAACATATATTTTAGACACACTTACTTTTGTTTTTAAGAATTTGATCTTTTCAATTGAGGCTTTTTTTTTTTGGCTTTGTTTTGTTAATATTATTTTTATTGGGTTTTTGTTTTTTTGTTTTTTTGTTTTGTTTTGTTTTTGGGAGGACGCTGAAATACTGCTGCTAGGATCCAGAAATATCACACTGTTTCATATATTGAAACTTGTTATTGGCTAGCCTTATGCCAGCCTGCCACTGTTAATATATTCTGTTCCCCTTGGTTACAGGCTTGGTATACTCTTGTGTTTTTTGGCCAATTGAGCTTTTTATCCTATTGTAACATTTTCAATTGATAATGGATGTGACAAATTCTACTGCTTGTATAGGCAAGTCCACCCAAATTTACTCTGACCTTTTTATAAAGCCAGGTAATGGAGTCTATTCCTTAGCTTCTCAGGAAGGAATTGACTTTGCTTTATGTGTCAGACCTCATCAATTAACATCCTCTCCATCATGCCTTATTTTCCATTCTTGAGTTTTGTTCCTTTAGAGACTCAACCTACAAAACATTTATGGAGAGACACATTACCATCTAGCCCAATTGTACATGTTTCAAAGTTTTTATTTTGCCATGCATTTGGGGGTTCATATAGTTTCTTAATCTGTTTCCTCACTTAGATTTATTGTAATATGAATTACAACTTTTTTTTTAATTTAAGGACTTAGTGAAGGCTTCTATTACTTGCTCATCAAATCTAAGCTCCTTATCTAAAACCCTGTGAACACTTAGTGTTTCCCTGTATGTTTCTAAGCCTCATTTTCAGCCCTCTTGTTCCTTCTAAGTTTCTCCCCTTTTTACCACCATCTAAGATGACTTTTTTTTTTTCCTGCCAATTGTTCTTAACTATGAAAATCTGGCTTAGAACTCGTCAAGGAATAGCCCTTGGTTATCAAATTCTGCCTGATTCTGTTTTCTCTTAAGCTTTTATCCTTTCAGCACTTATGTACTCCGTTTGTATTATATCATTTTGCACTTGTTAATTGTGTTGCTCTGTAAAAGCGTTCCTCAGTTATTTCATGTGTATGTAATTCTGTTTCTTGAACTAGATTGTAAGCTCCTTGGGAGCAGGGACCATATCTTCTACTCTTTTTTTTTTTGTATTCCCTGGACAGTGCCCAGTACAGTGCTCTGCACATAGTAGGTGCTCAATAAATGTTGTTGACTGACTGAACAGCTAGAGTGTGTTTAAATAATAGCTGATAAGCTAAGCTACTTACTTGCAACCTATTGTTAATTTTGTTTTATTTCTGAAAAGTTGGTTTTATGTGGTTTTGATTTCTTAAAAAACTACATGTTCCACATAAAGTGTAAGATTTATCTTTTGTTTTTATTTTTTAAGAAATGCAAACAAATCGCACAGAGTAAAGAAGATGATGATGTAATAGTGAATAAGCCTCATGTTTCGGATGAAGAGGAAGAAGAACCGCCTTTTTATCATCATCCCTTTAAACTCAGTGAACCCAAACCCATTTTTTTCAATCTGAACGTGAGTATTAGTGTTTATCGTTTGATGGAATAGCATAGGGATTGTTTAAATAAAACTCAAACGGAATATGATTGTTTTAATATTTTATTAAATACTGTAAGAAACCATGAACAATTATTTTCAGATTATGTTGAAAAGTCTTTTGAGTTTTAATTAAGGAAACACATTATTTTTTAGATTGCGGCAGCAAAACCAACTCCACCAAAAAGCCAGGTAACGTTAACAAAAGAGTTTCCTGTGTCATCTGGATCTCAGCATCGAAAAAAAGAAGCAGATAGTGTTTATGGAGAGTGGGTTCCTGTAGAGAAAAATGGTGAAGAGAACAAAGATGATGATAATGTTTTCAGCAGCAATTTGCCCTCTGAGGTAAGTAAGAGGAATATTGTGTTGTTGTTGTTTTTTGTTTTTGTTTTTAAATACCTGAATCTCCCATTTTATTGTTACTTTATATCTGATTTGGCTTCTGTTTCACTCTTCTTAGGGCCGGGTTAAACGGCAGGGCCGGGTTAGACGACAGATGAAACAACCCGCAGCTTCTCATTTGACAGTAACTCGATGCAATTCACTTTGTGGAACCAAGCCACAAAGTGAAAAGCATCGAATTGCAGAGAACAGTGTTATCACATCCCTACCCAACATTGGGCCCTCCTTGCACTTATGGGAAGGTAGCCCAAGGTACAACTATTTAGCTTCCCGTTTTGCTTCGAGGCTCTATAGCTCTAGATTTTGGTGGTAGCAAATTTACCGGGTGGAGGGATTGAGTAGAGAGAGGCAGATCCTCAGGTTCAACACAAGAACTGGATTGGAAAAGGTCACTGTAGGCTGATGTGTGAGCATCCTGAATACGTAACTTAGCCCATTGGCACTTAAATAATGGTTTCTTACTATCTCGTTGGGTTTGTCAGATAGCCTTTAATTTAATCATTTCCCTTCCCTGTGCTACCTTGGCCCTTTGGAATTCTTGTGTTTAACCTAATGCTCAGCCTTGGTACTCCATTTCCCTTCTCCTTCCCCTCTTTGCTACTATTAAAAGTTGGAGAAGTGGAATTGACACCTTGAAATTTCCATGAGGCTATAGTTGTATCTTGTCAAAATGACGCAGTAATAACGCCAAGTGTCAAAACAACCCCATTAAAATGCTGCCTGATTAAATAATGTGCTGCTAAATATAGTGCACATGAAAACAGCAAGACTGTATATATATGTAAATATATATATATATATCTGTATCTTTGTATGTATCTCTGTATCTGTACCTTTGCTGTATCTTTTAATAAACAGTTTACTTTTATTTAACTTGTTGTGCAAAATCACGCTTGGGGGATCTGGGAGGGTGGAGAATTACTAGGGGGGGTGGGAGTTTTAAATGCTACTATAGACTAGTTATCACCTCTTGCCCTTGGTTCCAAAGCCCAGACGTTTGTCCGACTGGACTAGATAATCTGATGATGCCCTTACAATGTGGGACTTCTTCCCCACTTCCTTTTCTTGCAGTTCTGGGATACGTAGGTCAGAGAGACCTGTTCTCTCCACCTCAGGTTCCTTTCATTGGCCATATCATCTTCCACTTAACACCTTCATTATTACAAATAGATAAATCCTGTTGTTTATAAAATCAGAAAGTGAACAGAACCCAAATCAGAAATCGTTTGATAGTATTTTTTCCCCCTGAGCTATTCATAGGTGACATTTTCACTGTTTTTTTTTTTTTTTTTTTGATCAGTATTTTAAGAGAGAGCACGTTTTATACAATGAAGCTGGACACAGTAGTTAACCAGTGCAACTTATGGTCACCAGTGATGATTTATATTTACATGGGATTCAGTAGTTGAAGCAAGTTATACTCGAATCAGTGAGGAAGGGATAGCTGATTTGGACAATATTTTAATGAAATCGGTTGAGTAGCTCAGTTGCTAATCTCCAGATTAGGCTACCTGCACATCTCAAGGGGGAAAGGTTAACTGACACTTCCAATTGAGTTAAATCTTGTAGTTGCTAAATATAAATCATGATAAGAGGACCGAACAGACTTACTTAGAAATTCTGATACATATGCTTTTAGTAATTTGCAGATTCAGCATCTAGTAGAGTTGGAAAAAACATAGGGAGATTATTTATGTCAGAAATATTTTTCAGCTGAGTAAAGCCGCATAAATTTTGAAAAGTTTCATGGGATTATCCTGAGAAGTGGTCATAAGTATTTTAACTGCAGTTGAACATGTAGAAAATGCTTAGTGAATCCTGATGAGTGTTTCTTTTTTACTGAGACTTTATATATACACGTGTGTGTGTATATATATATATATCAAATCCAATACCTCACCATTTTCAGTCTTAACACTGACCCTGTGGTGTCTTAGCCTTATCTGTCATCAAAGGTAGTTGTCAGATTTTAATTAAAAGTTGGGGGGAATTCCAAAGAAATCTCAGGGTGGGGAGTTGGGTATTCAAATTTTATATTAAGCAGTCTTTCATTAAAGCAGGAGAAGAGAAAGGTAGAAGGCTAAATAAATGAAGCGGATTTCTTCTGTGGGGGGACATATACAACTCTTTGATACCAGAACTCTTTAAGCTAGTTTCTTAGAAGATCAGATTCAGAAAAATATATAGGTTAATTTTAAGCAAAAACAATCCCAAAATTTTAGAAGAGAAAAAGCACCGTTTTGTTTTGCTTTCAGGTCTCTGTACTTTTACCTAACAATAGTAGTAAACACCTAGAGGAAGTGGTCACAATATAAAATGTTTAGTCCTTATTATTTAGCTGTATCTTGCAAATACATGTATTTGTAAGATTATGTTCTACAAACCAATGTTTGGAATACTATTGGCAACATTTTATGGGAGCATTGACCCTTTCGATTCCTGTCTGGGGTTGAAATAAAGGCTTTTATAGAGTAAAAGGAAAGTTCTTTCCAATGGTCATTGTTTTAACTGACGAGTATTTATTTTTTAACCTATTAGTGTTTTTCATTTTAATAAATATAAATGGAGTTTGTGGTTTTTTAGTTTTGAGCATAAAACATTTAGGCAAAGATCACAGATGTGATCTCAGCTTTGCTGTAATCCTTAACCCCACCAATTGTCTTGCACATGAGTGCTCTTTGACATAAACATGAGTGGATAGATGTGGATGGATCAACATAAATCCGTATCTTATGGAATGTCAGCTCATCAGACTGTGCCTTACTGCCATAGCATCGTCTTCCTACCCAGAAGCCAGCCAGCATCATCCTCAGTAAGGAGTGACTACAGGACTTTGAATCATGCTTGTGTGAATTTGATTTATTCTTAAACAGTGAAATCAAAAATGGTGGAAAATTAATATTAAAAAAATTGTCCTTGGGGACATTAGTTCTTGGTAATAAAGTTAGAGGCTTATTGGATAGAAGATTTAAATGTAATTTTTGGCAAAATTTCCTTGGGTTTACTATTAATCATAAATTTTCAGAGGTCCAGAGGTAGCGCTCCATTAAGGTTTAGTAATTGCTTACATGTTAAGATGATTCTTGTCTCAGTCAGTGTGCTTGGTTTTATTAAAAAATATTTCCACTTCCCAGTGGAGCTACAATTCTCTCAAGTATAGAAGTTCCAAATTTATACTTCAGGAAAGCTAAGTTCTTGGGGTAAGATGTAAATTTTAATTGGAAATTGAACACATGGGTCCTGGCAGTGCTAGAATGGTTAAATACAGCCTTGTTATTCATTCTTTTTGCTTAGGTTCTCCTGGGTGATTAACACTGAATTTCTTTGAACAATTTAATCGGTTATCTCTTTTTCTTACTCTAGGTTATTTAGATTAAATTAATAGGAGTTATACTAGAGAATTCTATATGACGTAATAAAAAGTTCATAATTCACATTTTAAAATCAAACACGTGACAACTGAGGTATTCTGTATTTTAAGTGGCTTTTTATAGTTGTTAGTTTCTTTTCTATATCAACCTCTTTGTAATTTATTAATTTTTGCTAAGTATTTTAAGGTCCTATTTTATATACAGGTTAGATGCTTTTTTTTAAACTCATTTTTTTAATTTAAAAGTTTCTTTTTAATACGGTCAGTTTAAAAAAAAATGTTTTTTAATGTTTATTTTTGAGAGACAGAGCTGAGCGAGGGTGGGGCAGAGAGAGGGAGACACAGAATCCGAAACAGGCTCCAGGCCCTGAGCTGTCAGCCCAGAGCCCAACGCGGGGCTCGAACCCACGAACTGTGAGGTCATGACCTGGGCCCAAGTTGGACGCTTTACCGACTGAGCCACCCAGGCACCCCTGTACTGTCAGGTTTAAGATACCTGTAATTATCTAGGTAGAGAGTAACATAATTCATATTATAGGGCTTATTTTCCTTATCTGACTCCATCCTAATAACTCTCTTTCGCCCTTTAATACCCTTTAATTGACCTACCCCTAAGATACTTGTTATATTTATGTAAACAGCTGGGTTAACGAAAGGGGGAAGTTGACTTAGAAGGGTTTTTAAATGAGGAAGATCCAGAAAGGACATGATTATAAGTTAGGCTGTGAAATGCATGTTACATTATTTCATTATTCCTGATACTTTTTGGATTTTGGAAGTGATCTGTGTTGCTGTAGTAGAGAAATGAAATAACGTGGACAGGTTTTTAATAATATGAGAACTGGAATTGGATACTCTTAACGTAGATTCACTTTTTAGAACAAGTCCTAGGGAAAAGGAAGTTAAACGTTTTCCCCAATTATAATACTTGGAATATTACTGTAGTATTATAATTAGACTTTACATTAGGTAACAGTGGAAACAAGGCTTGTTGATGACAACTTAATAGTATTCTATGAAATTTAAGATATTTTCCCCCTAGTTTTTAGAAGGGCTTTTTAACATCATTTGGTACCTTAAACATATTCCTCTTTCTGAGCAACATTGAAAGATGGTTAAGGCTCTGAAGCTCTACTGCATAGTATGATCCACTATATACTGTTTATACACACACACATATACCATTTAGTCCAATACAGTAGTCACTAGCCACTGAAAAATCAGTTCCTTAATTGCACTAGCCACATTTTAAGTGCTTCTTAGCTGTCACTGCAGAAACTACTACTGACCAGTGTTCTAAACAATAGTTGTGATATTTTATGAGAGTTTTAATAATATGTAACGTTTGGTCTAGTCCTTGAATATTAATGCTTTGGGGATTAATTTGTTTTTTTGTGCATTATCGCATATCTTGAATTACCTTGAAAACCTGGAAACATGCTTTTTGATCCAAACTTTGGAGGATCCTTAAGAGGTTAAGATAATCCTGGTTCATTTTGAGCATGTTTTTCACATTTAAAAATATGAATACAAAATTAATAGTAAGATTACTATCTGGTTATAAGGTTTGACATGGACTTGGAGCTCTCTTGGTAAGCCTGTTGAGTGAATGAAGATGTTATTCAGGAAAAAAACTAGTTGTAATTTTTTTATCTGAAGTAAATTTATTTTAAACATCAAGGTTGCTGTATTAAAATTCTTTCAGAGAGAGATGTGAATTTAACAAAATGTTACTGAGATTTGAATGAAGTTTCATCCTGGGGATAAATGATGAGGCATTTCGGTTATCTGCTTAGGGACTTAAAAAAATATATGAAGATATGTCTTCAGAAGGAGGGATTCATAGATAGGTGTGTATTCATTTCTTTTCTAATTGGAAAGAATTTTATTCTAGAAAAGTTGGGAGCTTTCAGAGCCATCTTTACATTTTCATGGCTAAATTTATAGCTGGAATTTGGGGATCAGGGCTTGGAGTGGTTGGTAGATAAATTTTCCACATTATCTCCTCTAAGCTTAGACTTTTTAGAATAAAAACCCATTATTTATACCTAAACATCCTCAAAGATTTATAGAATGCTACCCAATGTAATTCGGACAAGGTTAACGAACAGTACTTAAGATACACTTGCTGGGCTTTCAAATTGCATCGATAATCCTACCTGACAGTTTTAGTGAACATGTAAGGTAGGCCAAAGGAATGTAAATTTTGGCCTGAAATAGTTGGGTTCCCATTTATTTAAAGTCCCAGCAGTTGGTCAGAATTACCATAAAAGTGGAAAGTGAAGACCCCTAGTTTTTTAGTGTTTTTGACTGCTTAGATTATTTTTTTATAGGCCCCAGACATACTCTAATTAACTCTAATTAGTGTGGATAATTTACTATATTGACTATTAAGACCTTTCATGGGATCTGTAAACAGTCTAACAATTACAGAATGAATTTAGTTTTGCTTTCGTTTTAAGGCAATACATAAGAATCTATGTAGAAGAAAAATTTAATTTTGCTGGAGGAATATTATGAGCTGATTCAGCAAGGTAACAAAGAATGATGGAAGAATAAGGGGTTCTGAAGGTAGAAAAAGGAAGACTAGTGATCTTTATGCATGAAGTAGAATTACTCTCTTAGATATGTCACACACCCTTCTCTTCTATATAGTTCTTTACAAGAAGTATTTCATATGCAGTACATAGTTAAATTACAGGTAGCCCTTAGCTTTAAGAAAAATCCTCAGCTGTTAATTTATCTTACTGACTTCCTTATATTTGTCTTATCTATGCAGTACCTCTAATCATGCTTCACATAGGAATATAAGAAAATCTTTTCGTGCCAAACATTTTCCAAAAATGAATTTTCTTGGGTGAAATCGCTAAGAAATACTAATGGGTTGTGTTAGAAGAAAAATAAGTAATAAGAATTGGTGAGTTGATACAAGTCAACATGAGCTCTTAACATCAGAACAAAGAACAAATACTAGTTGATGTGTTTTTCGTTTTATGGTTGAGCCTTCCACAAATCTGATAAATTGGGGATTTGTTCTTTACGAATTTTTCTGGAGATTATGAAACATTTTAAAAAGTTAAATCATAAAGTCCCCTCTGCTTAGCATAAAGTTTTTACAGGTAGGGTATGAGCTTTGAAAAGGAGGACCTAAGACACTTTAGACATGTATTATTTTAAATGTGTTGGTTCATGTTGTATGTACCCCCACAGAGATCTGTTTTAATCTGGGTCATAAATATATATAAAATGAAAACAGGATTCGTTTATGTATAGATATATTCTTTGAAGAAATGGAATTCTTAAGACCAAACTGTATCTCTGAGCAACTTGCAAGAAGGTGAAAAGATGTACAGATGAGTTAAAGATCAACTGACCTGATAGTGGTTTTCTGCTTGCTTACTCAAGAGCCTCATTGCTTCTGAACATTAGGCTAAAAAGAAATAGGATAAAATGAAAACTCCTAATGAATATAAAATTAATAGTTCCAAACCAAAATTATCAGCTTTTTGTAAATGACTGTTTTGTTAGTGAAGCCTAGAGAGTTTTTAAGTTCTTTGTGCAATTTTCTGTGATTGTAATTTGATACAGTAGAAAATATGAAATTTGAAGTTCAGATGTTGGGTTGAGTTCAGCTGCTGGCTCTGATACTTTGTAACTTACCTTCAATTGATCATCTGCTTTCCAAGGTTCCGTTACTTTTGGCATCTTTTCTATACTTTATAAGATTGTTAATATGTAAGACTACTATTTCAGTTTTGACATGTAGCAACTAAAGATACGAGCACTTTTTAGAATTTAGGGGGTCTATCATAATTTGAGATAATTATCTATGTTTTCTTTCTTAGCCTGTGGACATCTCTACAGCAATGAGTGAGCGGGCACTTGCTCAGAAAAGACTCAGTGAGAATGCATTTGACCTTGAAGCCATGAGCATGTTAAATCGAGCTCAGGAAAGGGTACGTAGCAGTTTTAATGTCTGCTAAATGAGAATTTAACTGATTAGGTGGTTGTGTCATAAGGTCTGTGGCATGTTGTTGAAAAGTAGCTCCTTATCTTAAAAATCCAAGGAAATACGTAATTTATTGTAATTAGCTTATTTTAAATGAAAGTGATTTGGGACATGGTCATTCATTCACTAAATGATTATTGTGTACTGTGTGGCAGGAACTAATGTTAGAGAGTTAAAACAAAAAAATTCCCTTGATCTTACAGAGTTTGTAATCTGGTGTATAAAAGTAGCTATGTGCCCATCATAGCTCTGCGAGATGTAGGTACTATTGTGAATTCACATTT
The DNA here is from genome assembly GCA_028646485.1 of Cryptoprocta ferox. Taxonomy (NCBI): domain Eukaryota; kingdom Metazoa; phylum Chordata; class Mammalia; order Carnivora; family Eupleridae; genus Cryptoprocta; species Cryptoprocta ferox. The sequence continues at coordinate 10,952,088 of CM053573.1, read as the reverse complement.
TCCAGCTGAGGAAACTGAGTAAAGAGTGGCTAATCAACCTGTACATTAACTACACTGGAATTAAAAAAAAAAAGTGATTAGGCAGTCTGTGTCCAGAGTCTGTACTTTAAACAGTGGACAGCTTTTCCATTTTCTTCTACATTCCCATGGTAGATATATATAGAAACAACAAATATTCAGACAGATAAATACGCTACCTGACAATACCATTGTTTAGTAAATATACTTTGAAGGACTGACAACTGATTTTTTAACCATCATAATAAATGCTGGTGATTAATGTTTGTAAAGAAACATGGTGATCAGTTTTTAAAGTAGGCTGTTTATTACTCCTTAACCATATCTCTTGAATTCTGGATTTCTAATACAACAAAGAAGGTAATTGAAAAAGTCAGGTGATCAGGTTATTAGATTGCATTTATATGAGTTACATAAGCAGAGGGCAGGGATCCTGTGCTGTATGAGGCTCTTTTCTATATTCATGTATCCATGAGATATTTTGGAGAATGAGTATTATAGTTAATGCTCTTTTAGTTGTTAGAGGTACATTTCAAATCTTGTTATTAATGGGATCCACTGACTGTTATCAGAGTGCTTCTTTTCAGAAAAGATTTTAAATATATATAAATTCATCAAAGTGTTTTAGAAGTTGAATAATTAAGTCTTAGTTAGCCTTTTCAAGAACTAAATAAAACCATTTCATTTAGTGAAATAAACCAGTGGCATTTTTGACTAGACAAGTAATTTTACTTAGTTAATTGAGGCATCTCTTTTTTTCTTCAGATTGATGCCTGGGCTCAGCTGAACTCTATTCCCGGCCAGTTCACCGGAAGTACAGGAGTACAGGTTCTGACACAAGAACAGTTGGCTAATACTGGTGCCCAAGCCTGGATTAAAAAGGTACACAACATATGCACGTACAAAAGTGTCCAAGTACAAAGTTAAGATTTTTTAGAAAATGCTTTATTAAAAATGCACGAAGAGGCCAGTGACTTTAACCAAAGTTCATGAGTAAATTTGCTATGTGTGCATACTGTAGGATGGACACTGAAGATGGACCTGATTCGTGAGACAATGGCAAATGTATAAATATGGCTCAAGAGCCACTCCGTTGATATCCTGAAGTTACTTGTTATTGTTGCTGCTGGTCTTTTTGGGGGTGGTTTTTTTAAAACTGTGTTTTGAATGCTAACAGTGTATCTCAGGTGCTGTTCAGAATGTTCCACAGTTCCTGTTGGACTACTAATCTAATGATTTCAAAGCAGTGGTTCTCAAATTTTTTCTCCTCATGGGATACTTTATTACAGGTTTATTTTTGGTGGATCACTGCCCCCAAGAGCCCTCTTACTACCCAGATTTTCCATTTCTCTGTTCCTCTGTCCTTCTTTCCCCTTCTTTAGTGCCTGTGCCCTTTTGTAAGCTCTCTTGGCCCTTACTTCTCACCCCTCTGGTGATCTCCAGCCCCATCCCTGTGGTTGTCAGCCGCCGGTTATAGCAAGTTGGTTGGGAGGCCCCAGTATTAGCACTGCATGTGGTGATCTTGCCTTGGGACCGAAAGGCTGGGGAGGATGGCTGGACTGGGTGGGGGGTGGGGGGGATGGCGGGCAGTGCTGAAGGGGTGGTGAAGGGGGCGGAGTGGGGACAGAGACTGCTATCTGTGGACCACCATTTAGGCCCTGGTGGCCTCTGGTGATCCACAGGCTCAATTTGAGAACCACTGATCTCCTGAAAAAACAGGATATATAAGACCTAAATTCAAGGGAGAGGACGGATGCCTCGTGCTGTGAAGACGTAGGTGCTCCTGGTTTCAGAATCCTGCAGTGAGACCTGGGAACTCCACCTACGGCTGCCTCATCGCTGGGGGAGTCTTAGGTGGTTAAGAAGCGCGTTCTAAAGAAATGCCTTCTGGTGAAGGGATGTGGCTTGGTTGGATGGGTGATGGGACATTTGTTTCAGGAGTACTGGCAGCATGGCAGTGCTGACACTGGGAGGCTGCGTGGTCTAAGGATTGGGAAGGTTTCCTTATCCTGCTGTACTCCTGACTGCTTTTGTGAGCATGGGCAAGTAATTACTTGGAATTTCAGTCTCCTAAGTGTCACGAGAAAACAAGTCCTTATTATATCGCTTCACAGGGTCGTAATTAATAATGTGATGGGCACCTATGAAGAATTGCTATGGTTGCCAGGGAATGAGCTGAATTTCGGCAAAATGAGATTTTGGTTGCTTCGTGTCTTTTAATCTCCTCTAACATTTCAATTTTGATGGCATTATCTCTGATGATCCTCTTATTAACAAATTAATATAAAACAATATATCCGCAGTTTACCTGCCATTTTTGGTACATTTAGGTACACTAATACGTGTTTAGTGAGTATATGGCCAGATTCATTAAACATTTACAACTTTTATGTAGTTTACTAGAGGTTGGTGTTGGAGGAAAAAAAGGAAAATCTAGCAAAAATATTTTTGAGTTCATTTTGGACGATAGTGTTTAAAGTAGAGCGATCTGTATAGTATTTGAAACTGGCTTTCATCTCGGGAAGAATTAAAAATATATACACCTCTTTCAATAGTTTTAATTCTTTAATACTATTTAATCTTGAAGCTTGAGTCTCAGTATTTCAGGAAGTTAGACTTGAAGCTGATGTGGGTATTTAGGCAAATAAAAATGAAACAGTCATGTACATTACTAGGTAGAAACTTCTGAAGGTGATTCCATTGTAAAATTCTGGTCTTCATTTGTATAATGAAGTGCTGATCCATAATACTTATATAGTTCTAAAAATCATGTTAACATAGCTTCAAAAATCAGTTTCCTACTGATTAAAATTGGTTCCTTGCAAACTTTCCCTTAAATTTTTGGTTTCCAGTCATGTAGGCACTTGACAGATTTTCACATCATACTAAATGCACATGTAAGTCATTTTGATAAATGATGAGATGTGTTCATCAAAGTTTTTACCAAGAAGGCATGGCTTTCAGGAAAACTCCTACTTCTATGTTTACAGAAGAATATTTGTTACTGATATCAAGAAAGGAATGAACATTTATAAAAATGTGGACAAGTCATTAGACAACCAAAAATTTATCATTTATCTTTACTGCGAAATATCACAAAACAGTCTCTGTTGTGTTTAGAAAACTTTCGACGATCATCTAGCTTTTCTTGCCTTGCTCTAGCCAACACTCTCCTTTGTGTTAAAAACCACCTTTAGAAGGCCAACATACTCCATATTCATTTTTAGTTTGTTGCAGTATATTCTTAGATGAAAAAGAATGGGAGTTTTGCCAGTATTATTATTTGTCAGCAAGACATTTTTAAGTGGTTATGAACCTTTGTTTTCTGGAATTAAATGATTTGGACATGACCCAATGGGTGTTATTTACTGTTATTAGATTCAGCAGCTTTTTGGTGAACTGTATACACACTGGGGTAAAGAAACATGACGATAGTAGAGAATGGAAACCGAGTCGGAAGCCTGGGTTATTTGGGGATTTGTATTATACTCTGCACAGTTACCCTTTTTTTTAGGAGTGTTGCTGGAAAAGAGGGGCGGATGAACCTGGAAGTAAGTAAAAGTCATTTTAGGTGTGTAGCAACAAGGCAGTTGATATCCAAGCATCAGCTAACTTTTCTCTTTATACATCAACACTGCATGGCCTGCACCAAATAAGGAACTGAACCAGGGGTATGTTTTTACCTCCACAGCTGCCTCCTTCCATCAGAGCACCTTGGTGAACTTAATGTCTAGTCACACATCATTGGCATGTTTTCTCCCCAGCATATAATTTACAAAGCTGGGGGAAAAATAAGATCATACAGTTTTACTACTGTGTAAAAGTAAGATTTTAAAAATTTAGTATTAACTTACCAATACAAGAAACGATTAATGCATACTCTTTCCAGAGGTACCAAATTTTTGACTCCCTCTGTTGATAAGTTAATGGCTTTTGCTATATATTTGCTAGAGAACATAAATCTAGAATTTAAGAACAAGGGGAAGTAAAGCATGTTTTTGAGATGTTATAAATTAAAAATGGCCAGTAAAGATCAACAGTAGAATTCGTCTGTTTCGTGTACGTGGATGTCTTTTAAAATAGAGACATCACATATTTATTTCTTAATGTGTGAAAATGACTGTTGACCATGCTAATGTATATCGTTGTGCATCTTAAGACATTAAGTGGTTTGCTGCTTTGATGGAAATTATGGTTCAGTGGGTTGGATACAAGAGAGATGACTGTTCACAGAATAACCTGTGAACTTTCACCCCTCTGTATGGAAACTTGTTTCAGGGCCAAATCCTTGTAGCTGTCTTCTTGCCCCGGTCAGTGCCAGCCCTACTATTCACAACACTGCTGCTACCGAGGCCTAGGTATGTAAACGTTTAAGGAGTTTTTTAAAAGTCTTTTAACATCAAGCTAGGATTTAAAAGAATTCAAATTCAGTTTGGTATAATGACAGGGTATTTTATGTGACTGTCCATTTCTTACTGTGTAAATAGAATTTAAAGATTTTTCTTTTTTTGCTTCATAGGGATTTTCTAAGTAAAATATTCATACTTGCTTTAAGGCAGAGTGGGAAAGAAAACTTGGGATGTTAACAGTATGCTTCTTCAGTGTCCAAACTATTTCTAAATGATTTCTGGGCTTTATTCATTAACTAGGTACACCTGGGACAATTAATATTATTGACTGTTTTAACATTGCCTTCTTTTTATTTTGCAAGCTAAGAAGAGATACCAGTGAACCTAAATAGTGGACGAAAACAGGAGTGTTCTAATTTTTTTTTTTTTTTTGGAGGGGGGCAGGAGGGCCACTGTTTAAAACTGCCATTTATTTGCCTTATTTGACTTTCAAAATATTATTATATTATGTTAATGTGAAAATAATTAGCATCCACACTACAGTATGTCTCTAAGTATAGAAACAAATTTAATTGCTATATCAGATCTAGAACTAAAATAAGATTTTTTAAAAAAGTTACACTGCATTTGTAGTCGAATTCTAACTGTGAAATGGGGACATTTTACCTTTCTTTCTTTGGATAGGATCAGTTCTTAAGAGCAGCCCCGGTAACTGGAGGAATGGGAGCCGTTTTGATGAGAAAAATGGGCTGGAGAGAAGGAGAAGGATTAGGAAAAAACAAAGAAGGAAATAAGGAACCTATCCTAGTTGATTTTAAGACAGACCGAAAAGGTAACACATTGTTCTGGGAATGTTTATTATACCTTCTTTAATGTTTAGGGTTTCGGGGCTCCTGGGGGGCTCAGTTAAGCATCTGACTCTTGATTTTGGCTCAGGTCATGGTCTCTTGGTTTGTGAAATCAGGCCTTGTGTTGGGGGCTCTGTGCTGACATTGCGGAGCCTGCTTGGGATTCTCTCTCTGCCCCCTCACCCCCGCAAAATAAATGACATTAAAAAAAAAAAACATTTAGAGTTTCATTACCTTCCTAGATAAGTAAGCTCTTTGCTCACTATGGGGCTTGAACTCATGACCCTGACATCAAGAGTTGCATGCTGTACCAAGAGAGCCAACCAGGAGCCCCATTTTTAAATATATATGAAGTAATCTTCCTACATTTTGATATCCTTGATGCTTAGCTGGAGCATATATACAGCTCTTTGTTCAGAAACAAAAGTTTACACCCATTTGTGGCAGCTTGTATATAGTTGGAGTCACTAATTTGGGCTTTTAAAAGGCAGTTGTAGTTAAGATGCTAAATGATATGGAAATTTAACTAAATTTCACATTTACTTTTTATTTACTTATTTTTAATGTTTATTCATTTTTGAGAGACAGAGACTGAGTGTAAGCCAGGGAGAGGCAGAAAGAGGGGGAGACACAGGCTCTAGGCTCTGAGCTGTCAGCACTGAGCCTGAAGCAGGGCTCAAACTCACGAACCTTGAGATCATGACCTGAACCGAAGTCAACGTTTAACTGACTGAGCCACCCAGGTGCCCCTTAGATTTCAGTTTTAGGAAATGGAATCCCCATTTTGCTTTACTCTTGATGGGGAACATAACACTTGTGTTTGTTTCTAGGATTTATTTTTTTCTTTCTCAACTATTTTATCTTACATATGCTCCTGATTTCTTATTAATGAGTGTGGTTTTGTCTTCACCTTATAAACCCTTTTTTTGCATGTCCCTCTTTTTTTCTAAGTTTGAGAGAGTGGGGGAGGGGCAGAGAGAGAGGTAGAGAATCCCAAGGAGGCTCTGCGCTGTCACCATGCAGCCTGACCTGGGGCCCTTACCCACAAACTGCGAGATCATGACCTGAATCGAAATCAAAGAGTCGAATGTTTTACTGAGTCACTCAGGTGCCTCTGCATGTCCGTCTTTTTAAGCTCCATAATTGAGTTTTCATGGATTGGGGCTGGAGAATAGTAGAGCAGTTGCTGACAGCAGTGTTAGCTCTTCATATTGTCTTGTTCTTGGGGCACCTCGGAACTTTTATCTGTACCAGTACTTTGCTACACAGATGGGGATCTCTATATATAGCCTGCATGCAGTTGCTACGTATTAAAAATATAGTTAGTGCCCATTGAAAACAGCCAGTTGGTACCTTTTAAGTTTTTCTCTTGGAATAATGTTCTAAGAATCAAATGGCTCAACGTCAGCTCAGTGTGAATTCAAGCAATGTGATTTCAGTAGCTTGTATAAGCCTGATTTTTAAAAACTGTAAAGTTGAAAACTAGGATTAATTTTCCTTCTCTTTGTAATCAGAGAATTGAATGAAATTGATGTAGTTAAATTATTGTCTTAATTGGAAACTAGCTCTGACCAAATTCTGTCTTATAAAATGTTTTTGCATCAGAAATTCTGCATTGTCATCCACTTAGAATACTGTGATGCCACTTTTTTTCACATTGGAGGGAATTTATTGTAATGATTCCAAGTAGGCTGGAAATAGAATCATCCTGTGCTATAGCGTTAAACTCTAGATTACATTAGGAAAGGGCATTGTACTGATGATGTCACATTGACATGGTATTACTTAAAACAAGTTGAATAGATTTTTTGTGCCCTAAAAGGTGATTTGTTGAAAGAAAACCTCTGTGAAGGCACTGCATAATTCCAGGGAACATCATCTTTGGAATTAGGTGTTGGGTTTGGAGAAGCATCCTAGCAGAATTAATGAAGGAAGAACTGGTTGAAGAATTCCCCCCAGGAGAAATGAAAGCCAGGAAAGCATGATTTTGGATAGTGACACAGCTAAATCCCTTTGGAAAGGGGGGTTGTACAGTGAGATTGTCTTTTGAGAATGTCTTCATTTGATAAGTCAGAAAGGGGTGGTTTGCTGGGGGATCAAATGGACCCACTCATCTGTAGAGACAGCCTCTCACTTTTAATTTTTTGGGGGGTGTGGCCTAAAATCCTCCCTATTTGGGGAACTTAATTAACTGAGCCATCATTTTTTAAGGAATGGGAAGCCTTCAGATGGCACTTGTAATAGCCACTAGTTTCTAAACTTACAAAGAAAGACGCCTGGAATTGTTAACTATGGCCCTTAATTTATATATATGTTCATGTACTAGGTTTTTGTGTTTTCTGAACATTTGATTTTTGTAGTTTCTAATACCAAGGTACTAGATTTATATGTTGAAATACGGCAAAATAGAAGTCAGATTATAAAAATCAAGGGTAGTGGGAGTTGAATAGTTTATTTAGAGATTCAGGTTCCTACAGAGGGAATCATTGTATTTATAATTTCAAGTGATGCTTTGGAATTTATTCAGTGAACACTGGCTGTTTATTTTAAAGGTCTTGTGGCAGTAGGAGAAAGAGCACAAAAGAGGTCTGGGAACTTTTCTGCTGCAATGAAAGATCTGTCAGGTGAGAGTACATTTAAATTTCCTCTTGTCCCATCCCTACCTTGAATTCCTAAGCTGTTGCCACAGACGGTGGAAATGATTAACAAGTGGTTAATTTTTTTCTCTGCAGGCAAACATCCTGTGTCTGCTCTGATGGAAATCTGTAATAAGAGAAGGTGGCAACCACCAGAATTTCTCTTGGTCCATGATAGTGGCCCTGATCATCGCAAACATTTTCTCTTTAGGGTAAATATGAATTTCTGCATTAATTATTTACCCCTATTAGTTTGATGACTTAATGTCAGAGGGTGAGGGAAAAGCACTGTATCGTCACAGGATTGACGCATTGTGGGTTGGGAGTGAATATATGTGCGGGTAGAATATAAAAAGCGGGTTTTTAAATATTTAAGTATACTCTAATATGCCCGGTTAAACATCCTGTTTTTCAAAAATAATGGCGGGAAAGATGTGGGCCAAATCTCGCGAAAAATTTGTTGACGTTTTCTAGTGGAACATGGGGAATTAATTGAGTGGTTTTATCAGGGTTTTCTCCATGACCCCTTTCCCCACACCCCCTCAATTTGGAGACCTTAATTTGTAGTCCCTTTTCCCAAATGATTTGCTGCTTCTGGGTTGAGATTAATTTGACTTCCGTAGTATGGGTTTTATAGTTTTGTGAATTATTTTTCTAGCATTTAGTGAAAAAATACAAAGCTAATAGATATTAAAGTTTGATGCTGTTCTTATTGTATGTTTTTCTTGAATAGGTATTGAGAAATGGAAGCCCTTACCAGCCCAATTGTATGTTTTTCTTGAATAGGTATTGATAAATGGAAGCGCTTACCAGCCCAGCTTTGCCAGCCCTAATAAGAAGCATGCTAAAGCCACAGCAGCTACTGTGGTTCTTCAAGCAATGGGCCTTGTACCAAAGGACCTCATGGCTAATGCCACTTGCTTCAGGAGTGCCTCACGTAGATAGATTGAGGTTTTATATTAATCATTTCAGATAATTTTACTCTGCATCAAAATGTATTTCCTCTTTAATGTTGTAAATATTTGGCAATTTAAGACATTGTGTAAAAAGCAATCTGTACAAACATCTCCAGGCTTTGATTTTTGTACCATGGAAATTGTATTTAACCATACAGGGTTTTGGTATGTTTATATTGTTTACCTTAGTGATGTATTTGTTTAAGTGGCTAACATCCAAACGATTGTTTGAAGGCATCCGTAATCTTCAGTGTGGAATGTTAAATAACGCTTTTATACTGTATTTTGTACTATGATGTACCCTCCCTTCCTTATGGCTAGGCTGCTGTAACACTTGCCTGTAATCAGTGAAGGGCTGTGCACCTTGTACTAGTTCACAATGGGTTCTGCTGGACAGATACTGGGCCAGTGTTATTGAGGTAATCAAGATCTGTCCCACAGGGCTAATGCCACCATCTCCCCTTAAAATTTTGTAGAGGTTATAAAAAGAAGTGGTATGTTGTGTGATGATCAGCACTAAGTCCTGCATTCCCATCAAAGCCACTTGGGGGCCATGAGAAGGGAGTCAAAATGAAGTCCGATTAGAATTCTACTGCAGAGGCCAAGTACATTTAGTATGGCATTGAGTTGTGATATAGTTTTACTTTGATGTGCATTTTGAATTTCATCTACACCTAGATAGACGTTAAATGATAATTAAAATGCTGTAACCAACTTATCTAATAAAATCGGCACCCAGCCACTATTTTGTTGACTATGAGAAAGTTTAAGTTTATGTTAATTTTTAGGGTCTGATAGAATATTTCATGTGTATTACAGTGGTATTCATAATGCTATGTCTCTAAACTTTATTTTCAAAAGCTTAAGGCCCAAATATAAACTTCTCTGGAATAAATGTGGTGTCTTATTTTTTGGATCATAAAGTGAACACGTACTTCTTCACTAAATACTGTCATTTCTTTACCCAATGCTTTTGATTTCTACATACTTTTATTTTAAGGAAATTTGAATTACACACACACACACACACACACACACACACACACACAAATACAGGAACATTAGATACTCCTTGACCACGACAGCTTAGCATACTTTACAATTAACACTATTCTATGTGGAATACAAAATACCCTTCTTTGAATTAACATGCATTAAAAAAAAAACAAATTTAATGTATTTGAGAATAGAGAAGTTAGAAATGAGAACGAAAGCAACTAAGGTAGACACAACAATTATTAGCTCAGGAGATCTCGTCTACATTTGTATCTATAAGGCTAGAACCTGCATATAATTGTAGGTAAGTTGTCAAATATAGTTTTGCCCTGATGCCATCAGTTATAAAATGCCAGGAGATACTTGATACTGATTTAGCTCCAATTTCCCATTTGCAAGGAAACACTGAAATTCGTTAACACTCCGTTTTCTACTCAGTTTATACTGTAAGGGTCTGGAAGTCTCATTCAAGTTACTGAGATTTTTTAAAAGTCGGGAGTTACCTTTATACCTGAATTATCTAATCAGGAGAGTAAAAAAATGTTGATGTAAAACCTTAATCCTTTTGCTTAATGCACGTAATAAAATTAAGCTAAAAGGTTAATATTTATCAGCATTTGCATATTTTAAAGTTCTATTTAACTTCCAAAATGAACTTTAGAGCCAAAGGTATAAATGAATCTTGAATTTCCTTGCTAGAAGGCTCTTTCCTCAAAGATTCCTTTTAGGCTTACTTTGGTGTTCAGGATCTCCAATTATAAACGAAGTCCCTCAATTCCACATGCCGTAAAGAGGATTTTCCCAGTGCTGGTGTTTGACTAAGTTGGTCCAGAGTCTTAGAGTGCAACCCACAGTTACCAAGTTCCTCATGAAGAGTCTCCTATGGAAATTTGTATTCAAGTTAGTAAAGAGCACATGAATCTTTGGACACTCAAAGACTTAAAGTGTATATATTTTTAGAGATCCCTACACCCACTGTGGGGCTCCGACTCATGACCATGGCAAAGAGGCACATGCTCTTCAGGTTGAGCCAGCCGCTTTATTTTTTAGAGGCTCCACACCCAAAGTGGGGCTTGAACTCACCATGCTGGCTAGAGTCACATGCTCTACCAACGGAGTCAGCCAGGCACCGTGGAACACTCCAATTTTAAAAATTACCACGGGAACTTTGACAAATGGATGCCCTATTCATGTTGATGAAGTAAAGGCAAGTAAAGGCAGTTAGTTCATTACCAACAGAAGTTGACCCTAAGAATGTTCCCCTTTAGCAATAGCATCCAGAAATACACAGTTTTGGTTATTTTTAGAAATCTCGCAAATGACAGATGCATGAGGCAACTTTAAAGGTCTTAATGAAAACCTTAGTATGTCCAAATTATAGGCAAACATTGGTTAAATACCCATAGTTGTTTATAAGAAAGGAATCCAGCAGTACGAAGTTCTGGATCTGAGATGATCCATGAAAATAACTTGCCTTTTCTTTTTGGAAGTTCTTTAGTCATTATTGAGTACAACAATCTAAATGCATAAAGTTTACTCCCAAAAAACCAGACCTTCTCCCTTCATCTTAGTCACTGTGATTGATAAAATTAAATAGGACAGTGTAATAACCCGAGATACAAGTCTGGTTCACTGCAAATCACTTCTTTCTTCCATTTGAGGAAACTAGCTACAATGAAATATGCTGACAGCTGTCTACTTACCTTCTGCAGTACTTTATTCACTGGCAGGCAGATATTAAACACAGCAGTTGGCTCATGGGTATACAGTCCAGCAGAAAATGACCCATTCTGTGAAGATTTGAGCAGCATGGTCACGGAATGTAGAGAATGAGGCATGATAGGACCTGTAATCTCCAAACTAAATTGATCTTTGTATCCAGAAACAGCTTGTGTCTTCACATTTACACTTCGTGCCTTCAAGAAAATGTAAAGAAAAAATTATGGTCACCATCTCTCAAGCTTTTGTCCCTAAAGATTTGTTCAGTTAACTTTTCATTTGGGTTTCCCTCTTTAACAGTTCTAGACTAAAAGGTACAGCATAGAGGGAATACAGTCAGTGGTACTGTAAAAGCACTGTCTGGTGACAGGAACTACTACACTTGTGAGTATAGCACAAAGTAGTTCGGAAGACATCAAAAGCATGTTATAGGAGTAAAAATGTTAATTCTCCATCTGTAGCACATCTCCAAATTATGACTCAGTCTCGGTATATTCTACAAAATACAATTTTTCATATGGTATCCTGATCTATACATTTTCGTTAAAATTTTTAATGACAGTTGACACCCAATGTTACATTAGTTTCAGGTGTACAACAGTGATTCGACAACTCTATATATTATGCTATGTTTACAAATATAGCTACCATCGGTCACTATACAACGCATAATATTATGCCACTGACTCTATGCCCTACGCTGTTACCTTTCATCCCATGACTTACTCGTTCTGTAACTGGACGCACATACTTCCCACTCCCCTTTACCCTTTTTGCCCTCCTACCCCAATTCAGTAGTGTATTTTCAATGCAGAATACTGGACAAAAATAAAAATTCAGTTTTATTGCTATTAAAATTCAATATAGATTTTGTATATACATGTTCAACTTTTTTAAACAGCATGGACATACAACTATTCTTTTCACTTATCCATGATAATAGGTTTCAAAATCTGTAACTTAACATGCTTGGCTATGTTCTTTCACCAAAAAAAATGAGACAAAATGAGATTAAGCAACTTTTCCATATGGAAAAAAAGGAAATTAACACCAAGGTGCTTTTGCTGCCAATCATATGCAGTCAGAAAAACTGTTTTTACAGAATTCAAGTAAAACATTTCATATAACTCATATTTTCACATAATTCCTTGGACACCCCTTTAGATCAACCAATTTTTTTACTGGGAGGAAAGCGAAATAATATGCACCATGCAAAACGCTAGACGTTATTAAAAACAAGTCAAGAATTTGTTCTTCATTTCTTCCTATAAAGCTAGTTTATGAAGATTAGAGTTTTTTCCCCCTTTCATTACCTTAAGCATTTGCATCGTGGCACCTCGGAAAGCTACAGGGGATAAGAGGGTTGGTGGAAGTCCTGCCTGTGGGCCTGAGCTAGCAATTAAACTCTTAGAGTTGATCAAAAAATTCAGCAACGTAAGGGTGTTCGTTCCCTTCACCAACACAACAGACTCAGGTCTGTGGTCCATTTGCACTTCGTGTTTCTCTTTGCGTCTGAAGATTAGTCAAGGAACTCGCAAATGTAAATCCCATACCAGTGGGAAAAAGTCCTCCTGATTCGGAATCACCCGGGACCCTTTCTTCCCACTCCGAACTGGAAATGTTCTTGCTACCCCGCTTCGCTGGAATTGTAAGGCATCTGTTGAAATCAAAACGATTTCTTTGACCATCTGAATTTGCCAGAAATTTGATACCTAACAAAAACAAATTTCTTCTCTAGTCAAAAATATGTTCTATATGGAATATTTTCGTTTTTAGAAAAATAGTTAAGAATTGTTTACGGTTTTACTGGTACTTAGGGAGTTTTCTAATGTCATGATAGAGAATCAGTTTAAATAGCAACTTAAAATAATTTAAGATTATAGTCAAAAGTGTCAATCAACATTACATTGATCACTAACTTAATTCGAGGAAAATCAATTCTAGTTAACAAACTGAAAGGATACAGCTTGATGGAGAGTATGTCTGGTTTTTTAATTTTATCTTGCACACCCATCTCTTCCAGCCAGGAAAAACTTTCATCTTCATCATCGTCACTGATTACTTGTTCCCTAGGAAATTATTATAGTTAGAGTTTCCATTTCATAAAGCTGTTTCCTCTACAAAACTATTGTACCGAGTCCACAAGTCACTGACTGATGTAAAAGATTATTTTAATCACATACTCCCCATTTCCCAAGCTTGTTCCAGATGTCGTTCTCTTCTCATAGCCATTTTCTTTTATTAAGGGCAGAGAAAATTCAATACCTATATGAGTAAAGAAAAGAAAAATTTAACTGAGTTTTCTTTAATATATAATGTGGTTTAAAAGAATCTAACAGGTGTGCCCGTTTAGAGAGTATAAAATTTGAAGATTTGAGTTTTTACACTTGCTCTATTAAGGCAATGGCTTTCAAACTTTCTTGATAGTAGCCCATAACACACACATACACACACACCCATCCCTCCTTGAAACAAAAGGTTGAGGAGACAATACATACTCTCACTACATGTGGTACTCTTTCCTGAAGTATATTCTACTCGGTTTTTTTTCCCCCTTTTTTTTTTTGAGAGAGAGAGAGAGAGAGAGTGTCAGTCAGCAGGGGAGGGGCAGAGGGAGAGAGAAAAAAAAAAACAACCTTAAGCAGGCTCGACGCTCAGCACAAAGCCCAATGAAGGACTCTGTCCCATGACCTGGGGATCATGACCTGAGTAAGTCCAAATCAAGAGTCAGACATTCAACTGACTGAGCCACCCAGGCACCCCATACTGCTATCATTTTTGTAAAAAGTGCTGACTGAGCCCACTAAATAGATTTCATGAGCATTAATGGGTTGACCCAGTTTGAAAATTATGTTTTTAAGAAGGGGTAGGTCATTTGTACTACAAAGGAATTTCTAGAGGAAATTCTATTCAGATGGAGATTTCCAGTCCAATATGTGTTTGTCAGATGAGAGACAGGAATACTATTAACTTAAAGCTACATAATTTGAGAGATCGCTTAAGTCATCACTGGAAAAAAAATCAGAAATAAAAAAGATGTTTCTTAAAAATTATAGGTAAAACTAGTAAAAGACAACTCAACTGGTCAAAAGACAATTCACAGTTTAGCTTTTTAAAAAAAAATTTTTAATGTTTATTTTTGAGAGACAGAAAGAGAGAGAGAGAGAGAGAGAAAATGAACAAATGGAGGAGGGGCAGAGAGAGAGGGAGTCACAGAATCCGCAGCAGGCTCCAGGCTCCAAGCTGTCAGCACAGAGCCTGACGCGGGGCTCGAACCCACGAACCATGAGATCATGACCTGAGCCGAACTCGGACGCTCAACCGACTGAGCCAGCCAGGCGCCCCTCACATTTTAGCTTTTAAGTGCTTCCTATAACGTGTGGAATTCTCATTTTAAACCTATAGTTTTACCTTCATTTTTCATAGCTTCTCTTATTCCTCTAGTTGTCGGAGATAGGAGAGCTGTGATTACATCCTCTCCTGCTAAGCCTGCTGCTCGGAACAGGATAGTAAACTGATAGGTACAAACGTAGAAATAGGGGCAAAGTTTTGTCTTCAGCATATTATACAGAGAAGTGAAGCTCACAGACCTATGAAGCAAAAAAAATTTCTTCGGCTATTATTATACATTTAGCTTAACACCTAAAATTATTTTTATAATTCAGTTTGATACTCGTTTGATTTAAAACACAACACAAATATTATAATGGTCTGAATTTCTGCCACTACATACATAACTTGGCTGTTGCTTATTTCTTAAGTAGGCTTCACACCCAGCACGGAGCCCAACGTGGGGCTCGAACACAAAACCCTGAGATCAAGACCTGAGCTGAGTTCAACAGTCAGATGCTTAACCGACTGAGCCACCCAGGCAACCACTTAACTTGGTTTTTAAAAGGACTAAAACGGTCATGGGACTCACTGATTAATGAAGCGTGCTTACCGCTTAAACACTAGTAATTTTTCCTTTAAACAAAACTTACTTGGTAATTGGGTGCTGACTTTCTCTGAGCAGCTTCTGCTGAGAAAGGAAGCAGCCATTGACAAGAAGTAACGTAAAAGAGTGTCTGCGTGTATTTATGTAACACTTACTGCATTTCCACAATTGCATAAAGAATGAAAACATAAGTTAATAATTTAAATGTTGGCTATTAACAGTTTAGATAAAATAATTCAGAAGGACACAGAGATCCTTTTGCCGCTACCCATTTCTACACCATAAATAAGAGACAACAAACACTGTTAAAAACTAAAATTCATTATGGGATGCACAAGTTTTACTAATCTTACCAATCACTCATTAAAATGTGTTGCAAGGTTTCATCATTTGACCAAGGGCTTATCTTTCCGGCCATTTTTCTATCAGCTCCAATGCGAGGGAACAGTGGTAGCCAAGAAAAGGCAGGGTGGAGCCAGTAGATAAGGCTCTGCTGGAAGGCACAACGGAGCTCCGTGGAGAGTTTGGGATCCTAAAATCCAGAGATGATATTGGAAAGTTTTTGCCACATTAGAAGTATAAAATTTCATTAAAAAGTACTGAATATGCCACTTTATTTTGAGAATTTTTACTGCTTCCTATAGGAAAGCATGAATAACTGTTAGGGGAGCCAAAATATAGTTTATTCTTGCCAATATTTATGTTAAACCATATCACAAGGGAGACTTAAACACAGACGGGACTCGCATCTTTCCTATTTTCTCCTGAGAATAACTATCTTTGTCATCATTAGGGTAGGGGTACAGGTGGGGATATGTACTAAGTAACGCTATGATCAACTCCTTGCCCCTCACAACTGTGTTTCAATAGTAGCTCGTGAAAATGGATAATGCGAATCATATATCAGCCTGATCTATCAAAAAAGAAGTACCAAGGCCCCTTTTAGGGAATCTTTTACCCTAGTTTGAGTTGATGAGCTGCCTGAAAGCAATGCAATTACATTTCTCTAAAACCATTCAGGAACTCATGAATTCTATTACATTACACAGACTATCTACCAGGTAGCCACAACTAGTGTATATTAAAAAAAAAAAAAAAAAAGTAAACATTACGTCAGAATCAGTAGTATAACCAATCTGCCTTTGCAATCCTACTCAATAGCTTTTCATTTCTGTCGCTTATATTTTCTTTCTCAAAAGGCCTAGAAAAAATGGTTTAGTGTCAACGATTCCTGCCTGTAACATTCACTAGTTCTTAGGACAGGTCTCTAAATTTAACAGGCAGTTGTTGAATCTGGTAGAAAAAGCTGTATGAAAGTACCATTTGGGAAATAAAAAATTTCCCAAGTTCTTGTGTCTTTAAATGTCAGAAGAAAAACTTAACAGAAGGAAATTTGTGACGTTCTGCAGGGAAGTACATTTTACAATTAATTTGTTACTTTAAAACATACCCATTTTCCTTCAGAATTACCTGTATACTTTGAGGCAAAGTAACTTCTGTTGCTCTACAATGCTGGATGATACCTTGAGCTTCCTCCTGTGCTTTCAAATGATCTGCCCAGGTAAAGGGTTGAGAAGAGGTGAAAAGGAGTCGAGTTTTAATACTCCAGTCCACAGGTAACTCAGTACTTTCTGAGGACGGAATATCAGATTCGGAGAATGATACTTGTGGAGTCTTTTAGAAAACAAAGAACACAAATTTTAGTAGAGTACCAAAAAAACCTCCTTCAATCTACAGATTTTATCAACATGATCACTGAAATGGCAAAATTTTATAAACTATAATTACAATGAAAATATACTACACACTATGAAAAACTCTAGAAAGAGTTACACTAAACTGCTGACAGTGGTTTTCTCTGGGAAGTGGGAATTTACACGGGTGGTAGTGGTGAAGGGGCACATTTTACCTTTTAGTTGTATATAGTTTAGTTACAAGATGCATATACTATTTCCACGATCATAATTTAAAAAATCAAATCTACTATTGATATTGCTATCAAAGCAGAAATCTTCCAAGTATTTTAAAAAGCACCTTCGAAGCCTCTAAAACTCTGGAACCAGGGCTAAGCTGCTCCTGCAGGTCACTCAGGAAGGGCTCTTAGAGGCCATTATGTAAGAAGCATTTCCTGATCTCAAAAATTTATTTCCAAACTGTTTTGATGTACTTGCAAGTCAATATTCTCCACTTGACAATGATTCTTTAAGGTGACATCACAAACAGTAACAGGAACAGGGGAGCTATTTCTAACAGACTCTGTGAAGACCTTCTACTTACAACAAAGGGAGACTGGGTCTTAGAGAGCTCTTCTAGACTGCTCCTATTAGGACAAACTATGCATTTGTTTTTGTTTTGTTTTCTTTGGCTTTTTAACATTTATTCATTTTTGAGACACAGAGCGTGAGCGGGGGCGGGGCAGAGTGGACAGGAGGGAGACACAAAATCCCAAGCAGGCTTCCAGGCTCTGAGCTGTCAGCACAGGGCCTGATGCGGGCTTGAACTCAGAAACTGTGAGATCATGACCTGAGCTGAAGTCCAATGCCCAGGTGCCCCTACGCATTTGTTAAACTATCACAACAGGAGTACCTGGGGAATGGAATCAAGACTGTGTGTGTGGTGTGGGGAATCAGCAAGGGCCAGTGATCTGCCACAACCTGTGGAGGTCATATGGGGATTTAGTCTGAAGATTTGGTAAAGGACTAAGTTCACAAAGCAGCTGAGTGTGGAGTGACCAGCTGGCGCAGTCACTACCTGCAGAGGAATGGTTACAAAACAAAACTGCTGGAGGTCGCAGGAAATCCTCTGTCTACACAGACCTTAGCGGTGGTACCATTACAAACAGCATTCCTACACCACCCAAAGGCAAATTAAGGTGCTACCACCTTTTCTATCCTCCTAAAGGTGATCACTGCCTCAGCACTGGGCCAAGTGATTTTCCAAGTCAAGGCTTCTGAGAGCGACCAATCTAGATGACGAGAACGCCATTCCAATGACATTTAAGAACTATTACCTGAAGTAACTCCGGAACGGCTGCTTTTTCAGGGATCTTCTCTTCCCAGAGCAAATCATTTTCTTGATTGGAATCTAAACCCTGACGGGGGGGAAAATGGTCCTTTTTAATCGTAAATGATGCAGGGGTTTGCTTTAAAGATGTACAGAGCCTCACCCGACACACGGTCCTCAATAAATGCCAAGTGCGGGAATCCACAAGCACCCACCTCAGCAGATCAGTGTTTCGCTTCAGGTTTGTGTCTGAACTTTACTGTCAAAATTGGGAGGAAAAAGGCCGGTGATTTGCGCGTCTCGTGACTGATGGAGAAACCTCGACTCCAAAGATCCAAAAAGGCTCTGGGATAAGGAAACGCCTGGCAACTGGGACCCTAGGAATCCTCGACATGCCTCCATCTCCAGAATATTTTCGAGCGCGTCAGAAAGGGAGGCTCCGAATCACACCGGGAAGGAGGGTCTCCAGCGACGGTCCCGTCGAACGGTGGCCTTCCAGGACGAGTTGTTCCAGGGGCTTTCGAGCTGTCTCCCCACCGGTCCCTAACCCCCACGGGGAGGCGGCGGCGGCGGCCCGACCTCGTCCGACCCAGGCGCGCTCAGAGCCCTCCGCTCCCCTCTGGACCCGCCGACGCGAGCCGCCCGCGGGGCGCACTTCCCCCAGAGCCGACCTGTCGGAGCAGCCCCGCCCGAGGCTCAGGGCCCCGACCCCGCGGCGGCCGCCGCTCTCCGCGCCCATTTCCCCGCGAACGCCGGAACTTGCCCTAATTCACAGCCGAGCCCGCTACGAGGGCCCCTCGCCTCAGGCCCCAAGACACTCACCGGGTCCTGCGCCTCCTGCTGGCCGCGGGGCGGCCCGTCGGGGGGCTCCGCGGCGGCCGGCGGCCGGTTGTCCAGCCGGGCGAAGGGGTTCCTGCGGGCCGCGGCCAGGCCGCCGCCGCCGCCGCCGCCGCCTCTGCCGGCCGCCGCCGCCGGGAAGGGACGGAGGAGCAGCCCGGCCGCCAGAGCGGCGCGGCGGGGCGCCGGCTCGGGCTGCTCCCTGGCTGAGGCGGCGGCCTCGAGGGGCCGGACTCTTTTCCGCCGGAGCCGCAAAATCTCGGGAGGCTTTCTGAAATTGGGCGAGTAGCCGGGAACCGGCAGGGCCATGATGTGCGGCGCGGAGAGAGGCGCCGGCCGGCCTCGCCGTGGACGCTTCCCGCGCGCGCCGGCCCCGCCCCGACGTAGCCCCTCCCCCCCGAGGCGTAACGAGCGCGTGCGCCCTCGGCCGCCCGAGCGGTTCCGCCCCTGCTCTTCGGTCCGGTCAGCTGTCCGGGTGCTCCTCCTAGGTCCTGGGCCCTAGTCGTGTCGAGGGTGCCAAGTGGCTGGGAAATACGCGGTCCAGGGCACCGATGTGCACTCCCCTATCCGGCGCCGAAACAGCTGACCGCTATTTAACTCCGAAGCAGGGATGGCGTGAGCTCAGGACTAGGCGCTTGGAGGAAGAGAAGTCACACTTGAGCTGCTGCTTTGAGAAGCTTATGGAGGGCAATCGCGACGTCCAGAGCTGGGGAGAAGGGCCTGCGCCTCCACTCCCCTGCCCAAAATAGAG
Organism: Cryptoprocta ferox; assembly: GCA_028646485.1. Classification (NCBI taxonomy): domain Eukaryota; kingdom Metazoa; phylum Chordata; class Mammalia; order Carnivora; family Eupleridae; genus Cryptoprocta; species Cryptoprocta ferox. Next base: position 10,932,038 of record CM053573.1, on the reverse strand, counting down.
AACCCTGGCAGGAAATCAGACGCGCAGCCTCCTATCCCTCTGCCCACGCCAACACCACTGCAGCCGCCCCCCCGCCCTCCGCCCTCATCCACTGCAGCTGCCGCCGGCAAGTTATGGTGATGGTCCTGTTTGATCCCGAGGAAACCCTGAAATGAATGCTTAAAAAAGTTTTAAAGTGTCTATGGACTAGATCTTTTGAGACTTGAAAATATATTCAAATGATTAAATTACGACAGCAAAGGCTTGTTAAGGAAGGTATCCAGAGCGGAATTGATACAAAAGGAGTAACGTTATTTTGACATACCAAAAGACTAACAACTTTATCAGTAGAGTAGCGTGGCTTTTCCCGAAAGTAGTTTCTTCAAGGAAAGAATTTTATAATAGAGGCAAATGTATGGAAACAACCAAAAAGAACTTCAGAATGTTCCCTTTGGATGTTGTAGACGTCTTTACCGTTTTTGTAATTTTTCAAATACTTCTCAAAAATTTCAAATAACTTTGAGCATCTTGACTCATAGCAGGAAAACCGAACAACTCATAGCAGGAAAACCAAACAACTTGCTTTTATCTTCCTTGAATTTTCTGAACAATTTCCAAGGAAACTCTGCCTTCAAACCCTCTGGAAGGGGTTTATCCAACTGATGTCTGAGAAAGAACAACATTAAAATTGAACAACTTGCTTTTTTCTTCCTTGATTTTTCTGAACAACTTCCATGGAAACTTTCGCCTCATACAGTGGAATGGGTTCATCCAACTGAGGCCTGAAGAAGAATCAAATTATTAGAAGTTAGGCCAAGGTGAAGATGAATAGAACACATAGGATGCTAGCTGACAACTGCTATAGTTCAATTCTATTATTTTAAGTAATCCAAACAAACTTGTCCATTAGTATTTCCACTGTTAAAAGTGGTTAAATTTTGAAGGGGAAAAATGCCTACTTTATCCACTTCCAGATCCAACTTAAAAAAACAAAACTGTACTTTTCCCTCTTCTCAAGCTATTGGTTATTTCATGTTGCTTTGGGAAGGGTGATGAGAAAAGCAAAGGTTGTGTGGTACCATATGGAACGGACTAAGAAGAACTCATGGGCCACTTCTATCTTAAGGAATACTGGTGTATCACAAGATACACTTTGAGAAATACTAAAGAGCAGCTATTTATCTAAACAAAATAATAAAATATGGAGGCAATAGGTATGCTGTGAATATTGAAACAAGCAGAAATGCTTGCCTTACCTACTTGACAATAGAAAAGCAAACAAGAGTGATTTGGTTACTTATCGTACCTAAAAACACCACTTGACAACTTCTCCATCACATCCTTTAAGATACGTAGCTGGAAAGATCGTTAAGGTGGCAATGTAACAGAGGGAGAACTGAATAAAACCATCCAGAGGTTGGGCAGGTCACCTATTTAAGTGCAGCACTCTCAGAAATTGAGAATTTAAGTAACAGAAATCCTGTAGGCTGTGAAGTTTACCTAGAAAACGGGAAATGCGGAACTGATCTGAGAGAAGTGGTGACATAATAGAGCCTAAACTTCTAAGGACAAGTGACAGAAGAAGCAAGCCTAATGCCCAGTCCTAAGTAATGACTAATGTTATACCAAACCGGGAGAAATGAAATGGTGTCAGCTTTGCCTTTTAGCACTATGTGTATTTTTAGTTAAAAACAATTTTAGCACTCACGTCTCTTACCTTAGATGCACATCTATTTTACTAAACTGGCCACCAGTTGGCTCACAATTTATGTGCAGAAAAGTTAACTGTGCTTTGTCAAGAAGAGAAAAAAAACTGTAAAATTAAGGATAAAATTAAGTCATTTCATTGAAATTATAATAGGATTGAGAGTATGTAACTGCTAGTACTAGTGAATAACACATGACATAATCACACAGCTGGAAGGAGATCTCTGTTAAATCACAAGCGGCAACTGGCTCATGTGTGAACCCACTGAGGGGTCCCCACAAGTGAGGACTAAAGTCTGATTCAGGACTTTAGAAAATGTGAATTAGAAAGTATGAACATAAGACATTTTAAAGATTTTCTTAAAAAGGACCTAAAGAATATTCACATACTACAAACTCTCTATTTCTGTTACATGAAAATGCCAACAGTAACTCTGAGAAAGTGTGTGTAAGGAATTAAATAACACAGGCAAAGCGGCCAGCCTAGCTCCTGACATGGAAGATTCAAAACACGCTATCTAATGGTACTCTTAACACATGGTGTTCTCTAATGTTAACATTCCATAATATTTTTATTTATTTTATTTTAGAGAGAGGGAGAGAGAGAGTATGCAAGACTGTGGGGGAGGACCAGAGAGAAGAGAGAGAGAATCCCAAGCAGGCTCCATATTGTCATCATGGAGCCTGATGTGGGGCTCAAACCCACGAACCATGAGATCATGATCTGAGCTGAAATCAAGAGTCGGATACTTAACCAACCGAGCCACCATCATCCCATGATATTCTTGATAATACAACATTAGTGGACAATTAAGTTGCTTAAAATTGAAATCTTAAGAATTCTTTTAGAGAGATAAAAATTAAGTTTATTTGCCGAATTTAATAGAAAAATATTTAATCAGAAATATTTTAAACTCACACATTCACTACATTAAGGGAATGTTCCAGTTTTGAAATGTACTTTGTACGGGTGCCTAGCTGGCTCAGCTGGTAGAGCACGTGACTCCTGATTTCAAAGCTGTGGGTTTGAGCCCCACGTTGGGTGTACAGATTACTTAAAATCTTTAAAAAAAGAACGAAATGTATTTTTTAAAACTCAACATATGCAGGGTACTAATTAAATATTCCTATTTGAAAGCTCTGAACTGTCATTGCTCTTAGAGGTGGGTCTTTCTAAGTACCACACATACATACACACATTTAACAAAAGCCAAGTATGATATTCAGTAGAGACAAACTTAAGGCTATGCAAATGCCTTTCTTCACACACAGCTATACCCTATTCATAATAAGAACTTCTGCTTTATCCAATATATTAAAGTTTTTACCAAGCGCAGCTGCCTTTAAAACAGTTATTTCAAAAGTCAAAGTTTTATTCTTAAGCTTGACCCTGCTCTAAAGAGGATTGGACCATTCTTTTGGAACTGCTTTCACATTCTCGAGATAATATTTCATGACTTTCACCCAAACTGGAATGATTTGGCTTCATTCACCAGATTTTTCTTTGAATGAATTCCATTAAAAAAAAAAAAGCAAACCCATTTTCATTTGATGAAGAATTTCCGAACTTTGCTAATCTTTTTTTTTTTTTATGTCTTTATTTTGAGAGACAGAGAGCAAGCAGGGGAGGGGCAGAGAGAGAGGGAGACACAGAACCTGAAGCAGGCTCCAGGCTCTGAGCTGTCAGCACAGAGCCTGACGCGGGGCTCGAACCCACGGACTGTGAGATCATGACCTGAGCCGAAGTCGAACACTTAACCGACTGGGCCATCCAGGTGCCCCACAGCTTTGCTAATCTTAAAACACCCCAGAAACTCTTTAATGCAGACAGGCATTCTGAAATCTCTTATCTAATAGCACCATGATAGCTTAGATTAAGGATGCAGCCTTTCAAGGTGATGCGTAATTTCTGTAATGCCAAGTTGAAAATGAAACAAAATTTTGCATATATCTTATGCTTTATCTCCCATTCACAAACAAGCAAGACTGACTGCCTAGGTGATTCGGTCCTGCCACTTTCTAGCTGCATCCTTGGGCATGTATTAACCTTTCTGTGCTTCAGTTTCTTCACCTGTGAGAGAGGGATAATAATAGTATTTACACTTCAGAGTGCTGTTTCCGTGTTTAAATAAATTAATACCTACAAAGCACTTGGAACATTATTTGCCATCTCAATGAGAGTTAGATATTATTATTATTAATTATCATTATTAAAGAATTTAATGATGAGAGTAAATGGTAAATTTCAAGCCAGAAACTCAAGTCAATAGATAAAAAGGATATAAAGATATTTTCCCTGTTGTACATTTGACAAATTCCAAACTTCATCATTAAGGAAAGCCACCGTTGCTCCCTTGAGGAAAAGGCAATGGCTATCTGGAGGATCCAACTTGGAGAGAATACACAAAGGTTGATCATTTACTGTGAGTTTAGTAGCAGAAAATGATTGTTATCTTGAGCCGGAAAAACATCTAGGCAAATTAAATGCCCAAAGCACAAATAAACAGCACACAAACTTTAATAACAATATGTAAACTGTAATGTTTTCTAATCCATTGTCCAAAACCACTGAAGAGATGACAGATTGGTAGCCTGTGTGCACATGCTCATGAGTGCATGTGTGAGTACAGAAGTGCATGTATGAGAGTTGAGATTTCTGGCTGCTACTTACCAGTCATCTTCATGAGGATGTCGGAAAATCAGTGAAGATTAATATCAGAGAACTATGATATTTGCATATCAACCACGATAGGAATATTTAGTTTGAATACTGTTGAGAAATATAACTTTGGTACAGAATGTATACACACACATATGTAGTAAATTGCAATTTGAATAATTGGGAAGTTGTCATAATTTTATATAGAAAATATTTTGCTAAGGATATATCAACAATGTTGTTACTAATAAAAAAAAATCTTATTTGAAATACTATTAAAATATATGGAAGTGACTACTTCCAAACCACTAAATGAAAGTTGAATGAACTCCTCTCCTAGGCACATTTTGGCCAATATATATCTAAAGTAAAAAAAGAAAGCTACATTTCTTTAGAAACAGGTATAATTCAGAATGTATAATATCTCTACATCTTGCCTCGAAAGACTTAGGGATTATTCTTTGTTAATTACATCCTTATGGTGTAATAGTAATGTTTTATTGTTTCTGATAATACCTGCAGGTTTTCTTCTGTTGTTACCCAATGGCCTCCAACACCAAGAAGTGTGATGATATCATGTTTATGTGGTAGTCGTAATTTTACGGCTGGTTCATCGTCTTTACTATATAATCTCACTTACGAGGGAGTAGTTTAAAAAAAGAGAGAGAGAGAGACAAGAAATATATTTTATAGTAATCTGGCAAAAATTTATTCTTCCAATAGTCTTCTTAACTTTCTACTGTAGGAATGAGAAACCATTTTTCTTAGAAAAAATAACACATACTGTATTCAGACACCTTAAAATATACTTTTTGCATTAAAACTGGTCATAAAATTTACTCTAGATTTAATTATAAGTAATATAACTAAAAACAAAAAGATTATTTTCATTTGAAAACCAGGCAACATAACATAACCTTTTTAATCATAACAGTTTTAATCATAACATTGATAAATTCATTCTTTGGGAAAAGTTGACTTCTGATTAAGGAGCTGATAGCCTCAAGAGAGTCATACTTTGACATAATTATTGGAAACGTATATTTGAAAAGTTAATGAAGTACACATTCACTTCCATTGAACGATTTTTCTAAGTTAATTTCAAGTCTTGAAAATACTGGTTAAAAACAAACACATTAAGATGGTCACAGATGTATGCATCTATGATTCTCATCACAGAAGATAAATCTTAACAAAGTACAACCAGAATCCCTTCACAGGCTTGTGAATCCTACCCTTCAAGTGCAATGGCACTACCTCAGTGTGTATAGATTAGGTGTTAAATACTGACTAAAAAATGAAAGTTCAAGGAATATACAAATGGAACAAAATTCTGTGCTTTTTCCAAATTGAGATTGCAGAAGGCAACCATCCAATAGAGGGCAGCCAGACACAGCAGAACTGACTAAGCATCTGGCTGATATCTGAACTAATGTGGATCGTCTGGGAACCACTGAGGAGATCATGTTTGACCATTTCCTGTAGAGACACTTAAACTCCAAGGCCACTATTTTAGAGGTAAGCACGTTCTCTCTTCCAGACAATGTTTACAAAGGTACTAAAAAAGCGCCAGTTTAAATAGAAAAGTTAAAAACAAGACATGAGTATGTTAATAATAATTCCCTGGTTAAATATACTTATTTTGAAATTCATCCATCGCACTACAAAAATGGTATAGACCACTGATTTAGTAAAGTACCCACCTCCAGCGTCTACAACAATATCTACTCCCAGGCCACCTGTCTCTTCTAAACAGCTTTCAGCAACATGGGCTTTCCCATTAGATACATCGATGACTCGGGCTGTAAAGGACAGGAAGTCAGGCAACTATAAGAAAAAAAAAATCTCTGTTCTCTGAAATGTGTTGAGTGGTTCAAACAATTACTGGATCCAAATTGCACTTTTTCTTTTCTAAGCCAACAGTGGTACAGATCAATTTAAAGGAAGGGACTCTACTATTACATTAAAAAAAAAAAATCGAACATTTTGTGGATAATGTGTTCCAAGTCTTGTCTGTTCAACAGAGGTCTGTTCCCTATAGCTAAAAGATATATAGCCAGAACAGAGAATCTGTAAACCAGAGAGATACGTATTATATATTAAGGCATAGACTGAAAGATTAAACAATTTCTTAAGTTTAGATTTAACAGAGTTTAAAGCTAAAAAGCCAAAAATGTACTTGTGTGATACGGTACTTCTCTATTAGAGGCTGTTTTATCCTTTTGTGGTCATAGAAATCTGTCCCCTACCCCTACCCCACTGCCTTCCCCAGTTGTTGCCCAAAATGAAGAAAAATCATGAAGGTTAAGGAAAAAAAAACATGATTATTTTCAGCATAGTGAAAATTAAACCATTTTTAACTGGTTGCTTTAGAATATTGTATCAATAGAATAAGCCAATGAGCAAATAAAAAAAAAATGTCAGAATCTGAACTGCAAATGAAGACACAGGTTTATAATTTGTTTTTGTATATTTTAGCACCTTTCCGTAAAAGAGAATTCTTCTTAGAGCTGCTCAGACTGCAAGTGTAGAACAGTGATCTAATATGTGCGCAACAGGGGCGGGCGTGGGGAGGGCACAAGGAAAAGGGAACTGAGGCACCTGGGAAGGGCAGGGTTAACCAGTAAGAAAACTTTCTCTTCAATAACACTGTTCATTTTCAAGCTCTTCTTCCTTCTTTCTCCAGTCCCTGCCTTAACCTTTCTTCCATATCTTGGTTATCTCTGCCAGAAGCATAATGTAACAAAGGGAGTAACGAAGGCTTCAACGGTAGACAGGTCTGGGTTCAAATCCCACTCCAATCCTTCCAGTTGTATATCCTTGGACAAGCTAGTTAAATCCGCTAGATGCTGCTCCCTGGTTCGTGAACACAGGGTTGTTGACTTAAGGACATTTCATTCACATTAACACTCAATGAATCTTTGCTTCCTTCTTGCCTGCCCTTCACATGCACTCTACTCATCCTTTTTTTTCTTCATCTGTTAGTTTTTCCATTCCTATCTTTCCTCCTCTCCTTGTTCATTTTCTTCAGTCTCTTCTTTCCATATGCACTGTTGTGTGGACAGGTCCAATCTTTTTCATTTTTTTGTTGAGGATGTTTTTATTAATTTTTTAAAAATTCTAGTATAGTTAACATGCAATGTTAAATTAGCTTCAGGTATAAAATATACTGATTCAACAATTCTATATGTTACTCAGTGCTTACCACAATAAGTGTGCTCTTAATCCCCTTCACCTATTTCACCCGTCTCTCCACCCACCTCCCCTCTGGTGACCGTTTGTTCTCTACAGTTGAGTCTGTTTTTCAGTCTGTCTCTCTCTTTTCCTTTATGCATTTTGTTTCTTAAATTCCACTAGTGAAATCATAGGGTATTTGTCTTTCTCTGGCTAGCCTATTTTGCTTAGCATTATACTCTCTAGCTCTATCCATGTTGTTGCAAATGGCAGGATTTCTTTTTTTATGGCAGAATAATATTCCATTGCAGATACACCACATCTTCTTTATATATTCTTCTACCAATGGACATTTGGGCTGCTTCCATTATTGACTATTGTAAATATTAACGTTGCAGTAAACATATGGGTGCATGTATCCCTTTGAATTAGTGTTTTATATAGGTAAATACCCAGTAGTGTGATTACTGAATCACAGGGTATTTCCATTTTTAACTTTTTGAGGAAGCTCCATATTGTTTTCCACAGTGGCTGTACCAATTTGCATTCCCACCAGCAGTGCATTAGGGTTCCTATTTCTCCACATCCTCTCCAACACTTGTTGTTTGTGTTTTTGATTTTAGCCATTGTGATTAGCCAGGTGTAAGGGGATATCTCATTGTAGTTTTGATTTGCATTTCCCTGATGATGAGGGATACTGAGCATCTTTTCATGTGTCTGTTGGCCATCTTTATTTCTTCTTTGGAGAAATATGGGTTCATGTCTTTTGCCCATTTCTAATTGGATTATTTGTTTTCTGAGTGTTGATTTGCATAAGCTCTTTATAAATATTGGATACTAACCCTTTATCAGAGATATCATTTGCAAATATCTTCTCCCATTCAGTAGGTTGTCTTTTAGGTTTATTGATTATTTCCTTTGCTGTGCAGAAGCTTTTTCTTTTGATGTAGTCCTAATAGTTTATTTTTGCTTTTGTTTCCCTTGCCTCAAGAGACATATCTAGAAAAATGTTGCTATGTCAATGTCGGAGAAATTACTGCCTGTACTCTTCTCTAAGATTTTTATAGTTTTGTGTCTCACATTTAAGTCCTTAGGTTCAATCTTTTTAAGAGCTCTCCACCATGTCCTGTTCATTATAAACTATATCTGACCTGTGTATTCTGGGTAAGTGGACCATCTTCCTTCCTAGTGTATCACAGAAAACTGACAACTTTAGAGATATATATCATTGGGTAAAAGAGGTTGAGGAACCTACAAAGTGATACAAAAATACACTGATTTATTGAGTAAAGCAAAGAGGTATCAAGTATTATGAAACTGTGTCGAAGTTCAGCTAATTCACACTTGGGTAAGTTGATAACAATGGGGCGAAAAAGAAAAAACACTGAGAAACGTGGGCTTAAAAAGAATAAAAATTAAAATTATCACTTAGGTAAACTTGGACTTAGCACAGATACTAAGTGCATTTTACCAGTGACTTTCATTTGGGAGTTTGTACTTTGTTTTTATGAGTACAGCCTTTAAAGTGATAGGTCTTTAAAATTTTCTGTTTAGGGGCACCGGGGTGGCTCAGTCGGCTAAGCAACCGACTTCGGCTCAGGTCATGATCTTGAGTTATGCAGGTTTGGGCCCTGCGTCAGGCTCTGTGCTGACAGCTTGCTTAGAGCCTAGAGGTTGCTTCGGATTCTGTGTCTCCTTCTCTCTCTGCCCCTACCCTGTTCATGCTCTGTCTCTCTCTGTCCCTCAATAATAAATAAATGTAAAAAAAATAAAAATCAAATTTTCTGTTTAAAAGTCTGTGTTGAGTAACATTACCCACCTAGAGAAGGCCTAAGTCTTTCAAGGCATTGTTTGTCTTCGAGGCTGCCTGCTGTGGAAATCACTCTGGCTCCTCTGTGGTGTGCTAACTGAATAGCTATCATACCGAGGGCCTGTGTGGGGAAAAAAAATACACAATGGGTTTATAGATATAAGGCAGAAGCCACAGCTAACTTCTTTTACAGGCTGTTTAATAAAATGTAATAGTTTAAGTGCTACTCTAGTATATTTTTTAATGTTATCTGATAGAAAAAGGACAAACAACAGGGACAAGGTTGAGACATCGGATTTTCTTCTTCAGAAGGAGTGGCAGAACAGACGCATGTACCACCTGCCCTCACCCAGTCTGACCATGGCACGGAATTTCAAGACAGAGGGCCGCATTCAGAAACTTGGCCTCAGAAAGAGAAAAATGGGCTTTTATGGGCCTTGTCAGCATAATGCTCTAAGCATAATTTCATAGTACGTGTAGTCCAGCTACTTTTCTTTAAAGACCAAAGCACCGTCAAAAAATCCATCCCTTTGCTGACCTGAGGGGTAAGTTCAGGGAAAACCTATTATCTTGATGCTGGACATCAGGCTGAAGCCAATGCCAAAGACAGGTCTGCCTGTTTTGCAAAAGAAAAGCAGGGGAAGTAAGAATTTTCATTAACGTCCAGACAGAAAATAAAACTATAAAAATTCACTGCAATTTTTGTAACACTGTGTTTGTAACATAATCTATTTTTATGTAGTTCTAGTGTCGTGAACTATTTTTTTGATGGTACATGTAATATGTTGACCTTAGCAATTTTTTTTTTTTACCTTGTGTGATCCACCTGTAAGTACAATCAATACCTTATTGACGTTAAGTGTGAGGGGTATACAAAATTGGCAGGGAGTTTTAGGGCACTGCTTCAAAGATTTCATAAGCTATTTCAGGCTTTGTGTAATAGGCATAAAAACATGGCGTGTCTGCTGTTTTAATGTACTAGCAGATTCAAAGTAATAAGAAACTAAACACACTTAAGAATAAGTTTTAGCTCCTATTAATAAAGGCTGCCTATTCTAACAAAATGGGACTTTGATAAAGAAATCAGTGAATAAGCTATCGGCAAAGAATTCTATTAGCAAAGGGAGAGCCTATTTCCTCAGTTTGCTGGATTTTGATCCGTTTCTTAACAGAACTATTAGCACCTACACTTGCTCCATCCATTATCAGCACTGATTTTCCAGAAGAGAGATGAGAAAGATAATGCAGAGCTGTATAGGCTCGTACTCCATCTCGAATGGTTCCAGCAGCTTCTGTCCATGTAACTTTTTCTGGCTTGTGAACTGTCACAAAGAACAAGAGGAAACAACCAGTTTGCAAGTCCCATTAATTCTGCCTCCTGGATCTGTCTGTTTCTCTCCATCTCCAGCTCCCACCCTGGGCTGGCCCAAGCCTCTCCTCCCATTATCCTTACCTACATTTCGGTTTCTCTAGTTGCATTCTCACCCATATATAATGCACTCTCACCAAAGGAGCTGGTATGTGTGTGCATTTTTTAAACATTATATTCCAGGGGCACCTGGGTGGCTCAGTCGGTTAAGCATCTAACTTCGGCTCAGGTCATGATCTCACAGTCTGTGGTTTCGAGCCCCGTGTCTGGCTCTGTGCGACAGCTCAGAGCCTGGAGCCTGCTTCAGATTCTGTGTCTCCCTCTCTCTCTGCCCCTCCCCTGCTCACTCTCTGTCTCTGTCTCTCAAAATGAAATAAAGACGTTAAAAAAAAAATTTTTTTTTAAATAAACATTATATTCTGAAATAAAACACATGGAGAGGTGCCTGGGTGGCTCAGTTGGTTAGGCATTTGACTCTTGATTTCAGCTCAGGTCATGATCTCGTAGTTCATGACTTTGAGCCCCGCATCGGGCTCTGTGCTGATAGTATGGAACGTGCTTGGGATTCTCTCTCTCTCTCTCTCTCTCTCTCTCTCTCCTTCTCTCTGTCCCTCCTCTGCTTGGGTGTACACTCTCTCTCTCTCTCAAAAAAAAAAAAAACCATGAAAAAAAAAGAATCACACATTAAAAAAAACATGCAGAAAAGTACATGAAACATACATGCAGATGGATAAATAAATAAAAAGCAAATATACAAGTAATGATCATTGGTCAAGAGAGAGAATGCACAGCCCACACCCCAACAGCCTTAGCCTGGTCTCTCCAGCCAGAGGCTGCCACCATTCCAAGTTAATTTCTTACTCATCTTCCTAGCTTATGACCAAAGTATGCATTCCTAAACAGTGTCATTTAGTTTGGCCTGTTTTTGAACTTTATCTAAATGGAATCATAGCATATGCATTCTTTTCTATCCTGGTTTTTCCAGCATTGTTTTTAAGACCTGCCCCTTTGTGTAAACAATGGCTGCAATGCTTTCATTCTTCCGGTGTTTTATGGCATTCCACTATGTGAAAACACGTTCATTTGGTGACCGCTCTCTGGTTCAGGCACATTTGTGTTGTTCTCAGTTGTTGGCAATTATAAACAATGCTGCTAAACATGCCCTCATATAAAAGATAGTGTTACGCCGTTGCATGGGTTTTCTCTAGGATATTACTTGGGAATGGAAATCCCAGGTTACAGGTATACCGCCTTTGACTTCACTGCATGCTCCTGAAGAGGTTGTATGATTTTATTCTCCCATAGTTGTATAAATAGAACTCCTATTACTGTGAACATCTCTGTCAACCCCTCAAATTATTATACATTCTTACCAATCACATGGCTGTGTTACGTTTTCTTTCTTTTTTTTATTTTTATTAAAAAAATTTTTTTTTAAACGCTTTATTTATTTTTGAGAGAGAGAGACACAGAGTGGACAGGGGAGGGGCAGAGAGAGAGGGAGACACAGAATCCAAAGACAGGCTCCAGGCTCGGCACAGAGCCCGATGCGGGGCTTGAACCCACGAACCGTGAGATCATGACCTGAGCCGAAGTCGGATGCTTAACTGACTGAGCCACCCAGGCGCCCCGGTGTGTTACAGTTTCTTACTGTGATTTCAACTTGCTTTTCCCTCACTACTGCTAACACTGAGCACCTCTCTGTGTTTCTTGGCCATCTGGAATTCCTTTTGTGAAATGTCTCTTCAAGTGTTTTATCAATTTTTCTGTTATTTTTGTCTTTTTCTTATTAATTTATAGGAATATATTTTTAATATTTATTTATTTACTTACTTTATTTAATAGAGAGTACATGAAAAAAAAAATAAAAAAAAAATAAAAAAAAAAATAGAGAGTACATGTGTGCGATAGGGGTAGAGGGAGAGAGAGCGAATCTCAAGCAGGCCTCATGCTCAGTGTGGAGCCCAACACAGGGCTTGATCCCACAACCTTGGGATCATGACTTGAGCTGAAATCAAGAGTCAGATGCTCAACTGACTGAGCTACCCAGGTGCCCCCGAATGTGGGCACCTAAAGTCAACTTTATTATACTTCCATAGTCTTTCCCAACTCTTTCAAATGTTTTTCCTCAAAAGTTGAGACGGTGTAGTACAGGACCATGAGCTTTGCACTTACTAACTGGTGCCATCTAGTGGGGAAGTGAGCACCTGCACATACTCGCTGAGAACTTTCAGACAGGCAAGGCATTAAAATAGAGCACCAGGTGGTATCACACATGGTGCTTTATTCTTTACCGAAGTCTTTAAGATACCTATTCTCCTAATATTCTTGATTATAAAATGCAGTTCGGGGTAATTAGGCCTCAGGTAATTAGCTGAGGCCACATAGCTAATAAATGTAAATGCCTAAAAATACATCTACTCAAACAGTGCATGCTCAAGATACACGAAGTTTATTTTTATTCCTCGGGAATGTCTTCCATTCTAAGAATTAGGACTACCTATATTTTCATTAAGAAACCAAACATGTAGTCCTTTAAAAAACGCCAACAGTAATAAAACTACATTTAGATAGCAAAGGCTCTAACATTGCATTGGTTACATGTGGTTTCATGTTGAGATTCTTGCTTTTTGTTAGGTGATGATCCACAAGTGTTTATTATGTTATAAAAAACTAAAAATATAAATAGAGAGCCATGTAAGGATCATAATAATAGCATATCAAACCCAAGAATTACAATTTTAATTCTATCTTAGGTCCAATAAAATAACGCTGAAAATGTGTACCAAATTTTGAATGAAAAAATTATTCTTTGACATAAATGGCTTAAGAACTGAAAACACAAAAGAGCTGGAAAAATTACTCAGCTTCTTAACCTTTATCTTTAATATTCTGTAAAAGGACTAATAAGACATTTGGGAGAGGTTGTTAGAAACCTAATTCTTTGGTTTGGTGATAGAACAGACTTATTTGAAGGTGACTGAGTGCTGAACTTTCACTTAAAAAAAAATCAGTGAAGAATTAGTAGAAACTAAAATAGAGTTGTGCTAAACTGAATATTTCCTCCTGCAAATCTTCAGGGACCACCTGAAACTATTTCCTCTTTTGTTGGAAGTGCAACAGAGCTCAGCGGTGATTAAGTTTGGTGAACATGCCCAGTGTCTCTCCCAAAGGCAAGTGGTCACAGTTAAGTGGCCGTTCTCAAAGTTCCTCTTTCAAAGAGACATTTTACTGTATTTTCTTTCTCAAGGAATATCTGGACTTGTATTCTTTATATATGTTAATGGAGTTTTGGATTATAACTCTCCTGATTTGTAGAAAAATCAAAGGTCTTTTGTGTGGTTTCCTTGTCTTGGCTTAAGCTTTATAGCTAGGAAACTGATATTCCAATTTGCTTTTCTCCTTCTGGTCCATTTTATAATTTAGGGAACTTAGTCAAAACTCAAGCCTGGGAATCCAAATGACAGGTTTTAGTTGACTCCATAGTTACAAGGTTCTCAAAAGAATAGTTGCAATAAGGCCCAAGGAAATTCTGGGATCAAAAATAATACAGTTACCTGTAAAGGAGCTAGTGATGGTCCTCAATTTTCAAATTCCACAGTAACAAAACAGCTATGAATCAAAGACTTTCATGGCATGGTATCTGAAAGTGAGCTGTATCTTTCAAAGGAAGACACAATACTTGGCTCCATATCTAGGTTTAATATACATATAAATAAGCACAGGCCCCAGACTTCCAGAAAAATGCCTTTTGAAATTAATTTTTTAAGTACATTCTATCCCCAACATGGGGCTTGAATTCACAACCCTAAGATAAAGAGTCGTATGCTCTACCGACTGAGCCACCTGGGCGCTCTTAGATTTTGTGTGTGTGTGTATATATATATATTTAAATTTTAATGTTTATTTTTGAGAGAGAGAGAGAGAGAGAGAGAGAGTGAGCATGAATGGGGGAGTAGCAGAGAGGGAGACACAGAATCCAATGCAGGTTCCAGGCTCCGAGCCGTCAGCACAGAGCCCGATGCGGGGCTTGAGCTCACGAACTGCAAGATCATGACCTGAGTCAGAGTTGGCCGCTTAACGGACTGAGCCACCCAGGCGCCCCAGATTTTGTATATTTTTAAGTTCAACTGATAACCAAGAATAAGAAAGAAAAAATTCTTCACCTGAAACTAATATAACATTGTATGCCAACTATACTTCAATTAAAAAAAGATTCTGATCAGAGATATAATTTCAGAGCCAAGGAAGAAACCACTTTTCAAATCTCTGACCATGGCAGTGTAAGTGAAACTTAAAGGTCTATATATTGTTTGGTCTGAATATGAATTTTATGGATATTAATATAAGCTAGCAGTGTTCATGTGACCAGCCAACAGTTATTACTCAAGGCAGATGCAAATACAATGCAATGGCATCAAAGATGTAAGACTTACATGGGCTGCAAAAGACTAGCACGTACCCAAGTAATGCTCGTGCACTCTAACAACTTCACAAAGCCCGGGGTCTTCAGAATCTAGTGGCAGAATTCCTGGAAATTAACAGGACACACTTAAGGGAAACAATCCCAAAATGAATTCGTTACTAATGAGACGCTGGTATGAGTCTAAATTTTGTTCACTGGAATTTTGAGGAAGATTCCAGTAATTACTAATGTGGGGAAGGGAGAGACCTGAGAAGTACGGAAGGGGAAGTGGATTGTTCATTTTCTGTCATGAACACTACATCACCGGTACTATCTTTTACTCCCTCTTCTTTCACCTCGGAGTGATGGTGAAGGCAGTGGCCGATGTACAGAGCCAAGTCAGATTCTTGGGAGCATCTGGGTTCCTCATGAAAACTGTCCCTGAGGAATAGCTACCTTCGCACAGTTTGGGTCTTTAAGAACCCCAGTGCACATCCAGTAAAATCCCATTTTCCTCTATGCAATCTGATTTTATTTTTGGTCTCTTATAAGAAGAATCTTGGGGAATACAGTGTCATTGACTTCTTGGATGAATAAAGATATGAAAGACAGAAATAATAAATTCTCCAAGGAAATACAGGAGTCAAAGGCAATACCATAAAAAGCTGATGAAAACCTCTCTACAAATCAGTTTTCAACAACTTCAAGCAAGCCATAAAGTAAAATATTTTCTAAGTTTAGGTGAATATCTTTCTACGAATATTTTCCAGAGAGAAATGGTTAATTTTCGAGACTACGACTAAAGTCATATTTTATACGTTTGTGTGACTGTTTAAAATACAATAGTATAAATATGTGTATTTGCAAAATGGTATTCACTATGGCTTTTTAAAATAGCCAAAAAACTAGGCATTTCCAGTAAACTTTCGGTTTTATAAGAGAATTCAGGGAGCAGCTCTGGGAAACGCAAGCTGGATATGGAGAGCGGAGCCTCCATATGGCCCGGGCAGTCAGTAGTCTTCAAGCAGGTGACCGGTGACTGAGTTTCCCAGAGTCTGCAGTCTAGCCACAGACTGGGGTCCTGTCAGGAAAGGGCTACACCAACCATGGTCATCTCTCCATCTATAATATTGTTCAATAGTCAAGTATTAGAAAGTTTTAAATATTCTGCTATTGAGATTGAATTCCCAATTTTCTTCGTCAATGGGTATTTGCGAGCAGATTCCAAAAAGTCAGGATATGTTTGCACTCATAGGTCTAACAGGAGAAACCCAACAGAGGACCATGGGGGAGGGGGAGGAGGGAAAAGAGTTAGGGAGAGGGAGGGAGGCAAAACACGAGAGAGACTCTTGAATACTGAAAAGAAACTGAGGGGGGAAGGGGAAGGGGGAAGGGTAGTGGGGGGTGATGGTCTTGGTGGAGGTCACTTGTGGGGAAGAGCACTGGGTGTTATATGGAAACCAACCTGACAATATAAAGTTAAAAAAAAAAAAGTCAGGATATATGTATCCTTCCATAGAAAGCAGGGGATACAATAAACATTAATAATTGTCTCAGAAAAAGAAGAGATGAAAGTAAAATAGCTTTGACTTAAAATAGGGCTATAAATCGTAACTTACCAACGACTTCATCATCTGGTTGAAAGAATGATACCTTGTTTCCAACTAAAGAGGGGAGGGAATTAACAATTAGTATTGTGAGTTTATTAAACACTACTCAATGACTTAGCTATTGAAACAAATCCATGGTTTTATAAAAAAAAAGTCACTGACTCAGAGGAAAGGCCAAGACCTTCTACGGCATTTTGATGGTCTATAAATACTGTAGAACACTTCAAATCTGGATTCTCCACGTAATTCTCCAAACAATTCTCCATAAAATTTGGGTCATGTGGCTGTTGACATCACAGAGAAGGATGAAGGAAAATAACTGACTCCACAGCTCTTATGAGGATTACACTGCTTTCCACCCCTCCTGTGGCTGGCCCAGTCTTCTATCATTATTTTAGTTGCAGAACGTCAGACATACAATGGCAGATTCTGGTGAGAGTCATGCATAAAATTACTTTGATTTGGGATTATGATAGAAATAAATTCAGAGTGGCGCCAAGAGATTTCTTGGAACTACACAGAAATGAGAGTTACATTTTCTCTGCACATGTAGAGAAAAAGACTCTACCATCAGTCAATTCTTTTTTTTTTTTTTTAAAGGACAACAATCTTGGCCTTCTCTTTTATATTTTTAAAATTTATTTATTTTGAGAGAGACCATGTGCGAGCTCACAAGTGGGGGAGGGGCAGAGAGGGAGGGGGGAGAGAGAGAGAATCCCAAGCAGGCTCTGCACTGTCAGCACGGAGCCCAGTGTGGGGCTTGAACCCACAAACTGTGAGATCATGACCTGAGCTGAAACTGAGTCGGAGGCTTAACTGAATGAGCCACCTAGGTGCCCCTCGGTCAATTCTTTAGAATATTTTTGTTCAAATAGTTACAAGAAGAAAGGAGAAGAAACCCCAAACATCAGTGAATGCCAACTTGTAGTTAAGTATCATATTTAGTCTTTATCACATTCAGCCCATGAGGTAGGCATTATTATTCCTAATTAACAGACACCGAAATTGAGGTAGTGCAAGGAAGAAAGATGGAAGCCGGAAATCTGGAAGTGGCCTCTGGCTGGCCAGCAGCAAGATGGTTCCAGAAATCATCTGTTGGTGCTCTGCAAGTTACTCTAGGTTTGATATTCCTACTTTCAAGTCCTCTTTTCACAGTTCAGTCTTTCTTTGGATCCCTCCTGTGCCAACATCCCCCAACATTTGTGGCTTCTGATGCACTGTACTTTTCCCTTTTCCTTCGGCTGCTGTGCCCTGTCTTCCTGGGATCACTCTGATCTTTTTCAGTTGGCTTCCTTAACACTCCTTTCAGTTGTCTCCCAAAGAGTGGCTATGTTAATGTCTCTCCTCCATTTCTACTCTCTCCCTGAGTGATCTCATCAACTCTGATTTCAAATACAACAGACATGTAGACAACCATCAAATATATACAATTCTAGCACAGAACTCTCTTGCTTTTGAGTTTAATTTCTTTTAAGTTTATTTATTTATTTTGAGAGAGACAGCACAAACCAGGGAGGGGCAGAGTGAGGGACAGAAAGCCAAGCAGGCTCCGCGCCATCAGCGCAAAGCCCAATGTGGGGTTCAATCTCATGAACCACGAGATTGAGACCTGAGCTGAGATCAAGAGTCAGATGCCTAACCGACTGTGCCACCCAGGGACTCCTCCTACCTTTGAGTTTCAACTCACACATTGCTAACTAGACCTCTCGTGTGAGATGTCACTTATGTACATCAAACTCAACAAGTATACATCTAAACTCACCATCTTCCTCCAAATCAGATCCTTTTCCCTTCTCAATTAGTGGCACCAACTCATACCTTATCCAGAATCAGATAAATCACTCCTGGCTCCTAAACCTGTTTTTATTCCCCTGTTCTAGTTAATTATTCAGTCCTGCTGACTTTATTTCCTCAGTATTTCTTGAACACACACCTCTGCCACCAAGGTCTAATTTATGGACTTTGTCGTCGCTTGATTGTTAGTCTATGCCCCAGTGGGTCCTCTTGCCTACAGCCTCAAAAGTACCCTTCATATGGCCACACCAATAATCTCCCTAAAACCCAATCTGACATATGAGGCTCACAATGGCTCTAGCCCTTGTCTACCCTCCTGCCTCATATTTTGGGGGGAAGAAATCAGTGTTCGTATAATTAAAATATTTTGTTATCTTTAATTCTGCTGTTTTTAAAGAATTTTCTTAACAAAATGTTTCTCTTCTGCCAAGTGTCTTGCCTCTGACTCCTGCCCAGAAGTTTGCTTTTGCTCTAGCAATACCAAACTCTGTAAGTCTTATAATACATCAAAGCATTACTGGCTTCTGTCTTTGTTCATGATATCCCCTGTGTTGAGTATGATTCTCCTCCTTACTGTCTGGTTAACTTACCCAAGAAGCCTTCCCTGTTTCTTCTGGCAGGGTTGGGTATCTCTCTTCTGAGCTTTCATAATAATCTACTGTTTGTGTCTTTTCCCTAGATGAGTAAATTCGTTGATGGCAGGGACTTTGTCTTATTTAATATCCCATGCACTTAGCAAGTGCTCACTAAATGCTGGATGAATAAATGAATGAATAAATTAAATGACTTTTCATGTTCTGTTAGAATTTTTATTTTTATTTTCCTACTTTCTGAGCAGAAGAAAGAAGAGATTGTATTTTAACTATATCTGAAGAAAACATTGAGGAAGAGTCAAATATATTATAGATTAAAATCACAGGTAAAACTCAAATAGTCTAACCCACATTATATACTCATTCATTCATTCATATATGCAGGAAGAGCAAACATAATTGACTGATCATGAACTACCTGTTAGCAATGAGTATGAAACATAGATCTATTTAGAAACAAATTAACTCCCGGCATCTGGATGGCTCAGTTCGTTAAATATCTGACTCTTGATTTCGGCTCAGGTCATGATCTCATGGTTCGTGGGATCAAGCTCCACTTTGGGCTCTGGGCTCACAGTGTGAAACCTGCTTGGGATTTTCTCTCTCTCCTCTCTCTGCTCCTCTCCTGCTTGCACCTATGCACATGTGCACACACGCTCTCCCTCTCCCTCTCTCTCAAAATAAATAAACATTAAAAAATATAATCTCACTGGAAGCAGTCTCATTCTTGATCTCCTAAAGGACTTTCTTTTGGCTGGTGTGATTCAGTGAACCTGTTACTTTCTATGATTTGTGCATGTGCCTCACCTCTTTGACCATGTTTTAATCACCTTTGTATCTCCTTAGCTGCTCAATGATTCATTCAAATGTTTAATGAATAAAAAAAAAATGATCTCAAATACTTAGGCTTACTGTCTTGCATGTTAAAATCATTATTTACTCAATGTTTATTAAGTAAAACTTAATTGAAAACACTCTTTCGATTTAAGGCAATCATAAAATCTTACTGGTTATTTCTCCCCAGAACCCATTTTTGTATGAGCAAACTGCTTAAATTTAAATGCTCAATTTTAGTCAAACATAACAAATTGAATGTGAATATAGTTTATATTATCATAAATTTTGGCCCAAAGCCAACTTACACAAGCAATTTGTGGTTGTAAATATAAAAAGAACAATGTTGGTCATTCTATTCCAAATAATTACTCATGGATTTAAACATATAATCCCTAAATATTTACTGAACTCTAATAAGCTCTTCAATTATAAAACACCAGTTAAGTTCCATTTTTCTTTTAATTAAAAAAAGGGAACCATTTCTGTATAATTAAAATTCACATTTGAGGATGTATAATTTTCTGTACTGGTAAACCAATTAGCTACCATTTAATTCTTCATCTTAGAAAATAAATACAGATATTTATATCAAGAAACTTACCATCTAACACAATTCCAGCAATTTCTCTCCCAACAGGAAAGAACTCTTTTTCCATCTTCATTTCTGCTAGAAGCTAAATCATGACAAAGTCTGTTTTACTGTTAAGAATAAGTCCTGGCCTCTTCTCATACATGAGTAAAGCAAGGGCAGAAACCAAACCACAGAAAAAGCAAATACGATTTAATTTTTGGACTTAAGACAAAATAAGTAACTTCACAGAATAAGTTTCTCTCTATAGTAGGGAAACAAGAGTTTGCTGAGAACTTAGTTGATATGTAGAATTTAGGTATGAGTGTCATTCAAATCACCATTAACACCCTTTGTTCAGCATTTTTATGTTGCCAATGAAAATTATGGCCCAAACTCTTCTTGGTTGACTAAATACTTTTTATCAGTCACTAAATTCTGGTGGGGCGAGGGCAGTATGGAGAGGGACTTTTTGAATAAAGGGGATGTAGGCAATGAGAACAAAAGGTTCTCCATTCCCACGTCCTTAGAAATCATATGAACTGTTCACAAGTCTTAGGTAAGGGGCAGGTGGAAAAAGTGATGGACATACAGAAGGGAAACTGCCATATAATTTCAGATTTGAGTCTCTTTTTTTAAAAGATAAATTATTTTTTAAGAATTAGTATTTTGTTAGATTCTGAACAAATTAAATATTTGACTTTTAAAGTGGCAGTGTATACATAAACTTGTAGTTTAAGTTCCTGCCACTTAACAATACTAGAGAGGCTAGATATATTTAAAGATATCATAGGATTTCAGGAATGGCAAGAAAAATAAATTGATATAATTCTCTTGTATATTTCCTTTGTTTTTATTATTTTTTTTTTAAGTAGGCTTCATGCAGAGCATGAAGCCCATTGTAGGATTTGAACTCACGACCCTGAGATAAAGACCTGAGCAGAGATCAAGAATTGACGGAGCCACCCAGGGACCCCTCCTTTATTTTTAAATATTTTGGATCTTTGCTATATATCTAATTTTGTTCAGTGTGGAACTTTAAGCTTTTCCTAAGATGTTCCCTGGAAATACTGGGTGCTCTACAGTATTTGTTTCATGCAGACATTTACCAAGCTTTTGAGCTTTTATTATGGATGCAACAACTGCATCCTGTGTCCTTTACTCACCACAAGTATTTTCTTACATTACCACATAGTTTCCATAACCATTCCATACAGGTTAATATTTGGACAATATTTCATTAAACTGATTTTACTCTAATTGACCATTTCTTTCTGTTAGACATGGAGATAATTTTCCTAGACTGGGATTTCAATGAAGTTTTCCGTTTTAAAAAGAACACCTTGGGGGGCACCTGGGTGACTCAGTCAGTTAAGAGTCGAACTCTTGATCTCAGCTCAGGTCATGATCTCACAGTTCATGGGTTCGAGCCCTGCATCGGGCTGTGCTGACAGTGCAGAGCCTACTTGGGATTCTCTCTCTCTTCCTCTCTCTTTGCTCCTTCCCTGCCTGCACTCTCTCTCTCTCTCTCTCTCTCAAAATAAATGTATAAACTTAAAAAAAATAAAAAGAACAGCTTGGAAGGAGTAGTAAGTACTAGCACTTCTGATGAAAGGATTTCAAGGCATCTTACTAATTCACTTCTCAAGTCACGCTCATGTTGCCCAATGGAAATCTATGACCTTGCTCTGTAATTTTCCTAAATGGGACTTTATTGCAGAAAACTTTCAGATTCCTAGAAATTATGATGGCATTATAATTCCTAGAAATTATGATGGGAGTTAAGGGTCCAATACTCATGTACAAACCTGAGTAAATGGACCTGCTTTATCATGGCACATTTAAACACACTTTATTTACCATTTGAAGACTTTTCGCGTACTTCGTGTCAATAACAGAAGACTACTGTGGAATGTGTATGTATGAGCACGAGAGAGAAACAAAAAAATGACAAGAATGTGAACTCTATCTAAAGACATTAACTAGAAATATCTACAGAATAGTTAATAAATTACTGATGAGATTCCTAATTTTTAGTATTTATGAAAATAATTTCTTCCTTGATTAACAGGCCATAGTAATTATAAATTCTCAGCCTTTCACAATGTAGCTTATAAAATATTTCATATAATAATAAAAAATATAGAACTTCATTTAGATAATAATATAGAAACACACAAATTCACATTACATTTTTTTTCCCTAGCTGTTTTAGTCTTCTAAGGATGTTAATTTCTTGGCACTCAGAAGTCAGTTATCATTATTTATTTGTACACTAAATATACCAGGACGCTCTCATTTGACTTTTGATTGAAATAAAAGCATCGTACCTTTGTATTTATCTGGCTCAGAGCACAAGCTTTAACCTGAAGTTTCACATAGTTATCCTCTGTAACAGGAAGATTTTCCTAGAACCAAATGATAACATTCTTTTGAGAATATGCCTTTATGTTGTGAAAACTGCCATACATCATTGAATAAAACTAAACAGACCCCAATCTTAGAGCTAAGTTAACTGAAAAAGCCACAAGCAATTATCCAATAGTATAGAATAAAAAATGTAGAAAGGGAATTTTTGGATAAATGTTTAAAAAGTCCTAGGGTAAAATGGATAGATATCAACATAGGTATATGTGTAGGCAATAAATTTTTAGGATAACAAAGTAGAGCAAATACCATATTTTTTCTGAATCTAAATAATCTCAAAGCATCAAATCTTTGCATGTACAGGGATATCCTTATACACACGACATATAGCCTTCACTGATTTTGGAATTTTCTTAATCGTATAAATGAAGTTTTTTAGTGTCATTTGTGTATCTCTTATTTAACTTACCGTATTTAATATCTGTCTTAGACATTTCACCATGCCACATGGGATTTTGGGGTCAAAATACAAACTTAATGGCATTTAATTATGCCTCTATTCCACAGCTAGATATAACTTCAACAGCAAAGAATCGTTCGAACTCAGGCACTAAATGTCATCCACCTCTATTATTTATTAAATATATTATCACTTCTGGGGCGCCTGGGTGGATCAGTTGGTTAAGTGGCTGACTTCCGCTCAGGTCATGATCTCACGGTTCGTGGGTTTGAGCCCTGCATTGGGCTCTGTGCTGGCAGCTCAGAGCCTGGAGCTGCTTCGGATTCTGTGTCTCCCTCTCTCTGCCCTCCCCTGCTCACGGTCTATCGCTGTCCCTCAAAAAAATGAATAAAAACACTTAAAAAACTTAAAAAAAATGTTTAAAAATATATATCATCACTTCTGCCAAATAACCATATCCTGGCACCAATAATTAAAATACTCCCCACAACTCCTGATATTTCCCCAAATTAGATCAAAAGCTGGGTAGAATATCTACTCGTGTAGCCTTTCCTACAACCTATCAAAGAGATTAGTGTTTTATTTGACATGAACACAATACTCTGGGAGTATCTCTTTTCAAGTTTCAGATTTGATAGTATTTGGTGATATTATGAAGATATTCAGTAATATCAATGAATATGTGGATTTTACTAATGACTGTATGAACCTGTACATGATTCTTCCCAAGAGCCAGTCAAACCTCTGAGAGCTTCATCCTGACTCAATGGCAGAAGCAAAGCTGTCTGAGATTTAGACTCCTGAATTAAGTTTAATTTTGGAGTTAGTGAAAGATAATCGAAAAACTGGATTGTGTTCATGATCTAGAAATTCTTATTACTACCATGAAATAAATATACCACTTAGTTTTGGGTCCTAAGTTGACAGTGGAATGATGCTGGCTTGCTACAAACCTTTCAAACAATCACCAAGATATGAAAATTCTACTATCTGTTCTTGGTTAAAAATGAGAGACAATTTAGAGCTTAGCGAATTAATTTTGCAAAGCTCAGAAATTAGCATGGAAAACAATGCTTTTTCCCCTTTCATTTCACAACATAAGAGAAATGTTTTCTGAAATACAATGTGAATACTTGCCTTACTGTGGGATTCTGAATATGCTGGGTTAATTCTGCAACATATAAGACTATCAAGGTTGCTCTGTTTTGCTAATTATGTTTTATATCACCATGCTGCAGACTAAAAACTCCTTAAAAAATATGGTTATACTATAATAAGGACCACCATTTTCACTTAAGATTAGAGGACTTTGTAAGTTTCATTTAAGTAATTTTCTCTCACTTAGTTGCATTTAAAATAACTTATAACGGGTCATTTAAAACTGATTCTATTACATATAGGAAATAAACTACCTTGTTTCATTTAATAATCAGACAATTTTTCTTACCCTTTCTTGAAATACGAATGTTATTTCTTCATTTGTAGAACTCTTTTGAAAATATAAGCCTTTCATAGTCCCCTAAAAAAGAAAAACATATATATTTATATACAAATATGAAATAAAATATCATCCAGACCGAATGAAAGCAAAAATTGAAAAATAATGCTGGCTGGGGCACCCAGGTGGCTCAGTGGGTTAAAGCATCTGACTCTTGGGGCGCCTGGGTGGCTCAGTCAGTTAATCGGCCGACTTCAGCTCAGGTCATGATCTCACAGTTTGTGGGTTCAAGGCCCGCATTGGGCTCTGTGCTGACGGTTCAGAGCCTGGAGTCTGCTTCAGATTCTGTGTTTCCCTCTTTCTCTGGCCCTCCCCCACTCACGTTCTGTTTCTGTCTCAATAATAAACCAACATAAAAAATTTAAGGAAAAAGAAAGCATCTGACCCTTAATGGAGGCTCAGGTCACAATCTCACAGTTTGTGAGATGGAGCTCCTCATCGGGCTCTGTGCTGATAGCTAAGCCTGCTTGTGATTCTCTGCCTCTTTCTCTCTCTCTAAATAAATAAATAAACAAACAAACAAACATAAAAAAAAGGAAAAGAATTCGGGCAAAGGATAAAATGACAACTATAAATGTAGTATTTAAATAAAAATTTAGATAATAGTTCCTGAAAGTGATCTAATAAGAGAATATGCAACAATCTCTGGGTACGTGTCTTACTAAGAATGGGATTACAGTTCAACCTTTCACACAAAGGTGAGTGGGTGCTTAATTTCACTTTGCTATTCAGTAAAAATTATTAGATGTACTTAAAAATTTTTTACAAGGGCCACAGAGCTCAATTTTAATTACGGTAATATATAAAGGGCTGTCAAAGTCTTAAAAAAGGCCATTAAAAAGCAAAAAGTGAAGTTAAGACACTCACTAAAATCATACCCCTGATTCTTCTGTATCAGTTTATAAACCGTTTAATGGAAGTATTAAACCTATATTCTGTGAACTTCTGGAAGCATCTCTAAGGATTCCACAATTGTTTAATTTTCATAACACAGCAGACTCTCAAACAAGTTCGAACTGTGCAGGTCTACTTACGTGTGTATTTTTTTTTTACAGTCTAGTTCTATAAATGTATTTTCTATTCCTTATGACTTTCTTAATAACATTTTATTTTCTGTAGCTTACTTTATTATAAGAACACAGAATATAATATATATAACATACAAAATATGAGTTGATTGTTATCAGTAAGGCTTTCAGTCAAGAATAGGCTAACTGAACAGTAAGTTTTTGGGTGTCAAAACTTATATGCAGATTTTCAACTGCTCAGAGGGTTGGTTCCCTTAACCCCAGACTTGTTCAGGGGTCAACTGTAATTGTACAGCAAAACTATTTCTTTTTATTTTATTATTTTATTTTATTTTAGACAGAGAGAGAGTGCTCGTGAGTGGGGGAAAGGGTCAAAGGGAGGGAAAGAGAGAACCTAAGCAGGCTCCATTCTCAGGGTGGAGCCTGACACAGGGCTCAATCAGGTGACCCTGGGATTATGACCTGAGCTGAAATCGAGTCGGATGCTCAACTGACTGAGTGCCCCCAGACTATTTCTCAGCATGTAAATTTTATAGAGGTATAAAATATACACAGCAAAGTTCACAGATCCTAAATGTACAGCTTATTGAATTTTACAAAGTGAACATGGCCGTGTCATAGACTCGTCTAGTCACCACCTTCCCCTCCTAAGGATACTCAACATCCCAAGTTTCAATAGCACAGATTACTTTTGTCTGTTTTCAACTCTCTAGAAGTGAAATCATACTCCTTCATGTCTGGTTTTTCTCTTTATGTTTGTTTCTCTGTTATGTTTGTCAGCATTATCCATGTTGTTTCCTATGGTTGTAGTTCATTCATCATCCTTGTTATACTACATTCTATTGTATGAATAAATTACTATTTCTCCATCCCACTACAGACAGACATTTGATTGTTTCCAGTTTGGGCCTTTTAAACTATCCTGTTAAGAACATTCTTGAACATACTTTCTGGTGAAAGTACTATTATTGCATTTTTTTTATGGATGAGGAAAATGAATCTTCCAGAAGCGAAGGTACATTCCCAGGGTGTCACAGCACCAGCAGGGCCAGAGCTGAGCCAGACCAGGTGCTACCCACTCCAACATCATTTCTCTTGACCATTACAGTTAATGGTTTTCTACTGAGCTAATAACCTTAGATATGTCACTTAAAACTAGAATTCTATATCCTTTAGTTCAGGACTAATAATTATCAAGTACTTGTTAGAACTTGCTGTATAATTTGCAGGGCTCACTGCAAAATGAAAGCGTGGGGAACCTTCTCTAGAAATTATTAAAATATGAAGAGGGTGATAGCAGAGAGTTAAACCAAGCAAGGCTTCCTTCTGAGAGCAAAGTCCAGTGGGACTGCAAACCACGAAGCTGACCCTGTATGTTCAATCTTAGTGGATCTAACGGACCCATATAAAGGGTCTTTACTGAGTAGTTTGGCAATGGTTGCTGCTTTTTAGAATGTGATCATCAAACACGGGAACTAACAGAAATGAATACACATTCAAGACATATAGAAACTATATATGTGTCAGGGCACTTGGGTGGCTCAGTTGGTTACGTGCCAACTACTCATTTCGGCTCAGGTCATGATCTCACGATTCGTGGGATTCAGCCCTCAGTGAGGCTCTATGCTGACAGCACAGAGGCTGCTTGGGAATCTCTCTCTCCTTCTCTCTCTGCCTCTCCCAGGCTCGCACGCTCACTTTGCTGCTCATTTTGCTCACTTGCTGCTGCTCTCTCTCAAAATAAATACATAAACTTAAAAAAAAAAAAAAAGAAACTATGTATGTAGCATATATCAATAAAGTATGGCAAAAATAGGCTGAGCTAGGTCCAAGGTTAAGTTAATTTTAACCCTTTGGTTGCAGGTGGTGTAGTCAGTGTTTGCTGCAGTGGTAGGGGAGGGAGAGGGGAAAGACCTGAGCGGAAAGCAGCTACATATTCCCTACAACTTTAAAGAAACCTCTTCTGCCTGGCTTTCAAGGCTGCCTAAAATGCATACTCACTGTCCCTAATCTACTTTATTCCCCCATTTTTCTTAACCAACTGAGTCACCCAGGTGCCCCTACTCCCCCATTTTTCTAACACATACTCTCTTTCTGAGTGAGTCAGCATGACTCCACACCATCTGGTCACCCCTGTCTCAGGGCTTCCAGGCATTGCTTGTTCTCTGAGACTGTGCTGAACTTACTCTACAGATTCTGCGAACTGAATGAAACTCAAGTCCTACTCCTTCTCTGAAATCACCCCCAGTAACATTTAATCTACGCCATCTGTTCTATGCTTCCGGAGTTCCTTACGTACTAATAAACAAAACCTTGCTTTATTCACTTACTAACTAGTAGCTTTTCGCAGCTATAGCTTGGGAGAATCGATATCTATTATTATTAAATAAAGAAAGAAATCGCTGCTTCTACTCAGTCTGGAGCTACTAGTATTTCCCTTTTGAGAAGCGGAATAATTACATAACAACACTTTGATTTCAAAGCATCTCCTGTTGTAATTCTGGAAGCCACTGTTTTCCCGCCCATGGTAACTTTTTTTTTAAGTTTATTTACTGTTTTTAGTAACCTTTACACCCAACGTGGGGCTTGAACTCATAACCTGGAGATGAAGTCACATGCTCCTCCACTTGAGCCAACCATCGCCCCTCCCCACTGTGTCTTAAAACATAGGGCATGTTTCCCAGATCAGCAGTCACATGGACCTCATACTGCATGCACCCCAATTTCAAAGACCCTGGAAGATAATTGCTTGCTTGTATCCCTAGTTTCCCCTAAAGCAAATATTATATATATAATAATGCCAATATTTTTATTTTTAATTTTATTTTTTTAATGTTTGTTTATTTTTGAGAGAGAGAGAGAGAGAGCACGAGCAAGGGGAGGGGCAGAGAGAAAGGGAGACAGAATCTGAAGCAGGCTCTAGGCTCTGAGCCCGCAGCAGGGCTCAAACCTATGAACTGTGAGATCATGATTCAAGCGGAAACCAAGAGTGGGACACTTAACCAATTGAGCCACCCAGGTGCCCTAAGGTACATCAAAATTTAAACATATTTGACATAAATCCACAGACTGAGAATTATGATTTTAATACTTAAAATTTTTATAATGGTTGCACAATAAACCTATTAAAAAATCTGGAGAAACAAAAATTAACTCGGAGGAGCATGCGACTCCTGAGTTTGAGCCCCATGCTGGGTGTAGAGATTACTTAAAAATAAAATCTTAAAAAAGATACCTATTTTAAATAATTTTTGTGCAAAGAAGAAACACTTGAATATAATACTTCAAAAAAGCAATTAAAAATACTGATCTTTAAGGGGATTTCTAAAAAATCAATGGGAAGGAATTTCAAATGATTTAATCTTAGTTATAACAGCAACAAGAACTCCATTTGCTCTTCTGCAACACTTAATCCCTCAAGGAGCTCATCTTTAATAACTGTAAATAAAACCTCAAACCCTATACTCTCAAACTGAAAGTGTTCGGAGAGTTTCAGACCTACTTCAAATTCAACAGGCATAAAACTGAAGTCCTCTTTCCCCAAAACAGGATTTTGTGGTACCAGACTTCAGTCATCAAGGACATTTTAGAGTCTATCATAATTCCTTCCTCTGAATTAAGTTGTTGACCATAAGGTTTCCTTTTTCTTTTATGAAGTCCTGGCTCACCTGTTTACTTTTGGTTTTGTTGGGTGTTACCACAAGTGAGGGGCTAACATCACAACGCCTTCGGCCACTGCTGAGTGGCTTCATTTCTTTCCCTCATCCAAGCCATCTGTTACTCTATGGAAAATCTTTTTTTTTAAATTTTTTACATTTATTTATTTTTGAGAGACAGAGTGAGACAGAGTGTGAGCGGGGAGGGGCAGAGAGGGAGACACAGAATCCGAAGCAGGCTCCAGGCTCTGAGCAAGTGTTCAGCACAGAGCCCGACACGGGGCTCGAACCCACGACCTGTGAGAAATCGGACACTTAACCGACTGAGCCACCCAGGCGCCCCTACTCTATGGGAAATCGAATTCTTGGAAGTCTTATGTGCTCAAATTTCCATTAGTCTCCAACACCAACTTTGCAATATTGTGGCCACTTGGGGTCAGGATTGTTATAATATTTCTAACCCACCTGCTTTTTAAGAAAATCAAGGATATACTGTCAAGCAGCTCAACTACAGAAAAAACGTGAAGTCAAATCTAAAATGTGGCCCCATATATTTATCATCATGCCAGGACTGCTACACAGCATTATTATCCTAGCCAACTCGATTGTAAGGGGTGAACTCTTCAGTTATATTGAAGAGATAACTTAATATTAACTTTTAACAGGGGCATCTGGGCGGCTCAGTCGGTTAAACGTCCAACTTCAGCTCAGGTCTCGATCTCACGGTTTGTGAGTTTGAGCTGTCTGCTGTCAGCACAGAGCCTACTTCAGATTCTCTGTCACCCCCGCCCCTCCCCCGCTCAGGCTTTCTCTCTCTCAAAAATAAATATTAAAAAAGAGTGACTCCAGAAAAATGCCTTCTTTAAAAAAAAAATTAAGTTTTAACAATGTTCTTACTCCTCTGTGGGAATTTGCATACATAGCCACATATCAGATAAAGAAATATGTCAAACCACACGTCCAAACATTTAAAAAATGTTTTAAAAATGTTAAAAAATATGGTTAGCATAATCAGGGGCGCCTGGGTGGCTCAGTTGGTTAAACATCCGACTTTGGCTCAGGTCATGATCTCAGGGTTCTTAGGTTCAAGCCCCGCACTGGGCTCTGTGCTGACAGCTTGGAGCCTGGAGCCTGCTTTGGATTCTGTGTCTCCCTCTCTCTCTGCCCTCGCCCACTTATACTGCTGTCTCTGTCTCTCTCAAAAATAAACATTAAAAATTTTTTAAAAGATATATGGTTAGCCTAATCCAAGTAACTAGTTGGAGGTCTGGTTCAAATGTCATTACTTTGCAGGTTGTGGAGAATGGTAGTCCTAACTAGATAAAACCAGCTCTGGTTTTTAGAGGGAGGTAAATGCATGGTTGTAACAATCAGAGGCCATCTCTGCATTGTGTAGGCAACAATCTCTAGGAATCTGTATAGCCTAAGGACACTGCAGAAACAATTATTAGTACACAGGTGTTTTGCTGCATAAAACCTGCACTACCTGCATACAACCGACCCACGGGAACACAAGGGGTTGTGATAGGACTCACACCTGGTTAAGCCCTGAAAAGTTTTTCTATTGCATAGTATAAGAACTTTCTACTTTCACATTTTAGGTGTCTAATTTAAAACAGGAAAATTCATTAAGCTGCGTGGTTCCTACCACTGGAGGGATTCACACAGAGGTTGGACACACCTCTGTGTGGCATCATAGACAAGACTTGGGCAACAGTTGAAGAGGATGGAAGATGTGATGACCATATTAAAGCGACAGCCTCTTCTGATGGTGGCAATGGTGTGCTGTGATGGATGCCATTTTCCCTATTATGCTAGCTCAATCATGTGACACTGGGACAATGCAGGTGGTGGGTACTGAGGGAGATAAGCAACTGATGGATCCTTTCTAAACCTCTACCACACTCTCCCTTCTCCAACTGATTTAAACAATCTTCTTTTTAACTAACACTACTGCCATTCCTAAATGCTTATTTCATTTTCCAATCCACTATAGGATCCTTAGGAAACCGTTTCTTGCTTCAGAAGCAAAATGGGAACTGTAACTTCGATTAAATATTTACTAATAAATCCACGATAAAGAGAAAATAATTCACAAGATGTATATTTCTTACAGTATATAAAAATAGAAAAAAGTATTTAGCAAAAGATCATATTTTAGTATGTATCTTTTTGCTCTTCCGATCATAAAACTCTCCTTAGCTCAGTGCAGTACTGTTTGGTGGGCCTAGAGAAATCATAATGTTGTCTTTGAAATATTCAATGTGAAGCTCACAGGAGCAAGAAAGCATTCATTTCTAAGAATAATAATAACAACAAAAAGATTTAACCACAAACAAAACCAAAAAACACTGTGATTCCACAGTGAAACATCTTAAAGAATTTCAAGCTTTCCCATCCTCTTTCTTCAGAGAGGCACACAAATGAGTCAAGACACATTACTGCCCAGGATATACTACTGGGGGATGTAATAGCTTTTATTATTATTTATAATACAGCATGCAGATGGGCCAGGAGGTAGAGCATGCGACTCTTGATCTTGGGGTCCTGAGTTCAAGCCCCACGTTGAGCTAGATCTTACTTTAAAAAAAAAAATGGAGAGTTGTAAAACTACCAAAATATTTCACTGCAACTGATAGGCAAATGAACTTGTATGCGGGAACCCTCTCTGTTTTAAATCTGAGTGTTTCATCTGCCATCAACTGGAGCAGAGCATCAGTGAAGGGAAATTAGTGATTAAAAAATAAAAATTATACACTGCAAGGGTTGACAGGATTTATAAGTCAAAACTGACCCGAGTTTGAATCCTGGTTCTCCCACTTACTAGCTGTATGACTTGAGGCTATTTAATTCTAACCCTTCTGGGCCATAGATTCCGTATCTACAGAATAGAGATAACGGTAAATACCTCCAAGGGTTGCTGTAAGGATTAAACAATACCTGCAAGAACTCAGTACAACACCTGGCACAAAATAACCCTTCAAAAAGTGCTGGCTATTTTTACTATTGTTTCTGCAAATTGGGCAAACTCTCTAAAGTTGTTCTGAGGCCCATCTCACAGAGCGGCAGACGGTTTGGGGACATGGAATCTTTTGATCTTTAACACCTTTAAAAAAAATTTTTTTAATGTTTATTTTTGACAGAGAGAGAGCGCACGAACAAGAGCAGGGGAGGGGCAGAGAGAGAGAGAGAGAGACAGACAGACAGACAGACAGAATTCGAAACATGCTCCAGGCTGTGAGCTGTCAGCAGAGTCGGACTCGGGGCTCAAACTGACGAACTGTGAGATCATGGCCTGAGCCGAAGTCAGACACTTAACCGGCTAAACCACCCAGGCGCCCTATCTTTAACACTTTTTAATTTCTGGAGCGGGCAACTATATATCATCTAGACTTGCACTGTCCAGTAACAGCAGTCACTAGCCACAGGTGGCTAAGGAACATCTGAACTATGCCTAGTCAGAACTGAGACGCCTTGTCAGTGTAAAATTAGATTTCAAAGACGATATTAAAAAAAAAAAAAAAAAGAATTGGGGCACCTGGCTGGCTCAGTCAGCAGAGCATAGGACTCTGGATTTGGGGGGTTGTGAATTCAAGCCCCTCATTAGGGGCAGAGCATACTCTAAATACAATAATTTATAATAGTTCACTTTGAAAGTATTTGATTATGCGTTGAAATGATAAATTTTGGATATATTGGGTTACATGAAGCATATTGTTAAAAATTAATCACACGTGTTTCTTTTCGTGTTTTTTAATGTGGCTACAAGAAAATTTAAAATTAAGGGCCTCGCATTCTATTTGTATCGGGCCTCGCTGACGCAGGGCCTCGCTACTCAGAGCGTGGACTAGGAGCACCGGGGGGAGCTTGTTAGAAATGCAGACTCTCAGGCCCTGCCCAGACCTATAGTATCAGCATCTGCACTTCAACATGGTACGGAGGTGATTCTCACGCATCACTCCATTGTCTTTCACTGTTTACCGTAAGAGGGCAAATCTGGCCATACAATCACATAAATGCGAATACCCTTGCTTTAGGTAATTGCTCACCGAAAAAGGAAAGTGAAGGAGGAAAAAGTGGTAGCAGAGAAAGAGCATGGGAGAAAGGAAAACTCAAAGGAACAAAATGAAAGCAGGGGGCAAAAATTCAATCTGGGAGGTTCAGTGGAAGGGAACTGCCAGACTTTTGTTTCCATAAATGTAGAGGGAGATGCGAACTGAGATGAAACCTACAATCAAAACCTGGAAGGACCAGGAAATCGTCAGTCAAGTCTTGCCCGCCCCTCAGCCGCCTCGGCTAAGCTAGGCCAGGGCCCGAGGGCGTCTGGAGTTGGGGTGCAACGCGAACCACCATTCAGCCCAGGGTTGTACAGCTCCGAAAGGCTTCCAAAGCCCAAAGCCCCGCTTCCCAAGACACAGAAACTGGGTCCCGGGGCTCACCTGCCTCCGAGGCGCCCTAACCGCCTGCGTCTTCGCCACCGCCACCTTGGAATCCTTTTGCAGAAAACCCGCCCCCGCTGGCCCATGCGCTGCTCCCATTGGCCAGGCCGCACGTCAGTCCTGAACCGGAGGCTGTGGAGAACGCCATAGCAACCGAACTCGGAACTACAACTCCCGAAATGCTCTGCTTGGAGGAGACGCGTCACACCAGGGGCTACCAATAAATGGAAGAAATTGTAGTCTCCCGGATGGGTTCCGTTTTATGTAAATTTCTGTTAAAGACCACACCTTTCCTCATTCCAACCGTTCGCCCTACCACCTTCCTTGGAGTGTGACCTGCCTCTTTTTCGCCTCCGCGTTGTTCTCTCCTTTAAAACCTTTTGTAACTAATTTAGTTGAGTGCATCCTAACTATTGCCTCTCACGACAACGGACAGATGCACCAAAACCTTGGAACAAAACCTCCATAAGCCCCGTCAAGGAAATCCCAGACCAGAAGCCTCTGGTTACGCCTTCTGGGATGAGGGCGGGGAGAAGAGGGAGTCCTATTCTCCGCCTCCTTTGCGTCTGATGATTGGTTTATTTGGCTGTCACTCCGTCTTCTTCCATTTTATTTTATTT
This sequence comes from Cryptoprocta ferox, assembly GCA_028646485.1. NCBI lineage: Eukaryota > Metazoa > Chordata > Mammalia > Carnivora > Eupleridae > Cryptoprocta > Cryptoprocta ferox. Next base: position 10,897,465 of record CM053573.1, on the reverse strand, counting down.
TATTTATTTATTTATTTTTTTACCGCCTGCCGTTCGCGTTCTCGTGGTGGGCGGGGGTAGCGGTAGGGGGGCGGTGAGGAGGTGCGGGCCCTTTCTTCGGATTGGCAGACTGTTCGTTCCCACCCACCTGTGGGCGGAGATGGAGGGGTGGATGGGGGCGGGAGAGGCAACCGAGGGAGATGAGGAGATAGGTGGGAGCGAGGGAGCGAGGGAGGGAAAGAAGGAGGTAGAGAAGAGCGGAGGAGAGGGGAGGGAGCGCAGCTTGGTTGCTCCGTAGTACGGCGGCTCGCGAGGGAGAATCCCGAGCGGGCTCCGGGACGCACCGAGAGGCGGGCGGGCAGGCAGGCGGGCGGGGATGGTGTGCTGGGCTGCGGCTCCTGCGTGCCTCTCCGCCGCGAGTGAGCTGCACTGATTTGTCCCTGGGGCGGCAGCGCGGACCCGCCTGGAGATGAGGTGAGGAGCTGGCTGGACGGCGGCGGCGGGGGCGGGGGTCTTCGCTGGGGTCGGCGCGATGGCCGCCCGGGGCGCCCGTCCCTCGGGCCGGCGCGCGTCCCTCGGGCCGCCCTTCAGCCTTTGCCGCGCGCCCGGGAGGCGCGGCACCGGCCGCCCCTGCGGCTGGTCCTTCCCCAGCCTCCCGGAGGCGGCCGCGGGGCGGCCGGCTGGCCGGCGTCGGGAGGCCGGGACGCCGCGGCGGGCCGAGGGGGTGGCGGCCGCCGGACGGGCTTGGGGTTGAATGGGCATCCGCAGTCGCGGTCGGCCGAACGGGGTCCCTCCCTCCCCAGGGGGCGTGGGGGCGGTCGGCCCTTCCTGGGCTGACCTCCCTGCCCTCCGCCGCCTGAGCGTGGCGGGCCGGCCAAGCCTCGCCTCCCCGCCAGCCTCCCGGGGATCCGGAGCTCGCGGGGAGCGGCATCGCGCCGCCCGCCTCTCCCTCGGGCCTCGAGTCCCCGGCTCATCGCCTTTTCTCTGTCGTGTGCCTGCAAAATCCCTGTCAGTGAAGGGCGGTCAATGCCGTTTGGCCCTAAGTCGTCCTGGCGCGGCTGACTCTGATGGTATTTAACAGAAAGCGGCTCTCCTTTCGGTGGAGCGCGTCCCCGGTGTCTGCCGCTTCTCCTTCCCTTCTTTACGCACAGACGCGGTTCTATGGTGTGGACCCGAGGCACAATTTCGGTCCCTTCTTGCTCGAACGAGGAAATGTAATCAGAATCCCCGGGAAAAGGAAACCAGCTAGGAATGGGTTGCACCTTCCTTTACTTCTGTTTGCCTTTGGATTAGAAAACAACTTCGCAGATAACATTTCCTATGGGCATCTTTTGTTGTGACTGAGACCAAAGAAGGCTTTGCTTTTGAAGAAATAAATTAGCGTCTTTTTCTGTTGGGTGGGAGGCTATGGAGGTTTTTGATAGCCTCTTAATATGAAAGTTTTCCTTTAGAACTTTGTCATCGTCAGTGATATTCTGAAGGCAGCACCAGCCTGGCATTTTAAATGTATGCGCACTCCGGACAGATGCGTTTCTTTGTGCTTCTCTCCTGGCATCCCACTCTTGCTATGTCCGTGGTCAAACGTGCAAATAATAAAAGCAAGTACAATAAAAAGAACAGATAAGAAAAACAAATACTGTACAAACAAATGCATCTGGAAAATCTCAATTCCGTAAACGGAGAGGCAGTGTTACTAATCCCTTTGAACGGATGTAGAACAGGCTCAGAGATCTCATGGATTATGTAGTGGACAGGATCGGAGGTTAGGAACTGGGGCCAGGACCCAGCAGGCCAGCTGGTTCGTGAAATGCTACTCTTAACCTCTAAAATGGGAGGAATGTATTTGTCTGGATACCTTTATTTTTTAACTTAAGGTGCAGAGGCTTATCCACTCCCCCACGCCCTTTAAGGTTAGGATTTCTACCTGTCTATCTCGAAGAACAAAATGCTGTTTTTGTTTAAACATTTTTTTTCTAGTTAAAATATTTATGTTGTACAGATAGGTGTTTGCTTATAACCAAAAATGTACATGTTTGTAATGTTGAAGAGAATTCTTTCTGTAGGAGGCTGGTAAAGAACCCAGGAATTTTCAAGTAATCTGAATTGGAAATGAGGAACTCTAATTCAGTGATGGCATTAAAACTATTTAAAACTACTTTAAGTAGCTCCAGTAAGGAGCATTTCTGGTAGAACTTTTTTTTTAAAGGTATTTCTTTATCTAAGAGTGTATCTGTTGAAATTGCGGAGACAGGGGACACCTTCACAAAACTCTATTATGATTATTCTGCCTGAGTGAGAGAGGAAATGAACAAATTTTTGATGTACTTTGGAACCCTGTGGATTGTTCAGATACTAAGCATTGTGAAATAGGGCATAAAATGAGTGGTAGCAAGTTAGTTTCCTGAAATGTTTGTCCCTCTTAGTTTTTTTTTTTTTTTTTTTTGCACTTGGCTAGAAATTTCTTTTTTCTTAATGCCTAATTCTTCCATTGGTAGAACCTAAGTTCTTCTTTTCACCAAATGCCTAGATTGAGGCAAATTCAAATCTCCCACAAGACATTGAGAAGATGCTGGTAAATTTCTCCATTCTTCTCATTTTTTTAATTTGCTAGATTTGTGAATTATACAGAATTAATTACATGAGGGTTGGGTTTATGTTACTTCAAATCCCACTGCCATACAGCTGTTCTCTTCCGAATGATCATTTTCTTCTGAATGGCTCCACTTTCTACTGGGTTTCTCAGAGTCCTGACCTTAGATCACATAGATCAGCATTAAGTGAGGTTCTTGTTAAAAATACAGCTTTTTCTGTCATCTCACCTCAGAAACAGACTCCTGGAGGTGAGGCCCTGGAATCAGTTTTTTAAACAAGTTATGCAGGAATTCTGCCCGCAATAGTAAAGTTGGAAAACAGCTGGGATGATGCTTCCGTCTTGATGAGCACCTCCTAAGGCCTTGTTCTGAAGTGGATAGCAATTTTTTTTTAAGTAACAGAATAAGTTATTTTTTTTTTAATCTTATTTATTTAGTGTGTGAGAGAGAACGGAGCATGTGGAGAGAGGGAGAGGGAGCATGTGGAAGAGGGACAGAGAGAGAAGGAGAGAGAAAGAGAATCCCAAGCTAGCTCCGTGCTGTCAGCACAGAGCTCCATTCGGGGGGCTTGATCTCACAAACCTTGAGACCATGACCTGAGCTGAAATCAAGAGTCTGACTTAACCCGCTGAGCCACCCAGCAGCCCCCAGCAGAGTAAGTTTTATACTTTAGGTTGCAAATAAAAAATGGACTACGACCTTCAGATATATAATGCACTTGTATATAATATACCTTTCAGAAGAGCAGAGACCTGGCTCATCATTGTTATCTCCGTTAGAATAGTGCCTGGAAGGGGCGCCTGGGTGGCTCAGTCTGTTAAGCGACTGACTTCCAGCTCAGGTCATGATCTCACCGTTCTTGAGTTCGAGTCCCGCCTTAGGCTCTGTGCTGACAGCTCAGAGCCTGGAGCCTGCTTTGGATTCTGCGTCTCCCTCTCTCTCTGCCCCTCCCCGAAGACACTCTGTCTCTCTGTCCCTCTCTCAAAAATAAATAAACATTTAAAAAAAATAGTGCCTGGAAGAGCTCCATTAAATATTTATGGGTGCCTGGGTGGCTCAGTCTGTTAAGTGACCAACTCTTGGTTTTGGCTCAGGTCATGATCTCACGGTTACTGGGTTTGAGCACTGCATGGGGCTCTGCTGGCAGCACAGAGCCTACTTGGGATTCTCTATTTCTTGCTCTCTGCCCCTCCCCCTCTCAAAAATAAGTAAAAATTAAAAAAAAATTTCTGAGTGAATAATATTGCAGTGAGGCCACATTTTAAGTTCTTCCTTTAGGTCCCCTGGGTGGCTCAGTTGGTTAAACGTTGGACTTTGACTCAGGTCATGGACTCACAGTTCATGAGTTCGAGGGCTCTGCTCTTACAGCTCAGAGCCTGGAGCCTATTTCAGATTGTGTCTCTGTCCCTCCCCCACTTGTGCGAGCACTCTCTCCTCTCTCTCTCTCTCTCTCTCTCGTAAACAAATAAACGTTAAAAGAATAAAATCTTTCCTTGTAAAATTAACCTTATTAGTTAGTGGTCACTGATTTTATAAATTAGGAGCCGCAGTTACTATGCCCAGTCATTTCTTTAAGTTTGGTTGGCTCCCAAAGTAGAGAACTTTCCCAAGCATAGAATGCTCCAGGTGGTTAAGCTGGAAAGAAGGCTCCTATCAAAATATTTGCTTAGAGACTCAAAATGTAAATATAAGTCACAGTGTAGTGGTAAATTACTATGTTATCACTCTCTCAAAATAACATTTTATACACTGTCAGCCCAACATAATGCTGTAAAAACTGGTTTACAAAAAATACAGAAAATTGGTATGTTTTCCAATTTCATTTTCATCCTAATAAGATAGGACCTTCACTCCTTTCTTTCAGAATCCAGTGTAGGGCCCCGTAAATAACAGCTTCTATTATGTAGTTGAGGGTGCTGAATAGTTAGGAATAAAATTTCTACAGAAAATTGGGCTTGACTGCATGTAGTCTATGACTTTGATCTAATCCCTTAACTTTTCAATCCTACAGTGTTTGCAGTTGAATGGAAATAATAATAGTAGGTTAAGTTTAAATACTTCAAAGTGGTTACATAAGTTTTTGAGATATGTTCATTTAATAAATGGTAATTAGGATAATGAGAAGAAATTGGGGTATATAAAAATATATAAAACTCAAAAGCTAATCCATTTAATTTTTGTCACTTGATGGTAGTAAGTACAAATCCAGTGCTTGAAAAAGAAGTCTCTTGCTAATTTCTTGGTACTAAATATGTATAATTTTTAAGTTGGAAAACTAACCATTTAAAGAGTCTAATAAACCATCACATATTATGTAAATATGTTTTTTCCTAAATAAAGATAAACCTTGTCATCACTTACGGCTTAATTTTACATTTCAGAACCAAACTGCTAGTCCATTAATATCCCTTGTATTTTAAAGAATCGCATCGGGGCGCCTGGGTGGCTTAATTGGTTAAGTGTCCAACTTCGGCTCAGGTCATGATCCCTCAGTTTGTGAGTCTGAGTCCCATGTCAGGCTCTGAGCTGTCAGCACAGAAGGCAGCTTCGGATCTGTCTCTCTCTCTCTGTCTCTCTCTCTCTCTCTCTCTCTCTGTTCCTCCCTTGCTCTCTCGCTCTCAGAAATAAAGATTTAAAAAAAATCACATCTTCATGGTAGAAAAAATTGAAATACAGAGAAATGAAAACTAAGTAGCCCTCCAAGCCCTCCTTTTGTGTGCATGTGGCTTTTTATATACAGTTTTGGGTAACAAATATGGGATCTTGCTCTACATGTGATTATTTTGTAACTTGTTCTTTTTTGTTTTTTGTTTTTTGCTTAACGTTAACGCCTTACCATGACTCTTTCCATATCAATATTAACAGTTATAATAGTTTAGTAACGGAGTAAGATTCCATTTTATATGTCTGTGATAATTTAACCAGCTAATTTTTATTAGACATCAGTTTGTCCCGTCCCCCCCCCCCCAGTTATCAATAACTCTGCAGTGACTGTCCTACATACATCTCTGTATACATTTGTGAGATTTTCTTTTCCTTAGGATAAGTTTCTGGAAGTGGGGTTGCAGGATCAAAGTACAGTACATGCTGGGTTTTAAGGTTTTATTGATACATATTGCCATTTAGTAAGGTTGTAGCAATTTACATTCTTTTTTTTTTTTGAATATTTATATATTTTGAGAAAGAGCTGAAGCAGGGGTAGAGGCACAGAGAGAGAGAGAGAGAGAGAGAGAGAGAGAGAGAGAATCCCAAGTAGGCTCTACACTGTCAGCATGTAGCCGGATGTGGGGCTCAATCTCAGGAACTGTGAGATCATGACCTGAGCCAAAATCAAGAGTTGGACGTTTAACTGACTGAGCCACCCAGGCACCCCAGGAGTTTACATTCTTACAGTGGGGATGAGAGTTCTGTGTTCTTCCCTACTTCCTTTTTTTGTGGAATGACTTAACCAGTAACAAACCTAGTGAATTATTATTATTTTTGGGAAGAAGATGGCATGTTAATGTAACCTGTTCAGGAGCATGATCTGGAAAGTCTGAAAATTCATACACTCCTGATAGAGTTACCACGTAGCAAGTCCTTTTGCATCATTTTATAAACACTAACTCACTCAATCTTTACAAAACTGCCCTTTTTTAGATGAATATGCCTTGGAAACTGAGGTACCAGCAGTTAAGGAACTTAGAGAGTCAATAAGTGGCCGCCCAGATGTGTAAGGCCAAAGCCCAAACTCTTAGCCCTAGTGCTGGACTGCCTGTTCCCTGGACATGATTTATAGGTACTGGGGCATTTTTTACATTCCTGATTTCTATTCTGGAATAACCTAGAGGTTCCCTGATGTGTATTAGTTTATAGATCAGGCGGGGTACAAATCGGAGTCCCTCCTAAGATTGAGAAGTTATTGGTATAAATTAGCTTACAAATAAGCCTCGTCTGTGGTCTAGCATTCACCTCTCAGAGCAGCTTGTTAGCCTTTCCCGTGTAGTGGTTTTCCTAAAGTGCCCCTGCATGGAAAGCTGGAGTAGAATCACAGAGGATACTAGTGACATTTGAAAAAGCAGTTCACTTGTAACGTGGCCTTGCCTTGGAAACACGATTACACACAGGTGTCCGATCAGGGAGCCAGCGGAGAGTCTGTCCAAACGTTTCGATGTTGGCCCGTTTGGAGATTTGAAGCGGCTGGTGGAAGTTCACTTCAGGAATGTGAAGGCCTCACTGCAGAGAGATGTCAGAGATCCATTGGGAGATCGTAAAAAAGAAACCAAACCAACAACCCTTCTATTAATAAACGCGATGGTAGACTATCATTAACGTTTTGTTGCTAATGTTCCTTTTTACAAGGTGAATTTGAAACAGGTTAAACTATTTGAATTCATCAGCGCTCTTTTGACCTTTTTCTAGTAGAATTAATAATTGGCAGCTTATCTTACTAACTTATTGGCCCAGAGAGAGCATCGGTGACCTTGCCCTGGCTCTAGCTCTCTGGCCTGAGTTTGCCTGTGCTGAGGTAGGACTGCCCCCCCCGGCTCAGTGTTAAGTTGGTCACTGACACCTATTGTCACTATTGTGTAGTGTGGGGCTCTGTCGAGGTTGTGCGAGAATGGTGCTCAGGTACATTTCACTCTACGAGGAGTCTGAACGGAGGGATGTGATGGAGTTTTGGATTCAGCTGAATATGACTGTGAAAATAACAAGGTCATAGCAGTTGGTCTTTTTTTTTTAAGTTGGTCTTTTTTTTTTAATGCTTGGTGGTTAAAAGTGAATGTCCTCTCCTTCATACAGGAGGGCAGTGCTTTTGATCCTCTTGCTTTAATGCGCATTTTGCCTTGTTTCTTTGTGATGGTTTTGTTCATCCTTGCTTTTGGTCTGCCAGTCATCCTGGTGAGCGGTGGCATGGATTTGCAAGACATGGATACAGCTCATGGAAGTGAATCCAGCCAACTGGCTTTTAGTGCCATGCTCCAACCAGCCTACTTCAGGAGGACGCTGATTCTTAGGATAAAAGCACAGGAAACAAGATGCCATTGGATCCATTTGTTTTTTCTGTCTATGGGTGCGTGGAGGGCTGATTTTCCCCGGGGCAAATTTCCCGAGCAGTTACATTGTTCTAACAAGGGCCATGTTTTGTATCATAACCCATTGTATAAACACACAACACGTTTCCTATGCATTATCTATGATAGGAGTGTGTTCACTGTAGATTCAGTGTTTTATAAAAATCCATTTCTACTGCAAACCTATAGATTTTGAAAACAAGTAATCTTTCAGTTTTTGGAATTGTTTAGACTCCACTGCTCTATTCTGGCACATTTGAAATATTACATTTTGGTCACTGACATATAAAAGCCGTATAGCTAGTATGAGAGAAACCTTGAAAAATTGACATCAGTGCCATTCCTGGTGTATCAAGTTTCTGTGAGTAAAGGTCCCTCTCCTTCTTTTTCTCTTCTCTCCTTTGTTTATGATAATTACTACTAAACAAAGTCAGAAAATGATAGTAAACTTATTATAGGTAGTATTTATTTTCAGATACCTTCAAATATAGTCATCATAATTGTTTTAAAATTCTGTAAATGATTAGAGAAATTGAGGAGGAATAGAATGCGTTAAGAGAGGTTACTAGGATGTCAGCTTTAGGAGGCCAGCGAGTTTCGTCTGTGTTGTTCACTGCTTTACCCCCAGGACCTAGAACAGTGCATGGTACACGTTGGGCACTCAGCAGTTGGTTGTCAATATGCTGAATAGATTGATGTTTGAGGACCTGATTGTCTGGAGGCCAGAGTCACCCAAGCCCGGTGAGCACAGGAGAGACAAGTGAGGAAGAAAGGGTACGTCTGGTTCGGATTTTATTCAGTCAGTGGAAGTAGGCAGCTAATGTAAGTTTTAAGCAGGGGAGTCCCATGTTTTACTTTTGTTTAAAAGGATCCCTCTGGATGGCTTGTGGGAATGCCTTGTTGGAGAGCAAGAGAGAAATGTTGAATTGACTGTACCTTCCATCATCTGTGGATGTTGACATTCTACCTAGCCTTGTGGTTTTTCTTTATTGTGAAGATCCTCTGAGGTTTCAGAGATGGGGTGAGACGCATGGTGATTTATATAAACTTTATAGAGTTCTCATTAAATTGCCGCCATTGTTGATCAAATCGAACATTGTATAATAAAGATCAGGAATTATTTAAGTTTTTAAGCATTAAAAATACAGATTTCTTTTTTTAATGTTTATTTCTAAGAGAGAGCGTGCGCATGCAAGTGGGGGAGGAGCAGAGAGAGAGGGAGACACAGAATCTGAAGCAGGCTCCAGGCTCTGAGCTGTCAGCACAGAGCCTGATGCGGGGCTCAAACTCATGAACTGCAAGATTGACCTGAGCTGCAGTCAGACACTCCACCAACTGAGCCACCCAGGCGCCCCTAAATACAGATTTCTAATAGAGATTTTCTGTTTATATTTCTTGGTGAAAGACACTTCAAATATAGGGAAATGAATCCTTAAAAATAGGTGTTTTGTGACTTGAGTGTCTATAGAAGCTGTTCACTTTGAGGAAGGTCTCATTTGTAAACCGCTGCTATTGTCTGTCCACGCTGGTGTTTTAATTAGTGTCAAAGGGAGGGAAATACTGCAGTAATTGTAACCTTACATTTCTTCCTTAGTTCAATTAGTTTTAAACCACAGTCATTATCCGTTATCTTTAGTTGTTTTGGTCTCATTAGATGAAGTGATATCGCAGTTGTGATTTTGTGTAATTTAAAAAATAACATGTTTTTTTCTCACCCCAAAAGCAGTACATGCTTATTGAAGAAAACTTTTGAGAATATAAAGAAAAAAAAGTGCACCTAGAATCTCAGTATCCAGCAATAATGACTATGCATACGCTGTGAGGGATCAACCTGCTCAAACCTCTCAGGAGGTTTGGTGTGTGAGCTTCTCAGTCTGGGAGACATGACAGCGTGTTAGGGATCTGGGCCCTGAAGATGGTCCATGGATGGGGCAACCCAGGGCCAGATGACTCATTTCGTGCTGTTACTGTACCTTCTAGTTCTTCAAGAGAAGCTGGAAATCCAGAAGTATGGATTTAATATGAAATCTCCCAATTTTTATGTGGGCCACAATTTTTATAAACACACTGGGGTTCAAACAAAGCATACCTCCTAAGGGCTAAATTCAGTCATCGTTGCCTTACCAGTTTATAATTTCCGTGCATACAGTTGTGTAGCCTATGGTTTCCACTTAATATATTGGAATATATTCCAAGCCTCAGCAGCCCGCCTGCTACCCTCTAGTGTGTTCCCCTGGCAATGTGGACCTACTTTGTGTTTCCTCACCACGACTGGGTAAAACCATTTTTGAAAAATCCAAGTTTTATTTAACTTGATTTGTTCTGCTACTACCAGTGAGTTTGAACATTTGTTGAATGCGTATTGGCCCTTCTGCAGATTTCCTTGGTAACCAGTCACCTTGCTAGAACTCTTTGTTCCAGGGGTGTTTTGGTCATTTGTTCCATGTTTCTCAACATTTATCACCATAATATCATATGCAATTAGTACCACATTAGTCCTGGTAATTGGTCCTAATGACAGGCATCATCCCCCAGACCTGAGCGTGGCAGTACCTTGAGCACACCTGTGACCCATTTTCAAAGTACCGTAGCTGGGAAGTTCTGAGTTTGGTCAGTGGTTCAGTGAACATGGGCATGTGCCTGTGTCCAGGCATTGCCCTAGATGTCGAGCCTTGAACCAGGATGGAATCTCAGCCCTTTAAGATCTTATGGGTCTTAAAATTTTTAAATTTCTCTTGGATGTTTCACATAGACTGATCATATTTATAAAAGGCAATTTTTTTTAACATTTTTTTTTACATTTTACTTATTTTTGAGAGAGAGAGAGACAGAGTGTGAACAGGGGAGGGGCAGAGAGAGAAAGAGACACAGAATCCGAAGCAGGCTCCAGGCTCTGAGCTAACGGTCAGCACAGAGCCTGACACGGGGCTCGAACCCACGAACCGCGAGATCATGACCTGCGTCGAAGTCTGACGCTCAACCGACTGAGCCACCCAGGCACCCTTATAAAAGGCAATTTTTATTTCTAGAATGTGTAATTTACTTTTAGCTTGTATTTGTTACTGAGGTGGACTCCTCAAACTTACCCTCTAATCTCTTAAATTCACTTTAATTCTCTCAAGCTCTTTTAAACCCTAGACTCCTAGCAAAAGCCTAAAATGCATCCTATTTTGATGATGAAAAAACCAAGTACAGAACTGGGACTGTGCGATGGGAGTTTCTGTAGTGTCTGACCCAACAGGAATCCCTTACCTGTCCCTTTTACCAAATATCCGCTCCCGCCAATGTCTTCCTCCCCACAGATGATGGAGAGGATTGAACGAGATCTGGGAACCCGACCCAAGCTAGTCCAACCAGTGTTCTTTTCCCGGAAATTTGAAATTGGCCCCAGAAGAGAGGGGTTTGAGCTTCACATGCTCATGACCACAGGGTAAAAACACTTGGGAGTCAAAGGCAGTTATGTTCTGCTGTTGTGTCTGAGGAGAGAGAAGCGTGGTTTGTAGGTGGATAGAACAAAGCCTGTATGTGATGAGAAGCAGAAAGAGAGAAGAATGCTACCTGAGTCTCTGATAGCTTTACACCTTCTCTTCATTCCTTTCTGGGGCTGACTGCATTCCTGTTCTGAGTTCTGTGAAATACTCCTATACTCTCAACATCCCTCCTTCCTTCTCCTGTTGGAGAAGCTAAGCCAGCTGAGGTGGGTTATTATCTGTCCTCTAGGATCCTCCTCATTCTCAGCACTGTATTCTTTTTATAATACTAACTTGTCTCTTACATTTCTTCTGAGGAAGTTGTGAATTTTTCATTTTTTTTAACCATATAACAATAACATGGGAAATTAAGGATTGCAAGAAACACAGAAGCACACAATTTAATTCAGGTATTTTATTGGAAATTCAGGATTTTATTGGAAAGGCCATTTTGGAAATGTGGGCGCCACTTCTCACCCCTTTTAAAACCATTTCAGGGGGTGCCTGGGTGGCTCAGTTGGTTAAGTGTCCAACTTTGGCTCAGGTCATAATCTCAAAGTTCATGAGTTCAAGCCCCGTGCCGGGCTTCAGGTTCTGTGTCTTCCTCTCTCTCTGCCGCCCCCCCCCCCCGGCTGGTGCTCTCTCTCACTCAAAATAAATAAACATTAAAAAAAATTTAAAACAAAAAAACTAATTCAGATCTCTAGCAGTGGGAAAACAGGAAGGAAGAGATTTAGAATGTATTTCCAAATGTCCTAGAATTTCAGTGGTGTTATTTCCCTTCACATACAAATAGCATTTTGGCCTCGTGCAAAAAATGATACTAGAGATATTCACAATGGAAAGTATTGTGTGTGTCCATGTAGGGGGTGAGTTTGACGTCTGTTTAGGTGTGTTCTGGTCAAACAACTGAAACAAGACTCTTGACTTTAATCTCAATACCAAGAAAATGAATCACAGCTTAATTTACCAGAGACTAGGCTTATTCTTAGATTAGCTTCCTGTCTCATGGTAATGTCATAAAAACTCAGTGCAAAGTTTAAGTAATTCACTATCTAAGAAGTTGGGTGGGGAAGGGGAAAAAGAAAAGTGATAGGGAAGGAAAGAATTGTAGTAGAGAGAAGGAAGACCAAATTCAGTGCTACAATTTTCCTTATTTATCCAAACTTCCTTATTTCCTTATTTCAGTTATTTATAACTGTATTTGTCTGAACTTTTTAATTTGCACATGGAAGAAGCACAAACTGTCTTAAGAAGAAAGAAAAATATATTGACTTACATCCCTGTCGAGTCCAAGGGTTCTTATTGGCCTGGCTTGATCACGTGCCCGAGGCAGTCCTCGTGATCAGGGGAATGTGAAATTCTCATTGGCTGTCCCGAGCTTTTAGGTCCATCTTTTATACCAGTTGTTGAGATTGGTACCTCAACTCCTGGAATTAATAGAAGGAGGGAAAAATGGGATCAATTGGGAGAGGAGTGCTGGGCAAGCAAATACATGCCCAGCACTCATCATAAATGATGATCATATGGAAGGGGGCTGATGGTGACCCTTTTTTTTCTTTAAATGACAGTCCTTTTTTTTTTTTTAAGTTTATTTATTTATCTTGAGAGAGAGAGAGAGAGAAAGGGAGGGAGAATCCCAAGCAGGCTCTGTGCTGTCAGTGCAGAGCCTGACGCTAACTAACTAATCTCACTAATCTTGAGATCACAGCCTGAGTCTGAATCAAGAGTAGGATGTTTAACTGACTGAGCCACCCAGGTGCTCCTTGGCTACTTCTGTAATTGCAGATTGTCTCAGAGTTTTTCAGGGCCTGACGTATGTTAGCATTCTCTCTCAGCTCATACTTGGAGGCTTTTTAACTTACGCTCATCTGGAGCTACTGGAAAAATATGTATATGCTATGGAAAAGTTGGAGCTAAAAAGGGATATTCTTTCTTCAGTCATATGCTTTTTTCATTTTTTTTTATTAGACTCCAGGAAAGATAGCAACTTGGCCTTTTTCAGAACGGGATGGGCTTATGTTTGAGATTTCTTGTTCTAAGAGACTGATTACAGTAGGTGGCAAGAGCTTATGATGACCTTGGAAACTATGTTGCATGTATTTTTTAAATTCTATATAGTAATTTATTTCACACACTCTGATTACAGTACTTGCATCCCGAAACTGTAGTTGCTGGGGTCCTTCTACCCTTTATCTCAAGTTCCTTTCCTCCCAGTTTGGTTTCCTTCTGTATGCACCTGGGAACTCGGAGCGTGGCATGTCAGCCGTGTCCTGGCCCTGTCCTGGTCCTTCCGTCCTCCCTACCCTGCAGACCTGCGTTGCTAGACCCATCCAGCTGTGTTCTGTTTCCTGTGTTCATGCTGCTGAAAGTCGGCTGAAGAGAAGCATAGAAACCCGTGGACTTCCTTCTGCACTTGGCTGTGACCTGCAAGGAATTCTTTCTCAGCTTTCTCTCCATTCCTCACCACGTTTGCCCTTTTCCTCAAGCTTCCCCGGAGGCCTCTGAACCTTCACTTTCAGGAGTAATTCTGCCTCCTGTTTGGGCCTGCCGCCCACTTCCCAAGTAGCTTTTGTAAATCTGTCTTACTCACACTTGCTCTCTGCTTCTTGCGATAAGAGGGAGAAGGAAGAGGTGGGTGTCTCCTTCCCTCCCCCGGGTTCTAGATGCTGTTCTTTCCTGTTTCTTATGAGACTCCGCACCGTTCTCTCGTGCTTGTTCCCTTCGGCCTTGCCGAAGCTGGATCCGCTTGACTGCTGTGTGCCAGGTGCTGGGGTAGGAGCCTGAGGACAGCAGTGACAGCTCCCTGCCCTCAATCTATTTATATTGTACTGGGACCGACAGAAATCCTGGAGAAAACCCACCCCACGCAAATAGCTGATTTCCGGCCGTTGTTTGTGCCATGAAGAACGCGATCCGGAGGGCCTAACCTAGTTCTAGGGTCCAGGGAAGATGCGGCACGCACTTGGGGTCGCAGCGACGCACTGGAATTAATCAGGGAAGGGGGAGGAGCTGTTTCCCAGGCCGAGGAACCAGCATGTGAGCAGGGCCCTACCGGGAAGGAGCACCGCACAGCTGAGAAGAAGGCCACCGTGGCTGCTGTGAAGAAACTGGGGAAGGAGGTGAGACGAGATGGTGCAGGGCCTCATAGGCGTGTGAAAAGGTGTTTGGTGGCAATCCAGAAGCTCCGATCTGAGTTAGGCTTGTTCTCTGTCTTGTGTGCATTCCTCCCGCTCCACGGCCCCTTCCTTCACATCCTGCTCAGGCTCTCCCCGTTGGTGCTGCACTCCCTCTGTTTCTTGGAAGAGTGGTTTAATGCTGGTCTCTGTACTTTGCGCCTGTTGCTTGTAGGGGGATTCTGCCCCTGCCCCTCCATTGATTCCCACGCACAGCATTTCGTCATTTGTTTCTTGACCTTTCTGTGACTTTCGACACATTTCTTTTTCTTCTTTTTTTTTCTTAATTTTGTTTAATCTTTTTTTTAAAATTTTTTATGTCTTTATTTTATTCTGAGAGACAGAGAGTGAGCGGGGGAGGGGCAGAGAGAGAGAGGGAGAGAGAGGGAGACACAGAATCCAAAGCAGGCTCCAGGCTCTGAGCTGTCCGCACAGACCCCGATGCGGGGCTCGAACCCACGGACTGTGAGATCATGACCTGAGCCGAAGTCAGACGCTTAACCGACTGAGCCACCCAGTCGCCCCATGTTTAAGTAATCTTTACATCCCTTGTGGGGCTTGAACTCACAACCCAGAGATCAACAGTCCTGTGCTCTTCAGACTGGGCCAGCCAGGCGCCCCTCAGCTCATTTCTTCTTTAAAAACCCTGTTGTACTTGGGCTTTCTGCTTTTCCTCTCCCTTAACATCTAGGACTTCTTAGTCTCTTTGGGGGGCTCTTTACCTTGTATGTTGCTATCTCTGGAGCTGTTTTACCCTATCTTGACCCTGCACTGGCTTCCTGGACAGTCATCTCCTCGGTTGGAGTTTTAGCCGCCATGAGTAAATCCTGTTGTCTGTGTAGACCTGGAGTTCTGAGTTCTGACCCTTTGTTTACAGCAGCTATTTATTGAGTACCTACTAAATAGCATTAACTATGTTAGATACTCTGTGATATAATAAAAAAAAGTGTAGTTGGTTTTTGTCCCCGGTTCCCGACCCAGAGCTCTGGAAACCTTTGGAATTTCCTGAGTGGTGGGAGGGTCTTTTGTTATTCAAAATTAGCTCCGTTAGATTCTACCTGACTTTATGCTAATGAAGTGATTTTTAGCCCCTCACCCCTCGACAAGGGAGAGGGACTGGAGATTGACGTTAATCACCTGGGCAGTGATTTAATGAGTCGTGTCTGATAAAGCCCCTTATAAATGTGCCAGAATGGTGAGGCTTGGTAAACAGTTAGATGTGTGGATAGGCGGGCACAATATTTCACAGAGGAGGAGAGGGTATGGATGCTTTTCAACTCCCCTCCCCCACACTTTGCCCGGAGTCTCTTCCATTTAGTTGTCCCAGAGTTGTATCTTTTATAATAAAACTAATCACAAGTGTGATGAAGTTTTGGGGTGATGGTGGGGTGGTCCCGGAGCTGACGGCCGAGAAAGAATTCTTGAAGGCGGCTTTGGTGCAAAAAGGTGATTTTATTAAAGCACAGAGACAGGACCCGTGGACAGGAAGAACTGCACTGGGGTCCTGACGGGTAACTCATTATATGCCCTCAGGTGGGGAGGGGGTCAGGGATGGAGTAAGTCTCTAAGGTATTTTGGAAGCAAGGTTTCCAGGACCTTGAGGGCCTAGCTGTTGCTAGGGAAACACCATTTATTACCATTTAATAAAACCTGAGTCATGAGACCCTTCAGATGTATATCGGGGGGCCATAAGCTTGGGAGTATGATTGCCAGCATAGATCTTGGGGGAGTTGAGATAAAGGAAGTAGACTTACAGGATCCTCGAGGTTGGGACAATGTTAAGCTAAGATTCTGTCTTGCCCCCAGCAAAGTGTCATCATCCAGGCAGCTGAACTCCTAGAGGGAAGTCACTCTGCTGGTTTCAAGGACATGTCAATGGGCTGTAGGCAGTAAGGGGAGTTTTCATTTGCCTTAGTTCCCCACATCACCATGGCAAGCACTTAACCCCCTTTCCATTGTTCTTGGGTGGCCAGGAATGTCTGAGGAATATCACACATAGTCCACCTGGGGGAGGGGGGGAGGGGGGCGGTGCTGTTAGCCTGTGTTTTGCCCTCAGCTTGCCCCACACTCCCTCATCAGGTATAAGTGCTTTCCTGAGTTTGGTGAGTAGTTCTAATGAATTACTGAACCTGGGGGAGGGTGGCGGTTTTGGGAACCCCCAAATTTGTAGTCTTCCAGCAGAAGTGCTGGTACTTTAGGGGGGATACTCAAGACTTGTGGCTGGTGTCTGAAACGGAACTGAGCCCTTCACCTGCGGGGTCTGTACTAATTCCAGGTAGATAGTGTCAGAATTGAATTGTAGGACACTCTGTTGAAGTCAGAGAGCTGCTGTTAGAACTGATCGCCTGGCTGTAGAATATCTCGATCTCTGTATATGGAATAGACTCAGTACCTGTCGGTAAGCCAGAGAGGTGGACAGACGGTCACAGTGTAGCCGGGCAAGCTGGCAGCCTGGACCTTTTCTGTTTCTGAAGTTGGTTGCTAGATTCTGTCAATTCCTCTGCCCCAGAGCGTCTTGTGAATTCATCTCATTCTCTCTGTGTCCACCGTTGTTGTTTTGGCCCAGACTTCATTTTTCACGTTACCACTTGGGTTCTGCTGACTGGTCGGGCTTCTAGGCCTAATCCATTCAGTTTTACTGACCCATTGTTGCCGTGTGCCGTCTCACAAGAAAATCTTACCCTGTGTGTTCATCTCCTGTGGTTTCAAACTTCGGTGTCAGGACCTTTGCATACCCTGATAAGTTATTGGGGACCTCAAGGAGCTTTTCTTTATGTGGGTTGTGTTTTTAAATCTATCACTATTTGCCAGATTAGAAATTAAAACTGAGACATGTACAAAGTGTTTTATTAATATCTGTAATAAGCCCACTGCGTGCTTACATCAATAATGGACGTTTTATGAAAACTGTTTTACAAAACAAAAAATAATTTAATGAGAAGAGAGCATCGTTCTACATTTTTGCAAACCTCTTTTAATGTCTGGCTTAATAGAAGACAGCTGGCTTTTCATATCTGCTCCTACAGTCAGTTGGTTGCGAAATGTTTTGGTTGAAGTAGTTGAAAGAAATCTGGCCTTACACAGATATGTAGTTGGAAAATCTAGGAGCCTTTTGATGGCATTTTCAGAAAATTGTGGTTATTCTTTGATACTATACCAGCATTTGACACTGCTAGTTTCTTGAGGTTAGTGGCAATGCGGAATCTGAAATTATTGTAGTGAACTTTTCATACTCCGTTACAAAAACATCTATTAGTCCATCCTGCAACTTGGATGGATATTTTACACCTTTGTGATTTTGTATTGGTATTTGGAAAATATTAATTCACTGAGTTATGTAGATCTTTCGAACGTTGATATGTTTCATTAAACAATAGCCCTTAATGTCCCATTTGTTAATATTACCACCTATCTTATGAGAAAATTTTCTAAATGTCAGGAAGAAGTCTAGCTCAAAATGGCAGATGCTGGGTTTCCAAATTCAAAATTTTTGCTCAAAAGCTCAATTTTTATCATTAGCCAGAAGTTACTGCCCATTTTTCTCAAAGCAATACGCTCATTTCATTTTTGAGAAACCATCTGCCAAATACTTAAGTCTGAATAAGCATAGTTTTTCTGTTGTTTTGCTGAGTAAAAATTGTGTTCCACGGAAAAAGTGGCTAGTTCAGCTTGCAACTCATTTGCACAACTATGTTTTCTTGAGACATCGGTTGTAGTCTGTGTGCCATAGAAATGCTTTATGATTACTTCCCTTATAGTCACACAGATATTAAACACATTTATTTGTGAGATTTAATAAATCTGAGATAAAATAAATTGCTGATATTTAATAAAGTTATATCATTCCTCATGACTCATCAAGGACATCCTGAAGCAAAACTGATTTTTTTTTTTTTTTTGAGATAGCATGAGTTGGGGGAAGGGGCAGACAGAGAGGGAGAACCCCAAGCAGGCGCCACAGGTCAGCGCAGAGCCTGATGTGGGGCTTGAACTCACGAACCGTGAGATCATGACCTGAGCAGAAGTCAGACACTCAGGACCCTGATTTTTTTTTTTTTTTTTTTAATGTGTGTGGCAGCGAGGAATACATACTAGTACAGTTTGGTGCCACTGCCAAGGTGGCAGCAGTTTACCGAGGCTTGTTTTTGTATCACTGCAAACACAATGAAAATAATGTCTGAGTATCATTATGGTAATAGTTTTGACCATTTGGACCCTTTGAAATGGTCTTGGGAACTCCAGGGGCCACCCTGAGAATTGGTACCTTGTAAGATTTTGTACCCAGTTTATTAATTAATTTATTATTTTTTAAAACATAAAAAAACTTTTTTTATGTTTATTTGTTGACAGAGAGAGCAAGCCGGGGAGGGGCAGAGAGAGAGGGGGGAGAGAGAGAGAGAGAGAGAGAGAGAGAGAGAGAGAGAGAGAGAGAGAGAATATCTCAGGCAGGCTCCGCACTGCCAGCACAGGGCCCTGCGCGAGGCTCCATCTCATGAACTGTGAGATCGTGACCTGAGCTGAAATCAGGAGTCAGATGCTTAACCGACTGAGCCACCCAGGCAATGCTTAATTTTTTTTTTTTTTTTGAGAGACAGAGACAGAGACCGAGAGTGAGCAGGGGAGGGGCAGAGAGAGAGGGAGACACACAGTCTGAAGCAGGCATCAGGCTCTGAGCTGTCAGCACAGAGCCCAACTCAGGGCGTGAACCCATGAACCATGAGATCATGACCTGAGCTGAAGTTGGCCGGCCACTTAACCCACTGAGCCACCCAGGCACCCTACGAGGAAAGCACTTTACATTCCTCTTGTGACTTAAATGTATTCATGTTAATGTATTGCATGTTGAACCTTTATACCTCTAATTAAATGAAACATGTCAGCGAATCGCTGGTAGGATAGAGAGAGAGCCTCCAAAGAGAGTCTTCTACTGTGTCAGATGTGAGATTATACTTAGGTCCAGCTCAGGGAATAAGCTGATTTCCTTTCTTAGTATACGAGTGGTACCTATTTTCCTAATCAGGGGACCCTGCTTGATATCATCTAGATTTTGAGTTATATGCAGTTGGGTTCATCAGATAAGTGACCTTTACGTAAGTGATCAGAGTTGCTCTTAGCTTCTATAGAGTTTGCTTTAGAACGGCTTCTGGTATTCTCTGACTCACACCCATGACTTCACACATACACAGGAATGTTTACTGAGTACCTGTCATGTCTCATGTGTTTTGCAAGAGGCTTTCACATGTCCTTTTTTTTTTTTTAAATGTTTTTTTTTAATGTTTTTAATTTATTTTTGAAAGACAGAGAGAGACAGTGTGAGCAGGGGAGGGTCAGAGAGAGAGGGAGACACAGAATCTGAAGCAGGCTCCAGGCTCTGAGCGGTCAGCACCGAGCCCGACGCGGGGCTCGAACCCACGAACCGTTGAGATCATGACCTGAGCCGAAGCTGGACGCTTAACCGACTGAGCCACCCAGGCGCCCCTCACGTGTCCTTTCTAAAATTTGTTTTCTGTAAAGCTGTGCGATAGATAGTAGATAACCGTTATGTTACAGATGAGAAAACCTCATGCTTGCTATCATTTGTCGTAATGAAAACATTGCAAATGACCCACTGGGTAGCTGAACTTACATAAAAAATTCTTGAATTACCACCAAAGTAGATAGGAGTATTATAACATTATGAAATGAAATTTGGTATAAATGAGCATTTGTCTTGAAATCAGGGCTTTAGTCTATCTTTGAATTCTAAAAGGAGCAGGAATTGTCTGTAAAGGATTGTTTAAATATAGCCTAAAGTTCTTTCACATTTTGAGGGCCCATAACTCTAGACAGGTGTAGCAATGCTGGATCCATTAGGCAGTTATGCCTGTAATTCTTGCTCGGAAAATGAAATCTATAAACTCTAGCATTGTGCTTATATTGGTTTTGTTATGAAATACATTACCTTTTAGATTTCTTCTCAAGTTTGAGATTTAGGTTACAAAACCACTAACTGGTATATAATTATGTTGTAAATTTGAATTAGATGGGCCTTTAGGCCCTGGCTTTGGTGGTAACTGTAACTTCTTATAATTGCGGTCAAGATGCAATCTAGACACCCTTGGAAATAGACAGTTGACTCACAGTATTCTGAATAGTCTTTTGTCAGATTCAGAAATGTTAGAAAAGATCAAAATTAGAATGATAAAATGGCATTCACTTACCTGGTTTTGGGTTTACTTCTTCGTGACATTCCTAAACCTGATGTTTTTAAAAAGTTTATTTATTTTGAGAGAGAGAGAAAGAATGTGCTCGAGCAGGGGAGGAACAGAGAGGGAAAGAGAGAGAGAATCCCAAGCAGCATCCGCGCTATCAGTGCAGAGCCTGATGCAGGGCTTGAACCCATTCACCCTGAGATCATGACCTGAGCTGAAATCAGAAGTCAGCCGCTCAACCAACTGAGCTACCCAGGTGCCCTCCTAAACCTGATTAGGAGGCAAACTGTAGGAGCGCCTGGGTGGCTCAGTCACTTAAGCATCTGACTCTTGATTTCGGCTCAGGTTATGATCCCAGGGTTGTGAGATTGAGCCCTGTGTCAGGCTTTGCACTGAGCGTGGAGCTTGCTTAAGATTCTCTCCTCCTCTGCCCCTCTCCCCCATGTGCATGTACAGGCTCTCTCTCTCTCTCTCTCTCTCAAAAAAAAAAAAAAAGAAAAAAGATTGTGCACACAGTGTGGGGTGGGAACGTGAAAGTAACACATCAAAATGTAGCCACTTAACTTTTTTTTTTTTTTTTAAGTCCTGAGGTGTGTAACTGGGCAGGATCATGATTGTACAGCAAAGGGATTAAAAATTTTGAAGCAAAACTGCTCAGCAATTGACTGCATAACTATAAGCCAGCTATTTCACTTTGCTGTACCTCTGTTTCCTCATCTGTATAATGGGGTTGATTATAGTTCTTATCTTGTAGCGTTGTTGTGAGGATGTTAAAGCATCTAGCACAGTGCTTCACTAAATAGTAAGTGCTTAGTATAAGAAATGACTATTATCATCACAATCATTATTTTGTCATCATTTGTGATCCAATCCTGGATTTATAATTTAAGACAAAAATGAAGGTGTTATATAGTCTTGTTCCCAGTTGATTCTGTGACCTTTTCAAATTTCTCAATCGTTCTTTTTGTCTTGTGGAAGGTTGGCATTTGTCTTAAGCTTGGTACAGAGGGGAAGACCAGATGCGTGGTTGGTTTAAAGTGCTTTCATGTACTTAACATGATTAGATATAAGAATTCTTAGCCCAACAACAAAAAGAAACAACCCAATTTTTAAAATGGGCAAAAGACATGAATAGGCATTTTTCTAAAGAAGACGTGCAAATAGCCAACAATGCATTTGATTGTTAGAGAGATAGAAATGAAAACTGAGATGCCATTAGGATAGCTATCATTAAAAAATAAAAGGAAAATGGCAAGTGATGGCAAGAATATGGAGAAACTGGAAGACTTATACATTAGTGGTGGGAATGTAAAATGACGCTGCTGCCCCAGAAAACAGTTGTGCAGTTCCTTAATAAACTAAAGGTAGAGTTATCATGTGGCCTAGCAATTCCATTCCTAGGTCTATATCCCAAAGGATTGAAAACAGGTGTTCAGACAAAAACTCATAGATCATCATTCATTTTCTTTTGGGATGTTGAAAATGTTCTGGAACTCGTTGTTGGTTATGGTTGCACAATGCTGTGGTATTAGATGTCACTGAATTGTACACTTCAAAATGGTTAAAATGGTCATTTTTGTTATGTGTATTCACTATTTTATTTATTTATTTTAAGTAAGGTCAGCATCCAACTTGGGGCTTGAACTCACGACCCTGAGATGAAGAGTTGCTTGTTTTACTGACTGAGCCAGCCAGGTGCCCCTGTATTCACAATTTTAAAAATGGAAAGTAACATTTAGTTTACCTTAGTGACAGTTTTGTCAAAATATTTTCTTAAACCATTTTTCTGTAATTTTAGAATAGGATCATTTTCAGTTCATATATAGTTCAATGAAATGTGTCATAATTATCCTTATGTAGATCTAGAAATGGTAGAAGGCGAAAGCCATGAGAATTTTGATCTGCATTCTTTCCTTTCCTTAGTGTAGAGGTTCTCCGAGTGTGGTCTGAGACAGTTGTACAGAGTCTGCAAGTTCAGATTATTCTTACAAGGATAGTGGTTGTTTCCTCTTTTTATTCTCATTCTCTGTAAGTGCACAGCATAGTTTTCTAGTGGCTGTATGATGTTTGAGGACATCATCCCTTTGCTGGCTAATGGTTTATGTGCTTGTATATGTCTGTTTCGTATAAGTTTCTAAAGTTAGCTCTGTGGGATCCTCAATTTTTAAAGAGTATAAAAGAGTCCCAAGGCCAGAAATGTAGAGAATCAATGTCTTAGTGAACATGTTATGTGCTGATAATAAAAAAATTATGTATGAAATGCTTGTGTTATGAAGTTTTGAAAACACAGGGAGAATAAAGTGTCAGCCAAATGATTTTTTGTGGTTGTTTTATGTCTTTATTCCTCAGATGTTATTAGATATGGAACCAAGGTGTTCTTTTTGAAACACTGTAAGTTTCTAGTTTAGGAAAAGGATCTCAGTTACTGGTTAAGCTTATGGTTTTGAATTTGAACAACTTTTACAATAGGAATGATATCAGATATGGTGATTAATTTTACCAAATTCGGTTCCCCCAAATTTTTATAATCTGTGATACGTTTGAAGTATAATAACAACTACTGTTTACTGAGCGCTTTACTATGTGTTTTCCCATGTAATGATTCATCTGATCCTCCCAGCAACCCTGCAGAATAGGTACCATTACAATGGTTAGTTAACTCACCTATGATCCCACAACCAGAAAGTGGCAGATCTGGTATTAGGGCCCATGCAGGGTGACTGGAGTCTGCACTGTGAACCACTGTGCTATCTCTTGCCTACGCATGCTGTATAATACTAGCTCTCTGGGAATATATATAGGAAGTTCCCATTCGGAAGGCTCATACTTCTACCTCTTTGTTGTTGTACAGTTGACTCATGAACAATGAGGCGGTTAGGGTGCCAACCCTTGACACAGTAAAAAATCCACATATACTTTTTGACTCCGCAAAAACTTAACTAGAAATAGCCTACTGTTGACTGGAAGCATTACTGATAACATAAACAGACTAGAGACACATATTTTGTGTGCTATGTGTATTATATACTGTATTCGTAAGAGAGAGGAAAGAAAATGTTACTGGGAGAATCATAAAGAGGAGAAAATACATTTTATAGTACTATACTGTATGGGAAAAAGTCTGCATATAAGTGTATCCATGTGGTTGAACCCAGTTTATGGGTCAACCGTACCACATGACAGTGGTGGCGGAATTGGGTGGCGTCATGGGCCTGGTACCTAAGCCAAGGGCACCAGCAAAGAGGTAGTTGGAGGAGAGACGGGGAGCTCTGGAGGCCAGACTCATGCCCAGGGTGCTTCTGGTCCAGACTTTGAGTTGGATGTTTCTTTTCTTAGAGATTGGCTCTGCTTATGGTCTCTAAGAGGATATCTCCCCCTTTTCTATCTTTGGAACAAGATAGATTTTCACAGTTTTCTCCTCGTCTCTGTCTTTGAGGCAAGCACTTATTCCATTTGAACTTTTCTGATGGTTTTTGCTAACAGCTAAAAATGAGAAAATTGAATGGGGAGGGTGTTCAAAGATACCCTTTTAGAAAAGTAACTTAGAACTCAGTAAGCACAAATGTGATACTCATGGGGGTCTTTGGAATTCAAATAATCAAGGTACTTCTGTAAGAGGGTAACTTGGCCTTGGTGTGGGCCCTCCAGGGCTAGGCTGGGTGCTTTGCCAGGAGAAGTAAGGCAGGCCTCTAGCCTTGAGCTAGGAGGGGAATGTCAACCAGAGTCGGCCTTGGGAGTAGAAGATGTGCCCTCCTAGCTCCTCCCCTTTCACTTCCGAAAAGTCAGTCTTAATGCCACAGATCTTTTTCTAGCAGCAGGAGCCATACTGGGGTGAAGTAGAAAGCACGGATAGGGCCTGGGAATATTCCCCGCACTTGGTGTGAAGGGGAGGCTCCGTTAGTGTTAAAAATTAGGTGTTACAGTAGTTTTCCTTTCCAGCTGTACTTCCCGTGAAAGATTTTCTTTGCTCTGTGGCCATATCTATTACTCTGTTTTGAACTGCTGGTGGGGGAAAGCTCGGCCCTGCGGGTGTCAGGCCCGGACCCTCCCAGCGGAGTAGAGAGAGCCAGAGCCCATACTGGAGAAATGTGTGCAGGCGGCCCCCTCCTTGCTGCTTCTTTGAACACCTCTGATTTTAAAAGGTTTCTGAAGCTGAATCTTTAAAAATCATTCTATGCAGAATCTTAAAGATGCTGACTGCAGGGGCCCGGGCACTGGGAGGGAAGAGAGCAGGTGTTCTCTCTCAAGGCTCCTTTCTGTCATTGGTGACCACGGAGCAGGTCCAGTTGTGTTCATGACTGCTGTCCCAACATTCTGGTTTGTTTGTATATATCAACAGCAGGGTCAGAAGAAGTAGGTTTAGCTATTATTACATACCTGCATGAAAAAGGGCTGTTTGTGCCAGTATTTTCATTCAAGCTTTCATGTTTGTGGACTTATTTTGTACTTTCATTTTTTTTTAATTACACAAAATAACATGTTTATGGTATTACAATCTGAGTGGCTTCATAGTTACTCAGCTGCCGAGTCAGAAGCTTATACCTCATCCTGAATTCCTTAACTCCCTTGTAATTATGCACTATTGATCTGGCTTAGTTCTCAAAGATCCCTCACTCCACTCCTGCACCAGCCTTGGACCTGGTCTCTCTCGGACAGTTCCCCGTCCTTCCGTATCTTTTTCCACTGAAGCAGCAGTTTTCAAGCTTTTTCATCTTAGGACCCCTTCATTCAACTGAGGATCCCCAAGTAGCTTTTGTTTATGTAGGGTCTTATTTATTATAATAAAATTAAAACTGAGAAATCACTCATTTTTAAACTTTTTGTTCATTAATTCATTTAAAATGAATAAAGTCATTACAAGTTTGGAGAAATGCATCACAGTTAACTACACGACTTCGCCGGAATTGTGAACAACTTTTGGCAAAACTCAAAACAGTTCTCTTGAATTATACTCTTAGCAAATTGAATGCATAGTAAAATCTTACATAAAGTCCTGTGTGTTCATCTGTAAAATGGAATTTGGTTTCAGGCACAGATTATAAATGGGTTTTCTCCCCTATGTGAATGTCCAGAGACATTTGGAAGTTACATGGGATAATTCCTTGTATGAAACTTTTTTTTTTTAATATTTTATTTATTTTTGAGAGAGAGAGAGACAGCATGAGCAGGGGAGGGTCAGAGAGAGAGGGAGACACAGAATCTGAAGACAGGCTCCAGGCTCTGAGCTAGCTGTCAGCACAGAGCCTGACG
Source organism: Cryptoprocta ferox (assembly GCA_028646485.1). NCBI lineage: Eukaryota > Metazoa > Chordata > Mammalia > Carnivora > Eupleridae > Cryptoprocta > Cryptoprocta ferox. The sequence goes on along the minus strand of CM053573.1, from coordinate 10,871,754 downwards.
CGGGGCTCAAACCCACGAACCGCGAGATCATGACCTGAGCCGAAGCCGGATGCTCAACCAACTGAGCCACTCAGGCGCTCCTGAAACTGTTTTAAGCAGCCTGTTAAATGCCAGTGGTGCCTCCCAGTGAATGTGACAACCAAAAATACTACATGTTTCCCGATATCCCCTGCAGAATTGCACACACCCATTGAGAACCTCTGATCAATGGAATCTTGGCTGGGCTTAAAAATTTTTTTCTTTAATGTGGGTGATCATTTTAAAAATAAATTACATTCAAAAGGAAGAATAAGCCCCTGTAATTCCACCACCCAGTATAACCAGTATTAATATTTTGTTCCATATTTGTGTTGCCTTTTTTTAATTCTAGATAATTTCAGATTCTTCTAGATAATTATCTAAATCTAGATATTTTTTTCCCATTCAGAAAATGGGATCATGTAGGGGGGCTTGGATGGCTCAGTTGGTTAAGTGTCCAACTTCGGCTGAGGTCATGATCTCACGGTTTGTGGGTTCGAGGCCTGCATTGGGCTCTGTGCTGACAGTGCAGAGCCTGGAGCCTGCTTCAGATTCTATGACTCCCCCTCTGTCTCCCTTCCCCTGCTCGTGTTCTGTCTTTTCTGTCTGTCTCTCTCCCAAAAATAAATAAACATTAAAAAAAAATGGGATCCTTTATAAATGATTTTTTTTACTTGGCTTGATGCTACTTGATTTTACCTAATTTATATGCCTCTTTTAAAATCATAACATTTTTATTCTTGAATTGACCATAAAATTAGCATAATCTCATGTAAGGTGCAGGGGTGCCTGGGTTGCTCATTCAGTTAAGCCTCTGACTTCAGCTCAGGTCATGATCTCTGTGTTCATGAGTTCAAGCCCCACATTGGTCTCCCTGCTGTCAGCACAGAACCTGCTTTGGATCCTCTCTCCCTCTCTCTCTCTGCCCCTCTTCCGCTTGTACTCTCTCTCAAAAATAAACATTTTATAAAAAATAAAATAACATTTTTATTATTGATTTTTTTTTTGAAAATTAGTATAATCTCATGTAAGGTGCAAATAATGCATACTCATGTCTCCTTTTAACAGTAAAAGTGGTGTTAACATTAGGACGAGGATGGAGGGGTCAGAGCAGAGTCTGGATTTGTAGGGAGTTGGGTGGCATTGAACAAGTGACTTACCTCTCAAACTCCACCCAGTTTTCTCGTCTCTAACAAGTATTAGAGATAATGTATGTTTTAAAGTTCCTGCCCCAGGGGTGCCTGGGTTGCTCAGTTGCTTAAGCTCTGACTTCGGCTCAGGTCATGAGCTCAGGGTTTGTGGGGTTGAGCCCTGCATCCAGCTCTGTGCTGACAGCTCAGAGCCTGGAGCCTGCAGCCTGCTTCGGATTCTGTGTCTCTCTCTCTTTCTCTCTCTCTGCCCTGACCCTGCTCAAGCTCTCTCTCTCTGTCTCCAAAAAATAAATAAACATTATAAGTAAATAAATAAATGAATAAAGTTCCATCTCTCACTCTCTCTGCCCCAACCCTACTGAAGCTCTCTGTTTCCAAAAAATAAATAAACATTATAAATAAATAAATAAATACATACATAAATAAAGTTCGAGCCCCCAGGATAGAGGGAGATCCTTGCCTGGCCCCTTGCTGATCCAAATGGACTGCAGGCTTCTGGAGGACAGGGTAGACATCTTACCTTTTTTTGTCTCTAGCACTAGCTCAGTACTTGATTCATCAATCCATCGAACAAACGGATGTGGCAAAAATTTGTTACTCTGAGCCTGAATAAACCTTGTTTTGTTTCTATCATGCTTATACCTCCATCACAGGTGAAGGACTATATTAGTTATCATATCAAATCTCAATAAATCTTGTCCCAAATGGGGTCACTCGTTAGTTCGGGTTAAAGATGTTTCTGAAGGTTTGGGCACACCTGATTGTTGTATTAATACCGAGTTATGGCTTGAACATTATTGCCACTCGGTATTCTGGCTAATTGATTGTGTAGCCCTGCCTTTGACGCATGTAATTAAACGAGCTTGCATTTAGTGTGTTCCTTACGCCAGTTGTGTTGACCTCAGAGGCTGTTGAAGGCTTGAAGCCATGTCTTTAGGACTCATTGGTACCTTTAAGACATCTTTACAGGTATGGTTTTCTTTCACTGTGGATCTTTTTTCTTTCAAAATTTTGTTTGCAGCTGTTAAGATATGAGATTTAACTGTTCAGTCCCCCTGAATGTTTTAATTTGTTACTACTATTGGAATTCTGAAAAATTTAATTTGAAAAATGATTGGACTGTTTTTAGGAGAATTTCTGGATTCTGCAAGGCCCAAAGCATAGAGGCGGAAAGAGTGGTTCTCAGCCTATGGCATGCATCAGAATCACGTGGAGGACTGCTACAACGGGGCGGGGGGGGGGGAGTTGGTGCCCACTTGGTGCCCACCTGGTTTCTTACTCACCAGGCCAGGGGGGGCCCAAGAATTTGCATTTCTAACTAGCTGGCTCTGTATGCCAGTAGAGCAGGTCAGGGACCAGACTTTGGGAGCCACTGGGCTACAGTGTTGAAGTCAACTAAAGGTGATAATAGAGGGAGATGATGGAGCCCAGTGGGTTTCAGGAGAGTCGCTTTGTGCTCCCAGAAGATACTAGAATAACAAAGAAAAACTAGTTTTGGGACAGGAAGAGAAGGCAAACATGGGCATAAATCCTTGAAAATGCTCTGTGATAGTTGTAATGGTTGTTAAAATCAAGATAGCGAAAGAGGGTTGGGAATAACTTAATATTTAAAAGTTGATCTTACCTTTTAAAAACTAAGTAATGTAATGCATGTTCATAATGAAAAGCATATAAATTCAGAAAATTTTCTATTCTAGAAGAGAAGAGAAATTTCCTCAAATTATAATTTTATCACTTGAAGATATCTTCTGTTAATTTTTTTGATAATTTCCATTCAGTAAGTCTTTTATGCATAGGATCTTTGATTTTGTCTGTCCCCTCAAATGACGTTTTAATTGTCCAACAATATATGCTCATTATAACGAAAGAAAAAGATCATAAAGAACACTTAATCTTTCCAGACAGGCACACTACTTTTAGCTTCCTGAAGTTTTTTCATTAGAGATCTCTTTCTATGAACATAACTACTGTTACATATTATCCCGACCATATGGTTTTATTACTTAAATTTTTTAATGTAATATCTTTCCATATCATTAGATGTGATTCTGAAGCAACCTTTTTTAGGTACAGAGTATCCTAATCTGATAAACATAATTTATACCTAAATCTTTTCAAACTGCCCCTGAAACCCCTCACCCCTATTAGGATGGATCCCCTGAGGTGCAATTGGTAGGTCAAAGAGCATGTAAAATCTAAGGCTCCTGATATACTTTACCAAATTGTCTTCAGAAAGGGCTTAGTAATTACTACCCAGGCTCCAAATCTACATCATTGCCATTTTATGGTCTGCCAGTTTGATAGGTGAAATACAGTATCTCCTTGTTTTAACTCTGTTCTTTTGAGGATAAGAAGCTTAGCACTTTTTTTCATGTGTTAATTGCTCATTTATATTTCTTCTCTTTTGAATTTCTGCTCTTGTCCTTGTCACATTTTCTTCTGGAGTTAATCTTTTTTATTAATTTATGTGAGCCTCTTATACTCAGGGATTTTAATTCCTTAGTTCAGATGCTTCAGATATTTATGGCCAATTTTTTATTTGCTTTTAAAACTTGTGGTTTGGTTCTTTTATAGGGGTGTTTAGCTCCCCCCCCCCACAAGTCCATCATTATTTTCCGTTTTTAAGAATTTTTTCTCATGATGTCTAACAAGAAAATCCTCTCTGCGATTTTATAAATGTTAACCCTTATTTTCTCCTAGCACACTTTAATGGTTTCGTTTTTTCATTCGAATCTTTAAACCATATGTAATTTACTTTGGTGTGAACAAATAAATTTATTCTAGTGTGAGCAAGTGTGGTTTACATTTTTTCATTTTTACTGTTACATGATACATTTTCTTAATATTTGATCATTCTGATCACACTATGCGAACAGGCAAATTTAGATACAAGTTGGAGATAAGCATTAAGTTGTGGGGTTTTTTTTATGTTTATTTTGAGAGAGAGAATGCACGTGTACATGAGAGCACAAGAGGAGAGGGGCAGAGAGAGAGGGAGAGAGAGAATCCCAAGCAGCCTTCTTCCTGTCAGTGCAGAGCCCTATGTAGGGCTCCATCCCATGAGCTGTGAGCTCATGACCTGAGCTGAAACAAGAGTTGGACACTTAATCGACTGAGCCCCTCAGGTACCCCAATAAGCATTGTTTTCACACTGCTTTGAAAAGCACTGGGGATTCTGAGAAGACTTTTAAAGGGTTTGACATGGGAGCATAGGAGTTGGAGAGTAGGGAAGAACTGGGCAAGCATGTGGGCATTTGTAGCCCCCACTTCTCCCAAGAACTACAGACTTACATGGTCAGCAGGGCACCTGCTAGGCAGCTAGTAATAGGCTATGTAAGATTAACATGGTCAAAACAGAATTCTTTTCTTTTTAAGATTTTGTTATTTTGTTTTAAGCTTATTATTCTGAGAGAGAGAGAGAGTGGGGGAGGGTTGCAGAGAGAGAATCCCGACGAGGCTCTGCACTGTTAGTGCGGAGCCTGATGTGGGGCTCAGTTTCACAAACTGCGAGATCATGACCTGAGCTGAAATCAAGAGTCCAACATGTAACCGAGTGAGCCACCCAGGCGCCCCTAAAGATGTTATTTTTAAGTCATCTCTACATCCAACGTGGGGCTCATACCTACAACCCTGCAATCAAATAGTCAATTCTACTGATTAAGCCAGCCTGGCTCCCCTAAACAGAATTCTTAGTGCTATCCCTACCCTAATCTGCATATCTAGACCTTTCTCATCTTAGTAAATGGTGCCACTACCCACCCAAGTGTGCGGCACGAAAGTGTCATAGCTATCCTTGTTCCCTCTCTTCCTCTCACCTTGAATCTAATCCATTGTTAGGTTCTGTAGGATTTGTGTCCAGAATATATCCTCAAATCTGACCAGCCCTCATTATTTCCACTGTTAATTAGTTCTGACCACCGCTGTCTCACTGGAGTGTCTGCCACGACCTGCTTGCTGGTTTTCTTGATTGCTCTCTGTTTACCTGGAATCTATTCCACACTGTAGCTTCTACTGCATACATCAGGTCATGTTACACTCTTGCTTTAAACCTTTCAAAGATTTCCCACACTTAAAATCCAGACCTCACTTTTAAGAGATCCTTGTGGTCTGGCCTCTGTGGCCTCACCAGTTTCCTCTTCTTACACTGCCCTCATTTACTTTATACCAGCTTAACCTGGCCTCTTTCTATTCCTTGAGCAGCTTCTTTTCTTTCTTTCGGTCTTTGCGTTGGCTAAACCTTCTCTACAACTACCCAGAAAATACCCCAGTGTCTTCTTAGAGAGGCTTTCCTTGACTACCCAGGCTCACCTAGGACAAGTAACCTCCGACACTGCCTCTGGTTATCACATACCTTGTTACCCTACCCCATTTTCTTTGGAGTGGTCCTTGTATGTGAAATGATCATATTTATTTGTTTACTTATTTATTAGCTATCTCCTCATTCTAGAATATAAGCTCCCTAAGAGCATGGACCCTCAATTCCCTACAGTTAGCCCCATGCCTGGCTCATGGTACTGATGGTGGATATGGGATAACCATTTGTGGAACTGCTCCCATCCGGTGGCTACCCACACTTGGCCAGAACAGCTCAGCTTTTATATCTTGAACTTATGTGAGGTTTTGTTTACGGAAGACTTTCTTGGTTAACAAAAGTTTGAAGATAATTTCCTTAGAAAATAGGAATTTAAGGATGTATGAGAAAGAAGAGATTTTAATTTGAAATTTGCCAGAGTATTCCATTTACTTCTTAAATATCTTGGTGTATGATTCCTGTCTTTTAACCTGAAGGAGCGAGCATGAGAACAGCATAATGATTTTAAACATTTCTTGCCCAAGAGTACTTTTTCTTTATATACCGAATTGCATACCATAGATGGTTTTTATCCTATAATTAAGAAGATTATGAGATTGTATCCTCTTATGTTTATCCTTTTTAATGAGCACTTCCTGAATCCCAAGCCAAAGCATTTATATAGCTTTATTGTGTAAATATTTGTGTTCCAGGTGTGTTATTCATATAAATGTATATTCCCCTTGATCTGTATGTATATGCATAGTATTTGTGTTTTCTTTTTCCCCATTAAGTTGTAAACACTCTATTTTATGACCTTTTTTTAATGTTTATTTATTTTGAGAGAGAGAGAGAGAGAGAGAGAGAGAGAAACATGAATGGAGGAGGGGCAGAGAGAGAGGGAGAGAGAGAATCCTAAGCAGGCCCCAAGCTGTCAGCGCAGAGCCCAACATGGAGCCTGACACATAACTTGAACTCATGGACCGTGAGATCTACCTGAGCTGAAATCAAGAGTCACATGATTAACAGACTGAGCCACCCACGTGCCCCTCTAGTTTATGACTTCTGGGCTGCCTGTTTAACTCTTCACTGCATTGGTATTCTGTTCTGTACCAGGTTGCCTCTCCCTTAAATGAGTTGGTTTTTGTGACACTTGTCCTGTGACAGTTTTACGTATTTTAGTTTTTGGCTACTGTGTGAATTAGGAACTTGTCTTAGTTGTATTTTAAGCTTTATTACTTTCTACATTTTAACCAGTAAGTACAAAGAGATTTCCTTTTGTTTTTGCTTTATGTGTTTTCATGTTATTGGGAGCATGCAGTTTTACAACTGTTGTTTTTATTGTGGATTATGAATCTTATGAAAATAAAATTTCTTTTTTTTTAAACACATACAGCTTTTTCCTTGAAATTGTGCTTTATTAGTTTAGTGACTCTTCCTTGCTTTTTGTGTTTTTTGATAGATATTTACTCATATTTTTAATCTCTTCTGGCTAGCTTGGCCTATTCTCCACAGCAGCCTGTTGTTTGCTAGATATAATGTTCTTTTGCATTTTATTGTTTCTAAAGCAGGTATCTTTTAGTTTAAAAAATCACTTACAGTTAATTTTTAAAAATTGACATATAATTGACATACTAGTTTCAGGTATACAACATAATGATTACTACAGTTAATTTATTTCAAAGGAAAGTGGTAGATTTCATTCCTCTGGACATTTCTTGTTACTTTGTGTCCTATGGGATATTTTCGTTGGCACCAGTTCGTTGAAGTTTTTTTCAAGGGCAGGAACTTCATATATGTCTCAGGGTAGAATGAGAGAGTGGCTGCATGTGCCTGACCAGCACGTTGACCTACCCAGACTTTTGGTTGAAACAAAACAAGCATTGGGAGAGTAACTGCTCAGTTCAGGGGCCCAAGTGTTATCATTGGTCTCTTACAAGATTAAGTTGTAATCATAGAGGGGGCACAGCTAGGGAGGACTTTTTTTTTTTTTCCTACCTCCTGCCCATTGGTGAGTGGTGTTCTTCAGAATATCAAAGTGTCAGCGTTATGTGAATTATCAGTTTTTCCTAAATTATTCTATACTAAGAATCCCAAATCTTGGTAGTTTACAACAACAAATGTTTATTTTTCACATTAATGCCCTTCATGGGCTTCGTTACAGGACTCAGTATGAAAGAGGGAAAAGAATCACCATAGAACCTTTTGGTGGTTCCTAACGCTTCCACTCAAAAGTGGCATATGCCATTGCTACTCATACTTCATTGACCGAAACAAGTCAAATGGTCAAGCATGTCCTCAATGGGCAAGAAGTATAATCCTTTGCAGGGATGGGCAGGTAGGGAAGGATCTGGTAAGGAAAGGGCAACAAATATTTTGACAATAATAATGTTTGTTGCAGTGTATTTTTGGATATAGTGATACGATATAGGATATCGTATAGGATGTATATAGGAAACGAAGGTTTCCTACTCTTTTGAGAGGTGTTCAAAGTTGGAGGTGGGGGCAGGAAGGTTTGCAGCTTATGCTCTCAAGCACTTTGAGAATTGACTAGTTAATGTCTTTAATATCATTTTTGGTATCTCAGCAGACAGTGGATCTAATAAATGATAGCTTCTTTTTTTTTTTAAGTTTATTTTTACTTATTTTGAGAGAGATATAGAGAGCAAGTGTGGGAGAGGCAGAGAGAGAGGGAGACAGAATCCCAAACAGGCTCGTGCTGTCAGCACAGAGCCCGATGTAGGGCTCGATCTCACAAACCATGAGAGCATGACCTGAGCCGAAACCAAGAGCCAGATGCTTAATCAACTGAACCACCCAGGCACCCAACACATGATAGCTTCTTAATAAACATTTATTGGATTAGTTGGCAAAGACTTATAACAACAGTAAGAAAGTTTTTTCATTGTAGTGCCTTTTACAACTTAGCTTGAGACGATTTTATGGTCTCATTTATTCCTATAACTAGCACCTTTTATATATTAAAAAAATGCTTTTTGGGGGATCATTTTTGCTGTGAAAAAATTTTTTAACGATCTTTCTAGAAAATTTGGAAAATGTGTGTCAAATACAAGCAAGGCAAGGATCATCTTTTATCTGGCTACTCAGGACCACAACTGATCATGTTGATTATATACTCTGCTATATTTCCTTTTCCTCCTTTTTTTCTCCATATAGTTTTTGAACAGTGTCCATGTTCATAGTCCTATTGTAATCACTTATTTTTCTCCTTTTTGCAGTATCTCTTGCTTAACAGGGTTGTGAATCAACACTTCTAAGCATCATAGCTGACACAGATAAGTAGTATTAAGGTGAATTGTAACATTCCGTGTTCCCTTTCTCTTTTCTCAAGTCTGGACTCCTCCGTATGAGCTGTTCACTCAGTCACAAACGTTATCCCTTATTTCTCTTCCCTCTCTAACCACCGTACTGATGGAAACAAGCAGAAGAGTAATGAAAGGTGTAGGCCTGGAGCGCCTGGGTGGCTCAGTGGGTTAATCTTCGGACTCTTGGTTTAGGGTCAGGTCATGATCTGGTGGTTTTGGGATTAAGCCCCATTTGGGTTCTGTGCGGATAGCACGGAGCCTGCTTGGGATTCTTCCTCTCTCCCCCTCTCTCTGCCCTTCCCCCGTTTGCATGCACATGTGCTCTCTTTATCTCACAAAATAAATACTTAAAGTTTAAAAAACAAAATAAAAGGTGCAGGCCTGAAAAGTAAGGGGCCAAGGAGATTATCAGACTAGATAATAAGCTCCCGGAGAATCAAGCTCATTTCCGTTTTTTTCCTTTCATTTTGCTTTTTGCTCAGAGATCACTTGTTTATATTTTGGAGTTTGCACAGTCTTCTGAATGATCCGAAAGTCAAGAACTTGATAGTAAATGGATTTTAGTCCTATCATCATTTTGTGACTGATACACTAGAGAGAAGTTTAAAGTGAGTCATTCAAGAACTTTGCCCCTGCTTGAACCTGTGTTTGAAGTATTTTTTAGTTGGCAACTGATTTTTTGTAAGCAAGTCATTGAACAAGTTCACAGTTCCTTGTTTTTTTTGAGTCATTAATCATCTTCTCTCTGAGCTCTGGAAACATGGCTGAATCTTGAACCATTTGGCCCTTCACAATGCGGGGAAATCCACCCTGCTGAGGTGAGTGCATGAAATAATTGTTGTCTCAGTATAGATCTGAGAACTGGTTTGCCTCCTGTAATGCACAGATAGAATTCCTTGTATGTTACTAAAAGGTACCTTTTGTGTCCATTTATAAGAGCTCTGATCAGAGCTGTAAAAGTTACCATATAGATGACATGATTAACCTATTAAACTCTTTTGAATTACTCCTGCTACTTAGTGTAATTTTCAAATATTTTGCAATATCAAATGTAGACTCTGATGAGAGAGCTCAGGGACCAGTTTTTGAGTTGTGATGAATTTCTGTTTTAGGTTTTTATAGTTGCTATCCATTTTAGAAACATTCACTCTGCCAAATAGGTTAGCAGTGTGTGCAGAATGACAGCTTAAATAATGTGCACGTTTGCTGTTGAAGCAGATGCCTCTAAGTAAAGCTACCGGATCAAAGAAGAGAAAGAGTCCCGTGTAATATCTGTTAGAGACTGCGAGCCCTTTGAGATATTCTTTGTTTTCCATCCTAGATTTTAATTTTCTCTGTTCTAATAAAGGATTTTGATTAATTCTGTGTTAGTAGAATGCTGATAACTTTGTAAAGAAATGGGATTCAGCAATAACTTTGAGTTTATCTAATCTAATCTAACATGCTTATCTAATCTAACATGTATCTCCTTTAAGAAAAGTGTCCGTGGTTAAGGTCAATTCACAGGTCAGACATTAATCTTGATTGTCAAGTGTCTGCAATCATTTACGGAGACTAAAGAGATCTTGATGGCACTCATCTGAGGACTGATTCTATTGAATAGAAGACAGTCAGGGCTCTGGTCTCTTTTGTGTTGCAGTCCTTAGCAGGATCTGAAAGAACGAAAATTTCCAAAGATGGAATAGCATGATGTATGATAGTATTTATTAAAATATAGGTAATATGTTAAAAACTAGCTTTATTTAGTTTAATGGAAGGTTAGCTTTTAGAAACTGATAAAAAGGATAGTTTAAAATTTGCTAAGCTATATTTAAAGTCTGGGTTTGTGGGTAGAAACAGTTTCTCTAGGGTATTCCGTACTTCCCTTTGATTATTCCAGAAAGAGAATGGTCAGGATGAAATAAAAAATAACTGGGCATTCTTTCAAATCAGGCTTAATTGGAATGAAATATAAAGGGAAAAAAATACCAATCTAGAGACAGGTGATTTCTTAATTCAGTTTATTACTCTGGTGGCAACACCAGAAAACCACAGGGTCATTTTGATTGTTTTATAACTATCAAGAATTTTTTAAACGGTAGTTACATTCTGTTCCTTTTGGATTCTCGGTTAAGTAACTCCTGAGCTGGTGGTTCATAAAAATAAGCTAATTGAGAGGTACTTTCTAAAACTAGCTTTCTTTTCTTTCTTTAGTTAGCCTTTTATTATGAAACATTCCAACACCTACAAAAGTGAGCGGAGTATAAACCCCCACGAACCATATCCATTACCCAGCTTTAGTAACTGTTAACTCTTGACCAATCTTGTTCCAGCTCTCCCTCCAGGCCCCATCCCAGATTATTTTGAAGCAAATTCTGACATCATATCATTTCATTAAAGTGAGTTGCTTCTCATAGTGACAGGAGAAGCCATCTTCCCTGTTGGCATGAGCACAGACACCAGGGGCTGAATAGAATTTATAAGAAGATAGACTTTGCATTGAAGAGTTTACCTTTTAAGAAAGGAGCTCATATTTTCACTAGATACTTTCTTCAAGTTTCTCTTGTCTTTCATTCGGGGGTGTGTTTGCAGAGTTCTTAGGTTCTTATCTGTTTGGAAATTCCTGTAGCAAGTTCAGGTTTTGTCATTCTGTGCTGTTTTGGCTGTGCCATATCTAAGTAGTATTGAGGGAGGAAAGAATTATTTCACTAAGAGTTGGCTTTGAGAAGAGTTAGATATATTCAGTATATTAAGGAAGTGCCCCTTAATGTTGTAATAATATACTGGCTTTTAAAGGTACCTCATCGTAATAGCTCTTAAAAAGTACAAATAAAATGCTTAAAAGTGATCTTTTGTCCTTGCCATCAGTGGGACAATTTAATTCCTTTTTTGAGGCAAAATAAAATTTTCTTTCAAGTACCTGAGATCTACAAGTATTGGTTGACTCATCCTTTGTTGTTAAACCTATTCATTTCCCAGGCCAGTGAGTCTTTTTGTGTATGTTGACCTTGCACTTTAAACTGAATTCCTTTCCTTTGAATGAGGCATAAAGCTGTCAGTTCGTGTTGGTTAGTGTGAGAATTTTTACTTTTTCTTGATTTCTAAATTTCAAATGGCTTTAATAATAATAATAGTTTTTTCAATTTACTCCTAAAAAATAAAGCAGATTCAACATCTAATATAGAATACTCCAAGTGTTTTCCTTCTACAACTAAAGCCGATTTTGCCTTAACTATTGAATTTTAGAGTAGAGTCCTTGAACTTAGGTAACAGTGGGATTCATGTTTATATTTTACATTGTTACAATTACCGGGTACTTGGCGACTTGGCCATATCGGATACTTGGAAGTACTGGACTGAGCTAGATCAGGAATCTAATTTGCAGAGTGATTAAATATGCCTCTACTTCTCCTCAGTAGCCAAACAGAAGTAATTATATTTACATTTTACCGATTTCACAGAGATGTTGTTAGAAGTACTATAATTAGATTTTCTTTTAATTTGCAAAAATATTTGAACGGCTTCACAGATAGGTGCTACATAAAAGCAAGGTGTTATTAACATCTCATTTTTCTTGGTTTGTGCTTTTGACACTAGAAACATATATTGCTATTTCTCTTTTTGGGTACAGGTTCTGATACATGTTTTGAAATTTGTTCTCTTAATGTTTTTAGCAGCTGGGATACTATAAAAGCATTCTTGTGTCCTATTTTTAGTACACAGTGATGAGTTCTGGATAGATGGCTAAGTTAATGGCAAGGCAATTGAACTGTGCTAAGTGCTAGCCTGCGTATCTTTCTGGCCTCTCCACTTTCAGGGTAGAGTTACTGTTTACAGTGACTCGTTTCGCTCTCTGTGACTGGCAAGTCTGAATCCATCTGCCTGTTGCCTGACTGCCTTGAACTCAATTTTTGTCTTCTTTCCCTCTATTTTGTATCTTAAATTTCAGGATGGATGATCTTGTTGGTTAACTGCTGCAGGGAAGAAGAGTGCTAATAAAATCAGAATGAGATTCTTCACATATGGGGCATGATTAGCGAGTCCTAGAAGTAGTGAGTGAGCAGATCTGAGACTAGACTCTGCGGTTTTCCTGGACCCCCATTGTGTGTTTACGGGGAAAGTTGTTCTCTATATCTGGTGTGGGTGGTTTTTGTCAGTGGCTACTATGGTTGATTTTTCACCACCACTTGGACATGCTTCAAGTTCACATATATTTTACGGAATATTCACTTTCTTTTAGTCCTAATCATAGCTGGTCCAATCTTCTACTTAATTAAGTTTAAAAGAGTTTTAACCTTAGTAGTGAAACAACTTCCCAGCTACATTGGGAAGCTTACAGGCACTGCTTTGCTTTTCAGTATGAGATGCTCTGTGAAATATTTAGGTTTTGATGTTTTTAATTTGTAGAATTTGGAGTAGGAGTGGTGGTTTTTCAGGGAACAGGACAGATTCTCACAGGGTGGTCTCCTTTGTTACATTGTTTTGTTGACCAATTCAGAGGGTTAGTATCAGTTTCAATTGGAAATGAATTAACTTTGAAGAAAAATGAGACACTCCTGGGTGGCTCATTCCTTTAAGTGTCTCTTATTTCAGCTCAGGTCTTGATCTCACGTTCCTGAGCCCCTCAGTGGGCTCTGCTCTGATGGTGTGAAGCCTACTTGGGATTCTCTTGCTTTCTCTCACGCTTTCCCTCCCTCTCCCCCTCCGTCTCCCTCTCCCTCTTCCCCCCACCTTCCCCTGCACATGCATTTTCTCTCTCAAAATAAAACAAATGAGATGACTTGCTTTGAGGACAGTCTTCCAGATGCATAGACAGGGACAGTTGTCAGTGGATTATGACATGTTAGTGGCCCTCATTACATCATACAACTGGAATTGGCATCCTGTGGCCACCACCTTTTAGAATGTTCTTAAAAACAGTGATAACCTACTTTGGTACTGAGTAAACAAACAGGGAAGCCTCTGATGTTAAACTGAAATTGTTTGATTTTAAGGCCAAATAAATGAAGACTATTTCTAAGAAAAACTTGTGCTATGTGCCGGTAAAAAAGAACTCCTAAGCATTTTTATTGTTGCCCCCCCCCCCAATAGCACATTTCTAGAATAAGATTACCTAGTTTATATATATATTTAGAAAAGCCAACTTGTGTATGTTAAGATATTTAAGTAAAATAAAGTCATCAGTGTTCTACTTGTTTTCCTTGAAAAGGCATATGTTTAAGCATCTGCTTCATTAGTTGGACTGTATTTCACATATTTCTGTCAGAACTCCAGATAACTGACTTGAAAATTACATGACTAATATAATACTGTGAAGTTTAGGAAACTAGTACTTCATTTCTGTTGAATTCCTTGAAACATCATTTGGAGTCAGAAGTCAACTCTAAAAATTCTTACATTGGGGGGTGGGGTTTTGAGTGTATGTTTTTGCTTTGGTGTCTGTTACCTTGGAGAATTGAAATTGGTTCCTGAACCTGTGGAGTTCTGCATTATAGCAGGAATCTCGCTGGGAAAGGACTCCTTTCTCAGTTCTCACTCTGCACAGGTGCCCACTGAAGATGGAAGAGTAACCACATGGAATTCTCAGTTACTTCATTCGTTCAAAAGCCCATTCATTCAGAAAACATTGTATGCCTTTTATGGGCTGGACCATGCAACAGATGTAAGAAACAGGATGTAAACTTGATCCTGTAAGCTTTCTGAGTCAGCTGCTTTCTAAGATAAAGTAGTTTACAATGGATCTGGTTCTCAGCTAAGAGCATGCAAGAGAAATGAGAGGAGATTCACTTAAACCATTTTTAGGGTCCAAAGAAGACATGTGGCCCAAATTTAGAATGGCAGGAAGAGTTAGCCAGGGAAAGAAGAGAGGACGGGGGGGGGGGGGGGGGGAACATGGGCAGAAATCTACAAATGGTAGGTAAATTCAGTTCTTTTTGTAAGAACAGTTCACTAGTGAATAGTTACCAATGTGTAGAGTTATACAATAAATAAAATACTTATGGTTGCTTAATGTAGACATATTAATTTTGGGTATCTTTCCTTGATGCATTTCTCCTTGATGTGTTTCTTTGCACTGTCCAGGCTCATTTTTTTCCTTTTCAACTTTGTACTTGTTATGTTCAGTGACTATATTCTCTTGCCATATGTAATGTGTGTCTGTTTGGGTCTCCCCAAATCCAGCTTCTTTGTTGCCTCAGAGGGGCAAATTGGAAAAAGCAAATTGGTAAAGGTAAATCTGGTCCTGACACCATTCCTGTTAAATCTTTAAGTAGCTCTCTTGTCCAGGAAGGAGTGCCGGTGGGACATGATCCATCTACCCAGCTCCATCCACCCCAAACCCTGTCCTTGGGATGGCTTCCTTCCCGAGTGTTCACTCTCAACCTAGACAGTGATTCTGCAAACTTATCTTTATTCTCCAAAGCCTGTCTGCTGACTGGTGACCTTTCTACCACGCTCAGTTCATCAGTTTCTCTTCTCTGCTGCTTTTGTACGCTGGCCTGCTGTCCATTGTGTGAAGTCCACTATGCCAGAATTATTCGTTTACTCTCTGTTCCTGCTCTAAATTTGAGCTCTTTGAGGCAGGACCTATGTCCCTCTGTCTTTGGATTTGTATGTTTATCACAGTAACTGTCAATTATTTTGCTTAAGCTGAGCAATGTAATATTTAAACATGTAGTTATTCTGGTACCTTTACTGTCTGATAATTGTGAGTAAACAAAAGTGCATAAGGCACTGTTTCAAACCTTTTACTTATACTAAAACTCATTTAATCCTCCTTATTGTTAGAGAAAAATATTTGTTCTCACACTCATTAAAATTGTGAAGAAGACTTTATTCAAGACTGTTGTAATGGAGGAGAGAGATTGGGTTCAATTCTGAACACAAGGACAAGTGGGGGTTTATAGCCAAGGGGCGGGATGAAGGGGGTCAGTAGATGGAAAATTACTCTGAAGAGCAGATATTCTTGCTAAAGGCAGGCCAAGGACTCATCCATCCAAGGTTTGGGGATGAGGAACTTGATCACCTATCGAGCGTGATCAGATAGCAAGGGTAGAGGGGTTCTTATGAAACTAGCTTAGCAGGGTTCTTGCTAAAATTGAGCTAGACACACTGAACACCGGATGGGGCCAAAGGCCAAGGCCTGCTCAGGAGGAGGGCTTAGAGGAACCTGATTAAAGTGTGGTCAGGGAGAGAGTCTTTGTCATTACGAAACTTTACCCTTAGGTACTATTATTACCGACATTTTGTAGATAAGGAATCTAGAACTTAGAAATAGCCTAAGCAACTCACACAAGGCCCAGAGGCAGGAAAACCAGAGCTGGACACTTAGTGGATGCTTTCCATCTGATGACTTTAAACTGTTGATCATCTTCTGCCCTGCCCGGTGATGATGGCTCAGTGAAATTTTGCTACCCTGCCGCAAGAATCAACAGAAGTTTACTTTTATTTTAGAATGACTTGTGGTCTCGCTGCTGCCAGCGCTGTTGCGAAGCCCATGATTTCCGTGGAGCAACATATGCCGCTTGTAACAGAGGACATTTAAGTGTTAGCATCTTTATTAGAATTTCACATAGATGGGGTGAGATTTCTGTTTTCAGCAGACTAACATTTTTCAGTTTGATTTCTGGATCTTGCCTGTCGACATATAGCCACAAAGGAAGAAAATATAAAAATTAGGATTAAAAAAGTTTTTTTATGTTATGTATATATTAATTTTTTTTGAGAGAGAGAGTGCATGTGAACAGGGGAGGGGCAGAAAGAGAGGGAGAGAGAGAAAGAATCCCAAACAGGCTCTGCACTATCAGCACAGAGCTCGATGTGGGGCTTGAACTCACGAACTGTGAGATCATGACCTAAGCTGAAACCAAGAGTCGGACGCTTAACCAACTGAGCCAGACACGCGCCCCCCCGCATTGGGATTTTAGATGTTCTGACCATAAAAGGTGATTTTAAACATTAATCAGTAACGTAGTTCTATGCAAAGCTCTTTAAAAGTGGGTGAGTGATCCTGTCAGCTTTCTGAGTCAGCTGCTTTCTAAATGGTAATAAGGGACACATGACCGTTTTTGTGTGATTTCATTCAGTTTTCTAAGAAAATTAAAAATCAAATAACTTGTATAGCTGCTGTTCTCTTTAGCATCTGCAGTCTGAATTAAGAGGAAGTTTCCTCAGATGGCCAGGCAATTTGGAGGCTGCCATCCACTACATCCCTTCCCCTGCATAGCATCCCTTGTCTTCTCTTACCCCTTTTATATTCCTGCCCTCCAGAGTCATTTAGACCCTGAGGGCATTTTGTACTTTTATATGGTGGTTTGCCCCTGCCTTCATGCCTTTCTTCAGCCTACAGTGCTCTTATCTCCGTATGGATATACAGCCCCTAATTTAAATCACACCCATTGCTAGTTACTCTGCAAAGTGGCTTCTTACTGTCTCAGTCCTGTTGGTAGTTGTTTTTTTTCCCCCTTTGAGCTTTCACAGTCCTCTCCAAGACTACAGTGTGTATCTCATTTGATAGAATATATATGAAAGTAGTAGCTGTGAATCATTACACCATTTTAGATGCTAGAGTATTTACAACTCCTTATCCAACTTGTAATTTTGGGGTATATTTTCTTCTGTCTGAGCATTTTTTATTTAAAGTTTATTTATTTTGTGAGAGAGAGTGCAAGCGGGGGAAGGACAGAGAGAGAGAGAGAGAGAGAGAGAGAGAGAGAGAGAGTCCCAAGCAGGCCCCACGCTGTCAGTGCAGAGCCCGATGTGGGGCTCAAACCCATAAATCATGAGATCATGACCTGAGCTGAAATCAAGAGTCAGATGCTTAACTGACTGAGCCACTCAGGTGTTCCTGTCAGAGCATTTAAAAACAACAACAACAACAACATGGTAGACATAATACCTGTATAAAGTCTTAAACTTTTTTTTTGATAAGCATTTTTAATTGTTTTAATGGTCGTATATTTTTCATGGTATAGATATCATAATTAATCTATACTTTCTACCTATACTGTTAATAATGTTCCTATACTGTCAAACATTTAAGCTTATTTCAGTTTTTAATTGTTCAGAATAAAGTCACAGTGAACACCCTTTGGACATATATCTTTGCATTTTGGATTATTTTCTGAGGGCAGATTCCCAGGAATCGAATTATTGGGTACATGAGTTAAGAACATTTTTCCCACCCTTTTTTTTTTTTTT
>CM053573.1:10676202-10853691 GCA_028646485.1 Cryptoprocta ferox | reverse complement strand
GTGAGACAGGGCTCTCTTTGCTCTATGGTTATTAACACTGGAAATCTGAAATAATAAACTTGTGTATTTTGAGGCTTTACTTCATTCCTTTGTGGTGAGTTTCCAAGCCTGGTTGACCTTAAGTAAATTGGCTCAAATTCTCAAGTAAAATTTCCCTTAGACAAGACCTTCATAAGATCCATTTAAAAGTTGGAACATCAAGAAAATAAAAGCTTTGTCAGAGAGGGAATGAAAGGTTAGTTTTATAATGTCCACATCTAGATGAATGTTATTCAGTGAAATGCATATTGAATGAATTAACTTTTCTTCCCTTCAGTAAAAACAGTTATCTTTTCAAGAATCTTTTGAATGTTATTTGGAACTATAAAGCTTAATAGCTCTACCGGATTTCACAACATCGAAATTAAATGCAGTCAACGTTAAGTGTGCAAACGTGCCTAAAATAGAATTCTAGAAATATTGAATTGTAATCCACATTTTGAGTATAAAATTGGCTTCTCCCACATTTTTCATATTATAAATAGAAGTTGAGCCTTTTAAAGAGAATATGAAACTGAGAAAATCTGGGATTTTCTTCTTTGTAGTCCTATTCCAGATCACAATGTATTTGTGATTCTTTTTAACCGAAACTTCCAAACTTCCTTTCTGTACTGCAGTGATACAGCTGGGTCTCCTTAAAGAAATTAGTGAAATCTTCAGTAAATGATGACCACGATTCTTTTCAGCTTTTCTCAGGCTTAAATGTATTTGTGTATCTCATTCAAGTGAAGTGAAATTAAAGATTTGAATCATGTATCTGTTGCCTTCTAAAACGGTCTGGTTTTCTGTTAGCTACAGTCTATTTAGTGGTTTAGTGATGCTAATGTTATTGAACGGTTTTTAGTCCTAAAACTTCCTAGGGGTGATAAATCTTATCCTGCACAGAAGTCCCCTGGGTCACCCAGCAGGGCGCAGTTGGTTTTATTAATGACTGCATTGTCCTTTGCTCTCATTCATGACACTCTGACTTTTCATTGATGTTCCAGTAAGGTTTTTCCCCTTGGACTTCGCCCATTCTTTACACATTGGTAAATAAGTTTCCGCTGTAGCAGGAGGCAGCTAGCATCTCTGTGTGGATCAGATTATCAATATGTACCCATGCAGATTTCCTTTATCTCCTGATTGGGCAAACACTGAATTGTCCTTAGCAAAAACTCTAAGGGATTAAAACACATCTCCCTTGAGTTTTCCACTTGGTGGCATCGGGAATTCGTTATATTGGACTGGAGGGTCTAATTGATATTGCTATCCATTGTGGCACCACATCTGTGAAGATGTCCAAGATGTGAAATGTTTGCTGGGTTCTCACTTATTCTCATCAAGGCTTATATGTAGTCAATTCAGTTTTGATGAATATATTCAAATGTAGAGCATTTTATAAATACTGGCACCTGGTTTTTTTTTTAATACAGAATGCATATGTTTCATTTCTTCTTTTACTATGATCTATAAACGCATATTTAATTTATCCAGTTGCAGCTGGTGCACTATTTTTGTTGAAGCAGGCTTAAAAATCTGGCAGGAGGCCTTCCTGCTTTCTTGCTCTTTTCAGTGTTGCAATGTTATTTTGCACTTTCTGGGTGGTTTCTTGACTTTTTTCCTAAAGCTGGAGGCTTTCTCTAAAACCTGCCTCTGCCTAGCCTCCCACTCTTCCGCAGGTGAACGGATAATAAAGTCCCTACCCTGTGTTCTTGTGCCGCTGCGTGGAAGTTTATTTTCTGTTTTCCTTGAAGGGTTTCATGTGCCTTGTAACGTGTGGAGGCTAAAGTTTTCATTTGGAAGAAAACTTGAGATCGTCTCTTTTTTAGTGACGGTATACATCCACATTATGCAGATGCAACATTTTGTTCTCCCTTTACCTGGCTCATTATACTTTTTTTTTAAGTGACAAAAGTTTATATATTTTTAATTTATATTTATAATTTATATCATGTTTATAATTACCTGTTAAATTTCCTTTTTGGGGGTCATTAATTTCTACTTGAGAGGATACTGAAAAATATGTGAGTTGAAAATAGGTTAAATTTACATAATCTCATTTATGGCTGATAGTCTTGTATTCCATATGTTTTATATTTAAAATAAAAGTTTGGTCTGGAATGTTCTTCTCCCACTTAGTGTTTCTTTCGTTTGTTGTTTGGTTTTACATTACATGCTTTTTCCAGGAAATTAACATTTTCAGCTTTCAATAGGTTGAAGTTTTTTTTTTTCTGAATGATCCTCTTGAAACTAGAACCTTCTCGAATAAATGAAGACCCTCATTTGTTTTATTGAAGCCTTTTGAGTGGTTATTCTATCTGTAATTGTAGTGCTCTAGACTCTGATTTCTTTAAAAAGTCAGACAAACTGTGGTTAATGACTGACTTTTCAGAGGTTACTTTGCAGTTAGCTGGTGGTCTAAAGGTGGAAATAAGCTTCAAAGAGGAGTTGGTTAATTTCCATTTATCTCTTAAATTCCTTTTCCCAGTCTTTCTGTTTGCTGCCCTTCGTTGTTTTTTGTTTTTTGTTTTTTTTAACTTTGTAGCTATGTCTTGATTTTATTGCTCCCAGATGAATTCTTTTCTGTTGCCAATATTAAAGTAAGGGTGATTTAGAAGAATTGAGGTTAAAATCTGTTTATTGAAGTTCTATATAGGCTAGCTTCTGGGGCATTTCTCTCTGTGGAAAGTAAGCAGGAATAAATGGACAAATAGTCTGAAATGCCAGTGAGTGTTGCCAAGTAATGTGCTGACAGCTGGGCCTGACAGGGATTCCTCACCACTGGTCATTCCTGACCTGTCCCCTTCTCACTTCTATCCCCTGCCACCACCCCCTCTCCCAACAACAGAAATCTGGGAGGAATGCCTGTACCCTTTTAAGAGAAGTACTTGGATCTTCACTACTGTTTTTCACACAGAATGTCGACAGCGTCTCTTTGAACTTAATATTAAGGTTCTCCTCCTTTTTATCAGGTTCTTGACCCTTCGTGCAGTTTTAAAATCTGACTCATGAGCAAGCTGTACATCCCTTATGGGTCATCTTGCTGTACTTGAAACAGCAGCACATGCAGAAGCCACATTTGAGGCCCATGACTTGAGACATGACAATTTGGCATTGATCAGGTTGGCTATATGTTTGGGATTTGTCAGTTCCTTTGTCCATTTATTGTTCGGCTTTCAGTACCTTTTCTCTGTGTTTCAAAAGGGCTTTGTGTACATCCTGCCTTTATGTGTAATCTTACAGGGCGGCTTCAGCTTTGTGTTCCTCTCCTGCTCAAACAGTTTTCACAGGAGTATGATTTAAGACTCGCTCGCTATAGAACGCTGGTGTAGGCTCTAGTTTCTATTCATTGCAAACTTTTTTTTATATGTATATAAGAGAAGGATTTCCTTTGATTTTTTTTTCTTTGAGGCTTTCTAATTTTGCATTTTTGGAGATGTAAAAGCCTCCAAAAGGAAAAGTAGGGACAGTAGTTTTTAGTGATTCCTTTTAATTTTTATTTTTCTAGATCAGGGGTAAATGGGTACAAAAATACCTAAAACCAGATTCTTCACAGTTCTCAAATATTAGATAGTATCATGATATGAGTAGAGTGTAATTGTATATATTTTTATGTTCCCGAGGATATTTTTATATACTGTAAGGATGTTTCAAAAATATTTTTTTCATCATCTCACATATTAACATTTTTTCCTTTCTTTTTAATATTTCCTTGATGCCAGATTTCCGGAAATTTAAAATTCCTATCCTGTATCTTCCTATTCCTGTAGTCCTTGAACCTAAAACTACCTTTCGAGTAACTTTCTTTTTTTTAATTTAAATTTAAAGTTTTTTAAAGTAATTCTCTACTCCCAACGTGGGGCTTGAACTCACTACCCTGAGATCAAGAGTAGGATGCCCCATCACCTAAGCCAGCGAGGCGCCCGTCCCCTCTTGAACAACTTTCAAACAAAATTTAAAGAAATACTTATTTTAAAAAAATTTTTTTTTATGTTTTATTTATTTTGAGACAGAGAGCTACAGAGCATGAGCAGTGAGGGGCAGAGAGAGAGGGAGACACAGAATCCAAAGCAGGCTCCAGGCTCTGTCTGAGCTGTCAGCACAGAGTCTGACGCGGGGCTCGAACCCATGAATGTGAGATCATGACCTGAGCTGAAGTCGGACACTCAACCGACTAAGCCACCCAGGTGCCCCAAGAAATACTTCTTTATAAGAAATGAATTTAAAGTTCACAACCTACCTTCCTACCATGAAAATCTATTTCAAGTAAATTTGCCTGAAGTTGGTGAGAGGACTCCCAGAACTGAGTGTGGACAATAGACCCGTTAAAACACAAGCCCAACATTTTAAATATGAGAAAGAATAGATCTTTTGTTTCTTTACCTCTCTGGCCTCTGATACCTTCCAAGCCAGCTTGCCTTTCTTGGAGTATTGTAAATTTAAGGAGACTAGGAGGGGGTGAGCCTGATTCACTTAAAAATGTTCCATTATATAAAATACCTTCTCTACCAAGAGTACATTTTAAATTACCGAGACAACGTGTCTTCTTGGTTTATATAAATCTGGTAACCTGGGTCAGTGGAGCTTTTGCAGAACCACTCAGGCCTTTTGCCTCACCCCTCTCATAACCTTTCCTTATTTTTGTAAGAGGATTACAAGATTTTTGTGAGGGCATGGTCAGTAATTAAGTGAAAAACTGATAATGTATGTTCATAATCTCCTTTTCCTCTTTAGATCATTAAATCCTACGTTAGCCCTGTTTCGGTATATTAGAAATTTGCTGATTATTTGAATTATATAATTATGAAGTTTCCTGTTTCTGTGAATGAGTACATATTTTGATTACCTCATTTCGTCCCACATACTTGTTTTCATTTATGCCTTTGCACCCTTTACTTTAAAAAAGTCTTATTAGAACATTGTCAAAAAAAACCAAAAACCTTAGAACATTTACAAACCTTAAGGAAATCTAAAATCATATGACATACCTGTTTTTAAACATGTTTCAGATAGTCAAATTATTTAATATAAAGTTTAACGTTTTAAATTATGCCAATAATTTAGGGTTTAGAATTTTATTTCTCAAAAAAAAATTTATTATGTTAAATTTAGCCTTTTTTAAACTGCTAAATTTAGCATTTATTCGTACATTCTTTTATTTTGTCTTTTGGAATTGTTTCATATTTTCCACATCTCCCTTTATGATAATAAAACATTGGAAATCAAATAACAAACCTCTTTCAACATAATGATATTTATGTGGAATGATATTTAATAAATACTATTTTAAGAATGGTCTTCCTATTTTATAAATACACGTTTATAGAGATCTTCTGCTTTAAATATATCAACATTTGGGATTTTAATGTAGATACCGAAATTAAGGATCAGTATTTATTTCTTTAGCTTTCATTAATTAGCTTTCCTTTCTGAAGCTGAAATGAAGAAAGGGTACATTTGTTCAGATACATTCCAGCCATTGCCTTAAAAATCTTAACATTCATCCAAACTTTTTAGAACTACTATTTACTGAGGCGCCTGGGTGGTTCAGTCGGTTAAGCATCCGACTTTGGCTCAGGTCACCATCTCCTAGTTCTTGAGTTCGAGCCCTGCGTTGGGGTTCTGTGATGACAGCTCAGAGACTGGAGCCTGCTTTGGATTCTGTGTCTCCCTCTCTCTCTCTCTGCCCCTCCCCCGCTCACACTCTGTGTCTCTCTCAAAAATAAATAAACATTAAAAAAATTTTTTTAAACTACTGTTACCTATTTCTTGATTGCTCAGTATTTAGTCTGTTTTTCTTTCTTTCTTTCTTTCTTTCTTTCTTTCTTTCTTTCTTTCTTTCTTTCTTTCCCTTCCTTCCTTTCTTTTTTTCTTTCTTTCTTTCTTTCAATTTTATTTGCACGAGAGAGAGAGAGAGAGAGAGAGAGAGAGAGAGAGAGAGAGAGAGACAGCAAGCAGGGGAGAGGGATGGAGGAAGAGACAGAGAATTTCAATCAGGCTCCACGACTAGTGCCAGAGCCTGACTAGGGGGCTCCATCCCACATCCCTGGGATCATGACCTGAGCCGAAATCAAGAGTCAGATGCTCAACTGACTGAGCCATTCAGTCGCCCCAGTTTTTGTATTTTTTTATATGTAAGTATAGGAGTGTTTGCCTCACTCTGAAAATTACTAATTCTGGCACTATGTTTATGAAAGGCTTTTAAATAACTTGGGGAAAGCATGTATTATAATGGAAAGTGTGAAAAGAAGGAAACAATTGTATATTTATAGGGAAAAGACTCAGAGGAAACACAAAGCTGTTAATTAAAGTAGGAGGGTATAGGCCATATTTGTCTACATAGTGACCACCCTGTCTGCCTCTAAGAACTCCAGATGCTTGAAGCACTGCCTTACTTAGCACCGTCCTGGGGAGCCCTCCAGCCCAACATCCTTTTCCTCCTTCCCCGGCAGCAGGGCCAGGCCCCTTAGACAGAAACATGCCCTTCTCTGCTTTGTTCTAAGTACGTTCTTGCTTTTCTGTTTGTTTAGTAACTCCGTTGAAATCCTATCATATGATTAGAGCTTCTGCCTTCACTCACTTTTCTTTTGTTTCTGTTCTTTCTTTCTTCTTTCTCCTCTGTGATTTCGGGGACACACACACATATACACTACATAGTATAACTATATAGTTATACACATAGTATAACTATATATATTATATATATATATAACTTTGGGCTTCTGTGTGATAAAGGTTTACACTTCAGGAAGCTTTGCTTTTTTATGTAAGAAGTAAAATCTCTTTGGACTCATATGGCAAAATTCTGTCAAACTTCTTTCTCCTGCTCAGTTTCCTCTGTGGTCTGCTAGGATACTTTAAAGAAACAAAGTCTTGGTTTCCCTTTCTGCCTCCTTTTTGTGCTCTAGTGCTTTTATTGTTTGGAACAGAATCCCCTCGCCCCCCACCTCCCAGCTCCACCCTGCTTGGTTTACCAGGCTAACTACTTCATGGTTGTTGCAATAAGTTCATAATCCTCAAAGTATGAGGTTATGAACATGTGCCCTGAAACCAAACCCTGATCCCCTCTTCTATCATTTAATAAGTGTGTAAACTCTTGCCTTAGTTTCTGTATCTGTAAGATGGGATAGCAATGATATTTAACCCATAGGGCTGTTAGTTCATAAGATTAAGTTGGCTAATACAGATCAGATGCATTGTAAGCATTTATCAAAATTTTAGTTAATTATGTGTTGCTTACATCTTGCTCTGTGTGCATGTATACTCTCTCTCTCTCTCAGCACACATACACACAGATTTTTGATGTGTATTTTCTATCCCCTATGTAATTGTAAAGTCTTCCCCCCAGCTTTATTGAGGTACTGTGTATTTGGGGTATACAATGTGATGATTTAATATTTGTGTACATTGTGAAGTGCTTACTGCAGTTGAGCTAATTAATGCGTCTATACCTCACATAGTTAACTTCGTGTGTGTGTGTGTGTGTGTGTGTGTGTGTGTGGTGAGAACACTTAAGATCTATTCTCTTAGCAGATTTCAAGTATAGAATACAGAATTACTAACTACAGTCACTATCTATACATTAGATCCCCAGAACTTAACCCATTTTATAACTGAAAAATTTTTAGGTTTATTTATTTATTTTGAGAGAGAGATAATGTGAGTAGGGAAGAGGCAGAGAGAGAGGCAAAGAGAATCCCAAGCAGGACCCACGCTGTCAGTGCAGAGCCCAACTCATGGCTCAATCTCACAAACTGTGAGATCCTGACCTGAGCCGAAATGGAGAGTCAGATGCTTAACCCACGAAGCCACCCAGGTGCCCCTATAACTGAAATTTAGTATCCTTCGACAAGCATCTCCTTCCCTCTGCCTGCTAACTCCTGGCAATCACTATTTTACTTTCTGGGTTCCATTAGTTTGGCTTTTTTTAGATTCCATGTATAAGTAAGATCATATGGTACTTGCCTTTCTGTGTCTAGATTATTTCATTTCGTAAAATGTCCTCCAGGCCCATCCATACTGCAAATAGCAGGATGTCCCCCCCCTTTTTTTAATGGTCAGATAACACACACACATATGTATGTCTATGTATGTATGTATACACACACACACCACATTTTCTTTATGTATCCACTGACATTATCTTGGTTATTGTGGATAATGCTGCAGTAAACATGAGGGTTCATACATCTCTTCGAGATACTGATTTCATTCCTTGGACATAGACTCAAGAGTGGGATTGCTGGATTATAATTCTATTTTCAGTTTTTTGAGGAGCCTCCATACTGTTTGCCATAGGAGGTGTACAAATTTACATCCCTCCTGACAGGGCACAAAGGTTCCCTTTTCTCCATGTCCTTGCTACCCAGCATTTGTTCTCTCTTCTCTTTTTGGTAATAACTTTCCTACCTCATTGTGGTTTTGAGTTGCATTTTCCTAGTGATGAGTGATATTGAACATCTTTTCATATGTCTGTTAGCCTTCTGTAGATCTTCTTTTGAAAAATGCCTTTTCAGGTCCTTTGCCCATTTTTTGTTGTTTTTAACATACAATGTCATATTAGTTTCAGGTATATAGTACATTAACTCAACCACTCTACATCACTCAGTGCTTTCCACAATACGTATGGTCACCATCTGTCATCATACATTATTACACTATTGTTAACTGTATTTCCTATGCTATACTTTTCATCTGTGTGATGAATTTGTTTTAAAACTGGAAGTTTGTTCTCTTAATCCCCTTCTTCTATTTCACCCAACCCCCCACCTCCCCTCTGGCAACCACCAATTCTCTATTTTAGAGTGTTTGTTAAGAGTGTGTGTTCCTTTGTTTTTTGGGGTTTTTTTTTTTTTTTTTTTTTAGATTCCACATATTGGGGAAATCATAAGGTATTTATCCTTCTGTGTCTGACTTAGTTCACTTACAATGTCCTCAAGATCCATCCATGTTATCACAAATGGCAAGATCTCTTTTTTTTTATGGCTGAGTAATAATTTGTGTGTGTGTGTGTGTGTGTGTGTGTGTGTGTGTGTACACACACCACATCTTCTTTATCCGTTCATCTATGATGGACACTTGGGTTGCTTCCATATCTTGGCTATTATATAATGCTACAGTAAATATAGGGGTGCATATATCTTTTGAAATTCATGTTTTCTGTTACTTTGGGTAAATACCCAATAGTGGAATAACTGGATTATATGGTATTTCTATTTTTTTAATAAAGACTTTTCTTTTTCTTTCGTTTTAATGTTTATTTTGAGGGAGAGAGTGTGAGTGGGGGATGGGCAACCCCAAGCAGGCTCTGTGCTGTCAGCAGAGAACCCAATGCAGGGCTTGATCCCATGAACCGTGAGATCATGACCTGAACCGAAATCAAGAGTCAGACGATCAATCAATGTAGCCACCCAGGTGCCTTGGTATTTCTATTTTTAATTTTTTGCAGCACCTCCTTACTGCTTTCCATAGTGGCTGTACCAATTTATATTCCCACCAGCAGTAGAGAAGTTTTCCTTTTTCTTCACATCCTCACCAACACTTGTCTTTTTGATTCTAGCCATCTTGCCAACTATACATCTCATTTTTTTAAATTTGCATTTCTCTGATAATTGGTGATGTTAAGCATCTTTTCATGTATCTGTTGGCCATTTGTATGTCTTTGGGGAAATGTCAGTTTTGGTCCTCTCCCCATTTTTTTGTTATGTTTATTTATTTATTTTGAGAGAGAGAGAGAGAGAGATGGAGAACGAACATGAGCAAGGGAAGGGCAGAGAGAGAAGGAGAGAAAGAATCCAAAAACAGACACTGCATTGCCAGCACAGAGCCTGATGTGGGGCTCAAACTCCTAAACTGTGAGATCATGGCCTGATCCAAAGTCGGACACTTAACCTACTGAGCCACCCAGGCACCTCTGCCCTTTTATTTTAAATCAGATTTCTTTTGGTATTGAGTTGTAGAAGTTCTTTATGTATTTTGGACATTAACCTCTTATTGGATATGTCATTTGCGAATAGTTTCTCCCATTCACTAGGTTGCCTTTTTGTTTTGTTGATGGTTTCCTATGCTGTGCAAAAGCTTTTTATTTTGGTGTAGTCCCAACAGTTTACTATTGCTTTTGTTTCCCTTGCCCGAGGAGATATATCTAGAAAAAAGGTGCTAAGGCTGATGTCAAAGAGATTACTGTCTATGTTTTTTTCTGGGAGTTTTACGGTTTCAGGTCCTCCATGTATGTCTTTAATCCTTTATTTTTGTGGATGGTGTGAGAAGGTCCAGTTTCATTCTTTTGCATTAGCTGTCTGTCCAGTTTTCCCAGCACCATTTATTGAAGAGACTGTCTTTTCCCCATTGTATATTCTTGCCTCCTTTCTTGTAGATTAATTGACCATATAAGCATGAGGTTATTTCTGGGCTCCCTATTCTGTTCCGCTGATCTTTGTGTCTGTTTTTGTGTCACTACTATACTTTTCTTGATTACTACAGCTTTGCAGTATATCTTGAAATCTGGGATTGTGATACCTCCAGTTTTGTTCTTCTTTCTCAAGACTGCTTTGGCTATTTGGGGTCTCTTGTGGTTCCATACAAATTGTAGTATTATTTGTTCTAGTTCTCTGAAAAATACTGTTGATATTTTGATGGGAGTTGCATTGACTCTGTAGATTGCTTACTTTTGTAATTGAGTTCTTTAATTTTTTGCTGTTGAGTTGTATGAGTTGATTGTAAACTTCTTAATAGCAAGGATCATGTTCATAATTCCTCACCTTAGCCGAATCTATAATTTTAGCATAATGTGTAGACCATTGTCTCTGATTCTGGAGTAGAGCTTCATGATGTCATTTGAATGAGATAAGAATTTATAAATCAGCCCTTTTAAGACAATCTTAAAATGCTTCAACGAGGAGATAAAAATTACTGATACAAGACTGTTGTGTGTGTTGGATCAGTATAGCTTTATGTTGTCCATGGGAATAAAAGGTTTTCCTAAGTATATGAATAGGCTTTGGAGAGAGGGAATCTTTGAAAGGCATAAAGGCTTATTTTCGTGTAAAATCTAAATAGAAATGATCATAAATGAGAAGAATATGAAAATATTAAATATATAAATGCTCAGACTTGGCCGTAAAATACTTCTTTTTCAAGTATCTTAACATTTGAAAATTTGTTATAAATTTGTTATCAATCTAAAAGATTTATACTCTGCAAATTTGAATAGAAAAGTCTTAATAAAATATCTCGCCAAATGCTGTTAACTTTAGAGACAGGGAGTGAAGTTTACATCTCTCATATCATTCTAAATTTGTGTTTTAACTATAGAATTTATTTTGACAGCTACAGCAGTGTGAATGCACTTTTAATTTTTTTCTGGAAAAAAATTAAAAAATTATATTCTTCTCACAAACCAAATGCTGATTCTGTGAGGCTTCGTATCTACTCTTCCGTTGCATTTGAATTTTGTTTATATACTTAATGAATACTTTGGTTTCTTTTCACTTAATGTGCCTTAAGATATATGCAGAATTTGATCTGTGTTTCTAGAGTTGGGTCAACTTTTAATTGATGGCATTTTAAAGAATATCTGGTTTTTATTCTATACTTTCTAGACTTTTTTCCCACTTCAATGAAATTGAAAATCAGAATCTAGCTGTTATGTGCATTTATTATTTGGACATAGAGGGATTTGGAAAACCACTGGTCTTTGTGTATTTAGTAAAGGGCATTCATTCCAAAATACACTGGACATACTGAAATTAAGATTAATACTTTGTATTTTCTAGTAAGGCATTTTAGTTTCATTCAACACAGACTATGTCCCATTCCACCCTACTTCTGTAAAAAAAAAAAAAAAAAACTTTTTAGAAATACATTTTCTCTTTGTCATCTTTACTAAAGTTTTTAAGGATTCATAACCACAGTCTGAGAATTTCTGCTTAATTTTATTAAACATTCTTGCTCAAAAGCCTTATTGTTCATCATTTGTTCTGTCTCTTCAATTAACTTTTTAAGTTGAGCTCAAAGTTGCCTTTTTTTGTTGTTTTCTAATGATAAAATACTTGTTAGGAGTTATTGGGAATAAGTACTTTTCTCAGATGAATTTCCAACCAGATATTCTAATTTGTATTGAACTGCTAGCATTGCACAACACTTGATTTTATTCATAGAGTTTTTTGGTGTGTTGTGGCTTATGACTTTTTCCCAACTTTATCAAGATATAATTGAACTACAATAAACTGCATGTGTTTAAAGTGTACAATTGGATCAGTGTTGATATATGCATATACCCATGAAACCATCACCTTTCCCCAAAGTTTCCTTGTTCCTCTTTCTATTTTTGTAATCTGTCCCTTCCTCTGTGTCTCCCATCTCCTGGCAACTACTGATTGGTTTTCTGTCACTATAGATTACTTTATATTTTCTAGAATTTTAGCAAAAATGGAGTCAGACAGCGTGTACATATATAGAGCTGCCTTCTTTGACTTAGCATAATAATTTTGACATTCGTGCATGTTGTGGCTTGTAACACAAGTCTGTTACTTTAAAAAAAATTTCTTTTAACATTTATTCATTTTTGAGATATGGAGACAGATTTTTGAGAGACAAAGACAGAGCACTAGTGGGAGAGGGGCAGAGAGAGAGGAAGACACAGACTCCAAAGCAGGCTCCAGGCTCTGAGCTGTCAGCACAGAGCCCGACGCGGGGCTCGAACTCATGGACCTCAAGATCATGACCTGAGCTGAAGTCAGACATCGAACCGACTAAGCCACCCAGGCGCCCCTAGGTTGGTTTATTTTTATTGCTAAGTAATACATTTTATTGCTAAGTAGTGTAACAGAAAAGTCACTCTTTATCCCTTCATCAGATGACTGACATTTGGGTTTTTAGCTTTGGCTCTTAAAAATAAAGTTGAGGGGCACCTGGCTGGCTTAGTCGGTTAAGTATCACACTTCAGCTCAGGTTATGATCTCAAAGCTCATGAGTTCAAGCCCTGTGTCAGGCTCTCTGCTGACAGCTTGGAGCCTGGAGCCTGCTTCGGATTCTATGTCTCCCCCCTCTCTTCCCCTCCCCCACTCGTGCTCACTCACTCTTTCTTTCAAAAATAAAAATAAACATTTTAAAAAAGTTGATATGATTGCTTGTTTAGAAATTTTTGTGTGGACACAAACATTTATTTCTTTTATTTATTTATTTATTTATTTATTTATTTATTTATTGAGCACATGAGCTGGGGAGGGGCTTAGAGAGACAGAGAGAGAGAGAGAATGAATTCCAAGTAGGCTCTGCACTGTCAGCACAGAGCCCAATTCCGGGCTCGAACCCATGAACCGAGAGATCATGGCATGAGCTGAGGTCAAGAGTCGGATGCTTAACCTACTGAGCCACCCAGGTACCCTAAATTTTCATTTCTTTTAGCTAAATACCTAGAAGTTGAGTGGCAAGGTCCAGTGGGATCTATCCAGGTTTTAAAGGAAAGTATGCTTTGCAAAGTGGTTATTTCATCCTACTTTCCTATCAGCAGTACTTCAGAATCCTTGGTCTGGGCAGCTTTTCATGTTTGCCGTTCCAGCGGCAATATGGTGGCATTATCATTGCAACTTAGTTTCTCTAATGGCTCACAATGTTGAGCATCTTTCCATGTGTTTATTGGCCGTTTATATTTATTTTGTGAAGTGTCTGTTCCGTATCTTTTGACTCTTTCCTCACTGAGTTGTCTTACTTTTTTTTAATATTTATTTATTTTTGAGAGAGAGAGAGGAGAGATGGGGTAAGAGAGCACACACAAGGTGGGGAGGGGCGGAGAGCTAGGAAGACAGAGGATCTGAAGTGGGTTCTGCACTGACAGCAGAGAGCCCAATGCCGGGCTCGAACCCACAAACTGTGAAATGAAGTCAGACACTGAACCAACCCACTAAGCCACCCAAGCACACTGTCTTATTATTATTGTTTCTTTTAAGTACAAAAGATGCTTATTTGGGAAGAGCAGAGGAATTGCAATTCAGGATAAGCAAGCTATGGTGAACCATAGGCAAATCCATCTTATTATTTAAAATTTTTTAAAAATGTTTATTTATTTTTGAGAGAGCGTGAGTGGGGGAAGATCAGAGAGAGAGAGAAAGACACAGGATCTGAAGCAGGCTCCAGGCTCTGAACTGTCAGCACAGAGCCCGTCGGGCTCAAACTCAGGAACCATGAGATCATGACCTGAGCCGAAGTCGGACACTTAACTGACTGAGCCACCCAGGCGCACCCCCCTGTCTTTTCGAATTTTAATGTTAAACTATATGGTTTTAAATTAGTCCAAATTTAAAGTTTAAAATTTTAATCCATTTGAGTTAATTTTTGTGTTTCACGTGAAGTTGAGGTCAATGTTCTTTTTCTTTTTTTCTGTATGAATATCCAGTCGATCCATTTATGTTTGTTGAAAAGTCTTTTTTTCTCTCCAGTGGCTTGCCTTTGCTACTTTACTAAAAATGAATTCACCAAACGTGTAAGTCTGTTTCTGAACTCTTGTTTTCTGTTCCATTGATCTGGTATGTCTCTCTTTACACAAGTTCCAAAGGTCTTGATTACTGTTGCTTCATAGTAAATCTTGAAATCAGGTAGGGTAAGTACTCCAATTTTGTCATTTTTTAAAACTGCTCTGGTTATTCTAGGCCCTTTGCATTTCCATGTTAATTTAATATTAGCATGT
This sequence comes from Cryptoprocta ferox, assembly GCA_028646485.1. Taxonomy (NCBI): domain Eukaryota; kingdom Metazoa; phylum Chordata; class Mammalia; order Carnivora; family Eupleridae; genus Cryptoprocta; species Cryptoprocta ferox. The sequence goes on along the minus strand of CM053573.1, from coordinate 10,838,987 downwards.
TAGTTTCTACTAAAAAGCCTGCTGCAGTTTTGATTGGAAATGCATCTGAATATATAGATCCATTTGGAAAGAACTGCAACTTTAACAATATTAAATCTTCTAATCCAGGAATTTAGTATATGTCTCCGTTTGTGTACGTCTTCTTTAATTTTCCCCCCAATATTTTGTAGTGTGTTCAATGTAGAGGCCTTGGATGTCTTTTGTTTGTTTTGTTTTGTTTTGTTTTGTTTTTTAAGTAAGCTCTGTGCCCAAAGTGGGGCTTGAACTCATGACACTGAGATCAAGAGTCCCATGCTCTCTATCTACTGAGCCAGCTAGGCACCCCTGGATGTCTTTCGTTAAATTTATATTTTTTGGCACTACTGTAAATGGTATTGTTTGTCTAATTTCACTTTCCAGTTATTTGCTTCTAGTATATGAGAAATCAGTTGATTTTTAGAACATTATTAACTTAACCTTTTATCCCGTAATTTCACTAAGTCACTTTGCAAAGTCAGAATTTGGTAAATTCACTCATTACCATATTTAGTAGATTCCTTGGAGTTTTCTGTAAGTAGGGAGAGTTTCATTTTATTCTTTTCCAATCTTTATGGCTATTATTTTTCTGTTTTTCATACCTTATTTCAGTGCCTAGAACCTTTAGAACAGTATTGAATAGGAATGGTGAAAGAGAATATCCCTGCCTTCTTCCTATTTCATGGGGAGAAAGTCAGTCTTAAACCATTAACTATGATATTAGCTGTAGGTTTTCATAGATGCCCTGTATCCGAGGAAGTTTCCTATTAATACTAGTTTTCTGGGCGTTTTTATCATTATTGGGTGTTGAGTTTTTGTCAAAATCTTTTTTTCCCCACATTTACTGAAATGATCATATTGGGATTTTTTTTTTGGCTTTATTCTTTTAATATGGTAAATTACATTAACTGATCATCAAATGGTAAGCAAATCTTGCATTTCTGGGATAAACCCTACTTGGTCATGTTTTATTACCCTTTTTATATATTATTAAGATTAAACTTTTAATATCTTGTGAAGGATTTTGGCATCTATATTCCTTAGGATCTTGATCTGTAATTTTGAGGGGATAATATCCGTCAGGTGTTAGCATTACGATGGCTTTAAAAACAGGCTTTAAAAACAAACTGATCCCTCTGCTGTTTGAAAAAGTTTGCAATGTTTTTGTATCTTTTCTTCCTTTAATGTTTGATAGAATTCACCAGTGAAACCATCTGAGAATGCAGTTTTCTTTTTAGGAAAGAAAAAAATAAAATCAGTTCCTTTAATAAGTATAGGAGTATTTAGATATTCTCCTTCTCCTTGTATCAGTTTTAGTTAAGTTTTTTCCAAAGAATTTGTTCATCCACATTGTCAATTTGTTGGCATAAAATTGTTTTTAGTATTTCTTACCCTTTTAATGTTTGTAGGATTGATGGTGATGACCCTTATTTCATTTCTGATCTGATTTGAGTTCTCTCTGTCTTTTAATCAGTCTCAGTAAGGGTTTGCCATTCCTCCTCCCCCCAACTGCCAAGAAACCAGATTTTGGTTTCATTAATTTTCTCTATTGTAGATCTTTTATAAAAATTTTTTTTATATCTGTTATATATTATCTGTATTATTCCCTTGCTTCTATTTCTTGTTTACATTGCTTCCCCCCCCCCCCCCCGGCTGTTCTCTTCTTTAGTGTTTAGACCATTAACATTTAATGTCACCATTGGTATTTTAGAATTACATCTGCCATTTTATTGTTTGTTTATCCTCTGTTTTTTGTTCTACTCTTCTTTTCCTGACTTTTTTGAATTGAGTAATTTTTAACATTCTATTTTCATTTGTCTATTGACTTTCTGGCTATATTTCTTTGTGTGCTTTTGTTTTTATTTGTTTTTTATGTAGTCATTCTATGGGATTAAATATATTTAACTTTCATAGTCTGCTTACAGGTAATATTACTTGAAATAAAATGTAGAAGGCTTGCAGCCATATAAGTCCCTTACTCTTACTCCAGAGACCTTTATGTTGAGGTTGTCCTATGTATTATTACATTTCTACACATTGATAGCCCTACTAAACAGCGTTACTTTATTTGCTTTCAACAGTCTACGTATCATAAGGAGCTATATAGGAAAAATACAGTTTTATATTTACCCGTATATTTATCATTTCTGTTGCTGTTCCTTTATTCCTGAAGATCTAAGTTTCTCTCTAAAATTTCCATTTGCTTCTTTATCAACTAGTTTTTTCTTCTCTGCTGAACTTGTGTATTTCTAGTCATTTCACTTGTGTTTACTTTTACCTTATGGAACATAGGTGATAACAGCTGCTCTTAAAGTCTTTGCGATAATTTCAGTATTTGTATCATCTAGGATCTGTTTATTACAGGCTTTCCTTCCTTTAAGAATGTGTAAGATCTTCCTAGTTGCGTGTATGTCAAGTAAGTCTGGATTACTGCCTGGAGATTGTGAATTTCATGTGTGGTTCTGGGTGCTGGGGTTCGTTGTAGCGGGTCTTCATCCTGATTAGGTTCCAACTACAAGTTCTGTCTGCTGCCTCCGCACAGAGGGTCCATTGTTAGATCAGTTTTCAAGATGTTTGCTGTGCTACTTTTGTTCTGTCCTGTAGCTCAGGGGTGAGCCTGAGTCTTGTGGGAGTTCATTTACAGAATTAGGGGATCCTCACACTCTCCTGTCCACAGAGGCCTTTTTTATTAGTTCCTGTGGCCAGACTGGGTTTCTGTCAGAGTTTTACTGTTTGCTCCTCTGCCTCACTGCGTAACTCCATGGCTGGGGCCGACTCTTGGGGCAGAGCTGCTGGAGAAAAGTGAACAAAAATGGGGGGGGGGGACTTTTGACTGTCTTTCAAAATCTGCCTAGTATTCTTTACTTCTTTTTGTCCTTAGGTATTTGTTTTGTTGTTGTTGTTTTGCCCAGTTGTTAGAAAGTATTTTTTGTCTTTTTTTAAAGTTTATTTATTTTCGAGGCCGAGCTAGCAGGGAAGGGACAGACAGAGAGAGGGAGAGAGAGAATCCCCAGGCAGGCTCTGCACCGTCAGTGTCAGTGCAGAGCCCGATGCGGGGCTTGAACCCATGATCTCAGCCAAAACCAAGAATTGAACACTTAACTGACTGAGCCACCCAGGCACCCCTGCCTAATTTTTAGTTTTAAGTGGGACAGAGAGGCTGTAGTGGGCTTATTTCACTATAGCCAAACTAGAACTCTGTGGCATTTAGAAATCTCGTGGTATTTTTTATAAAGTATTTTATTTTTTCAAATTATTGTAATGCGTACAACAAATATATATAAAAGTAGGAACAAAACAAGTTGAACCAAGATGTTATCACCATGGTCTGTCTCTGTGGCATAGAACTGAAAAGGAGGTGGGACTGGAAGGTTCCATCTGGTTGCTTCATTGTGTGTTAGTACTTTGTCTGGGGTTCCCCAGGAGCTGAGGAGAACCTAGCTGTGAATAGCAGTTAAAGTGCCTGTGGCTAAAAGAAATGTGTGTGGGAATATTCCAGCCTCATCCTTAAACCAGCATTTGGACGTTTGTGTTGGTAAATAAGTCTGGAAGGTACATCTTCTTCACACCTCAAAGTGACTTCGTTTTTATTAGGTCCATTCCTTACCGGTATCCGGCTGAGATGAGCGACAGTTAAGGAACAGGCCTTGCACTGAGGAGGGAAGAGACAGAAGGGCTTCAATTTGCAAGTGTAGGGCACAGGCTGGGGTTGCTACCCATTTATTGTTACTTGTTTGTGGATGTAAGATGATGAGGAAGCAGAGAGGGTAGTTAGAAGGGCTAGAAGATAAATTTTGTCGATGTTGCTAATAATGGGGTGACGGCTTTTGGGGAAGAGGTGAAGTTCACAGAGCTGAGGCGGGGGGTGGGGTGGGATGATTTCCTGAATTCTAGGAAGGACAGTAAACAGCACATACTTGTTTTTGAGAGAGAGAGAGAAGGAGAGAGATAGAGAGAGACACACACACAGAGGGAGCACATGAGCAGGGGAGGAGCAGAGAGAATCTTAAGCAGGCTTCTTGCTTAGCGTAGAGCCTGACTCAGGGCTCAATCTCACTAATGTGAGAGTCATGTCCTGAGCCGCTATCGAGAATCGAATGCTTAACTGACTGAGCCACCCAGATGCCCCATTTTTTTTTTCTTTTTAAAGTTTTTTTTATATTTCAGCAAATATTCCTAAATGCTTTGCAAAGAGCTACAGATCATTAAAATGTACTTTGGGGGCGCCTGGGTGCCTCATTTGGCTGAGCTTCCGACTTCAGCTCAGGTCATGATCTCATGGTTTGTGAGTTTGGGCCCCACATGGAGCTCGCTGCTGTCAGCACAGGGCTGGCTTCGGATCTTGCATTTCATTCTCTCTCTCTCTCTCTCTCTCTCTCTCTCTCTGCCCCTCCCCCACTCACTGAACTCTATCAAAAATAAATAAACTTTAAAAAATGTAAAAACATATATATGTATACACACACACACACACACACTTTGGACTATAGGAGCTGTTATACTCTAACTGTGACTCTCAGAATAGTTGTGAAATACTTAAAGTAAGGTGTATAATGATATCTCTGTGAAAATGGTCACTACTTTTGTTACCATAGTTCAGTATTGGTTATGCTAATTTCATAACCTGAATTGATGAGTTTTTGATCTTTCTCTGTGGAATTGTTTTAGTAAAAGGAATTATTTGTTCCTTGAAGGTTAGTTCAAACTCACCCGTAAAAATTTGGGATCTTTTTAATGTTATATCTTTACATTTCAAGTTAGTTTTATGGTCTATTAAAGTATTATACCCTTTTAAAAGATCATTTTGGAAATTATAGTGAAGTAGGCATCCATCCATTTCCTCTAGATTCTCTGTTGCGTAGAATTGTGTATAATACTTTCTTAAGCAAAAATTCTGAAGAAAAGATGAGCAAATTGGACCTAGTTATGTAGTAAAAGAGTAACATGCGTGTCTGAGTTGGGTTTATTACATAAATTCTAGGATAATTTGTATTAGGAAATATATCACTATAATTTAGTAAGCTTAATTTAAAAAGAAATACAAGGTCATCTTATTAAATACTCAAAAAAAGCCTCTGAAAAAATTTAGCAGGCTTTTCTAATGAAAATTTTAAGTCAAATAAAAATAATAGGAAACGGCCTAAACATGGTAAAAGCTATTTACCAAAACGCAATAGCAGACACAACTATTTATAACCTAGTTCATTGGTTATGAAATATCAATACTTATGAAACACCAAAACCATCACCATGAAAGCCAGGGGCAATATAAAAATTCCTCCTGTTCCACCTATTATGTAGCTTAGCTTTATTGGTTTGGGCAAATAATGTAAGCTTAAATTCTTTATTCTCAGAGGATAGAGATCTAGAAAACCCAAGAGACTCATCCGAGTGACTTGGCACCAATAAGAAAATGTGGTAAAGTGGCTGGGTACCAAGAAGATAATAGATAAATCAGTAACTTTTCTTTATTTTGGAATAAATAGTAAAGAATGGAAATGAAACAGAACAGAATGTTCTCTCACGTTATATATATGCAATATAGTAATGCTACTATGCTTTTAAAAAATGAGAGCTTACTGCTTTTGTAAAGCTCAATAAAAAGATGTATGATTTGTCAATTTTAAGAGCATTATGAAGATTAAGTGAGGTGAAACACATTAAAATTTTTTAGAAAATCATCAAGCTCACCTCTATAGTGTATTGAGCAAGAAATAGTCGAAGAAGAGAATAGCAGCTATAATTTCTTTTTTTTTTTTAGGTTTATTTATTTATTTTGAGAGAGAGAGTGCACATGCACGCAAGAGAGGGAGCGAGAATCCCAAGCAGGCTCCACGCTCAGGGCGGAGCCCAACAAGGGTCTAGATCAAGATCTTCCAATAGCAAGATCACAACATGAGCTGACATTAAGAGTCAGGGGTTCAACCTACTGGGCCACCCAGGTGCCCTAAAGGGAATTGGCAGTGAGAAGTGGCCTGCTTCAAAACTGGATCCAGAGACCCCCCTTAAATATGGTAGCTTGACTGCTTGTATTTTCTCTTCTTGCGTGAAATCTGCAGTGATCACAAAAGAAGCATAGCAGATGTTAACACATAGGGAGAAGGGTAATAGTAGATAGTGAACAAAAGGTTTGAAGAATTTTTTTGGAAACAGTGAATAGAGTGGTAACCAAGTTCAGAGGAAGCTACAACCTAGTGCCTACCGTAGGGTGACAGAGATGAGGGACAAGTCAGCAGTCCCCAGGAGTGTCTTGACAGGCTGGCTTCAGAGTGTTTGGTGGCCGCCAAAGGCAGAGGTCAGTTTTGCAGCTGAAATGGAAGGTCGTGAAAAGTCTGTGTCCAGATCTTTTGGAATGTCTTCTGCATCCCCAGCAAACATGATTTCTTCAGTCCCAGTTTTCCTGGGGAGATGGGACAAGCACTAGAACAGAGATGCTCCTGACCAGAAGGGTAAAGCTTGGGGCTGGAAATAAGGGGAGAATGTCTGAGTGTACACCGTAGCCCGTCACTTCCTCCTGCCTTTTCTACTCCCCAGAAGCCAGCACCCTCCCATACTCTTCTTTCTGGCAAAACTGGGACATGTGGAGTCTCCCAGTGAAATGTGACCATTGTATGCAGCAGTCCATCAATCAACAGACCTGGCACCCGTGCTCATTTGTTTTTAGTACCTTACTCTTAAATATGAAGGAGCAGCCAGGGATCACCAGACAGATGAGGAAAGCCTCAAAAGTGACAGAGACCCAAAACCATCAGCCAACAAACAGAAGTAAGAATCAAATGATGTAAGAAATGGAAGAAAATGAAAGAGCAAAATACGTCCCCCCCCCCCCCAAAATCAGAGGGTAAAAGGTGTTGTGTCCATTAAAAAAATGACTGAGTACTAGGAATAAAGAGTTGAGAACAAGAAAGAGCTTTGGCAAGTTTAAAAATATGATAGTTGGGGGGAAAATCCATGGACAGATTGAAATAGGAAATTGAAGAGTGTTAGGGCAAGAGACTGTCACTGTAAATATCTAAAAGTATTTAAATTGTTTAATATATGAATATTTAGTACTCATTTTTAACTGTATGCCTCTGCCATTGCTGTTAAGCATAAAGAAGATATTCATTAATTTTGGATTATTTTAGTTGGGGAAGAAGATGAGGTTCACCTTGGCTATTCATGAACAGATAATGCCTGATGGGGATTTGAGAGCATTGGGTTTGTGTTTGGTATTCTGGACAGACATTGACATAGGATAATTGTTTACGGCCTTTCTCAAAATCTCTCAGTAGTGATTGCAGACAGTGTTTTTCACGGGCGGAACGCAGGCCGTGGAGTTCGCTATCCTTGCTCAAGGCCAGCTTAGTCACCAGATGTGTGATATTGCTCAAATCACTTCCTCTCTCCGAGTCTCATTTTCCTCATCTGTAATAAGGGGATGGTAATACCTGTCTGTCTCACCAATGTTACAGGGCTGTGATGATGAAGAGGGAAGAGCTATAAATCACCCAGAACAGTGTGCAGCTTGTACTAAGTGCTCATTAAAAGAAGCTGCTGTTAACAACCATCAAGCAGATGGACTAGTATATGTAGATGGTTAAGTAAAGCATACCTTTAAAGAGCAACAAGTAAAACCTCAGTGATGTAATAGGCTGTTCTGAGCGAATGGTATCACTCATCGACTGAAAGCTTCTCATTCCCCAGTGCCCGCCATTGTAGCTGGCACTAAGAAGCTGCAGAGAACGAATGAATGAACCTATTAATTGTAACTTTCATTTTCATACGGAATAGCACTAGTATCATTTTCTGATCATTAAAGACAGCATATTAGTGCGTTTATAAGTGTATAGAAATGAAGTTTTCATAAACTTAAATATTGCATTTCAATTACAGGCGTCGATTAGCAAGGTAAAAGTAACAGAACCATGGCTCAGTTTCCAACACCTTTTGGAGGTAAGTTCTAGAGATTTTTCTTTTTTAATGTATTCCAGACTATCTATCTATCTATCTATCTATCTATCTATATTTACTTTCGAGAGAGCACGAGCGGGAGAGAGGGGCAGAGGAGGGAGAGAGAGAAAATTTTAAGCAAGCTCCACATTCATTCAGCACGGAGCCTGACATGGGGCTCAATCTCATGAGCTGAGCCGAAATCAAGAGTCAGATGCTCAACTGACTGAACCACCCAAGCGCCGCAAGACCTATTTTTAACGTTGTTTCATCCGGATTCTTGGGAAGCAACTCCCAGGCATCATATCATTTCATCCACAAATATTTTAGTGTTTCTAAAAGATAAAACACTCTTAAAGACATAACTACAACACTGTTATCACACCTGTAAAATTCACAGTAATTCCTTAATATCCTCAGCTATCAAGTCAGTGTTAAAATTCCCCTGATGACCTTTTTTTGCTATGGTTTGTCAGTTCAAATAAGGATGCAGACATTGCTCTCAGTTCACGTGTCTCCGAAGCCTCCTCACTGTTTTCTCTCTGCATCATCCTAGTTGAAGTGACTAGGTCATTTATTCTGTACTTTTCCTAAAGCCTGGATTTGAAGCAGGACATCTTTGTTTTACCTTATCTGCTTGAAACATACCAGCCTGCATAAAAAATTTTGTGTCAGGTAATTTTTCCTAATATTATGATTAAAGTGTTAAATATTGGCTTTGTTTACTGGCCAAGTTTTACTTATTTATTGAGTTTGGATGAGAGGGTACCATTTTAATGGCTGACTCTTGGCAGCTGTCTAATCCAGTCATAAAGAGGGCACAAATCACCACCCTCTGATCACCTCTGTACCAGTCCCTATGGAATTCCGGGCCCGGAACATAGGAGGCAGTCAGTACGTATGTTTCCAGAGACTGAATGAATCCCACTCTTCCTGTCACTGTCCGACCTAACCCCTTAGAGAGGGGAGGTGCGATGTTCAGACATTTTGCATTTGTGCTGGCCACCTTCACATTTTATTGCCTATCCCCAGCTTTTTGGAAAGTGTCTGAACTTTAGAAGGTCTTTGGTCACATTGAGGAGACCTAGTACTAAAGCGACGAAGATCTCAGAAGTGAGAGGGTTATGTAGTCACTCTCAGAGCTGAAACTGAACGGGAGCCCAAAGCCCATTCTCTTTGGCTTGCCATTATTTTTTTTTCAGGATACCCATTTTTAGGGGTGCCTGGGTGGCTCAGTCGGTTGAGCATCCGGCTTCAGCTCAGGTCATGATCTCGCGGTTCGTGGGTTCGAGCCCCGCGTTGGGCTCTGTGCAGACAGCTAGCTCAGAGCCTGGAGCCAGTCTTTGGAGTCTGTGTCTCCCTTTCTCTCTGACCCTCCCCTGCTCACGCTGTCTCTCTGTCTCAAAAATAAATAAAACATTAGAAAAAAATTTTTTAAAGGATACCCATTTTTAAACACACCTTTATTAAGGTATTATTTATGTACCATAAAATTCACCAATTTTAACTGTACTGTTCAGTGACTTTTAGTAAATTTGCAGAGTTGTATAATGATCAGTACAATGCAGTATTTCAATATTTGTGTCACTCCAGAAAGATTCTCACGGAATCACCTGGGATACGAACTGTGAAGCTCTGGTTCTTTCGTAACGTTCACCTGTGGCAGTTGAATCACCTGAGAATGTAGCTTTAAGTTGGTTGATTGCTCAAGTTTATATAAATAAATGATTATTAACTTATGTCTTTAAATATTCCTGCTAACTAACTATAAGATTATAGACAAGTTTTTTAAAAAAGAATTTGTGTTAGTATCTTTCTTACTTTGGCCTGTTTTACTCTTAATTTTCTAATTCTATATGCATAACTTCCAAGGAAAAACATGTTAATCAATCAAATAATTGATAACATATTGACAGAATCCGAAAGTACTAGGGAAATAGTGTGTATCAGCCCTTGTTTATTCTTTTCTCATTGAGTAATTTCTTTGTCTTTTCTTTGGGTTGTAGGCAGCCTGGATATCTGGGCCATAACTGTAGAGGAAAGAGCGAAGCATGATCAGCAGTTTCATAGTTTAAAGCCAATATCTGGATTTATTACTGGTAATCGGAATCAGTATTTTTACATTTTTATTTAACAGTAGCGCATATATCTGTGGAAAATCTATTATGCAAAGCTAACTAAGGTGGGCACATATGGCCAAGGGGATATTTGCCTTAACCTTGAGCCTGTATTTTTTCAGTTGTTTTTTCCTATAACGCATTCAATCCTCTTTGCATTCCTTGATGGATGTCAAGCCACTTGTTTTGGGCACATCACTGATGGGAATTGGTGAAGGTCAATGCACCACATTCTTTAAGTAATAAAGCAATGAACTGTGGTCCTTAAGCTAAAATGCTTGTTTAATTTTGATCTTGAACTGGTTTGGGAAATGTAAATAAATGAACGGATTCTGAATATTAAAAAAAAAATCGATGACGGAATTCTCATATTGCTGTATCCCAACGTTCTTTTGTTATTTTGCCTTTCCTATTATCTTTTCTGTTTGGTTATTCTTTAGGAGTTAGCTATAGGAAAAAAATGGGATCTAGACTTCCTGGGGAGTTGTTTTATATGAGTGTGTATCACAGCTCTCTTTCAATTATTAATTCCTAATCATTGATGTGCATCTTGTAATCATTGTTACTTTTTCTCCATAAATGTATCAGAAGTACTGACAATTTGAAGTATAGGTATTAGGAATGGCAGAGAACTTAAAAAGTAGAAGTGTGGGTCATCAGTTTCTTGAGGATTCCTATAGATGTGCTTTGTCATATGTCCTATGCTTTGTCATAGCTGTTCTCACCTTACTAAATAGATTAATTAGAGTGGACAGCCTACCTCTGCGAAAGTGTTAAGTTCTAAGTTCTAAAGTCGGTGCTGATGGATTCATTTTACTGTTGCTTATAGGCTTTGGCTTTTATCCTATATCTAATTCAGGATTTGCAGAATTACCAGCCTCTTTCTTATTTTTGCAATTTTGCTATAAGAAGATACCTGTCAGCTGTAGTTTTTTTCCTGAAACTTCTTTCATTTAATTTACAGGTGATCAAGCTAGAAACTTTTTTTTTCAATCTGGGTTACCTCAGCCTGTTTTAGCACAGATATGGTAAGTTGGAACTTCACATAAGCAAAAAGTAAAATAAAATATTCCAGTAATAGGATTTCTTAAGATATAGTCTGAAATACTCTACTACTTCTTACCAGAGAATACTTCTGAAAAGTATCTTTCTAAGGTGGAACTTTAAAAGAAAAACTGGTAACCTTTGCAAGATAACACTGTCAAAAAGTTGAATTCCCAGTGGAGAAATCTACATTTTTATTCTTTCTCATTAATTTGTTTTAGCCTTCTTTACATCACGCATGCGCGTCTGAAAGTCCCGAATTTCTTGCTTTATAATATAGTGGTTCTGTATCTTTCATTGACTAAAAGTTAAGGAGAATATTTGACGGTTAGTAGTGAAACCGCCAGCGGAATAGTGAGATAACTAGTATTTATTATAGTGTACAAGGTGAATGCATTGTAAATATTGTTGAATTCCTGGATTACCTGTCACAAATAAGCATTCAGTCTTTTGAACCCCCAGGAAAGAAAGGGCCAGGAAAAAAGAGTGGGAAATATAATTGTGGATTTTAAGTTTATGACTTTGGTCTTGTCATGCTGAGTTCTGTCGCCAAGAAGTCACATTTTCCCACCCAGTGCGGCTCTTGCAGGGAATACTTCATTTCCAGGGGTTACTAGCGTCGTGGAGGCCGCTTGCTGTGTGGTAGCAAGAGCACGGGATTTGTGATCTCACACACCTGAGTTTGAATCCCAGCTGCCCTGTGTTCTATCTTTTATGATTTAGAGCACGTATTTATCCTCTCTGACCTCTGTTTTCTCATCTAGAAAAAGGGAAGATCTATTTTCCTTAAAGGGTTGTTGAGAACATTAGCAGAGAAACTGTGTATAAAGGGCTTAGCGTAGGACCTGGTGTGTAATAGGCCCTCAAAACAGAACCCAAAAAGGTACCTGCTGTCATTGTCAGGGACTGGGTATTCCATAGAACTAAATTGTCCGGCTAATCGCTTGTCCCCTTAAATGATCGGCCTTCTTATAATATGGAAATTAGTTCCTTGTTGCCTTCAAGCAGAGTCTACAGAATGTAGGCAAAGCTTAATTAAAGTGTCATCAGTATGAAAATCATTTACTGTGTTCAGAATAGCAAAACTCTCTTGGGAAATCTATACATATCTATACACATATACACATACATAAATATATATACACACACGTACGTACATATATACGCACACATATATATACACATTTGTATATGGCTATATTTGAATTGAGACTACATGATACCAGATTCCTATGCTTTTTTTGGTGTCTGCTTTCTTTTCTCTTCCCTGGTTGTCAGCACATTGGCTGCCAGACTGTGTCTTCCAATTGGTGAGCCTCTTCCTATGATGCCCTTCTGGCTCTTCTGATCTACTTTGAGCTGGGAAAACCAGATAACCAAGGTTTTTTGAATTACTTTTAAAATGAAGTAAAAGGTTTGCAACGAGTGGGAGAGTGGTGGGGAGAGCAAGAACTTGTGCTCAGTTGAGCCCAGGGGCACTGACCTGGCAGTTGAGTGCCTGAGTTTAAATTCCAGAAACATGTGACATCTGTGTTAACTGTAAGAACCTTTCTTTTGCTTTGTGTTCTGCCATATGATTATATTTCACATCATCAGTCAAGATCACTCACTAGAACCTTCCTTTCCCAGATGTAGCTTCCTCCATTGAATTCTGCTTTTGTGCCATATTCCCAATTTATGAATGTTCATTCAGGAAGCAGTTTTATGGTGCATATCTGCTGCAAGAAAATCTAACCTTACATCTATTCATTCAACGGTAGAAAAATATTTATTGAACGTCTACTATGGATCAGTGACTATTGTAGGTGCTTAGGATACAGCAGTGAACAGAATAGCCAAAAATCCATGCTTTCATAGAAATTGCAATCTGGTGGAAGGATATAGTTAATAGCAGTATAAAAAATGCCACATAGAAATAAGTATAATGGGGAAAATAAAGTATTATCTAGTAAATTTCACTTATTTTGCAATTACGTTAGTTGTCAGCTTTCCAAACTGTTTCTAGCTAAGCATATAAAGTCATTTTTCCAACTTACTATTTTTATAGTGAAAATTTGTATTAACAACAAAAATGATGAATTGGCAGTCTTGGCTTGAGTCAAAACTGTTCTTGGTCTTTAATTTTTTCAGACATTTTGTTAAATAAATTTGTGATGGCATGTTCTCCTTTTATCAAGAACTGTTATGGGGGGAGGGATGCACACCTCTAAGTAAGTATCTTTTCCCCAAAGAAACGTCTTTGAGTAATCATAAATTTCATGAGCCACAGATGTCCTGCTAAGATGACAGAATAGTGTAGTGCAAAATATGAGTAAGATCTGTCTTTCAGCACTACCACTGACACTTAGTAACCCTGAGTAATACTTGACCTCTTCAGAGTAGGTATTCATTCATTCGTTAAAAAACATTTTTTTAATGTTTTTTTTTTGAGAGAGAGAGAGACAGAGGGTGAGTAAGGGAGGAGCAGAGAGAGGGGGAGACACAGAATCTGAAGCGGGAGACACAGAATCTGAAGCAGGCTCCAGGCTCTGAGCTAGCTGTCAGCACAGAACCCGACGCGGGGCTCGAACCCACGAACCGCGAGATCATGACCTGAGCCGAAGTCGGACGCTCAACCGACTGAGCCACTCAGGCGCCCCCAGAGTTAGGTTTTTAAATGTATAAATAATAACAGTTGATCTAATGAAATAGATTTCACTTTCTGTCTCTCATGCTAATCTTGTGTTCTCTTGGGGGTTTTGTGGTGGGGTCCCAGGGAAGGTCTGTGCCCCTTTTGGTAGAAAGAGGGGAGTGGGTTTGAGTCTGAAGGTTTGAGCAGTCCCTTCGTCAGTCATGGGGAGCAGAAGAAAATTTTGGATTGAGAGTTTGGAACTATAATAGTAGCTATCTCTCTGGGCCTTACTTTCTTTGCTGTGGACCTCGGTTCAAATACATGAGTGATGTGGATTGCTGGGGAATATATGTTACAAACCTGTACAGGCTTTGTTCCAGGTAGAAGCCATATTCCAGTTAACTAGTTTGTAAACTTTTAAAACTGTAACCTACTGATACTTTGGGGCGACTTACCTATCCAACCCAGTTTCCAATTAATCATACAGGGAAACCTGAATTCTCAGAGGATGGAGTTAAGCTAGTGTGTGTAATGCCAAAGATGATACAGCTTCCTAGAAATTGTCTTACTAATAAGGAGCTGGAAGGAAACTGGCAAATATCCTGTATCCTTTTGCCAACTCCAGATGCTTAAAGTTGTTCCAACCTTGGCCTCATGTGGAGAGGGAAGAGGAGAAAGCAGAGGAGACTGGACAGGAGCCTGGATGGTCCGGGAAATAAAGAGGTTGAATGAAGAAGGCTTTGACATCAGAGGCAGTAGAGGCCACAGAAATGGGGATTAGAGGCTCCTAAGGAGAGAAGTGAGGGGCAGGGAGGCCCACCGGGAAGCTGGTCCAGAGAGAGAAGGCAGGAGCCTGGAACATAAACACAAACATTAGAAGGGCTTGGTGATCTATTCAGGGAGACACTTGGGGGCAGGGCCAACAGGATGCTTCTGTGCATATGTCTGAAGGGCCTTCAGGCCCCAACAAGATCAGTTTGCCAGACTTGTTTACCAGAAACTAAAAAGTCATCCTGGATTCTTATTCCTCTCTCCTCCATCCCTTACCCTCCATCCTCCTTTCCTGGCATTGAGCATCTGTCCAGCTGCTGTGAGCCAGGCGTGATTCCTCTCTTTCCCTCACCCTACACATTCAATCCATCAGCTCATCCTTCTGGCTCTATTTACAGATTTTATCCCCAATCTGGCCATTTCTTTCTGTCGCCATTGCTGCTGTCCTAATTTGTCATCTCAGTTGGGCCCACTGGTCAGCATTTTGACTTAGAGTCTCTCTCAAGATTGCCGCTTTAGATTTCATTCTCCATACAGCACCCACACTGTGTCTGTGAAAAGTAAATCTATTTTAAATTCCCCATTGAGAAGAAAATCTAAAGTCCCATCAAGGCTACAAGGCCCAATACTAACTGGCTCTTGGCTTTTTCATCTTCTTTCATTTTCCACCCCTCTCTTCCTCAATTTTTGTATTCCAGTTTCACTGACCTTTCTGTCAGTTAAATGGGCCAGGCTTCTTCTTGACTTCTGGGTCATTGCACTCAGAATTTCCTCTTCCCATAATACAGTTCTTCCGGATCCTTGCATAGCTAGCTGGCTGATTACCTTTCAGGTTTCAGTTCGTATGTCACCTCCTCAGAGAAGTACTTACTGACCACTCATCTGAGGTAGTCCCCTCTGCCCACCTGCTCCTACCCACCATCTTCTCCCTCCTACTACCTTGTTCGAATTTTTAACAGCACTCACCATCATGAGGAATCATTTGATTCGTTTTCTTGTTTCGTGTCTGCTTGCGCTAAAATATTAGCCCTGTGAGGGCAGGAACCTTCTTCTCTGTCTCTTTCACAGTTGTAACACCAATTCCTAGAAAGGGCCTAGACCTTAATAGGTAGCTCTCTTCGAAAATTATTTGTCAGATGAATAAAAAAAGGAATGAATGAATCGATAAATCAATGAATGAATGAGTAGGCTGGACTGATCCGCACTGTGAGAGATGAGCATCCTGTGAAAAGCCTTTGTGGCTGAGATGGGTCCCTAAAGAGCCACAGGCTTTCAACTCTGCTGGTCTTATCCTTTAATCCTGGAATACAAAGATGTAGTGTCAGAACTGCCGCACTGCTGTCCACTGCAAACACTTTCCTTGGAGTTCGGGAGCACTTGATGGTTCCTGTTGTTTAGAGCCTGAGGTGCTACGTTACTCCTCTATGTGGGAATGTGATTTATTTAAAATACTCTTGGGTTTATCTGGTTTTGCTTTTATTCAGTTTAGGGATCTCCTTTCTTTGTGGACTTAATTTTATCTCTGAGTATGTAACACATTACAGCAAGGTTCCGAAAGCCAAAACCGAACAAAAAAGTGAACCCAGAGACATGTCACTCCCTGTGCTATCCCTTCATCCCTGGGCTCACCTGTTTTGTTAGTTTCTTATCATCCTTCCTTTATTTATTTCTGTGGGGAAAAAAGTAAGTTCATAATATATCTGTATTTAGTGTGCATATCTATATTTAAATTATTCCTCTTCCTTCTTACTTTAAGGATTACCACCTGTAAATGTTCTTTTGTTCTTTGCTTTTCTCACTTAACACATCTGGAAATCACTCATATCATTCCATAGATTGATCTCTCTCTCTCTCTCTCTCTGGCTCTCTCCCCCTTCCCCCCATCTCTTTCTCTCTCACTGTCTCTCTGTCTCCCTCACTCCCTCTCCCCCTTTTTCCTACAGTTACATAGTACTCATTCTGGAAGATATATTGTAATATATTCAGCCAGTCTCCTGTGTGTGTGTGTGTGTGTGTGTGCATTTCACTTACTTCCAATAAGGTAGCAATGATGAATGAGCTAAAGCATGTATATTTTTATATTGCTGGGGGTGTATCTTCAGGGTAAATTCCTAGGAGTGGATTTGCTGGGTCACAGAGTAAACGCCTAGGTAGTTCTGTAGCTGTTGCCTGATTTCCCTTCATTTGGACTTTTAACACTTTGTCTCACCAGCTGTGTGTGAGCCTGTTACATGGTTTATCTGTCCCAATCATAAAGCTTACCCGGAAGATTTCAGCAGACCTGTGGTCCCCCCTCATCTCAACCTCGCTCGTTGCTATGTAGGGGTTTTAATATCAATCTAAACATAGTATTTTTGTATCACTTTGTCTTTTTTTTTTAATTTTCTTAACATTTATTCATGAGACAGAGCGTGAGTGGGGGAGGGGCAGAGAGAAAGGGAGACAGAATCCGAAGCAGGCTCCAGGCTTTGAGCTGTCAGCCCAGAGCCCAAGGCGGGACTCGAACCCACAAACTGTGATATGACCTGAGCTGAAGTCGGATGCTTCAGGTGAACTGACTGAGCCACCCAGGTGCCCCAAGATCCCTTTGTTTTTAAGAGTCATATACAATAATTGTTTGACTTATGCTTGTTTTTTGCATGTGTGTTTTTTCACTTTGGAAGTTTTGTGAATTTAATTTTAGGATTCTTAGACTTTTAATTCATCTTCTGGGGGGATTATTAGAAATGACTAAACTATAAACCGGGTGAAACGGATGGCAGAGCTGAAGTCTTTTTTTTTTTTTTTTTTTTTGGCAGAGAGACCTTGAGAAATAGAATTTCAGCTCTTCTAGTATTCCAACTTTTTCATTAGTAGAGGGGAAGGAAGAGAAAGATGAGCTTTGTAGGAATAATTCATGTATTTGCGTTAAGTCCTTTGAGGTTTTATTACCAGTGGGTCCCAGCAGTTATGTTTTATTAGTTGAGAAAAAAAGGTTTTAAGAAAGATCACACAAACCTCTCACAAAGATGTAGGATTGTGGTGGGTGGCTTAACGTCAGGCACCTAGAACCTGAGGATTACGTCTCCTCTCCTCTCCCACTGAGGCACTTCAGTAGAAGGGTTTTAGAAACATGCAATTCTTCTAATTAAACCCTTAACGGTACTAGAAAGCGTCTTCTCCCTTAGCTAGTCATTATCCCACATTGAATATCTGTTTCTTGCTAGAAAATGTCCTTTGGGGGCGCCTGGGTGGCTTAGTCGGTTAGGTGTCTGACTTCAGCTCGGGTCATGATCTCACGGTTTGTGGGTTCAAGCCCCACATCGGGCTCTGCGCTGACAGTGCAGAGCCTGCTTTGGATCCGCTGTCCCCCCACCCCCACCCCTCCCCTGTTCATTCTCTCTCTTTCAAAAATAAACAAACATTAAACAAAAGAAAGAAAATGGGTTTTGGGGGGCAGTGGTGTTGGGAGTTGAGAGTGAGAATCCATCTGCTTGATTTTTTTTTAAGTATGCATGTTGATGTTGATTGTTGACAAGTTTTTTTCCCCTGAAAAGCATTTGCTCAATATCTTTTTAGAAAACCTTAGCAAAAGAAGGAAAGTTCACCCTATCATTTTATTTATTTGACTTCCTGTACAAAACCTGAAAATAGTTACAAAAACAAACCAGAGACCAGGGTTTTTGTTTGTTTGTTTGTTTTGTTTTTTTTGTTTTTTTTTTTTGGGTAGAGGCAAAAATCAAAACAAAATCTTAGCAAACAGAATTCCACAATGTATTAAAACTATGACCAACTTGAATTTATTCCAGGAATGCAAGTTTGGTTCAGAATCAAGACATTTTCTCAACATTATTATAGCAAAAGGAAGTATGATCAGATCACCAGATGCTGAATAGGCGTTTGATTTAAAAAAAAAAAAAAAAAAAGTAACCCTTTCTTATATGTAGAAAGGAAACTCCTTAAATATGGCAGGCTACTTTCTAAAGATCACTACTAAATATTACTCTTTTTAAAATTTTTTTTAATGTTTATTCATTTTTTGAGAGACAGACAGAGCATGAGTGGGGGAGGGACAGAGAGAAAGGGAGACACAGAATCGGAAGCAGGCTCCAGGCTCTGGAGCCCGACATGGGGCTCGAACTCATGAACCGTGAGATCATGACCAGAGCTGAAGTCGGAAGTTTAACCGACTGAGCCCCCCAGGTGCTCCCTAAATATTATTGTAAACAGTGAAGCAGGACAGCCATTTCATTGAAACCCAGAACTTCACAGGATGCTCACACATTCAACGATGTCTTAAAGGCAGAATACCAATTTAAAAAAGAAGGAAGTATATAAATATTGGAAACAAAAGTTAACTCTCTTTTTTGCTAGTTATATGATTGTATATTTAACAAACCTAAGAGATTTTAGTGTAAAGAAGTAGTATTTGTAGAAGTTTGGTAAGATAGCTGAATACAGCATAAATGATTATTAAAAGCAGAATTTTTCTCTATGCTTGAAATAAATACCTAAATATGGAAATGGGGAAAATGTTCCATTTAAAATAATGGCAGAAATTATAAGACTCCTAAGAATACATTTACTAAGAAAAGTAATTATTTACCTGAAGAAAGTGATATAATCTTATTAAAGGAAGTATTTGTAGAGTTGAACAAACTCTACAGACATACTGTTGTCCTTGTTGGGCTAATGCAGTTGCAGCTTGGTGCCCGGTAGGGTTGTTTGTAGAACAGGTAAGTGATACTAAAATTCACAGGGAAAAAAACCAAATATCTGTGAATAGCCAAACAAAGTTTAAGAAAAGTCTTGCCAGATAACCAGACCATACCACAGAGCTAGTGTGATCAGATCACCGTTATAGTGACCTGGGAACTGTTCATAGTAGATAATCCAGAAATAAGTATCACTTCATATGAACATTTATTATACAGCAAAAATATTTTTTAGTTTTGTGAGAAGAGGCTGGATTAGTTAATAAGATTGTATTATATTAATTTCAAGCATATAACTCAGTGACTTGACATTTTATATACATTATGAAATGATCGCCCATGGTAAGTATAGTCACCATCTGTCACTATACAGAGTTATTACAGTACCATTGACTATACTTCCTATGCTGTGCTTTACATCCCCCATGACTTATTTATTTTATAGCTGGAAGTTTGTACGTCTTAATGCCCTTCACCTATTTTACCATCCTCCCACCTAATCCCTCCCCCCGCCCCGCCCCGTAACCTGTATTCTCTGTTTTCTCGGTATCTATGAGTCCATTTATGTTTTGTTTGTTCATTTGTTTTGTTTTTTTTGGATTCTACATATAAGTGAAATCACATGGTATAAAAATGTAGAATTTCTTACAGTAAAGATATACACAAATGAACAGAGTAATGATAAGTTTAAAAAAATCAACAATTGACAGATAAACAGTGAATATGTAATATACAATGAGCTCTTACAAACTGAGAAGAAAAAGTCATGTAGTCCATCAGAAAGCTTAGCAAAGGATGTGAATAAGTGATTTATGTATGAATCTAAATGACAAAGAAACATATGCAAAACGACTCTCAAGCTGTTAGTGAGTAAGATTCAGACCCCACTGGTGGGGTTTCATTGCTGAAGGGGACCATGGACTACAGGAGGACGGGGGTGTGCTCCTCGCTGAGGCAGAAAGGTAGTTTCTGTAGCCCATTTCCCACTTTATGACTTTTTCTTATTGAGATTTTTTTTTAATGTTTATTTATTATTGAGAGACAGAGGGCACAGCAGGGAAGGAGCAGAGAGAGGGGAACAGAGGATCCTAAGCGGGCCCTGCACTGACAGCAGAGAGCCCAATGCCGGGCTCGAAACCACAAACCGTGAGCTCATGACCTGATCCAAAGTTGGACACTTAACCACCCATGTGCCCCCAACATTTTTAGAGATTTTTCATTTTTGTTGTATGTCATGCTTTTTATTGTGTTTCATGTTTCTTCCTTGAGTTAACTCCAGCAATATGGGATTATTTTCTATGAAACTTACTTTTCTTTTCGGGACACTACTAGATGTGGCTCATTTAAGATCGCCAATCATGGCATTTTAACTGGAGTAGCAGGTCTTATGTTTTGCTGTCTCAAATAAAATTTTTCTTAAGATAGGTTTAAAATAATAAAGCATCCTAACACTTTTACCATCTAGACTAAAAAACGAATTTGGGTGAACATTTTCATGCAGAAGAGGTTACTTGTGAATATGCACAGTTATGGTTTGCATAAAGGAGTTTCTGGTGGCAGTAGTTTCCTTTTCTTTTGCTTACTCTTCTTTGAGAGAACATACATTAAAACTCATTGCACTGAAACTAATTGACTTTGTCAATTCTATTTCATTAAAAAAAAAAAAAAAAAAAAAAAAAGACTGCCCTGACAGCAAGGAGAGTGCTTGGGACTCTCTTCTCTCCTCCTCTCTCTGCCCCTCACCCACTTGCATTCTCTCTCTCTCTCTCTCTCTCTCTCTGAAAAATAAATAAACTTAAAAAAAATTAAAGACAGGCACCTGGGTTGTTCAGTTGGTTGAGCATCCGACTTCGGCTCAGGTCGCGATCTCACAGCTCATGGGTTCGAGCCCTGCATCAGGCTCTGTCAGCACAGAACAGGGAGCCTGCTTCAGATTCTGTGTCTCCCTCTCTCTGCCCCTCCCCCGCTTGCATCTGTGTCTCTCTCAAAAATAAACATTAAAAAGTTAAAGAAAAAATAAAAACGTGCATAGGAAAATGCTCATTGAAGTTCTACTTGACCATTTATAGCTGAGTACCATTTTTAAATAATGAATAGATTTGTAAACTCAATTTTCACAGCTTTAAAGGTATAATAGAACTATAGTGAACCACAGCATGTCATGTCTCCATGGTAGGGTTTATAGAACCCCACAGAGGAGTTGGTGCAATCTAGTCAAATATCTATAGAAATAAACTCTTTTCCTACTCCCCCACCCCAACATCTTTTTAGAGGAAACACAGGGTTTGAACTCAGGACCCTGAGATTAAGAGTCACATATACGCCCTGAGCCAGCCAGGTGCCCCTTCCGCTAACATCTGTATTATGACATAATTCACACAATAAAATTCCCCCTTTAAAATGTATAATTCACTGGTTTTTAGTGTGTTCACAGAGTCGTGAACCATTGCCACTATCTGATTTTGGAACATTTTCACTACCTGGGAAAGAATCCCATTAGATATCCAAAGTACATATCCTGGCATTCAGACTGAAAATTACCTCATGTATCACATAACTAAAGAATAACACAATAAAAAGTGTTTTACTTTGCTACAAAACCTTGTCAGTATTCCCAGGTGGCTTCCTATAGCTTGGTAAACAAATTTTGGTTAGGTTTGGTGTGCTTTGTTTTCTTCTGTGTTTTGTTCTCCCCGGGATTAAGGGAGCTGACTGTTTTGTTGTGTGGGTGGGAGTGGTGGTTTAGGGAAGGTTCTTTTATGGTCTGAATCATTCCAAGCCCTTGATGTTGGTTTGCAGGGCGCTAGCTGATATGAACAATGATGGGCGAATGGATCAAGTGGAGTTTTCCATAGCTATGAAACTTATCAAACTGAAACTGCAAGGGTATCAGCTCCCTTCCGCACTTCCCCCTGTCATGAAACAGCAGCCAGTTGCTATTTCTAGTGCACCAGCCTTTGGTAAGTCTGAAAAGGACTTGGTTCCTATATTTCATTGTATATTTTAAAAATAAATATTTCCCTTTTTTCCTCTTTTTGGTGTGTAGCCTTGTGAAATTCTAGGAGGCCATTCTGTCTGAAAAGTGATGGTCCTGTGCAGGCAGATGGTGCTGGAAGAGAAGAAGCATGTTCACATTCACACCCTAGGCTGTGTTAAAGAACAGAAGTTCAGCTGAGTAAATTTGAAGATGAAATGGGCTTTATTAAGCAAGTCACGGATTGGGCGGCACCCATCTAGCAAGTAGAAGGGAAGGATTTTATAAGAAGGAGGGTGGGGCAAGAAAGTTGTTAGCACAAGAAAAGAAAAGATTGTACCTGGCAAGGTCACTTTCCCTTGAGTGGAAGGCCAGGGGGTCTTATCTGGCTGGTTATCTCATTCATCTTCTTTGGGGGATGGACAGGGCCGTGGGACAGACCTCATCGATGCTCATCAGAAAATTCTGGACTGATGGGTTAAGACTGCATTTCTGGGGGAGGTTGAAACTGCCATTAGGTTTGGTATTAAGCCCCAGATTTGGTGACTTGGCCTAAGTGACACCATTTGGGTCCTATGGTTTTCTATTTAGTCGATGCTAGTAATCAAGACGAAAGCAAAGTACAGAATATCAGGGTAAAAGGAATAAACTTGCAGTCTGCTATTGCATCTCCTGCCTTTTTATTGCTCTTCTTGCATCCTTGACCCTTCACAGTGCCACATGCTGCCTTTTGGCTTTCTGTTTCCATAACATCTTTATTTTCCCCTGTGCGTAAACAGCTCCCTTGGATTGTGGTATCTAGCAATATATTTTTAAATTCATGGTATTGAGACAATTGGCCACATTTAGAACAAAATGAAGCAGAGAAAAAAATAAACATTATGTCAGTTAAAAACACAATTCCATAAAAAGATATCCTTTAGCCAGATATTTTTCTTAAAACCGAATCAGTAGTTAGTTGACTAAGATCACCAACAGTTCTGATTTCTTCTCTGTTCTCACCTTAGACTTTAATTATTTACATTGATTTAAAGATTACAGTAATCAGATCTAAAAACTGACTCATGAGAAAGTTCTTAGACAGTTTAAACAAAACACAAAAATTGTGGTTAGGGTTTCCCTTTCTTCCTCCTGATATACCTGATAACAGGTGATAGGTAAAATAGGTTTGGGAGGAGCAAGTCAGTAGTAAGGCTGGTCTCTGATACAATTAATGATAAGCTGAGATAGATAAATGCTGCAGCTTTGCTTAATAGATTTGCCATTAAAAACACACTAAGCATTGCTTTTCTCTTGGTGAGGTTTAGCCACAAGACTGGTGGTTATGAGGTGAAAGGTAGCCTCAAGTATAAGGTGAAAGGTGCAGGTCAAGCAAATAGGATAGTGATCCAAGAGAAGAAGGGAAAACTCAGGAAATCACACAGGAGCAAAGGCTAGGAAGAGCAGAGGTGAAGAGTACAGCCAGCTCCCAGTGCCTGGGGCCCTTGGTCTTGTCCATTGTGTTCCCAGTCCTGAGCTCTTAGTTAGCCGGCTTTTTTTAGTGGACGTGACTCTGAATCTCTTGAAGGGCCCTGTAGCCAATGCTTGGTTTAGGACCCATGGGTCAAAACAGCTAAAAGGTGTTTGGTTGTCTTTTGGCTTCCCTTCTGGGGCTGCAAGAAGAAACCTCAGAGGGGAGGAAGAGTCAGATAACCAGAGGCATCCCATTTCCTCTTTTTCCCTCAAACTCCAGGGTCAGTCATTCTTCCTCTACCATTTAATATGTCTTCTCTTCTTCCATTCTGCAGCAGGACTTTGGACTCTAGAGACATTGCTGATTTATTCCCACAAGGTTGTGGCCTCGCTGCCCAGGTGGTTTTACTGTCACTTAAGTAACCTGTTTCTACCTCTAAGAGAACGTGGGATCTCTGAGCTGCCATCCTGCCAGTCAGTCCTGAGCTCTTCCCCTAGGCTTCCCCACCGCCTTTCCCCCGTCCCTCCTGTCACACCAGCATCCTCGGGAAGTTCGTTGAAGAGAGGAATCCCCTAGGGAATATCAGAACATGCGAGAAGTTAAAAGTACATTGTGCCCTAACCAAGTGTGCCCAGGTTTACTCAAAGATCTGACCTTTGCTAGTCTTTCTAGTTCCACCTCTCAGCTTGACCCCAGGTAATTTTTTTTTTAATACTTCTTCCATGGCTACTTTTGAGAAAAAAAATAACTTGTTACTACTGTCATTATTTTCTAATTAATATTAAAAGCTGTCTGACCATGCATTTCCTAGCCCTTACATATTATACTTTCACATGTATTTTGTTTGGTCACAACAGTAACCTCTGGAAATACGCAGAAATTATTAGGCCTGTTATGAGAATCAAGATTCTAGGAAGGTAAACAGTTTGCTTAAGACCATATTTCTAAAAAGCGAGGTAGAGCCTGTCCAAACATACAGTTTTTCAAAGGTTTCCTTATTTACCTTCCCACCGTCATTATCACCAAACTCTGTGGGTGCCATGGAGCGTGACTGTTGATGGGTCCATTGTCTGCGTGGGTGCGAAGACACATGTTAATATGTGGAATTGAGGCCGACTAGGGGTTGAGCAACCTTTTTGTTCAACTCCCCTATGTGAAGGAGAGGAAAATAAGGCTCAGTGATAACTGTGACTTGCCTAAGGGCAGCCAGCTGTATTCCAGGAAACTCTGTGAGTGTGCCTGGTATCTTCTTCCCTCAGTGTGTTTGCACACAGCATAATTCTTCTTTGACTCTGAATCCAACTGGTTCAGGGGGGGCTATTTGTCTTTTGTTTGTTTATTTGTCAGATCCCATGGTTTTATTAGATTAAACCATTATTTTTAAACCCCAACTGTGTGCCCTAGTTGCTAGCAAAATGTTGATGAGCAAGATAACATGGCTCCTACTGCTATGAAGCTTCATGTTAAGTTGGGGAAAGCAAGCACCTAGATGAGTAATTTCAGGGCAATATAAGAGCAATCAGTTCTGTAAAACAAGGTAATATGTTAGAGATACTGATGGGACAGGTGGATCAGGGCAGAATTCTCTGAGAAGAGGTGACTTTGAGCTGAATTAGAGATGAGAGCCATGTGAAGGAAGACTGAGGAAAGAACGTTCCAGGCAAAAGGAATAGCAGTTGCAAAGCTCCGAAGGCAAAAATGAAGTTGGTATGTGCAAGAAACAGAAATGAGAACACTGTAGCTGAGGTATTGGTGGCCCTTCAGGTCAGGGAGGTAAGGCAAGAGCCACATGGTTTTAGGGCCTAATAAAACCACAAAGGAGTTAGAATTTTTTTTCTTTTTTTAAAGTTTATTTATTTATTTTGAGAGAGAGAGAGAGAACACAAGCTGGAGAGGGAGAGAGAGGGAGAGACAGAATCCCACACAGGTTCCGCGCTATTAGCACAGAGCCTGATGAAGGGCTTGAACTCGCAAACTGTTGAGATCATGACCTGAGCCGAGCTCAAGAGTTGGACACTTAACCAACTGCACCACGCAGGCACCCCTAGCATATTTTTGCAGTAGAAAGCTACAGAGAGCTTATGGGTAAGGGAGTACATGCTAGGTAGACATTTAGAAAAAATAATCTGTGTTATCTGAAGACTGGATTGCAAGGGGACAAGAGTAGAATCAGGGAAATCAGTAAGGAGGTTTTTGCCATGGGCAAGAAGTAGTGGTGATTTAGATCTGGTTGGTAATAATCAATGTGGAAGACAAGTAAATCAAGTTTTGGTCATGTTAAGTGTGAGGGGCCTAGTGGATTTCCAAGGAGGGAGATGAATCCATGGGTCTGCAACTCAGAGGAGGGATCCATCAGCTCTGGAAGAATTTGAGTATGGGTGGCATTGAAAGCTGTAGCACTGGATAGAATACCCTAGAATGTGTAATTAGAGTAGGCAGGAGACCTGGGACCAGGCCTTACCGTGCTGTGACATTTAAGGGTGTAGTAAAAGGGAAGAAGCCAGAAAGAGTGAAATAGGAGAAGGTTGGTGTCCCAGTAGACAAGAACATTTTTCAAAGAGGGAGAACTTCATTGTTTGATTTGCTTCTGAAAGATTGAGTAATAGGACAGAAAAATGATTGGATTCTATAAGATGGATTTGACCTTGGAAAGCAGTTTCATTGGAGTGGTAGAGACGTAAGCCTGGTTAGAGGCTTGGAAAAAGGAGAGTTCTACTGTAAAGGAGAGAGGAAGCTGGAGGAGCATGTCAGCTGAAGGCTGGTGTGGATGAGAATGCTTCTGCATTTTCAGAGAAGTGAGGGAAAACCTGGTGGTTGAGGAGAGATGGGAAAATTTCAGGAATTAAAATTTAGCAGAGTCCAGAGAAGTGGCATCTAAAACTCAGCCTCCAGTAGGTGCATTTCTTTAGAAATATTTAGAAAATACTCATTCAGAAAAGGTAGTCATCTGGTAAAAGGATGTTAGTCTTTGTAGTGACTATTTAAAAGCTGGCCAGGGGCGCCTGGGTGGCTCATTCGGTTAAGTGTCCAACTTCGGCTCAGGTCATGATCTCACGGTTCGGTTGGTGGGTTCAGCCCTGCATCAGGCTCTGTGCTGAACTCTTGCTCAGAGCCTAGAGCCTGCTTTGGATTCTGTGTCTCATTCTCTCTCTCCCCCTTCTCCGCTCGTGCTCTGTCTGATTCTATCTCTCAAAAATAAATAAATGTAAAAAAAAAAAAAAAAAAAAAAAGCTGGCCAAACAAGGCTTCCTTGTAGAACAAGTCTCTACCCTGAGGACAAATGCCTGGGAGTGGAATCAAAATTGAGCAGGGCAGCGACACAGACACAAAAGAATGAGAAGGTCCAGACCAAGGTGGGGGTGGAAGACAGTGACTGGAAATCCCAGGAAGCAAGGCTCACGTAAAAATGAGCCACAGGCAGTATCAGGCAAGGTCACATCCCACATAAAGTTATTATTAGGAAAAGGAGAATAAAGAGCTGAATAACAGCCCAGTGGACAATGACAGCACCCCAGGGGAACCTACAATTTCAAAACAAGCTGAAAAATACTAAGAAAATGACACAAGTCATGAAAGACCAACACAATCAGAATTTTAAAGCCTCAGAAATAAGGTGACAGAGTGAGAAATAAAAGAAAAAGTCATTTCAGAACTGGAGACAAACCAGAAGCAGCACAAGAGATCCTATCAGAAGAGAAACAAGGTGTAAAGAGGAAGATTTCAAACATTAAGAGGAAATGAACAAGAGATAAAAAGGATTTGAGAAAAAGTGACTGATATTGAAGGCAAAGGAAATTGAATATATGGTAGCTGTGAGTCCCCAAAGAAGGAAACCGAAGCAAGGAAAGAGATCAAATGGTAAAGACTAGTTTAAGACAACTTGCTGGAAATAAAAGATTTGACACTTTGTTTGAAAGAGTATGTCATATGCTTGAGAATGTCAACATGGAGAAACCAACACAAAGATAAATTCTACAAAAACAAAAAATTATTTGGGTATATAGAAAAAGAAAGCACATGACTTACAAGGGGAAGAAAATTGGAATGTCTTCAGACTTTTTGATAGCAGTGGTTGATGCCAGAAGAAAATGGAGTAACATATTTAGGATTTGAGGAAAGACAAAGCCAAGAATTTTGCATCCAAAAAAACCATGCCACCAAATTTTCCAACTCTTCAGACACTAACTTATTTTCTTATAATTAATTCTGAGGGTAACTACTGGAATTAGCATGATTCCAAAGGTTGAAGGGCCTAGTCCCCCAAGGCTATCCTCACTTCAGACTTTAGTCACAAGGACTCAGTTCCCAAGGTACCCATACTTCTGTCTGACTTGACTACAAGTCGGACAGAGGCTCCCACACACCCTTGTTCCCCTTTCTGAATTTGCTAGAACAGCTCACAAAACTCAGACATTTACTTAGGTTTACCAGTTGTTATAAAGTATGTGACAAAGGATACATACAGATGAACAGGCAGATGAAGGGGTGTATAAGGGCGAGGCCCTGAAGGGTACTGCGTGTAAGCGCTTCTGTCCCGATGGAGTTGGCGTGTGCCACTCTCCTAACATGTGGATGTGTTTACCACCCTGAAAGCTCTCCAAAGACTTCATTACATTGGTGTGACTGATTGCATCCTTGGCCATTGATTCGCTCAATCTCCAGCCCCTCTACCCTCCCCGGAGGTCTATGTGGATGTGGGAAGGGGTGGGATGGAATCAAAAGTTACAACCTCTAACTGTGCTTTGGTCTTTTCCTGTGATCAGCTCCCATCCTGTAGCTGTTCCAGCCCTCCCCGGCCACTAGTCACCTTTTTCAAATACAAAAAGACACTCCTATCACTCCAGAGATTCCAGGGGTTTTAGAAGCTCTTGTGTCAGGAACCAGGGACCAAGACCAAATACTGTGTAACAAAAGATGTTCCTATCAGTCAGGAAATCACAAGGGTTTTAGGAGCTCAGCCAGGAACCAGGGACAGAGACCAGATATATTTTTCTTTTTATGGCACAAGATCACAAGTTCAGACAGAGAAACAAAAAAGAAAGGAAACATTTATCATTTCTTCATTCTTTGGTTAGAGTACTCCAACCAAAGAGGAACTCCCCCATGAAATGTTTGGTTACTCTGAGGTTGAATATGTAAAGGAAAGGCAGGATAATTGCTTGATTTCTTTTCCTCCTTTATTTATACTAGGTATAATAAATTATGCCTGTGATAGATTATAGGTGATTATTCCTATTGATTACCTATGGTGACCATTAGGATTTTTTCAGTATCATTATGAATTCATAAATTTAATTCTCTCTGGTGGCTTTCATTCCATTGCAGTCATTATTCTTATTGGTCCTCAACTTTGGCCAGTAGATCCCTTTTCAAGCTGGGTCTTGTGCCCTTATGATATGCTCCTTGACATAATTTTTGGTGCTCTCCCGACATGATTAATGTGAGCTTACATATTTTTTTTCTGAATTTCTATTTTAAATGAAAATATGCACTCAGCTGAGAAGTGAGTTTCTTCTTCAAACCCTCCTGGATTAATGACCATTGAATGTTGAAAGGTGATTCCATGTGACCCTTGTTGGGATTTTTCCTTCCTAGGAATAGGAGGTATCGCCAGCATGCCACCACTTACAGCTGTTGCTCCAGTGCCAATGGGATCCATTCCAGTTGTCGGAATGTCTCCACCTCTAGTATCTTCTGTTCCTACAGCAACAGTGCCTCCCCTGGCTAACGGGGCTCCCCCTGTTATACAGCCTCTGCCTGCATTTGCTCATCCTGGTATGTGACCTGCTGAATCCACACACTGACTTTTTACGACTTGTATTTTACTCTTCGTTCTTGCTAAATCTTCTTTCTGTCTTCACCTTCTGATTATATTTGATTGGCATTTTTATTCCAGAGGAAGATACCTTCCTTTTTTAAATTTTAATGTCTTATTTTTCTCCGACACACTGAATAGGATGTGCTAGGCTAAAGAGAAGTAAAGGAGAATGAAATTATGGCTCTCTGGTACCATTATGAACAAAGGTGAACTCAACAGCTAAAACCAAGAGCGTAATTTCCTTTCAAGGGCTTGACAGGAGTGACTCAAGGTTGATCAGTAGTTGAACATTTTCTCTTCCCTTGTGTCAGTTACTACTTTTCTTCAGCTGCTATGAATTGCTAATAAACAAGCCATTCCCTTAGGCGAATGTGGGGAGAAAAAAAAAGAACACAGCATATTTCTTTTTTTTGAGGAGGCGAAGTGAATCAGGAGGAAGGGGGAAGGAGGTTGATTAAATGGCTAAATACATTAAAGACAGTATTACCTGCTTGCTTCATTGATGGAAAGGACTAAAAAGTTCCTGGTGTAGTTAATTTCATTTTGAGACTTTATTTGAGGGCTTTTTCCCTTTAGTGAAAAGAAAGCGTAAACTGTAGATGTGGTCTACAAGTCTTAATGAATTCTTATCCAGTGGGTAAAGTTTTTTTTTTTTTTTAAAGTACTTTGGATATGTCTACGTAATTCAGTAGTGATGAAGGCCTGGATTTTAGCCATGGGTAATGATTCTATTTGAATCGTGATTTCTCTTCCTAGTTCCCTGGATTTATTCCATCTGTCAAGATCTGTCTCTAAGTTATAGCCAAAGAATCTAAAATACCACTTTTATTTATTTATTTATTATTATTTAAGATTTTCTTGTCCCATGTAGTTCATCTTTCACATGTGGCCATGGCTGTAGATTTGATGGCAGCTGAGAAAGTTTTTGCCGTTACTTTTCTAATAGCATCTGTGAATCCATGTGCTCTGTCTTGTTTTCTTTTGGGCTTAATAGCAAATGTTACAGGACAATAGGCAAGGAGGAGGGAAATGTGGCTGAGACTCAGAGTGTTTTCCTGGCACCCAGCTAACCAGCCCAAATGGGAATCAGACACAAGAACTGACCCTCCCTAGCATCCCATGTTATCTGGCCAGGACTAGAAGGCTGGGACCTTTTGGTTCTTTCATCTGGAACTAATACTTCTGCTCCTTTAACGCAGTTGAGAAAATGCCATCCTCTGTATTTAAGCTGTTGCTTCTTTAACTATTGGAACAGATCCATACAATGTGTTACAGGGGCGCCTGGGTGGCTCACTCGGTTAAGCAGCCATTTGGTTGGTTTTGGCTCAGGTCATGTTTCACAGTTCATGGGTTCAAGCCCTGTGTCAGGCTCTGTGCTAACAGTGAGGAGCCTGCTTGGCTCTTTCCCTCTCTCTCTGACCCTCCCCTGTTTGTGTGCTCTCTTTCCTCTCTCTCTCAAACTAAATAAATAAACAACAAAAAACAAGACGTGATACAAAACTTTTAACAAAGAGCTGTGGATTGTAAACATTACTAAGTAAGGTGATTTTCATTCGGAATGAGTACATCTAGAAAAGTTGTTGGCAAGGGGCAGGGAGTGAGGAGGGAATAACTCTTTTTGAGTCCAGGATATTAAAGGAGGAATAATTTCTGCCTCAGATTTGGTGGGTATGTATTTTAATTTTCACTAATAGGAAAATGTTTCTTTTCTTTGTAGGATTAAAATTATTCAACATTTATTTGTTTTTACAGCAGCCACATTGCCAAAGAGCTCTTCCTTCAGTAGATCTGGTCCAGGGTCACAGTTAAACACTAAATTACAGAAGGCACAGTCATTTGATGTGGCTAGGTAAGTGTGCTTGTTTCTAAATGGGTGTTGGATTAAAGCCATTATCTGATTAACTTCTAAAACTGAAAATGCATTAGCTATATGTTCTTTATTATCTTTTATTTTGTAGGATGCCAATAATTAGTTCTGGATAATGTTGCTAGGTTTTATCACTTATATGTTGTAGAGATGACAAATAAAGAACATGACATTTTCTTAAAAAGCTTTGGGTGTTGTTTTTTTTTTAATAACAAAAACAAATAGCTACTGGTTTTACTAATGTTTAAAAACAATAAAATAGAATTCCAGGTAAGAGGGGGAAATTAACTCTTTTGTATTAATCCTTTAAATCTTTATAAAAAATTGTATATGAAGATTAGAGCCGCAGTTGGCCTTATCTTGTATTCTATCTCAGATAATCTCATGGAATCTGTGGGGATTGTTACTAAAACCTTATTTAAAACCACCTTTAATGAAGTAAGTTATTCAAATTAGTGGACAGTTACTGTTAATCAAATATGTGACCCAGTTTTGGCAAAGCTTACATGACCTTACAGCTTATATTTTGACCAATCTTGGTTTCAATTATCTTTCATATTTTTATTTCCTTTTACCCCTAATTTTTGCTTGCATACTGCTATGCTAAGATAAAAAATTAAGTCTTTTTGTACTCATGACTTTTGCAACGAAAAGGGGGTGTTTATGAAGGTGATTTCATCTTGTTGGATCCTCATTAGAAATCTTTCTTAAGCGAATCAAGTCATTTTCCCATTTTCAGAGAAGAGCATGTTGAATATTATTGAACAATTTTTATATTTTTATAAAGTAATTTAAAGGGAACCCATAAGCTGAAAAGCAGTGTGCCAAATGCTAATTTATGCACATGAACTCATTGAATGCTCACCTTCTCTATTCCTTCCTCTGTGTTGAGAGAGAAGGAAGCTCAGATGACATTAGTAATTTGCCCAAGATAACATAACTCCTGAAAGACAGAGCCAGGAGTTGAACTGAGTTCTTTCTGATTTTAAGGTGTGAGTTCTTACCTGAAAGTTTGCTCTGAAAACTTCAGTTAATGGTGGTGTACAGATATTTGTGTCCCACTCGTTAAGGTTTTACTCCTAAGAGCCAGGCACATCTGAGCCTCTGCTTGCCAAACACCTTGTTGATCCCATTCAGCGCCCCCAGCCACCTGCAGTAGATACTGTCTCAGAATTGTGAATGAGGAAATAAACCCGAAGAGGTGATAATCCTCATTTACAGTTTACATTTTACCACAAGGTAGAGCTGAGATTTAAACTCAGATGATCCAACACTGAATTCCTTATTTCTTAGTCTTTCTCCTATACCATGCTGAAGTTTTGAGTTTTCTGTGACTCTCCACAAGAGATTTTGAAATCTGCCTTAAAATTGATGTGTGACTGGGGCGCCTGGGTGGTTCAGTTGGTTAAGCATCCAACTCTTGATTTCAGGTCAGGTCATGATCTCATGATTTGTGAGTTCAGGCCCCGCGTTGGGCTCTGCCCTGATCATGTGGAGCCTATTTGGGCTTTTCTCTCTTTCTCTCTGCCCCTCTCTCTCTCTCTCTCTCTCTCTCTCAAAATAAACACACTTTAAAAAAAACATTAAAAAATTGATTGGTGCCATAAGAATGAATAAGTAATCAGTATTAGCACATATGCTATTAAGGCAGCTGGTTGGGGGGTGCAGATTGGTAGTCATCATTTTAGTAATTTCAACTTCCAGCAGATATTTAGAATGCGGCATCTAATTTTTGGTTACCTGTCAATGAGTTTTTAGTTCCTTTAAATTTCCAGGGAAGTCTCGGCAGAAAACTATGACTTGATAAGTGTAATCTGGGGCAGCTTCTGTGTGCCACACCCTGTATTCCTGGGGTGCAGGAGAAAGATAATTAACTTCTGACAAATAGGCAAGAGTTGGAATCAGCATATATTAGTTAGTTTAAAATGAGAGGGCTGTTGCAGCAGTACTCACAGCAGAATCGATCTTGGTAAGTGTTTTTTATTAAGAAATTTATAATAATTGAAAACGTGAATGTACTTAGGTACTTTTCAAGTGCTTGGGAGCTGTTTCTTATGCTTTATGAAGTATATGTTGTAAGTATAAGTGCGTAGGTAACACATGTAAATGATGACTAAGAGGTTCAACTTATTATTAAAATTTTGCTTTTACATATGAGGAATAGATATTTTTGTTGAAATGAAAGGAAATTGCAAGTGGGGCATTAGTTACAGTCTGTTCGGGAAGTGAAATGCCATTTTTACTGAGAGCTCAGCCATTGTGTTTAAATTGCACTATTTAGACACCAGGCTCTTAATAAGCCATAGATACCAATGTGATACTTAACGTGGGAACGACTCTGAGGACCTCATCACTAAGGAGGTGTAGACCCGGTTGACTCCTGGCAGGGGTTTCCTTGGATCAGGCTTGCTGCACATTGGCAGGGAAAGGTCAGCACTGGATTGCACTCAAAGAAAGCAAAGCTCTTTCCATTACCGCTCCACTGATTTGCCGTGACCCTGGAAATGTTCTGTTCTCTCTGGGCAACTCTCCATTTGTGGGAATTTAAACTTCCCAGAATGAAATGATTTCCCTTCATTAAGAACTACATCCTGTCTTTTGCTGAACAGAAAGTTACACTTGTTAAAGAATTAACACCTTTAAAGGCAGCTACCTGTTTATTATCAGCATTGCTTTTTAAGCTGAAAGAGAACTGTTCTAGAAGTTTGGAAAGCCTGGACATTATTGTATCGCTTTAGTTCCAAAGAGATCTTTCCGTATTTTCGTAGAGCCTTCAAGTTACTAAATTGTATGTATAACTTGGAACACCCACTTAGTCTGTTGTGTTTACTCTTGATTCTGGAAAAAAATGAGCATGTCTGTTTTGAGAGAAATATTTATAACCTTAAAATATGGAAATACTCATTACAGAAAATTCAGAAGTACTGATTAGAAGCCAAATAAAATATTAAAGCTGGTTTTCTTGGGAAGTTCGTAGTTTACTGGTGTTAAAGAATGTAAATATGTTCTTCCCTGTTCATCCTTTTTCCCTCCTTCCTCTTCTCCCACAGTGCCCCTCCCGCGGCAGAATGGGCTGTCCCTCAGTCATCCAGACTGAAATACAGACAGTTATTCAATAGTCATGACAAAACTATGAGTGGACACTTAACAGGTATTTGCAAATGAGAATTAATTTTGTGAAATATGATTTTTATTCCAAATCCAAATTGCTTCCAGATGTTGGGCCAAAGATATTTTCTGAATGCCTTTCTCTATTTGCTTTTTTCTAAACAAGGTTTTCGTTGTCCTTCTTATCTTGGGTTCTCATCTACCGATAATGCCACAGTGACTTTATCCTCCAATGCCTAAGGCTTTGACCCCATTGCTTCTTGGTAAATGGAACATAGACCAAGGAGCCTTCTGCACAGTGGATCCCACTAGTAATGCAAATCAAAGCACTCGCACAGAAGCACTGCTGTAAACCAAAACTGGTTCAGGTTCTGAAGTTCAACGAGCTACCCAGGCACCCCTCCAGAAATGTTTCTAGTGAGAGTTAAACACTTAAAATTGATTAGAGAATTATAAAGAAAATTATCATTTTAATAAAGGAAAATAGAGACCTCTGATACAAACATTGAGAAAGAAAAAATGTGACTGCCCTCTAACAAATACAGAAGGAAGGTGAGAGAGTTTTCCCAAAATAGAGACGCATTGGTATAAAACACAAAATATTTTAAAGTTCTGATTCTGACTATCTTACTATATTACAACTGCAATTTTTACTTTGAAAAGAAAAATTCATCAGTTAAAAAATACCAGGATTGAGTGAGACTTGGAAGGGTCTGATCTAATCTTGAACCTTATCCCTAATAAAGCATCTCAGTAGTCTTCTCAAATAAGGATATATTTATAGCTGGGCGGGGGGACAAATTTTAATTATACACAAATTCTCTAAATGCCACGCTCACTCTCTGCTAAAACAGTACCTGTCATTTTTATACATGGCATGAGAAACCAGTCCAGCTTATCCAGGCACTGAAGGAATATTCAGTAGTTCTAGTTTTAAGTATAATTCAGTGTAGTCTGTTTCACACCAGTGCTCCAAACAGACCCAGAACTACATTGTCCGTGAATCTGAAAACTGTTCTTCACAGCATTGCTGGTGTTTGCTGTGAACTAGTTAAGTAGTATTCAGAGGTGACATTGATGCTGAAATTCTCTTTCTGGGGAGGAGTTGCATTTTACAACTAAAGTGCAGGGTCTTTATCCCAAAGATAACAACCCAGCCCCTCGAATATTTAGAACTTTTACTATCTGAGACAAACAGTGAAATTTGAAATATATGAGAAAGAGTAGATTTTTGTTAATGTTTACCTGCATACTTACTACTGTTTTGTCTTGGCAAGAATTTAGGGTGGGAATTTTGTCTTCAAGCTGGCTCTTTGTATAGTCATGTAAAATAGAATGATTTATTACAGTAAATTTAAAAATAAGTAAAAGAAATTTGTTTTCCCTTTATGAGGAATCAATATAAGCTGTGTTTTAGGCTAAATAAAACTGTTGACGGAAGCAGAGCAGGTTTGTTGTGATGGATGAAATACAAAGATGATTGTCATGATCACAGCTATGAAAATAATTACATGAATCCTGAACCCCAAAGCAGTCACTCATTCAGCTTAAGGATAAGAGGACTATCAAGAAAGTTGAGAAAAGCTCCCAAAACATAGAGGCCCAAATGAAATATATAATTTAATATTCTTAATCTCGTGTTTTTCTTCTCATGGTTTTGTGTGTGTGTGGGTTCTTGTTTTGAAGGAGCTAAAAAGCAGTTTTACACCTTGTACATAATTAGAATTTTTCAATCTAATGCAGTAGTTCTCAGCCCTGGAGTTGTGACATCCTGGTGTTATGAACACCAGTTAAAGTATAGGATTGGTGGAAACTTTATGTTTTAATATTAATTAGAGTAGAATGTAGGTCACCCTTATACTGTCAATTCCATGCCCTTGCATTCACCGGTGTTCTGGAGTGGAGTGGATTATAGTTAGCACTCCCAGGAGCTGCGCGTAGCATGTAGCTTAGGGGCCCTGCTGTAGCTGTGGCAAATGCCGGTTGTTAATATGCAGTTGGTCATTAGCGGGGTTGCTGATTGCCGCTGTGTTGTTTTCACATCCTTCTTTTGGATGCTATCAATTTCTGGCTACATCTATAAGCATCGTGAGCATAGGAATGCCATTGCTTGGTTGCAAGCAGAAGAAAGTGAGGCTCTCTGAACTCGTGACAGGAGCCTGTCCACTGTGGGAAGTGAAGCTCATCTAGCCACGGCACAGTTTCCCCCCAGGCTGATTTAGCTGATACACCCGCTTAGGTGGGCACCCCCTTGTTCCTTCACAACCGGATGTGTATGCTATTGAACACCCTTAAAAGAAGCAATCTTATAAAATAGAGAGGGTCCATTCTCTAATCAAGTTTATATGAGTAGCTGTAGAATTCTGATAGCCTCATCAATGCTAGCCTTCTCTTCAAGGAGGAAATTTATTATCCTGCATTCTGAACCAATGAATATGTCATTTGGTTATGATACATTAATCACCAAAGCTAAGGTCGTAGTCATTGTTTGAGATAAATTAGTTTCATTTAATTATCAGGGGCACCTGGGTGGCTCAGTTGGTTAAACTTCATTTCATTATCTCTGTCCTTTCCATGCATGCTTCCCTATGCATGTAGGGTTTAGGAACTTGGGATTTCTATTTATCCACATAATGTTTCTGTATGAGCCGGTACTCCAAAGCTGGCATCTTTTTATGGATGTGGGCTTCCACAGGATAGTTCTCTGTACTCAAAGTTCAATTTTATGCTGTTCTGTTATGATAAGAGGCCATCTTAGGTGTTGGTGGTCTATTTTGATGCTTCATAACCTTGTCTTAGGACATAAAGAGTCAAGTATTACAATCACAAAAGACAATTGTGGCCTTCTAGTGTGGTATTTAACAGTTTTTCTATAAAGAACAAAATCATAAACATATTAGGCTTGCATTTTCGTCTGTCACAACTACTCAGCTTTGCCATTGTAGTACAAAAGTAGCCATATGTCCTGCTTAAATGAATGGGCATGGAAGTATTTCAATAAAACTTTATTTAGAAAAACAAATGGTGGACCAAATATGGCCTGTGGGCTGTGGTTTACCAATACCCTGTTCTAGATCATTTCCCTCACTTCAGAGAGGAAGGAACTTATTACCCTTAGAGAGTGAAAGTACTTTTGTTAATGTCATATGTCATTAGGGAATAGGAAGAGGCAGGACTGGAATCCAAATCTCCTGATAACCATCCAGGTCCAGGACTAGTTCTTTTCATTTATTATTACAGGGTTTTTTTTAATATAATTTATTTTCAAGTTGGCTAACGTACCGTGTATACCATGTGCTCTCGGTTTTGGGGGTAGATTCGCATGATTCATCGCTTACACACAACACCCCGTGCTCATCCCAACAAGTGCCCTCCTCAATCCCCATCACCCATTTTCCCCTCTTCCCCGCTCCACCTCTATCAATCCTCAGTATTGGGAGTAAGTAAAATCCTAACTTACTTTTATATAGTTCTGAAGCGGAGAGAATTGTTACAAGCATAAATTAAAGCATTCACTAAAGTTTTGCTAATGTTCCAGCATGCTAAGTATAATATTAAAGACTAAACAAAATGATCAGTGTACTTTCCTCATATACCACAGAACTTTTTAGAGCTTTCACATCAAGTCAGTAACAATTGCTTCTTAGATTGTATTCTTAGATACTCCTAGTATGTGTGTGTGCACACACACACACACACACATACACATTCATCCAACAAGAATGTGTACGTCTGTTTTGCCAAAACTTAGAATGCTCACTATTCTAAAAACAAGCGAAAAAAAGCCCCAAACTGAAAACTACCTGAATGTCCATCAACAATGATACATAGATTATGACATATTTACAAAATGATATACCACATAACAGGGTTAATATTCTGCAACTACACACAATATGTTGAGCAATATAGGCCAGATTTAACAAGGACACACTGTGCTGTTAGAAGTTAGGCTTCGCTTGGTCGAGGGGATGATTAGAAGGCAGCTGGAAAGGGCTTCTGGGGTGCTGTTTCATAATCAGGGTATGATTTACTTGACCGTTTTGAATTTGGAAAATTAAGCTGTATACCTATGCACATGTAAAAATACATATGTATATGTTCATGTGTGTTTTCTGCCCATATTATATATGTAAATAAAAGAATATTGTCTGTAATATTAACTACCATCAAGTAAGTACTTTTTACATGAGCACTATGCTAAGTTCCA
Source organism: Cryptoprocta ferox (assembly GCA_028646485.1). Classification (NCBI taxonomy): domain Eukaryota; kingdom Metazoa; phylum Chordata; class Mammalia; order Carnivora; family Eupleridae; genus Cryptoprocta; species Cryptoprocta ferox. The sequence continues at coordinate 10,800,373 of CM053573.1, read as the reverse complement.
TGATATAGTTCCTTATTTGACGGAACACAGACTCGTAAATCTGGAAAGGACCTCTGAAATGAGAAAACTCGGTCCATCGGGCACCTGGGTGGCTCAGTTGGTTAAGTGTCTGACTCAGGTTCAAATCAGGACCTCACAATTCCTGAGTTCGAGCCCGCTGGGCTCTCTCCTGTCAGCACAGTGATCCTCTGTCTCCCTCTCTCTCTGCTCCTACCCCCCCTTCTCAAAAATAAATAGGGGAGCCTAGGTGGCTCAGTTGGTTAAGTGTCCGACTTCAGCTCAGGTCATGATCTCGCGATCTGTGAATTCGAGCCCCGTGTCAGGCTCTTTGCTGACAGCTCAGAGCCTGGAGCCTGCTTCGGATTCTGTCTCCTTCTCTTTCTGCTCCCACTTGTGCGCGTGCACGCTCTCTCTCTTTCTCTCTCTCTCTCAAAAATAAATAAACATTAAAAAAATAATAAATAATAAACATTGAAAGAAAGAAATAAAAAAAGAAAAAGGAAGGAAGGAAGAGAGAAAGAGAGAGGAAAAAAAAAAACCTCGGTCCAATTAGTGAGGAAACTGCCTGCCTGCCCCAAGTCAGATGGCAAGTTCTCGGGCACTTTGTGTGCTGACACATTGGGGTGATTCCCAGAGGTCCCTAACCGCTATTGCATGCTGTGTAAAAACACATCCACTTTTGTGGTTTGAAAAATGAAATAGCTAAAAGCAAAAATCTGTACACAGCAATCTTGCCAACATAATGGTTATAATTCCGTGGTCCATCAGTCATCCTGGGACCACACCTTGCAAGTCAGTGATGGGTAGAAGACATACTTGTCTCTCCCTAACACTGGTTTATTTCGACACTCAGAATTTTCCACTGTAGATTTCTTCTGATATCTAAGACTAGTTTCATGCCAGAGGTGAAGATATTTACAAGTATTTTAAGAAATGAGAGCTGATTTTGAGAGCAGCGTTGCAATTCCAGGAATTCTTTATTGCTCACATCAGAAATGGTTGTGATATTAGCCTTGAGCAAGTAACTTTTTTTTTTTTTTTTGCATCTGTGAAATGAAATGGTTACAAGAGCTGTTCTCTGTAACGTCCCTTCCTTCTCTAAGATTCGCTTAATCTTCTCTAAATGTGTCCCATAGTAGTCATGGTGGAGATAGGCGGTGGCAGAAGATGCTGAATTTAGAGACATTAAGTTTTGTAAATAAAATCCTGATACAAATAGAGATGGTAATCTGGACAAAAGGGCAGGTTATATTTTGAAACTCATCTTTTACATATTCTTTTTTCATTAAGCATTGATTTAGTAAGAATTTGTTGAGTATGTTCCAGATGCTGTGCTGTGCTTTGTGTTTTTTCCCCTTTTTATTGGGGCTTCATTTCCTTTTGAAAAAGCCCCTTGGGTAAGAGCAAATATTGTTCAAAGCACCATGATTGCATGAGATTGCATAGTGCTTAAGTGCACAACGCTGGTCTTCCTGGACAGTGAAGATTTGCTGATTCATCTTTATATTTTTTTCCCCTGGTTTCTGTTTAGGTCCCCAAGCAAGAACTATTCTTATGCAATCAAGTTTACCACAGGCTCAGCTGGCTTCAATTTGGTAAGGAATGAAAAGTTCCTTGGTTTGTATAAAGTGGCTTACATTGGTATATCTTGATGGGTCTTCAGATTAATACCATTATTTATAGGTAGGGACATAGGGATTGTGCTTAGTTTTCCAATCAGCTGTGATGATTACCTCTCTTTTTCCCCTTTTTGATTTTGAAAAATACAAAAGCAGAGAGATTAATGAGCGCTCAAGAACTCCTAACACAGTTTCAGTAAGCCTCAGCTTGTGACTAGCCTGGTTCTCCTCTGCGCCTTTCCGGTTATTTTAAGCCTGATCTCAGTGACTGTATCCTTTTCATCTGCAGCCTGTATCTCCAAAAAAGATAGGGATTTTTTAAAGAGGACAATAATACCAATGGTCCAATCAAAAAGTTTTAATATTAATTATTATTAAGCTAATCAGATAGTGTTCAAATTCCTTAGGTGGCTCATGACTTTTTGTAGTTGATTGGTTCAAACCAGATGTAAATAAATCTTTATTTTGCATCAACTGGTTGACACATCTTTAAGTGTTCTATAACCTCCCCTTGTTCTCCACCCTCACCCTCCAAAAGAAAAACCCAGATTTTTTGTCCTTTAGTTTCTCCCGTCTAATTTTTGATGGTTACGTCCTTATGTTAATTTATTCCTGTGAATAGATTGGTCATTGGATCTAGAGCAAGGTTTCTCCACTTAAACACTATGGGCCATTTGGGCCCCATAATTTTTTTTGTGGGGGGCTGTTAGGTGTATTTAGGTTGCTTAGTAGCCTCTCTGGTCTCTACTTACTAGATACCAGTAACATGACCCCGACCCCCAGGTGTCACAAAGATGTCTCCATATATTGACAAATGTCCCTGGGATACAAAATCATCCCACTCATGAGAACCACTCATCAAATTCAAGTTTGATTTTTTTTTTTTTTCTTGCAAGACTGCTTGAGAGATATTACTGTGTACTTCTACCAGGGGGACGGGGGGAGCACATAAATGTCTCTGGCTATTTTGTAATGATTTTTAATCGCTTTTGGTTGCTTTAATGGCTTACATGCGAGGTTCATGATTTTGCTGTAGGGCCCGTTGATAGGGTTGCTTCATAAGTGGTCACGCTCTAGTGCTTGCTCTTCACCCATCCGGTTCCTTCTGCTTTGTATGAAAGGATCTTCCTAGAATAATAATAGAGCAGTTAATAAACACAGTAGACCAGTTAATATGACACATCCAGATCTCTTTAAGTCTGTCTGGGTATGTGCCAGTAACCTAGGGCCCTCTGAAATACAAACTTGAGATCTAACATTCATGGAGGTTGACTGGCAGTTTATTAGGTATGCTCGTGACACTGGAATATATTGAAATGCTTAAGTTTCTTACTTATAACCTGCCCTCTCTGAAAAAAATACTTGAGACTTATCCTGCGAGAATGTTGTTATATTCCCTTTCTATACAATAAAAAGATATTTTAATTAAATGTTTATAGCCATTATTTAGGCAAGTTATGGAAAGCGGGGAAAGAACTTCACCTGCCTTCTAATTGAATTTACCCAGGAGTGGCTGGTGATGGGGCATGGGAAGGAGAGGATGAGAGAGCTGGCAGGAGTCTGGCATCTGGAAAATGCAAAGCTTTTCTGGGACAGAAAAGAGATCAGTGGCTGCCAGACACTGTGGGCAAGGCAAGAGGGTGACTAAGAGACCTGGGGGGATTTGTGGTGGTGGTGGAACTGTTCTCTAATTGTGATACGCAGCTGACGGAATTCAGTGTCACAATTGAATCTGTCAAAACTTGCAGAACTGTGCTCTAGAAAGGGCAAATGTCACGGTGTATGCCACCTCAGGAAGTTTTAGACTTAAGAGGAGTTTCTTGAATTATGGCATCAGTAGAGCCGGTCTCCCAGTGCCGTCGCTGTCCTGTTCCCATTCTGGTGAGCAGCTTTGTTGTGTTGCATCCTCTTTCCGTGTCCAGAAGTTGTTAAGTAAAATCACATTCTTGGACTTGCTGGAAAAATCTGTTTACTCTCATTAACTACTAGGGAATGTCAATCATGAGGAATGGTGGCCATTGATCTTGAGATGAAGGAGCAGCAAACACCTTGACTCTGTGGCAGAAGGCCATAAGGATCCACCCTTGTAGGTCTAGATCAGCCGTTGGCCAGCAAACCTAATGGGGTGGAACCTGGCCTGCACCTGTTTTTGTAAGGTTTTACCCCCATTTATTTATGTATTGTCCATGGCTGCTTTCCTGCTGCAAAGGCAGAATTCAGTGTGATAGAGACCATGTCTCGCAAAGCTTAAATGTTTACTATCTGACCTGATAGTTTGCCGAGCATAGTGTTTAAAGACACATACATACAGTGTGGGTATGATGCATTTTAAATGGGCTGGCAGGTATTGAGAAGAGCATAGTTATAATCATAGTTAACATTTGCTGGATGCTGAATGCCATCCCAACTGTATGGATTGTCTCATTTTTATCTTTCCAACAGTACTGTGAAATAGGTACTATTTTTATAAACTGACGAGACATAGAGAGACTCAGTTGGCCTAGAGTCAGAATAAGAAAACAGAACATTGCAGTCATTCATGAATCGTATGCATTTTCATGCATGCATTTTCACGAAGCCAGAAAATGATTAACTTTTTGTTGCATAGGAATCTTTCTGACATTGATCAAGATGGAAAACTCACAGCAGAAGAATTTATCCTGGCTATGCACCTGATTGATGTAGCGATGTCTGGCCAACCACTGCCACCTGTCCTGCCTCCAGAGTACATTCCACCTTCCTTTAGGTAAGGGACATTTGGCTATTAAAAGACACTGTGTGTTTGGTGTGTGAATTTCAAACTGGGTGTTTGTTGGCTGTGTATCTTTTATGCATTTTTATTCCTGGTAAGTAAATGAAATATCCATGAAGTCATGAAAATCTTATCTAGGTCCTGTGTTAATCTTGGACCTGTTCTTTTCTTTAACGAATTTATAGTCTATTAGTAAAACATTAAAAGATGGATGATTTTTGTACCGATCTGTATAATCAAAGCTCAGCAAAAATGTTACCAGTTAAAGTAAAACTAAAATAACCTGTACATAGAAAACAAAGCAGGGAGGGATGCCTGGGTGGCTCAGTCAGTTAAGCGTCCAACTCTTTGATTTGTGCTCAGGTCATGATCTCATGGTTGTGGGATCAAGTCCCACATCAGGCTCCATGCTGAGCATGTAGCTGGCTTGGGATTCTCTCTCTCTCTCTGCCCCCTGCCCCCCAATAAAAAATAAGAGAAAAGAAGGCAGGGAAATCCTGCCTGTGAATTCTATACTTTGGATAGGTAACAAAATACTGGCAATGTAGAAATTATAGTCAGGAAGCTAATTAAAGAAAATTACACAGTTTCAGTAGAGATATCAAGAGACTAGAACAAGGTCCAGTTGGGAGAGACCTGCCGTGACTGGTATCCTCCACCTACACACGCCACACACACCTCCTCCCCAGACAACAACGTCTTTAGGCTTTAACTTAAAAGACAAATACGAAATCTTACGAGCACAAAGAACAGAAAACACACACACACGCACGCACTTACTTCTGGGAAAGACTAGGGAAAGGAATCCCCATAAAAGGAAGAGAAACAGTGCCATTGCTGTGAGCACATACATGGAGTGAGCTGAGAAAACTGGCTGTTGGAAGAAATGGTAGCTGGGCAGTTTGTGAAGTCTGTCAGTTGCAAAAATCACAACAAGAGACACAAGACTGGAAGCTGATTAAAAAAAAAGCATTAAAAAAGGTAAATTGGTATAAAAGAGCAAGATTCATGGTTTAAGGTGAAACTAATCAGTTAACTAAATGATTTGCTTTAGGGACTGTAAAGTGTAGAGATTTCAGGTGTTTATTATGAGATAAAATGGAAAGAAAGACTTTGTAAGGGGAAAAGAGAGGCTTCCATTCAGCTGAGCTGCTAATCTTCCTTGAAGGATTTAATATTTCATAAAAGGATAATGGTAACAACAGTGAACACTCGATTGTGACCCAGGCACCATTCTAGACACTTGAGGATTATTCACTATTTCAGTCCTTCAACAATTGCCCTGATTTGGGTGATGGTTCTAAATACCTGAATAAGCTTGGCACTCAGTATCTGGTAGCATTCATATACTCATTTTTAAAAACCTCTTTGTAAATAGGGAGGACCAAATCTTTTATCTTCTCCTCACTGTAAATGAAAGTTGCTCCATGATGTGGCATAATCTTTAAAAACTCTTTTCTGTAGTTTGCTCAGTTCTACCTAGACAGCTTTATGTGAATCCGTTTTTTTTTCTGTTTTTCCACAATTGCAGACGAGTTCGATCTGGCAGTGGTATATCTGTCATCAGCTCGACGGCAGTAGATCAGAGGTTACCAGAGGAACCAGTTTTAGAAGATGAACAGCAACAGCTAGAGAAGAAATTACCTGGTAAGACAGTCTTATGTTTGAGTTACGTCATATTAGAGATTTTCTACCTTTAAGGCAAAGATGGAGGTAAAAATACATTTAGCTTCTGACATTCTTGCTGTATTTCTTTAACTGACCATAGAAAGGAGACGCTTTTAATATGTTTTGGATTTGGATATATGTAGAGAGTAAGAACATTATGTACTTGACTAATGCACCCTTGTTCTAACTTTTAAATTGAAATCTGATTATTTACCACTAAACAAAAATTTTATAAATGTTATTTATAAAACACTCAAAATTGGTAAACCTTCATGGTGCTTCCTTAGTACCACCAGTGCAGAAATAGAATGTAAAATTGCCTATTGTTATTTCTCACGCTGTTAAAAGAGACTTGGAAACTCCTTAATGACAGGAAGCTGATTTAAATTTAATATGAACCTATTTTTAAAAATCTTCATTGGAACACCTGGGCAGCTCAGTCAGTTGAGCGTCCAAGTCTTGATTTCGGCTCAAGTCACCATCTCAGGGTCTGGGATTAAGCCTGCGTCAGGCTCTATGCTGAGCATGGAGTTTGCTTAAGATTTCTCTCTCTCTCCCCCTCTGCCTCTCTCTCCCACTTGCACGCTCTCTCAAATTAAAAAATATATACAAATAAATAAACTAAAAAATCCTCATTTATAATAATAAGCCCGTCACACTATTAAAATAGTCTAAAGCGGCTATGATTTATTGATGATGAGATGATAATTGATACTAAGAGGCAAATGAAATTTATTATGGAGCCTCTTTATATTAAATTTTTATATTTTATTATATTTATCAGTGTCATTTAAGCTGCATTTAAAGTGCTCGGTGGTTAACTGGCCTGCTCAGGACACTAACTCTCCCTGTTTCCTCTTTAAATTATTTTTTGTTTACTGATAAACTTCTTATTTATAATGTTCTTTGTGTGAAGCTATGTGTTGAGTACAGGGGAGAATTTAACAACATGGTCCATACCATCAAGGTTATCATAGAATTGAGGATTTAGGGCATCCATCTAAATAATCATCAAAGCAGTACGTAAGTGTAATAAAGGCCTGAAGACAGTATGACAGGTAGCACAGCTTACTTATGCTGGTTGGCATAGACTGGGAAGGCACGAGGTACAAATCTCTGTGCAGGCGGTCCCAGTTGTGTTGAGACTGAGGATGAATAGGGTCTTTACCAGTGGGAAGGAAGAACATTTCAGGTCGGTAATGATGGGAATCAAGTCTCAAAGGCAAGTAAGGACAGGAGTCCTTTGAATTTGGAATTTTCTTTTCCTGTTGGTGGTAGACATTCATTTAGGGTTCTGAACAGGAAGTGATGTCATCAGTTTTTTTGTTCATGCATTCATTCTTTGAGTATCATTTATTATATGCCTCCTCTGGAGCAGAAACAGGACCAGGTATTGGAACTAAGATGTGTAGGGACCCTTAGGGGTTTTTTTAATTGAGGTAAGATTCACATAACAGAAATTTGATGACTAAGAAGTATGTAATTCAGTGGCTACTTAGCTTGGGCTGCCGTAATAAAGTGCAGTAGTCTGGGTGGCTTTAAGTAGCAGAAGTGAGTGAATTTTCACAGTTCTGGACGCCAGGAACTCCCAACATCAGGATGCCATCGAGTTCAGTTCCTGGTCAGGCTCTCTTTCTGGCATGCAGATGGCGAGCTTCTTTGTGTGCCTTCGTGTGTGCACTTTTCCTTGGTGTGTGCACATGGAAGAGAGAAATCTCTTTTTCCCTCTTCCTCTCCTCCTCTTACAAAGCCATTAATCCCACCTTCAGGACCTTATCTCAACCCTAATTAAATCACCTCCCATTAGGGGTTAGACTTCAACATAAGAAGCCTGGGGGTTGTCCAGTCCATAACAGTGGTATTTAGTGTACTTACAGTGTTGTGCAACCATCAGCTCTGTCTAGTGCTGAGATGTTTTCGTCACCCAAAAGAAAACTCTATACGCAGTCGTTCCTGATCTCCCCTCCTCCAGCCCTGGCAGCCACCAGTCTGCTTTCTGCCTCTTGGGATTTACCTGTCCGGGATATTTCATAAAAATGGTCTTGTGCAGTGGGTGACCTTTCACTTAGCATGACAGTTTTGATTCATCCACGTTGTAGCATGTATCATTATTACTTCATTCCTTTCTGTGATTGAGAGGACTTTCAGTTTTAAGGTCGCAAAGTAAAACAGAGGGACCTCCTCTGCCATCAGTAAAGGTGCAAGAAGAACAAGAAAACCAAAACACGCTTGCCACGTTTGGTCTCTGATCCATAACTCTAATGTCTGAGGAACGTCTCTCTAAAGCAGTGAAGGCCAAACAGGAATGTGGGGAGGAGCCAAGGAAGGGTGCCCACAGTTACAGATCTCAAGACCAAGCGTCGAGTGACAGTTCTGAAAATAGGGAACAATGGGAATGGCGTGCTACACAGGCGGGCCGTGGGGGCTTCTCCTGTCTGGGGTTGGTTCCAAGGAGAAGCATATGAGGCAAACACAGAATTGAATGGACACTGCTGAAAACATAGGAAGGGACATGGAGGTTGGGAATTTATTTCTAAAGGAAAAGGAAATGGTTATAAACAGAATGATAGCAAGGATTAGAGAAAAAATGACTGGCCTGGGAAATAAGGCTAAAATTCATAATTGGTGTTCTCAAAGAAGGAGACTGAATAATTGATTAGAAAAAATTATTTACTGAATGTGATCTGCATAATGATAGGGTACAGCTTGTTCTTCATTATGAAACAGAGTACTCATCTTCCTACCTTTGCCTTCAGAAATCATCTTATTTGTTAGAATAGAAAACACAATAGCACAGTTACTAGCTGAGGAGAGAGAGCTAGGGAGGGAAAGATTCAAGGTGCAGGAAAGATTAGGGGGTCAGTTGCTCAATCAAGATGGTAGAGAAGGAAAAGCGTAAACAGAGAAGGAAAGGAGATTGGTGGTGATACGGAATTGCGGTTTTGAAAAGATTATTCTGCAGGTGGTGTTCAGCGTTTTGAATGCCATGACACGGTGTTTGTCATGGAGGGGAGGGTATGTTAGCAAAGAACTTAGGATTTTTTTTAATCGCGGTAAAATTGGTATATAATACTATAGTAGTTTCAGGTGTACAACATAATTCAATTTTTGCACACGCTATAAAGTGATCACTCGGTAAGTCCAGTTACCGTCCATCACCATACAGTTGATCCCCTTCACTCTCTTCTCCCACCCCCAAACTCCCTTTCCCTTTGATAAACCCCATTCTCTTTCTGTGAGTTTCATTTTGTTTTGTGTTTGATTCCGTTAATAAGTGAAATCAGATCGTACACGTCTGTTTGACTTATTTTACTTAGCATAATACCCTCAAGGTCCATCCGTGTTGTTGCAAATGGGAAGATTTCCTTCTTTTTTATGGCTGAATGATAATGTATCTGTGTATATATACCACATTTTCTTTATCCAGTCATCCTTTGAGGGGCACTTCGGTTGTGTTTGTAAACAGTGCTGTAATGAACACCAGGGGTACAGTTACCTTTTTGCATAGATAATTTTGTTGTCTTCAGGTAAATATCCAGAAGTGGAATCGGTGGGTCATCTGGCAGTTTTTTTGTTTTTGTCTTTGTTTTTTAATTTTTTGAGGGACCGATACACTGTTCTGTAGTGGCTATGCCAATTTACATTCCTCCCAACAGCGTGAGAAGGTTCCCTATTCTCCACAACCTCTCGAACACTTGTTATTCCTCGTCTTTATGATAATAGTCATTTTGACAGGTGTGAGATGACATCTCCTGTGGTTTGGATTTGCATTTCTGTGATCATTAATGATGACGAGCGTCTCCTCATGCGCCTGTTGGCCATCTGTGTGGCTTCTTTGCAAAAACATCTACTCAGAACTTCTGCTGTTTTTTAATCAGATTCTTTTTTGTTGCATTGTATGAGTTTTATATATATTTTAGATACTAGCCTACTATCAGTTATATGATTTGCAGATATCTTCTCTCGTTCAGAAGGTGGCCTTTTTATTTTGTTGATAGTCTCCTTCACTGTGCAGAAGTTTCGTAGTTTGATATAATACCATTTGTTTGTTTTTTCTTTCATTATTCTTGCTTTTGGAGTCTGATCCAGAAAGCAGTGTTCCACAGGCCATGTCGGTGAGCTTACACTGACTAGGTTTTCTGCTAAGAGTTTTGTGGTTTTAGGCCTCGCATTCAAGTCTTTAATCTGTTTTGACCTAATTTTTATGTATGGTGTAAGAAGTGAGTGGTCCAGTTTTATTCTTTTCATGTAGCAGTTTTCTAGCACCATTAATTGAAGAGACTTTCTTTCCCCGTGTATATTTTTGCTTTATTTGTTGTAAATTAATTGGCCGTGTAAGTGTAGGTTTATTTCTGGGCTCTCTATTCTGTTCCATTCATCTGTGTCAGTTTTTATGCCAATCATACTGCTTTGATTACTATAGCTTTGTAGTATAGTTTGAAATCAGGGAGCACCGTGCCTCCAGGTTTGTTCTTCTTTCTCTCAAGTCTGCTTTGGTTATTCGGGGTCTTTTGTGGTTCCATTTAAACTTCAGAATTATTCTAGTTCTGTGAAAAATGCTCTTGGAATTTTGATAGGAGCTACACTGAACTTGTAGATTGCTTTGTGTAATATGGACGTTTTAACAATATTAATTCTTCCAAATCAGTTCCAATCATGGAATACTTTTCTACTGAATATGTCCTCTGTTTCTTTCATCCATGTCTTACAGTTTTCAGTGCAATGCCTTTCACCTTCTTGGTTAAATTTATTCCTAGGTATTCTTTTTGATGCCATTGTGAAGGGGATTGTTTTCTTAACTTCTTCTACTGGCTAATTATCAGTACTGCATAGCGAAATGCAACTAATTTCTGTATATTGCTTTTGCACCCTGCAGCTTACTGAATTAAGTTCTTGGTTCTGAAAGGTCCTGGGTGTCCTAGCAGTCATGAACGCGGACACAGGCAGGAAGCAAACTTAGGGAGTTCTGGTTTGCATTTATACCACAGATTTCAAATGGGCCGCGGAACGTTTCCTTTGAAAATAGTGTGGAAAATCATGCCTTTTCAGAGTTTTTCCACTTCTCGTTTTAAAGTAACATTTGAGGATAAGAAGCGCGAGAATTTCGAGCGAGGCAACCTGGAGCTGGAGAAGCGCAGGCAGGCCCTCCTGGAACAGCAGCGCAAAGAGCAGGAGCGCCTGGCCCAGCTCGAGCGAGCCGAGCAGGAGAGGAAGGAGCGGGAGCGCCAGGAGCAGGAGCGCAAGAGACAACTGGAGCTGGAGAAGCAACTGGAAAAGCAGCGGGAGCTCGAACGGCAGAGAGAGGAGGAGAGGAGGAAAGAAATCGAGAGACGAGAGGTAAGCAGCCACGGAGCCACCCCCACAATTAGCACCTGCGGCTTGCTCCCCTTCTCTCTTGATTGTTCAGGCAGCGTATGAATACAGCCGTCGTCTTCCTTTCACAGTTGCGCAGATTTAGTACGTTCACAAGGTCATGTGACCTCGACCCCTGCCTGACTCCAGAGTGTGTTCCTCACCCCAAGAAGAACTTTCTTCCCCGTTAAGCAGTGACTCCCCATCCCCCTCTCCCAGCCTGAACAGCCACTCATTTGCTTTGTGTCCACAGGTTTGCCTGTTTGGTACATCTCACAAGTGGAATCACACACTACGTGCCCTTCTGTGTCTGGCTTCCACTTGGCGTGCTTTCAAGTCCCAAGTTGTAGCATGAACCCATGCTTTATTCTTTTTTATGACCCGATAATACTCCCATTACACGGATGTACCACATTATATTTATCCGTTTTTCGGTTGATGGACATTTGAGTTGTTTCCACTTTTTTGACTCTTATGCATAATGTTGCTAAGAACATTCATGCTCAAGGGGCTCCTGGGTGGCTCAGTCAGTTAAGTGCCTGACTCTTGCTTTTGGCTCAGGTCATGATCTCACAGTTTGTGAGCTCGAGCCCTTTTCTGGGTACTGTGCTGACAGTGGGAGCCTGCTTGGGATTTTCTCTCTCTCCCTCTCTCTCTCTCTCTCTCTCTCTGCCCCTACGCCACTCACACTTGAGCTCTCTCAAAATAAATAAATAAAAACTAAAAAACAAATTTAGAAAAAAACATTTACACTCAAACTTTTGATAATATAGTCTCCTAACAAACCACTGATACTTGTTGAGAATTTTTCAGACTTTTTTTCTCTGCATTTAAAAACGTATATAGAGATATAAAAGGTTATATGGTTGGAGAGGTCGGGGATTTAGTGCAATTTTTTTTTAACCCCTATAACGTTATATCATTCTGTGCCCTTTTTTTTTCCATTTAAAAAAAATATGGGTGGGAAATCTTCACTATATTGGACGGAAGGCCTCACCAGTTTGGTGCCATACCTGGATAGAGGCTAAGCCAGTCTTTTGTCCGCATTTCCAGCTTAGCACATTGCTACAGAGCCAATGTCATGATTCCTTTGTGTGAAGGAAATCTATTTTATAGATAGAAGATTTTCTTTTATAAAAACACAAAACACAGTACTTGGGTTTCCTCTCCTTTTATTGCTTCAGAGAATTTAGGGCAGTAAGCCTCTGTTCAGGCAGAGACACACAGATACTAACAGGGTTTTAATTTCCAGAATGGACAGCCAAAAGACAGAGTGCCTTCCCTTCCTTGGTGTTTGGGTTTTTTTTTTAAGACACTTTAGAGTATTTATTCAGAATTATTTAATAGGCATTTACCCTGGACCAGGCATTGATAGCCCCTAGAGATATAGTGATGGATAAGTACTCCACCTGTCCTCTGGCCTATAAAAAGGTAGTTAGAGGACAGGTAGTAAATAGCAGTTACAGTAAAGAGTGTCAGGTGCTCTTTACCAAGCAGACATCAGAGTCAGTTTGAAGAAGCTCTGTGGTAAAAGAAGATGAATGGTTAGGGGGCTGAGGGGCAACAAAATTTTAAAACTTGAGATAAATATTTTTTTTTCTTTCATAGAAGAAAGTTTTGTTTTAGGAGGGATATTTTTTGTTTTTTCTTTGTGGTCTGGGGGTTTGGATTTTGATTTTACTAGATTTTTACCAGTATGACCCTTTATGAGTCAGTAAATAAGAAAGAACAGTTTTTTTTAATCACTTCAAGCATTCTTGAAGTCATAAGCAATCTAATTCCAATGATGACATGAATCCTCTCTGTTCTCATCTAACTATAATAGCCTCTCTAAATATTCCCTTTTTTTTCCCATAGAAGGAATACTACATTTGTGTAAATTTTATTTTGCTATTTTGTAATAGACTTTCTTGCAATGTGTAACATTTTATCCCTGAAAGAAAAGACTTACTAGATGTTATGTTTATTAAGAGACATTGTATAATGTAAGAACTAAAGAACTAATAAGCTGTCTGTTTGTAAATGTCACAGGCTGCAAAACGAGAACTTGAAAGGCAACGACAACTTGAGTGGGAACGGAATCGAAGACAAGAACTACTCAATCAAAGAAACAAAGAACAAGAAGACATAGTTGTACTGAAAGCAAAGAAAAAGACTCTGGAATTTGAATTAGAAGCTCTAGTGAGTGAAGTTTGATTACGCTCTGGGAATACAGTTGACTGACCCCGCACAGTCAGAACTCTGTGTATAACTCCTGACTCCCCTAGCACTTAACTACGTGTAGCCTCCTGTTGACTGGAAGCCTTACCGATAACACAAATAGTTGATTAACACATATTTCATAGGTTATATTTATCATATACTGTATTCTTACAATAAAGTAAGCTAGAGAAAAGAAAATGTTGAGAAAATCATAAAGAGGAGAAAATACATTTACAGTACTGTACTGTTACTTTTTAAGTTTATTTATTTATTTTGAGAGAGACAGAGACAGCACAAGTGGGGGAGGGGCAGAGAGAGAGGGAGACAGAGAATCCCAAGCAGGCTTTGCACTGTCAGCTTGGAGCCTGATGTGGGCCTCGAACTCCTGAAACCATGAGATCGTGACCTGAGCCGAAACCAAGAGTCAGACGCTTAACCAACTGAGCCACCCAGGCATCTCAGTACTGTACTGTTACTTATCAAAAGAAGCCCATGTTTAAGTAGACCCATGGAGTTCACACCCGTGTTGTTCAAGGGTCAGCTGTACAGTAACACTGAACCATTAAAAATGGTAATAATAATAATAGTAATAATTTTTCATTTGTTAAAGAATGATAAAAAGCATCAACTAGAAGGAAAACTTCAAGATATCAGATGTCGATTGACCACCCAAAGGCAAGAAATTGAGAGTACAAACAAATCCAGGGAGTTGAGAATTGCAGAGATCACCCATCTACAGCAACAATTACAGGTGAGAAAATACATCCCTTAAAAGCTTTTCGGCGTTCCCTGCTTCTCTTCTGATTCATTTCACTCATTTATCCCTGCAAGCACCCAGCATCTGTGAGGTGCTGGGCTCTGGGAAGCAAAGATGAAGCTGACAAAGCCCTGGTCTGAAAAGGAGGCTGTCAAGGAAACGTACTCAGCCCGCTTGCTGAGCATTGCCGCGTGCCCAGCCAGGCGCTCTCGGAGGCGCTGCGGGTGAGCAGCGAGGAGAGCCCCACCTTCGTGGAGCTCACCTTCTATCTGCAGGGCGGGCCACTAACAAAGGAAGTCAAGTGTGTACTCTTAGAGTATGAGAATGAGTAGGAAAGAGTCCTGGAGAGAAGGAGGGCAGTCGTTTTGTTTTGTTTTGTTTTTTGTTTTTTTAAGATTTTATTTTTGGGGTGCCTGGATTGGCTTAGTTGGTTGAATGTCTGACTCTTGATTTTGGCTCAGGTCACGATCCCAGGGTTGTGGGATTGAGCCCCGCGTCAGGCTCTTCACTAAGCATGGAGCCTGCCTAAGATTGATTTCTCTCTCTCTCTCTCTCTCTCTCTCTCTCTCTCTCCCCCCCCTCCTTCCCCTTCCCTCTCTCTCTCTCTCCCTTCCCTCTCTGCCCCTCGCTCCTGCTTATACTCTCTCAATAAAAATACAATACAATAAAAATAATTTTATTCTGTTTTCAAGTAATCTCTACACCTGAAGTGGGGCTCGAACTCATAATCCCAAGATCAAGAGTCGTATGCTCTACCAACCGAGCCAGCCAGGTATCCCAAGGGCAGTATTTTAAATTAGGTGGTCGGGACAGGCTTCCCCATGAGGGTCCATTTGAGCAAAGACTTGAAAGAGAGAAGCGGCTAAGCTGTGTGGCTCTCTGCAGAACGAGCTGTAGGTACGGAGGCAGCAGTGTGAGAACCGTGAGGCTGTGCTTACAGCAGGGAGACCGCTGTGGTCAGAGCAGGCGGGGACTGGATCACCTGGGACATGTAGTTCACTCGTGAGACTTTGACTTTACCATGATCACCACAATAAGGGAGCGCGGTTCAGTATTTTAGGGGGAGTATGAGAAATAATTATACTGAATAGCTGGGGACATAATGGAAGTTTCCATAGTATCACCTGGTTTGGTTTGACTTGAACTGGGGGCAGGGGACATCAAATTCATGTAGATACTGTTCTGCATGTCATCATGAAAGATGGATCATTTTTGAGGTTTGTGACTTTCCTCAGCCTAATGACTTGAGATTTATCCCTGAGTAGTATTTCCTGTTAATTGACACCTAGGTTCTTTCCAGTTTGGAACTTTAATGAATAAGACTGTGATGAGTATTTATTTACAAGTGTTGATGTGGAAATAGGTTTTATTTCTCTTGGTTAACTTTTAGGGATGAAATTACTGTGTCATATAAATATAGGGTTAACCCTATAGGATATTGTCAAACTGTTTACCAGGGTGGTTGTACCATTTTGACGTTCGACATTTACATGTGTGAGTGCTTCAGTAGTTCCTCATCCTGGCCAACACTTGGTATTGTCATTATTTGTAATTAGAATATTTCTGGTGGATATGTAACAGTGTCTCATGAGGCTTTAATTTGCATTTCCCTGAAAGCTAGTGGTGGTGGGCCTCTCTTCATCCGTGGATTGGCATGTATCTCCTGGTGGGTGTCTTTTCTTGTGTGTGTCTTTTGTGAACAGATCTTTTGCCCATTTTTTGTTGGGTTATTTACCTTACTGTGGAACTGTAGAGTTCTTTCTATATTTTTGTATCAAGTCTTTTGTCAGATAAATGTTTTGCAAGTATTTTCACCTTCTCTGTAGATTCCATTTTTGTAATGGTGTTTTTTGAGAAGTTTTAAGTTTTCAGGAAGTTCAGTTTATTAATTTCTTCTTTTATGGTTTACGTTTTTATGTGTTCTGAGAAATCTTTGGCCATCCCAAGGTTGCAGACATTTTTTCTTATGTTTTCTTCCAGGACTTTACAGTTTTCTCTTTTATGTTTAAATCTGTGCCCCATTTCACATTGATTTTTATGAAAGTGTAAAGTAAGGGGTGAGGTTCATCTTTTTTTTCCATATAGATACCCAATTGTTGTAGCAACATTTATGGAAAACACTGTCCTTTTCCCTTATCGAATTACCTTGGTTGCTTGTTGAAAATCAGTTAGTGTGAAATCTTCAGTGGTATTATTCCTTTTTCAAATTATTTTGGCTATTTTACATCCTTTACATTTCTGCGTTAAGTGTTAGAATTTGCTTGTCAGTTTTTACAAAGATACTTAGAATTTTGATTGGTGTTTCAATGAATTTATATATCAATTTGGGAAGAATTGACATCTTAACAATATTGAGTCTTATGCTGTACTTCTTGATTTTATTCAGGTTACATTATGGTTTTCAATGTATACATTTTGTATATATTTTACAAAGTTTATCCCTGTTTTGTGGGTTTTTTGACTCTATTGTGTATTGCATATTGTTACTTCAGTTTCCAATTTGATGCCAGTATATAGAGACAGAATTTTTATATATCACCCTTACATCTACAGTATTGCTTAACTCATTTTCTAGCTTCCTTAGGGTTTCTATGTATAAAATACATTATCTGTGAATAAAGACAGCTTTATTTATTTCTTCCTTACTAACCTATGTCCTTTTTTTTTTAACCTATGTACTTTTTATTTCCTCCTCTTAACTGCACTGACCACAACCTCCAGTACTATGTTGAATAGAAGTGGTGAGAGTCTTGATCTTAAGGGGGAAGCATTCGATTTCTGACTATTAATTATGATGTTAACTATAGGCTTTTTTGTTAGATTCCTTTATCAAGTTGGGGGACTTCCTTCCTGTTCCTTTTTCACTGAGAGTTTATTTGGTCATGAATGGGTGTTGAATAGGGTCATAACTTTTTTTTTCTGCATCTACTGAGATGTTTACTTGTTTTTTTCTCCTTTATTTTGTTCATATGGTGATTTATGTTGATTGAAATTTGAATGTTAAACCAACCTTCTATTCCTGAGATAAACCATACTTGGGCATGGTGTATTACCATTAAAAAAAATATTTTACTTGATTCAGTTTGCTATTATTATCTTTTTATTTAAGTTCATGAAAGATATTGGTTTATAGTTTTCTTATGTGGTTTTGTTATCGGGGTAATAAATAAGAAAATAGTTGGAGAGTGTTCTTTCCTCTTCTGTTTTCTAAAAAGGTTTGTGTTGAAATGGTATTTTTTCTTTAAAATTTTCATTCATCAGTGAAATCATCATCTGGGCCTGGAGTATTTTTTGTGGTAGGATTTTTTTTTTCACTTTTATTTTAGAAAGAGAGAGCAGGGGAGAGAGGGAGAGAGAAAGAGAGACTCTCAGGCAGGCTCTGCACTCAGCAAAGAGCCCTACTTGGAGCTCTATCCCAGGACCATGGGATCATGACCTGAACCGAAATCAAGAATTGAACACTCAACTGACTGAGCCACCCAGGCACCCCTTGTGGTAGGACTTTTAATTGCAAAATGTATTTAATAAATATAGGGGTTTTCACATTTTTTGTTTCTTCTTGAGTCCTATGATTTGTATCTTTCAGTGAATTTTTTCGTTTCATCCAAGTTATCAAATTTATTTGTGTAAAGTTATTTTATAATATTCTCTTATTCTTTGCAAGTCTGTAGTATCTGTAGTGATGTCACTTCTTCCATTCCTGATAATGGGAATCTGTATCTTCTCTACTCCTTCTATTTTTCCTTTTTCCTTTTCTTTCCTTTCCCCTCTTCCTCTTCTCCATCAAATCTAGCTAGAAATTTATTGGTTCCATGGATTTTTTTTTAAAATAAGCTTTTGGTTGTATTGATTTTTCTCTATGATATATCTGTTTTCTGTTTCATTTTACTTACACTCTTTATTATTTCCTTTCATCTTATTTTGGCTTTAATTTGCTTTTTTTCTAGCTTCATAAAAAGAAAGCTTAGATTATTGAACTTGGACCTTTTTTCATTTCTGATACAAACACTTGAAGGTATAAATTTCCTTCTAAGCATCGTCATAGCCATATTACACAAATTTTTAATGTGTATTCATTTAATTAAAAATCTTTTATTTCCTTGGTAGTTTTTTCTTTGATGGGATTATTTAGGATTATGCTGTTTAGTTTCCAAATATTTTGATTGTTTTCCAGGTATCATAATAGATTTCTGATTAATTTATGTTATAAACTGTCAGCATACTCTGTATGATTTCAGTTCTTTTTCATCTTTTTAAGTTTACTGTGGCTTATTTTATGACTCAGCATATGATCTGTGTTGGTGACTATTTTATGTGCACTTGTAAAGAATGTGTACTCGGTTGTAGTTGGGTGGAGTGTCCCATAAACGTCAATCAGAGCAAATTGATTCATGGTGTTTTTTGTGTTTTCTCTGTCCTTACTGATTTTGTGGCATCTTCCAGCTGTTGCAAGAAGGGTGTTGAAAGCTCTAGCATTATAAATTTTTCCACTTTCCTCCCAGTTCTGTCAGTTATTGTTTCATGTACTTTGAAGTCCTGATCAATTTGAGATATTAAGATACGACATCTAATGCAAATAGTATCAGATGTTCACTGCCAGAAGTTGTTTGAACATATTTAAAAATGGATGTACCTTTTAAAAGAATATTCTTCCATATGGTAACTTTTTTTTATATGTCTTTCATTAACTGAGAAGTTTCATAAAATATTCCCTTAGGAAATTTAGGAGTGAAGGCCACATGTTTATTTATTATCTCACTGAATGCTCTGTGACCAAATACATTTTTATTATTGAAGTTTGGCACTTAGTATGTTCACTTATGGATAATAAAATACAAATCAGGGTTCCTGAAAAAGTAATGAAGTGAAAAATAGCACATCGTTTGAAGAAGGCCAGGTGTATCACAAGCTATGAGATGTTGGTTCCCTTTCCTTACTGGAATTAGTATTTGCTATGCAGCTAGGTCAGGTAGCCCTTCATATTGGTTTGACTTATTTCAGAAACTTAGGTTGGCATTTAAAAGTGATGTTGATAGGAGTAAAAGAGTCTCTGATCTGAGCTAGGCTTTATCTTGATGCATCATTGTCTGTCTTGGTTCAGGAAAGAAACTTTGCGATTGGGTAAGAGGCCTTTCTGCAACTGAGGGAGGAGAGTAGGAGAAACTCAACTGGCAGGCTCTTTCTGGGGAAACAATCTGAATTGTATATTCTGGTTTGTCCAGATTTGGGGAAAAGGGTGTGGATTATTCATATAAGTAGATCCTTCCAGATCCTCTCTGTTGAGTTAAATCTCTCTACTATTCAGACTTGGAGCACACGATTTATTATATACAAGCCAGTCTGTATATAAGGATGGTTGTTCCAAAAGGGACTGCCCCTTAGCCTCTGATGATGATTCTCAGTTTTGGCATTTTTATTTTTTCAAACTGAAAATCAATGCAACGAGATTTTATTTTCAGGTTTTTATTTAAATACCAGTTAGTTAACATACAGTGTAATATTAGTTTCAGATATAGAATTTAGTGACTCATCACTTAGAACACCCAGTGCTCGAGATAAAAATGAACATCAACTATTTGTTGTTCTGTACTGGAAAGGCTGTCATTTACTGAAATGTGTAGAAACGATCTAGGATAATTTCCATTGAAAAGTAGCTACAGTGCTTGACAGGTCATCCATGAAAACTCTAATAGCCTTTGAGTGAGATAGCTTTTTTCTTATATCAGTTAAAAAGTAGTTGGTTCAAGACTTTTGTGTACCTGTTTAAAGTTGTAGGTCCATCCTCAATGGTGGAAAAACATATATGGCAGCCAAGATTCTATTGTTAGGAATCTCGTTTTGATGTCTGTTTCCATCTTCAGATGTATGGTAATCCTCACTTCAGTCCTTTGAAGTATCCATGTTCAGAATAGAGTAGTTCCTTTCAGACTACTGAGTCAGTTTACAACAAACAAGATCGATGTATTTACGTTTGATCCCAGTGCAAGGGAGAGATCGTTCCTTTCAGTTTTCTCTGCTAAGTTGTACTTAAAGTAAATTTTTTAAGCTTATAAATAGACAGTCAACAAAAATTTAAGAAATCTCAAGAGGGCTGTAACTGTCTTAGCTTCATTTCGGTGAAGAGCATTTGGCAAAAGTTAATTGCTTAGCAAGAAGCAGGGGCTTCCCTGACCAGTGATTAGCTACAATTTCAACATATAGGATTTGGGATGGGATTAGATGAGTCTTTGAGAGATGAGAAAACTGACTTCCATCTGCTTGGACGTGGAACATAGACATCATAGGTTTCCCTGTCAATTCATTGTTGTTTTCTTCATTCTCTCCTAGGAGGCTCAGCAAATGCTTGGAAGACTTATTCCAGAGAAACAGATACTCAATGACCAATTAAAACAAGTTCAACAAAACAGTTTACACAGTAGGTGTTTTCTTTTTCAAATTGACCTTTTCCTTTTGGCAAGAATTTCCTCCAGTGAAATGAGACCATTTAAAATGTGTTTTCCTCAGTGCCAGTTTGCTTTTCTTATCTTGCAATATTTTTCTAAAATAGGAGATTCACTTCTGACACTCAAAAGAGCGTTAGAAGCAAAAGAAGTGGCTCGTCAGCAGCTCCGAGACCAACTGGATGAAGTTGAGAAAGAAACCAGGTCGAAACTACAGGAGATTGATATTTTCAATAATCAGCTGAAGGTAACTATTCATTGTGTTCCTACATATCCATCCTACCCGTTAATTTTTCTGACTGGCCAGATGATTAGTTGATATTTAATCCCAGGTAGAAAAATTTATTGTGCTGGTTTATCACCTTTGTGAAACCCTTCATACTTACAGATGAACACCCTGTCCTCTGAATTGCACTTGTCTCTTTAACATATAAAGAAGAATTTGGCATTTGTAAATGAAAGCTGAGGAAGTGGCTCCCACCTGACATCTGTCTTGAACCTGAATTACATTTTTATACATCTCCATCCTTTTGCCGGTTGGGAACTACATCAAGTCAGAGTCCGGAAGCCAGGCTCCAAGACTCTGTCTTCTGTTTTTGAAGGGATTTGTTTTCCCTTTGTAAGCGAAGAATTTTTCTGCCACTTCTTACCTTTAAGATTGTCCTTGAGTGGAAATCTTCATTTTGTTGCCTCAGAATTTAAAATTGTACTATTTTATTATTTAATGGAGTAATTGCTCTTGTCTCTGTGGCAGAAGTGGTAGATGGTTTTGTCACGTTTACATGGTAAAATTTAGGAAAATGCCAAAGCTCTTAAGGAATGTAAAAGTGGTTACGACAGCCTCCTTGTGATTGGTGCCTTTGATTTAACTGCACAATTTTATCATTTAAGAATCTTTTATAATAAAACCAGAATGCAAAGCAGTTAATTTCATACCAACAATGAGCATATACTGTGGATTTAAGTAAATACTGGAATTTTTAATCAATTATGTTCTTATAAGAAATGGACCACACTTTTTTTCAGATACTCATTTTCATTCTCCATCTCAAAATCCTTTATACTTAATTCTGGCTAATTTTGCTTTTGGGACTCGGAAAAAGTAAAACTCCTTTATTATTAAAAAGAGGAAAAAAAAATCAGGAAGCCTGTTTAAGATTTTTAGTTGACCTTTGGAATGAGATTCTAGACCAAATTGTTCAGACATCTCAGTTTGAGGTATTCGTGTCTATCCCTCCCCCTGCCTCCCCAGAGTAATAGGTAATGAACTTTTCTCAATTGTACAATGCCAAGCAAGTGCTCTTGGAGGAAATATTACTTGAACCAACCGAGTGTTTTTCTTTGCTTTCATTCTTACACAGAATATGTGCTTGTGTGTGCAGGTACTATATGTGTGTTCCATGCTTGTATGTATATGATTATATGTGATGCGTAAGTGCTGGAAGCAGAGCTGTAAGCTCTCTCTCTACAATAAGCCCAATAAAAACACTCACATTAACTCTCACTGTGACTTGTCACTATTTCAAGCAAAAAGAATATCACAGTGCTTTTTAATAATCTCTTAAAATATAAACTGTTAAATATGCAGGTACCTTCTGAACCCAGGCAATAGTCCAGATTTCTGCCTTGATCTTAGGATTCCCATCTCTAGAAATTGGACTCCCAAAATAAAGTTCATGTTTTAGAGGATGACCTTGCAGTGGATGATATTTTTCCCAAATGCCAAGTCTATTTATGGATTATTTTGGCCATTGAATTGCTGTTGCCATCGCAAAAGAGAACATCCTTAAGATATGGTATGAATCCATTACTGTGTTTAATTGAAGCTGCCTTTACTGTGAGAATTGCTGATACAAAGGCTAACTTCAGCCCCTTATCCCATTTTATTCCTTTTCCTAAGTATACTCATTTTTAAATAAGAACATTTCTTTCTGTCTTCATTTTTATTTTGGTTTTCCATTATTAACTTTAAGGTAGAAAGTAAGAACTCATAAGCCAGCATAGCTTTACTGTTTTATTTAACAACTGATTTGGAGGACTCAACAAATATGTTTTATGGCCTTAGAGTTATTATTTCTAGTATTCCTCTCATGCCTGGTGAAACCACAACAGAAACGGTTAAATCAAACAATCGAAGATTTATAATTTGATTGAGACAACTCCAGAGGCAGATTTAAGACTCAGTCTCTTGAGTATCTCCTGCCTACTTTTCTTTGTTGTAGTCACATTGGAAAATATGAAGCATTTTTTCCCCTGACTTTACAGCATGTATTCATCAGTAAGTATAATTCTTGTATGATGCGATGGACCAGGAGAGCCAGCATTCTGACCCCTGGGGTTTCCTCAGTTCATCTCTTGATTCAGTGGTGTCTTTACAGCATTCACTCTAATGATGCAAAAATTACTTCTGTCTTGCTGGGAGTGCAACCTTGGTGATCGTCCAGTCATTTCACACGTCTTCTCTGGTGGTGTGAACTCACTATATCCAAAACCTCCCCCTCCCAAAAATAAACCAGCTGGGAAGTGTAGAAGAGAAATTAGGACTTAACAGTTTTATTTTCTATTCGTGTAGGTTGTTCCTCTAGGAGAAGAGTATAGTTCACTCATTATCGGCTAGTATAGTGACCCTGGAGAGGCACCTTACGGCATGCCAAATTTTAAAATTAGTTGACAGAGCATTAAACCTTTATTCAGTGGCTGGCTCCACAAATGAGGATTCTGTTGAACAAAACCCAGTTTCTTTATTTCTTTGGTAAACAACAACTCGCAATAAGTCTTCTGCTTCTTTTGGTGCACACTCAAAGTTCCGTCTAGTCCCTTAGTTACAAGGTCAAGTAGGAAATCATAGCACCCTGCTTTAGCCCAGATTCTGCATTAAAGACAGAGATCAGAATGCCTTTAATGTATTTAGCTTCTTGAATGTAGAAGAATCTAGAAAGTAGATATGTTTTATCATTTTCTCTCTCTTTTTTTTTTTTTTTTTTTTTAGTTTTTAAACATACAATCTGACTTCGTGCTTTCTACCAGGTGGCTAGTTCACATGCTTTCTTCTTTTAAGAGTCTCTCTTTTCTCTTTACCTCAGGAAGAATTACATTCCTGCTTCCTCACCCAAGACCTGTTAACTAGTGATGGAAATACTCAAGTCATAAATTAAGGAGGAAAAGAATTGCTTTTGCAGTCAGGTTAACAGGTGTATGTTTCATATAGGTGGCAACGTATTGAGAACATAGAGCATACTTACAATTACAGTCATGTTTTGAACATATTCAGGGCTATGACACCTAAAGTCTCCAGTCTTCTTACCTGATGTCATAGAAATTAAGGGCTCATTCTTTCCTTTCAGGGAAGGTTATTTTTCCATGTATTTTAATAGACATTTACCCAATAGATGTGATGTTTATATGTTCCAAAAATAATCCCAAGGAATATCTGTCTTTCTTTTTCTTATTTATCACCCCAAACCAAGAATTACTTGAAAAAAGAAGCAGAAGAATCTTAATGTAGCAAATACACTTTGCTTTTTTAAGGCCAAAGGAAAGAGCTGGGTGGGGGGTGAGCAGAAATGATAGCACACTGAGATGGTGACTCTTTTGTGCTAGAAATCCCCTGATTGGCAGCCTTTATATGTATGCTGCCTTTTATATGGACAGTAAATTTTAGCTTTGTGATGATCAAATGAAATATCTGACCAGGTGATTCAATCATGAATAATTGATGTTGCCAGCAGGAATTAATACTTCTTAAGGTAGTTTTAATTCAGTGGATTAAATTTGTTTACCATACTTTCCTGCTTTTAAAATGTACTCCGTATGCAACAAATATTTTCTGATGCTAAGAAATCAGTAATCCTCTCATATTTGTGTTCTTGAAACATCAATTTAAAATTATTCCCTGTGACTTTCTCTTTTTATTTCATTTTACGGGAAAATCAAAACTCTCAACATAGTTGGAAGAATCTAGGTGCCTCAGGGGCATATAGAGACATTCTAATCGTTTTTCTCACATACAGTACCTGCATGTATAAAATTATGGTTCTAGCAAGGGTCAAATACCATTATCAATAGGGACTTTTCGGGGTAGAAACCCTTGACTTCCCCTTGCCCTTGGCAATGTGAATAGCTACTGTAACAGTTTTCCTTGGCGCTGACAGCCCAGTATTCCATATTTTCATGTCTTAACTATGCTATGTACATAGTGTACACCTTATAGCTTTCGAGGCTTCAAGCGTATGGCAAGTAAGAGAATCCACCACTCAGAGAGGCTAGACGTTGCGTTTTGTGTTGAGAAGTTCGAGTCCTTGTCGGTTCCCGTCTAGTCGCTGTGTGCTGGACAAGTCCTAACGTGAATGGCGTTGACATTGGAACATTTCCTTTCTCCAGTCAGTGGCAATGGAAGACGCAGTGTTGCAGTGCCTGGCAGTTCTCCTGGGCTGCGTCATCCACTTAGACTCCTTGCTAAAGGTCTCCATGCCCTATGCAGGCAGTGCACATCCTTCTCAGACTAAGGGTGAGGGACCATCTCTAGCTCTGTGCTTCCGTTTCCCCCACGCAGATGAGTGCCCAGTGTGTAAGACAGAGCTTACCGCCAAGTGCTAAGCATTCTTTGTAAAATTAACGATTAGTTATTGCAGATCGTGGAGTATGGGTGAATCTTGCCTCTTGACAGGCTGTGTGTGTGATAGTGGAACTGAACTACAAGCTGGATTAGGTACTGTGCACTGTAGTCATGTCTTTATGACAAGTATTTTAGGTCGTTGAATGTGCCACTTCACTGCACAGTGTTGAAAATCAACACTCAGTCATGATTTGGTCTGTGTGCCTATTTCCATCATACGGGAGACAGTGCTATAGTCAGTAACACTATTCTAAAAGTGGACATGTTCTTTCTTAGCAAAATTGATTAGTTAGGACTAATTTAGAATTAAGAATTATATTTTTTTAATATACTTGGGACATCAGGCTTCTTAAAGTACTCGAGAGGCCGTGTAGATATAAATTCTGCCCATATGACACCTGTCCTAAAAGTTGCTCCGGAGAACTGAATCGATGTGGAACTGAGAATGCCAGTGATAGTCAATAAGGGTTTTGGCTTAACTGAGGCTTTTATGCTCTTGGCTTCAGACACTTGCTTTCATGGCAGCCTCATTCATTGTGAAGGCAGTGAAAGGCAAAATGGTTAGCAACCAGGGGAAAAAAGAAAAGAGCTGGAGAACAAACTGCAGAACAGAATGAGAAGTCAGGGGGGGAAAAATGCATGTGAAGGGAAACAATGAAGGAAAGAAAAAGATCCAGAAAGAGGAGATACAGAGACAGCAAGAGAAACAAGTATAAATTCAAATAAAATGACAGTGTTGCCTTCTCATATCAGTAGAAAACAGTTTCATAGTTTACTGCCTTACCTTATCCAAGATCAAATTTTATGTTTATCTGTATGATCCTTTTGAAAAGACCCGTCCTGCACAGAAGTAATAAAATCCTGTCATCCAACGTACTTGTGATTGTGGTCACTTTATGTCGAGTCCTGGAATGTAGAAAAATAATCAGAACATGCCAGAGGCTCAGAATAATTAACAGGTGTTGTATATACCAGATTCTATGCCGTACCCATAGGTTTGGTTGGTTGGTTAAGGTTTTTTTATAGTGTGGGTTTTTCTTCTGAGGTTTTAAAACATATTTAACAAGAGGTGATTTGGGAAAGACAAAAAAAGAATTCAATCTTTGGGGAAAACGTATTCTTCTTTTATTCTCGTTTAACCAGAGTCCTTGATCATTTTATCCCTTAGAATAACATTTATTTGTTTGTTTCCTTGTTTATAATGTTTATTTTTGAGAGAGCGTGCATGTAAGCAGGGGAGGGGCAGAGAGAGAGTGGGATAGAGGTTCTGAAGCAGGGAGCTGACAGCAGGGAACCCAGTGAGGGGCTCAAGATCACAAACTGAGCTGAAGTAGAAGTTGGACACTTGACCGACTGAGGCACCCCTAGAATAACATGCATTTAAAATAAATGGGATATTGCTTTATTAAATTAAGCTGAGACATTTTGGGAAAACTCAGATTTTCAGGACAAAATGGAAGATGTGGGTGAAGATCCTTAAATAGCTCTAACTACAGAGAGGGAAGGATTTTCTAGCTCGTTTCCCCTCTTCTGTCCACCTGTCTCCTCACCCCTTCACATAGGCACACGCAGGTACACGCCCCCGTGCATTCCTCTTTGGCTCTTCTGTAGCACTTACGATAGATTGACTACCAATCGTGCCATGAGGAACTGGAATTCCTATTTGGTTGAATAGTGACCTCAGATTCAGAATAATCTTAAATGTGTTTTTAAACATTAATATAGCCCTTCTCAGAATTTAAATAACCAATTGATTATATATATTTTTATATTCCTCCCATTTTAATACATCAAGAGTGAATACATTTTATAATATGATGAATGGAATAATCAGTCTACCTTGATTTGGGTACAGTGTCTATATTTTGAAATACTTTACCTTTCAGGTTTCTCCACGCAGGTACACTTTCCCCTGTCCTAACTGGGTTTGTTGATTGGCCTTCTTTTTTCTTTTCTTTTCTTTCCTTTTCTTTTCTTTTCTTTTCTTTTCTTTTCTTTTCTCTTCTCTTCTCTTCTTTTTTCTTTTCTTTTCTTTTTTCTTTTCTTTTTTCTTTTCTTTTCTTTTTTTCTTTTTTCTTCTCTTTTTTTCTTTTCCTTTTCTTGTCTTTTCATTGATTTGCTTTCTTTAATGCCTTTCACAACCACTTAATTGATATAAATTACTGTATTTTAAAACTCAGAAGGTTTTTAAAAAATTCTGATATTGTGTGCTACATAATATCCCTGGGTGAGAAGTAAAGTGACATTTATATGAAAGCACTTCTACTTTTGACACTCTGTAAGTGTTAGATTGAGACAAAACAAACACCTGAAAATTTTTGATGCCGGCGTCCAGATCAATTTCCTGTGAGGTCAATTTCATATTAGTAGAATGAAGATTTTTATAAACATAAGAGACGTGTCCTAAACAGTTTTATTTTGATTTAAAATGTTGAGTTCATGAGTTTCAAGTAGTTAAGGTGTGTTTGTTTTGTCTCATTTTGCCATGAGACCGGCTGAGGCAAAAGCCAGAAGCAGAGTAATCCTTCAGAAAAGTTAAATGACCAAATTAGCAATAAGTTTCCATTAACTACTAGCCTTTCCATGCCCCACTGCTAGTTAATTTTTCTGTCTCTTCACAAGCATTTGAGTACAGTAACGTTTATGAAAAGGAATCCCATACATATCGTTCAGGTGGATATTTACCTATATTTCAAGTAATATCACTTCATGTAATGCACCTGTTTTTGAACAACTGTCATTAGTAAACTTGAAAGTGAGCCATGTTTCTCAGGGCAAGAAAGTTGAATCTTCTTGAGTATTCAATTTGTCAAGCATATTGCTTTTGAAATACTTTGGCTGTATGCCATAGGATGTCCAAAGATGTTTTATGGTACAAATATCTTAATTCTTGAGGGGAAGTAAGTGGTTTTTTCCCCCTTAGTTGAAGGATGAAAGTTAAAAGCAAGCTTACTTTCCATCTATCTTTGCTAATACATGACAGAATCTTTATTTGCCAATTATATTCTTCTTGTGGTTCATAATCTGTGCTTGATCAAAGACCCCTTTCAGAATCAAATGAAAACTATGAGCCTTCTCTGCAAGAAAAATGCCCATAGCCCAGTTTGCATGCTATTTTATAGTGTTCCCAGAGCCAAAACTTATTCATAATCCCTGATGAAGAAACTTTGTTACGTCTTAGAATTCTGTAGGTATTATTGGTGATAAAAATCTTAACGTTTTAATTTATATTCACTACATATCTTATAGTTTTCTTTTTTTTAATGTTTATTTATTTTTGAGAGAGAATGTGTGCAGAATGGGGGGGTGGGGAGAGAGAGAGAGACAGAGACCGACCAAGACCCAAGCAGGCCCTGCACTATCAGCACAGAACGTGACACAGGGCTTGATCCCACGAACCATGAGATCATGACCTGAGCTGAAATCAAGAGTCAGTCGCCCAACTGACTGAGCCAGGACCCCTGTAGTTTTATTTTTCTTATATATTCGTAACACATAGCTAAAACTTTTTCAATGCATGTTTAATTATTTCTTCTTTATTAAGAACTGTATTGGGGGATAATATCGTGTTACCATGCACTATACCTATGTAAAACATCTCATACCCTTGAATAGAACTCACAGAAGAAAAATCAATAAAGTTTACTTTATATCAATAAAGTATAAAGTATACTCAATACCATATTGCTAGATGAATAGCCAGGCAATAAATATGTGACTGTAGGGTTATTGATTTTAGGAAAAAATGATTTTAGTAAGAGCCACAAGTGAGAGAATGAACTTTGATTCTCACTAATTCCTCATTTGTTCCCTTTTTATCTTAGCTATAATATAGAGAAGTAACTGTGACAAGACTTAATAGGATTTGCAGGGTGACTTTGATGAGGTTGACCACCAGAAAAAGGTGGTTCAATTCATCTAGTGAAGGTTCTTGTAGCTACTTCTCCCAATGGTCCTGTCATTTCCTAAATAAATAATTTAATGACGCCAGAATGTAGTTGTCACCTTAGAAGTGTTTTCCCTGAAAGAATTAAAAGGGTACCTTTAAATAACAGTGATTACACTTGAGTTTCTTAAATAGAAGTACTGAAAGGGAGTAACAGAGCAGGACAGTCCTCTGTCCCTCTCAGATGAAGGGACCCTGCTCCATAAGGCCTTTGTCACGCACAGAAAGGCAAGTCATTAACTCCTCTTTTGTACATATTCCTTCATTCTATAGATTGCCTTCCTACAAGTTCAACTTAAAAAAAAAAGTTACTGGGGCGCCTGGGTGCCTCACTCGGTTAAGCATCCGACTTGGGCTCAGGTCATGATCTCGCGGTTTGTGAGCTCGAGCCCCGCATCAGGCTCTGTGCTGACACCTCGGAGCCTGGAACCTGTTTCAGATTCTATGTCTCCCTCTATCTCTGCCCCTTTCCCAGTCACACTCTGCCTCTCTCTCTTTCAAAAATAAACATTAAAAAATTAAAATTATACAATGTTACCAAGCTTAGGAATCACAAATTTTCTGCTCCATCTTGGTTCATGCCATCTAAATCTCCCAAGTCCAAGGAAAGAGGGGAAGACCCAGAGTGCCTTCCTATTTGCAGCATCTTGAGTTTCTTACAGTTGTGTACACAGCAGTATTTGAAGATGATGAAGGAGACGATAGAAGAATGTTGCAGTCCTCAAATCTGGATCGTGAGATGCCTTCTGTTATCTTATTTGACATCTGCCGTTGTACTGCTCCCGCAAGTTCTTTTTCCTTGGAGGTCCTTGAAACCTGCAGCTTATTTATACAGCTCAGAGATAGGTTCAGCCTGTCCTGTGATGCTGCTATACTCAAAAACAACTTTGCTTTTAAAGTTCTAAAGTACCTTCGTTCATGTATATTTGATACATCCAAAAATTGTTTTGTGTAGATTCTTTAAACTCGTTTCCTATTGGTTTTTATTTTATCGTGCTTTCTAAAACATTACTAACTTTACTTCCATCTGTCTTTACTTTGTATCTGGTAATTAATAATCAGTAAGTCAACATCCAATGACTAGAGCCCAGGATAGAAAGGAAACGTGCATTGTGATTCTTTGGGAAAATGGAAGACCATTTTTCATAGGTGCTTTGGTGTGTCATAGCCAGTGCTTCTGCAGTGGCTGCTAAATATTTTGATTATCACTCTGTCTGAAAATACATCTTTCCTGGATAAAATAACAGCTTTTCTTTTTTACTATATAATCAGGCTCCTGAACATCAAACTAAACTGTGTTACTCTTCCCCTGACATTTCTTATTCCTTTGTATTTTTTTTTTAAGTTTATTTCTTTTGAGAGAGAGAGAGAGAGACCATGAGCAGAGAAGGGGCAGAGGGAACAGGAGAGAAAGAGGATCCCAAGTAGGCTCTGCACTGTCAGAGCCTGATGCAGGGCCATGTGGGGCTTGAACTCACAAACCGTGAGATCATGACCTCAGCCAAAGAGTCAGATGCTTAACTGACTGAACCACCCAAGCACCTCCTTTGTATTTTTTTTTTCTAATTTTTAAGTTTGTTCGAGAGAACATGCAAGTGGGGGAGAGGGAAAGAGAGAGAGAGAGAGAGAGAGAGAGAGAGAGAGAGAGAGAGAGAATCTTAAGCAGACTCCACACTCGGCAAGGAGCCTGACATGGGGCTTGATCTCATGACCTTGGGATTATGACCTGAGCCTAAACCGAGAATTGAGTGTTCAACCAACTGAGCCACCCAGGCACCCCTATTCTTTTGTATTTAATTTCAGCTCAGTTATTTCACTTACTAGTTATACCTTTTTGGTTTATTCCTCTAATAAGAATACAACCCTAAATAAGGGACACTGAAATAAATAAGGAGTAATTTTTTTATGTGATCAACAGCATCTAAGAATTTCACAGACCTTAAAGCAAAAAGAAAACCTAAGAGTCACCCACTCTGGTTCAACTGTTGGCGCATGTCAGGGACCTGGGGTTAGAATCCAGATTTCTTTTTTCCCAGTTCAGTACTTTTTGATTATTGTCTATTGCCATAAATTATTCTTTCTGAACCTATTTAAGAACTTTACGCAGGGGCGCCTGGGTGTCTCAGTCGGTTAAGTGTCTGACTTCGGCTCAGGTCATGATCCCACAGTTTGTGGGTTCGAGCCCTGTGTTGGGCTCTGTGCTGAACGCTTGCTCAGAGCCTGGAGCCTGCTTTAAATTCTGTCTCCTTCTCTCTCTACCCTTCCCCTGCTCACGTTCTGTCTCACTCTCTCAAAAATAAATAAATGTAAAAATTTTTTTTTGATATAAAAAAGAACTTTATGCAATTGAAGATGAAATTTTAAAATAAAAAACAAACTTTTCAGTCACTTTTTACTCTTCCTTTTAAAGGATCTCAGCCATTGGGCTAATGATAGAGTAGTAGTAGGCCATTGCTATCTGCATAGGGCCTAACTTTTGGGTCCCTTTCTTAGGACATTTAGAGATTGATTTAGTATCACCCCATTGCAGTTTTCCTTTTCACACAGAGATATTAACTTGAGCCAAGAGTACAGATTCCTGTAACAAGAATTGGCCCGTTTTTTTTTTTTTTTCATTTGTCTCTAAAATACCAAACCCAAGTCACGTGCCCAAGGCCACTGCTACAGGGGATATGGTTCACCAGTTTGTGCCTTACAAAGCTGAGATTCTTTCTGCCGCATTCTGCCTAGATATTCCCAGTCTCATCTGCTGGACTCCCCACTGAAGTCCCTTCCTTCCATCCCCATCTTTCCAGTGCCTGCTCCCCTCCATTGTTCCCCTAGCGCCTGTACCCCCTCAGAACCGCCTCCCCCTAACCTCCTGATCTACAAAAAGTTTTTCTTGTATCTCAGTGATCCCTTTTAGGATCTCTCAAAGTCCACTTCTGGTTTATGAAACGCTTGTCCGCGTATTGTCACCTTATCCTGAGAACAGTCTAGCTAGCAGGGAGAGTTTAGCCAAACCCTTAGAACTTTTCTCTAGGCATTAGTGCATTTTAACACCGATCTTCTATAGACAGTGCTCTGCCTTCGTTCAGTCTCTGAATGAATCTAAAAGTAGGAATTTAAGGCAGGAAGAAACTTACCCATTTGGACTTAACCAGCGAACAAGATGAAGAAGACAAGGCAGACCTTAGTTCGTATATCTCACCAAAAAGTCCCCAGGGCTCCCGCCTTGGGGGACTAGCCCTAGTTACCCAGACCAAGAAGTCACCTGGAAACGCACCCTTGGCCCTACTGGGCACTGACTCATCCGATTTATTGTTGGCACAAGCAGGAAGAGTCTCAGTAATTGAATCCGTTAGTGGCCATTGGGTTCCTATGGAATTGAGGGTTCTCCTCGACAGACATTTGTTTGTTTGTTTGTTTGTTTTTAAATTTACATCCAAGTTAGTTAGCATGTCGTGCAACAATGATTTCAGGAGTAGATTCCTTAATGCCCCTTACCCATTTAGCCCATCCCCCCTCCCACACAGGCATTCTTTATTCTTCACACTTTTGGGTTTTTAACCTTCTGACTTGAGTACTTTAAATATGATAAAATGCATTTTATTTTCAGTAGTCTACTAAGGAAATCCCTGCTATTCGTGGGGGCTGATATCAAATGAGGAGGTCCCTCCAAGGTGGTGATTATCACAATATTGCATTTATTTGCAGCCTGACTGATGGGTTAGCCTGGGGCAGTTGACAACTTCACACTTAAGCTCTGGAAGGGTGTGATTTGAAGAAAAACACACTCTGGTGGGGACAGTCAAGGTTGTGGAGCAGAGGGACGTCCATTTGTTTTAAGACTGCGTTGCATAGAAGGAGGTTTAAATGGAAGTGGTGTGTGAAGAGGTGTGTGTATTTTTCAAGCCAGTAGAGGCTGGTTCATTATCGGAAAGTACCTCAAAGTTTTATTACTGATCATCACCATATCCTAAAACAGGTTAAGTCCATTTCTATTGCCAAGTGTTTATTTTTATGTTTATTTATTTATTTTGAGAGAGAGAGCACATGCACCCAAGCAGGGGAGGGGCTGAGAGAGAGGGAGAGAGAATCCCAGGCAGGCTCTGCAGTGTCAGCACAGAGCCCAACGTGGGGTCCATCCCACGAACCGTAAGATCATGACCTGAACCAAAATCAAGAGTCAGATGCTTAACAAACTGAGCCACCCAGGTGCCCCTGAATTGCCAAGTCTTGAACAATGTTGCTTCTCTAATACCCTTCACTAGGAAGTTCTTTTAAAGCATGTAATGGAAACTGGTGTAATGCCTTATGACTCACTAGAATATAATCTGGAACAGCTTTTGGAGATATTCATGTCAAAATGTAGAGTGATTTCAGTTTTCCGAGTTAGCGCTTTTTTTTTTTTTAAATCTGAGATGTTAGTTTCCTAAATGTCTAGACTTCCCCACTATGAAATGTTGCATGCTAATAAATGGTGGAAATGCCAATCACCTGTCATTACATGAACTATTTCCTGATTGTTTATAGGAACTAAGAGAAATACATAATAAGCAACAACTCCAGAAACAAAAGTCCATAGAGGCCGAACGCCTGAAACAGAAAGAACAAGAGCGAAAGATCATAGAATTAGAAAAACAAAAAGAAGAAGCCCAAAGGTAAGTCGTCCGGTGGATTGTGGAGCCATCCGGAAGGAACGTCGAGTATTTATTATTCTTTGTGGGGCTTCTGCAAGTATTTACTGACCAGAAAGAGCCTTCAGTCTTTAGTGTGTGTGTGTGTGTGTGTGTGTGTGTGTGTGTGTGCAAGCGCAAATACGTGTATATATAAATCTTTGCATATGTAAGTACCCCCTGAAGTTTTTGGTGAGTTTCCAGAGCTCTCCCGAGCTACTACTATGTAGATAAATGGGATTATACAAGGAAATTAGGACACTTGGTATGCTCATTTGCATGCCAATGACCAAGATACGTTTCCAGTTCACAGCCTTTTAATAACAGTGTCTGTCCTGAGTGCTGAGTTTGAAATCAAAGCCCCTGAGCCCTCAGCACGCCCAGTTTCTCCAGTGGGACTGACAGCGTGCCACTCCGACTTCTTCTTTTCTTCAACTGCAAATTAAACTTGAATACAAAAGGAGAAACTTTGCTGCTGCTGCTGCTGCTGCTGCTGCTGCTGCTGCTGCTTAGGATACAGACACATTTTTTTGTTTGTTTTTATTGGAATATTTGTGTTTGTGGTTTGTTATTATTACTTGTAACTTTCTATAGTAAGTTGTAAAAACGTTTTTGTTGACTTGTAGGGTGTCTGATTTTGTTACTGGTTGTTTGCTTCTTAAATTTCAATTAATTTTTGACCCCAGGAAACAAAAATGACCAAATATTTCAATTATACAATATAGATGGTAAAAATTGGTTATTGAAATTAGAATAAAAAGATGAAGAAACATACTTGAGGCAAGTCACTGACTTTAGTGAGCTGAACTCTCTCTCAGTTTACCCAGAGTGGTACGCATTTTGTTGTGAGTGTATATAGTATAGTTAACCCTTGAACAACAAGAAGGTTAGGGGCACAGACCCCCTTCTCAGTTGGGAAATCTGAGTATAACTTTTGACTCCCCCCTCAAAACTTAACTACTCATAGCCTACTGTTGACTGGAAGGACGCCTACATCTAACATATTTTGTTATGTTGTATATATTATATACTGTGTTCTACCACAAGGTAAGCTAGAGAAATAAAATGTTAAAACTAAGAAAGAGAAAATACATTGACAGCACTGTACTTGTCAAATATCCCCATATAAGTGGACCCACACAGTTGAGCAGTGGATATGTGGGTAGGGTCTCTGACCAGTTTAGAGGATTGTTTTATGATTTTCTTGGGGTATGATTCAAGAATTCATTTCTTGGATGTGCTGATTAACTCTAACTCCATCCTTTTCTTATCTTCAAAGTTGTTAAGACGCTTTGATTATTCATATTAAACTGCAGTAAACTTCCATATTTCTGCAGAGTAGAAATCAACACAAAATATCATAATACAAAAAGGGTAGATTTTCTGCTGACAATCATATAAATAGTACCCAAAAATTAAGTTCAGAAATTACATGGTTATACGCTATAAATGATGCCTTTTATTAGTAGAAAATATTAAGCACATTTTTATTGTGGTTTTTGTCGTTGTTGTTGTTGTTGTTGTTATAAATGCCAACATAGGTAGAGGATTCCTTCAAAACTGTTTTTGTGTGTGTGTGCTTTCTTAAAAGAGGTTTTGGAATTTCTAAGTAAAATGTTAGAGATTTAAGCTAAGAATTTTACTGCACCAAATTTTCACATTCATGCAGCATAGAAATAAATATAATATTATTTAAATGGAGAATATGAGCTTTATTTGTTTATATTATGTTCTTTTGGCAGTGTCCTTATACCAGGAGATGACCTTTGTGCACTGGCCATGTCACAGGACAGTGGTTCAGGGTGTGGAGCCTAGAACCGGGCTGCCTGGGATTGAACCCCAGGCGGGTGTGGCCGTGTGACTTCAGACAAGCCACTTAATTATCTCTGCCTCATTCTCCTCATGTGTAAAATGGGGACAATAATAGGACCTCCCCACCTGGTGTGAAGGGTAGTGGCGTTAATGTAGGAGGAGGAATAGTTACTACTATCATCATATCGTTTAGTTTTGCACATGAGTTTCAGTTAAAGTGTTTTCTGATTTCATAGACTATCATGGGATGAGAGAAGAATCACCTCTAGTCATCTCCTGTGGGTTTCAGGATGAGGTCGTCTTACATTTCAGGGCCTAGATTTAATTACACTTTTCACATCAGCTATTTTGACAAACACAAAGTTGTCGAACTCAGGAAAATGCATAGAGACTATCGTTTAGTAATGGGTGGCCGCTGCCTCGAGGGTTCAAACTAATCTGTTGCTTTCACCTTCAGTTTTGGGGGGAGCTACGTGTGTGTTCATCTGGGTGTGCTCGCTCGTCATGGATATTTGTTCCTGTGCGTGTTATGGGTTTTTGTGGTGAAATACCAGTCTTATCATCGAGATGTATCTTTGTTATTCTTCTAACCACTTTATAAAATACATCGGAAATCTTTTTTCTGTGTTTTTCTGAGTCATGCGATTTCATCTCAGAATTGTAGCCCTGAGAGCCTTTGTTTCACGGGCTCAGCCTGCCCCATCCGAAGAGCAGCACCCCCTCCGTGTTTAGCATCCCATTAACTGGGTGGAGCTTTTTTTGTGAAAAGAGACCACAGCAGTGCTAAACTGGAATTACTTCCTGGCTGTAATCAAGCATTTTATTGACAGACGAGCTCAGGAGAGAGACAAGCTGTGGACTGAGCGCGCGCAGCAGGACGATGAGCAGCAGCGGCCCAGGAAAGTCCACGATGAAGAGAAAGTCAGAAGGGAGGAGAGTGTCAAAAAGA
Source organism: Cryptoprocta ferox (assembly GCA_028646485.1). Lineage (NCBI taxonomy): Eukaryota > Metazoa > Chordata > Mammalia > Carnivora > Eupleridae > Cryptoprocta > Cryptoprocta ferox. The sequence continues at coordinate 10,763,603 of CM053573.1, read as the reverse complement.
AGGACGGTGAGGAGAAAGGCAAACCGGACACACAAGACAAGATGAGTCGGCTTTTCCATCAGCATCAAGAACCAGCCAAGCCAGCTGCCCAGGCACCCTGGTCCACCACAGGTATTAGGGGCCAAAAGTCATTCTGGCAAATGAGTTTTCTTCCCCAGGTCTTCCTGAGAAATTTCCATATCTAATCAGGCCCTGTCTTGGCTCCTTCCATAGAGACGAGAATGCCAGTGTCCTTTTTTGGGACCGTGCAGATGTTCATACTCTAGAATCACGAGATGCCTGTTTAATCTTCCACCACCATGCCAACCTTTAGTCCCTATGACACTGGCATCCGGAGTCTTTTGCAGACAAAAGTGGCATGAGTTTCCTTACCAAGCCCTGTCGGTAAACCTGTATTCCGAATTTGGAAAGAACCTGTGGCTTCTCCAGTTTGCTATTTTCTCTGGGAATTTCTGAGCTGTTTCAGCCCCAGGAAATGACACCTTTTCCCCCTTGCCTACACTGATCTGTCTTCAGTCTGCACTGCATAAAACCGTGTCTTTTACCTTTGGTAAACTGTGACTTTTTTTTTCCCTTTGATCATAAGTTGCGTCTTTAAGTCATGATAAATGAAAGACTTTGAAATTTCTAGAAAACGTGAACTCTTACATCAGCTGCAACCTAGAATGTATTTTTGAGATTATTGTGTGGCTATATTATATTATACAGCTTTGCAGAATAATACTCAACTGGAGAAAGTGATTGCCTGCCTTTTCCTTTGTATGGTAAATTATATTGATTTTCTTTGATTATCAGTGTGCTTGTTATTGGTATACAGAAAGAAAAGAAAGCAGCACACTCTTCCGTAGGGTTTGCTTCCTGCTTCCTGTTAACAGTGGGCAGGAATGGGAGTTGGTTCAGAATTGGGTCGCACAGCCTCCCTGCCTGCAGATTGGGAGAAAGGCTGGCAAGCAAAGTTATGTTTTAATGCTTTCTTTGATATGAAAATAATTTCCCCAGTACTTGATCTTAGGCAATTAGTGTAAGTTCCTTATCTTGCTTCTTAGTATAAAATGAGGAGTGGGGCGCCCGGGGGGGCTCAGTCGGTTGAGCATCTGACTTCAGCTCAGGTCATGATCTTGCAGTTCGTGAATTGGAGCCCCGCATCGGGCTGTCTGCTGGACAGCTAAGAGCCTAGAGCTTGCTTCGGATTCTGTGTCTTCCTCTTTTTCTGCCCCTCCTCCACTCACGCTCTGTCTCTCTCTCTCTCTCTCTCTCTCTCAAAAATAAATAAATATTAAAATAATTTTTAAATGAGGATTTCTTTTTTTATATATAATTTTTTTAAAGTTTATTTATTTTGAGAAACAGCACGTGAGCGGGGGAGGGGCAGAGGGAGCGAGAGAATGGATCCCAAGCAGGCTCCACACTGCCAGAACAAAGCCCAATGCGGGACTTGAACCCGTGAACTGTGAGATCATGACCTGAGCCAAAATCAAGATTTGGACGCTTAACCGACTGAGCCACCCAGGGGTCCCTAGAATGAGGATTTCTTTTTCCTTTGGTCAGTGAGATACTGCACACCACCCAGCTGAAGACTGCATGAAGATAATACCTTCCCCTCCCTGCTTTTCAGAGAAAATAGATGTGTGTGTCTGAATAGCTGCAGCTCTAGGGTATAAGGTTCTGAGGGCCGTGATTAGGGTATTGTTAAGTTAGCCAGGAGTCAAAATGTCTACTGGTTGCATGCATTTTTAAAAATTGTTCCTTGAAATCTAAATTATTTTCATTCAAGTTCTGTCGTGTGGCACACGTCCCGGCCCCTGGGAAATGTAGAGGAAGACTTACTTCACCAGGAATTATCAATAATAATCGTTCTTGGTGAAATCAGCACTTACATTTCATATGATTGCTTCAGGGACCTAAAATGTCAACATTTCCATATCTTTTCATATGGAGAGTTGTGCTTCTTTACTTTCTGCCAAAGGAGTTTTCTTCCTGGCTAATTCAGTTCGGGGGGGTCACATTCTGGCTGCTGCATTGTGCTCGGCACCCAGGGTCGGGGAGAGGGGGCTTGATGCTTTACAGATGTGAGCTGCTGGAGCCTGAGCCGGGAGGCAGTTCCACAGGGACCCAAGGCAGCCTCACTGCATTTGGCGTTGGGATGGCCTTTGTTCAGTGGACTCTAATGGGTTTGAGTCGCCGACATCAGATTTGGCTCGCCTTAGGCACTAAGTATGTGCTTCAGAAATTCCTTGAATAGATGGAAATCGTTCAGATGTTAAGAAGGGCGGCTGTAGAGCAGAGGTCATTCATTTGGCTTATTGTCATGCATCTGTGTTCCGTGTAACGTTTCATTTTTGTTCCCTTCTCCCCACTGTTTTGGAAATAGAAAAAGGCCCACTTACAATTTCTGCACAGGAGAATGTAAAGGTGGTATATTACCGAGCGCTCTACCCCTTTGAATCCAGAAGTCATGATGAGATCACGATCCAGCCTGGAGATATAGTAATGGTAAGAAAGACTCCCATCGAAGTGTGATTTCTGTCGATGATTAGCACCTGTCCTCCTCCTGCACTTTATTTGACAGCATGAAATTGTCACCGAGTGTGAAATCCAGTAATCCAGCCTCTGGGCTTTTGAAGTATGGGCTCAATCTTCCTTTCCTATCAGAATGAAAGATGATATTTAGAAATGTATCCTAACATCACTTTAAAATAGAGGTTAGAGAAAATGGGTTGTTATCACAGCCTTGGCGTGTTTTTAAATCTATAAAGGAGCCTGGTAATTTCAGAGTTTAGATTACCACTTACATACTATGAATAGTCTTTTTAAGACATAGTTTTCAGTGCAAAATGCTTTATCATCATTTTCATAATTGCCAATGATAACTTCTGCATTTTCAGGTCAGTGCATCTTTTTTCCCCTTTGTGTGATCATTGAATTGTGTGAAGAATCATGAATTACATTACAGTTAATCTGCCTTCTTATTCTGCAAATGAGCAGATAAAAGAGTTCAGAATTTTGCTTTGTCAGAGTTTATTGTCTTTAATTGTAATAATAGTTAAATATAATCTTATGAGTGTAACTCAAACTATAGGAACCAGTTTAAGAAGGAATAAGCAATGTGGTTGACCTTAATTACTTTCTAAAGAGAAGTAGTTCGTCTGATTAATAACTTAAGACTAAGAGTCTTAGAAATGGTCACACTTTGGATTACTGTTGGGCGTTTTTTGTTTGTTTAAAAATGGGAATGGTTCCGAACTTTAAAAGAACTGTGAAAGTCAAGAATGGAGGTAACCATTCTGATACCGGTATTACATGTCTTTGGACTAAAAGGGTGTTGTAGTAGAGTCATTGCACTTACTTACGTGTTCATCTCTAGGTGGAGAAATGATCCTTCAGGAGCCAAAGTATATAGAAAGAACAGTGTGTTTGGTATTCAGAGATATCAATCCTTTCTCCCTTTTTTTTCTGATCTTTTTTTTTTTCTCTAATTATCACGGGCTAGAAATAAGAGAATAGATATAAGGCCATTATATCCAGATTCTTCAGAAATCAAAATCTCCGTAACAGTTACAAATCCTCTACAAATAGAGTCCAGCCTCCATTCAGCAAACAGCGTTTAAATGCCTGGGTGCCAGCCTTCCTCACTCTTTCCAGAAAGAGCTGTTCTTTTCTCTTTGGCAGAGGCACCACGGTGATTCAAGGCAGCCTCTTCACCACTGACTCTTTGCTGGGCTGTTTGCTAGGGGCCTGAAGCAGCTTTATTCATGCTGCCTCATCTTTGAAATATTGTGGCTTTTAAAGCATTTGCATTGTTAAAATATATAAAATATCACACCAAGAATCTAAAACTTGTGAGAGTACAGTGTGACATCAGATAAGGCCTCATAACAAAGTCGGGGTTTCTTTGTTTTGTTTTTTAACACTGGTGGGGGGAAAAAGAGCCTGATGTTTTGAAATTGGATTTTGTTGAAACGCAAGGGACAGCAAAATAGTGTTCTCTTCTTGAGATAAGGAAGTGTTACAAAATATTACAATGAAGAAGTGTTATAGATGATCTCTACTTTAATGAGAAAACATTGCTATTCTTTGGAAACATAGTCTTGTTACAATGATACTTTTCCTCAAATTGGCTAGTTAACTAGCCACTTGACTAGATGAATAGAGTTTAGATATACTGTAAAAATAAAAAACATTTCATTAAACATATTTTGCCTTGCTTTCAAACCTTTGCTTTCCTGGTGGAGGTTAAAGGGGAGTGGGTAAGTCTATGTAACCGTCAGGAAATCTACATCTTATTAAGTGTTTTCTTCTTGTAAATCACTTTGATTCTGTGTAAGTACACATATCTTTGGGTGTTATCGTGGCTGTAAAAACATGTTTTGAGTTTGTACAGTAGGTTGTGCTTAAGAAAGAAAAGAACAAATCAAAAAGAGGTATAAAAGTTTGTGTACCAGATTTCTCGTTGCTAGATTCCATTTAAGGACTAATGTGAAGGCTGTGTATTTGGCAGTTATAAAGTTAAGTCTCTGTCTCAGGCTATCCAGGTAGTTTAAACTTAGAAGATAAAATTCTTAAAAAAAATTTTTTTTAAAGGAGAATACTGGAATAATTTCCCAGCAAAGAAATACCTTTCTGAGCTAAAACCAGAAGCCATAAATGATAAAAATGGACAGATTTGACAATGTAAAATAATTTATATGTGTACGTTGCAAAATACATCCATAATAAAGACTCCAAAAAATTACTATGAAAGAAACCCACAAATTATAAAAGTTGTCCAAGGATATGAGGAGATATTCACACATAAGAAAAGTAAATTTTAAAAATATGTAAAAAGTGGCTTTATCTCATTGGTGAACAGGAAATGCAAGTTAAAAAAAAACAGATAGCATTTTTCATTTCTCAACTAAGCAAGTTTAAAAGTTTGGCAATATCCCGCTTTGTCAAGAGTGTAGGAAAGTAGACGTAATATCCACTGTCAGCATGACTGTATGAATTGGCTAAGCTATTTGAAAAGCAATTTGACCATACCTATTCAGATTTAAAATTCTTATTCCCCTTGACCCAGAAATTCTGTTATTATTATTCTGCTAGACTGTTTTTTGGCATTTGCACAAATATATGTGCACGTGGGTGTTCACTGCAACATTGCTGGTAAAAGCAAAAAAGGAACAGCCCAGTATAGTAAGGGAATATTTTGAATAAGTTATGATATAGTTAACAGTATGATCAAGCAGTTTTAAAAAATTGCATAGATCTCCATATATAGATAAGCTCACCAGTAAAAAACACAAAACAAACAAAAAAACCAGACAGAAACAATATGTAGAGTGTAATTGCATTTTGGTTAAATGAAATATTGTGTGTGTGTACATGTGAATGTTTTTATGTATTGTAGTTCAAGTCCTGAAATATAGACATGAAACCGTTAACATTGGTCACTGCTGGGCAGTAAAGAGGGGCTTTCATGTTTAATTTTTGTGTATTTTTGTATTATTTTCATATTTACAAATGTTTCAACATTTGTAATTTTTAAATGAAACACTCAAATTAAATCCAACTTTGACAAGTATAACAGAGAATGTCTACCCAGGACCGGAATGGTGTTTGCTTTATCTAGATCTCAGACATCCCAAATATGTAATGAAATGTGGAATGTACTGCTAGGCATAATTTACTGGCTTGCTGAAGGGACATTAGCAGTGTCTTCATTTTATAGTACACAGTGTAACAGGACACCCCAAATGACATTCAACTAGATTGTCTTCATGGGGTTAACAATCAGTGTAAAAAATACAGAAATTGACATGGGATAGTGACAAATTTTTTATTCCCTAAGGTTTGAGGTCATGAAACATGGTTGTAAAAATATGTAGTAGAACATTACTATCAATCTCTTGTTGAATAATCAGGAGTTCACTTATTTTTGTGGGCACAGTAATCATAAGATTCTCAGATTTCTCAAACTTCCTTGAAAAATAGCTGACTACACTGGTTAGATTTTAGAAACCTAACATTTCTCTTTTTTAGTGTAGGCAGTCTTGGAGGGAGCTTTAAAAAGTATTTTGTTTTTGAAAAAACTTGATAGTCCAGTTTTCTCCAAAAATATTTTTTTCTTGGTTAACAAAAATTTAAAGTGGCATCTTGTATAGAGTCCTTTTCTAAATGTTGTTCATAATGTAAAGAAATATAAGAGGGTGTCTGTGAATGCTTATTAACTCTGTTAGGAATTTAAGAGGAAGGGAATCAGAATGGGCTGTGATATGCTCAGGGAAGAACTTCTTAATGGAAGCTTCTTAACTGAGTTTGACCTTGCTACCTAGGGCTTAGATACCGTGGACATTGATACGGCCTGTTTCTGATCTGAAGGTCCCAGTATTTGGGGGATGAATAAATCAAGTTTGACTTCCATAACGTGTTGGAATAGCATAAGAAATTAGAAGACCTTTCTTTGCTCACTGCCATTTTGTTGAAGTTTGTCTTAAGAGCACACAGGCTGATCATCTAACTCAGCAGGCCTAGGTGGTGCAGGGCTAACTACACCAAAACTGCTCAGGAGCTTAAAAAAAATAACCATTCCAGGGCTCACCCCCAGAGACTCTGGGAACTTTACTCCAAATACAGGATTCAAAATCTTCTCCAAGTGGTTGGTTCTGTTAGGCAGTCACCAACGGGAACCACCAATCTAATGCCTTTTTCCTGCCAAGACTAATCCTATATCATTTCTGGGAAATAGCCTCTTAGAAGTATCTTTAAAAAAAAAAAAAAAAAAAAGACACTCTGTATTGGTTCTCAGCCATCAACCAGTTCAGTTCATTCTGAAAATTGTTTATCTTCTAATTTGGTGTAATTCTTATTACATTACATTCATTGTATTTCCTTTTTTTTTCCTCTTGATGGAGGTTTTTTTTTTTTTTTTTTAATATAGTCAATACCTTTTCTTTCCTGCCTTCCTTTGATTTCCATAACCTTAACATCTGAGGTTGGCTTGTTGAGTAACAGTTGGTCATAGTAGCATCACTGCTTTGAGGAACGAGTACATACACGATTCCAGCAGTGGGACCAAATGCGGCCCACTGCCTGTTGTGTAATAAAGTTTTATTGGAACACAATTAGACTTATCATTTGCATATTGCCTACAGCTGCTTTTGTGCTGCAAGGGCAGCATTGAATAGTTACAACAGAGGAAGAATTTCCTGGATTAGAGCTTTAGAAAACAATTTCAATATTCTAACCCAAAAGTTTGGGGGGAAACGTTATATTTCCAAGCTGGCAAGTGCATGAACCACGTGCTGCTCCCCAAGAGATGTAATATTACTGGGCTTCAGCCAAACGTACTTGACCCTGATAGCTGCTATTTGAGCGTTTGCCTGTTGCCTCCAAGCCCTACAGCACACAGTGTATGTACACCAGGTCTGTAACATTCCAGGTATGCATGAACTGTCTGGGGTTTGTGTTTCCCACTTTGAGGAAACACAAGACTAGGTGTTCCTAGACTTTGAGGAAACACAAGACTAGGTTCCACTAGACTGACCCCAAATGCTTGGAGGTTTTGCAGTGGGGCTGTTAAGTGAAATTGTATTGAGACGAACACTGTTAAGATTTCAGATCCCCCTGACTTTTAGCCACCAGTCGATGAATTTACTTTATATACGTCAAAGTCCACATTATATGCAGGCATGTCACAAAGTTTGTATGCCTAACTGTTCTCATTCTATTCTAATCTTATGTACTGCTTTTCCACAATTGACTTGGCATTTTGGGTAAAGTTTCCCAAATCCAGGAAGAAATATTTCTCCCTTTCATAAGAAACCTTTGTGCTTTTTCTAAGTGGTTAATTTAATGTTAAGAGTGAGTTCTTATTATATCCTCTGAATCTTAAAATTAAGTCCTTCGTTAAAATTAATGGATTCCTATCAGAACAGATCAAGCTAATTGAGACTATTGTTTGGTCAGGGTTGACCAGTGAATTTCCTTGGTGAAAAGGGAATAACTGAGGGGCGCCTGGGTGGCTCAGTTGGTTAAGCATCCGACTTCAGCTCAGGTTATGATCTCGCAGTCCGTGGGTTCGAGCCCCACATCAAGGCTCTGTGCTGACAGCTCAGAACCTGGACCTGGTTTGAATTCTGTGTCTGTCCCTCTCTCTCTCTGCCCCTCCCCTACTCATTCTCTCTCTCTCTCTCTCTCTCTCTCTCTCTCTCTCTCTCAAAAATAAATGTTAAAAAAAAAAAAGGAAGAACTGATTTCACTATTACCCTGAATGATGGAGAAATGCTTGTTTGCCCAGATAAGAGGCTGATGTGACACCTTCTCCTCTTCCTGAGTATTTGGAATTCCTTTCAGCGGGGAAGCATGCTTTCTGTCCTTATCAGGAGAACAGGTCTGGGTGTGATCAGCTAAGTAGGGTACAAGCTAGACCTGCCCACGGGGCGGGACATTTCCTTGGGGCTTCAGATCCAGTTCCAGATGCCAATCCCAAAAGTCTCGTTAACCAGATAAGACCCTGTGTCTCTAAGGAATGACAGTAAATCTTAGGACATAATTGAGTAGAGCCGCTGACATTTGAGGAGGTCCTACCTGGACAGACCAGTAGGAGTTCCAGACAGGCCATGGTCAAGGATTGACCTCCGGCTCTAAAGGATTACTGCTGGCAGGAAGGCAAACCCTGCAGGTCCCAGGCAGGTTCCTACAGCAGAGAACCGGAGACTGTTACCTAAAGCGAGGGTAAGGACCAGGCTTTTAGAACAGAACAAAAGCCCACATGAGGCAACTTCAGTACAGAGTCAGAGCTGGACACCAGGAAAGAAGGCTTTTAAAAATCTATCATTAATCACTTCTCATATGCCAGGCAGGGTTTTAAATATTTAACAATCCTCATAGCCACCCTAGTAAGACCGGTATTATTATTATCCCCATTTTACAGATGAACAAACTGAGGCACTAGGAGATGAAGGTTGCCCAGTCTCAGTTAATAAATCGTAGAACTAGTATTTAAATCAGGGCAGTCTAATTGCAGTGCCCTACTTATGATCATCACACCTTGCTGTCTTGAGGCTAAGTGACTGTGTCAGGCTCAAGTTAGTGAGTTAGGCTCACCTTTGGTCCTAGAATGAGTGGAGGTGGATGGGAGCTTGACTCTTGAACTTGCTGAGAAGTTGGGGAGCCCCTGGCACCGTCTGGCCTAGAAACAGCCGTTTCCAGTGCAAAGCTGTGGCAATATTTAAATGTGTCATAATCAATAAATATAAACGAAGAAAAAGGCATTTCTAGCCACTTGAGTTTAGCATAAAATCCAAGTGGAAGAAAATGTCATCTTAAATCCTCATCTAGGAAAACAGTTGGGGCTGCCCAGAAAAAGGAACGTCAGGACAAAACAGTGTGGGGGAGTTGAATGAAAAGTGGCTAATGTGTTCACGTCTGAGGTAAGCGTTAGCAAGAAAATCGGAACCGTAAAGCAAAAAATAGAACCTCTAAAGCAGTATTGCTCTTTATCTCAGGGAACTCCCTTTTTGGAGAATTCATAGTTTTAAAAATTCCTTTTGCCCCTGACATTAAGGGTTCCCTGAGGTGGAGCAGAGTACAAGCATCATCTTACTTACTGAATATTTTGTAAATCTGATGTAGAGTTAAATAGTAAGCCCAGTATTCGATTTTTTCCACCCCACCCCAAGCAGTTTTAAAATTCAGATATGCTAATAAACATTACACTTACTCTGCACTGAATACAGATAGTAGATGTTTGGTTCCATGATTTGAGGCTTGATTTATTTATTTATTTATTTTACTGTGTATTTGAATGAACTAGAAAACTGGTATTTTTGCCCCTTTTTCCAAAGGCATTGTTAAGATCCTACCTACGCATTTCTATGATTTCTAAAGAACAACATTAATGTCTGATGCAGTGTTCAATCTTTTACCTCTTCAGGCAGTATATTAAGGAATAAAAATAAGAGAAGGTCTCTGATAGACCTTGATTTGATAGAGTAATGAAAATAGTTTTCTAATAGTGAATGTAATTTTCCTCCAAAGTCAGTCTCCTGTGGCTCATAAAATTGTGGGGATAACTCATAAAGATAGGTTGAACCATTCTGGTGAAATTGAATGATCCTTTTAAATCAGAATTAAAATGCAAACATTAAAAGCACTTGATGTAATAAATAGCCTCTGTGAGAGTTTTAAACAGCAGCTTTCTGTATTCTCATGTGCACTTTTAGGACATTAAAGTTAAATTTATATAAAAGAAAACTATAGGACCTCATTAATAAAATTCACTTGCGATGAATAATCACTTTTTGGATTTTCTCATCATGTGTCTACAGAGCTTTTAAATAATTTAAGGTCAGCTTTGCTTCCCATGGAAACTATCTAAGACTGTGCTTTTATCATTGTTATTCATGTGTTGAACAAATACTACCTAGCTATTAGAGATATTTAAAGGTTTTTTTAATTTATTATTATTTTTTTAATTTGATCTCAGAGTGGGAGCAGGGGGAGAAAGAGAGAGAATCCCAAGCAGGTTCCATACTGAGCACGGAACCTTGACTTGGGGCCCAAACCCACAACCCTGGGGTCATGACCTGAGCCAAAATCAACAGTTGGACGCTCAACCGACTGAGCCACCCAGGCGCCCCATTAGAGATTTTTAGAGTTCTGATTACTGTTGATTACATCCTTTGCTTTCCATTTTAAATAATAAACCCAAGTTAAATTATTTTTTAATAATTGGCTGACCTCCTGAGTGATGAATTTTATCAGATCACTTTCCAATTCAAGGCAACTGTAAAAATTTAAACTATGGGCCTAAGGACTTTAGTCACTTTATCTTAACTACCATCACTAGAAAAAGAGACCAAAAAAAAAAAGCTTTAAAAAGCACAAAGAATGAGAACTTGAATTACAACACCTACTGTTTTTTCAGAGTTAATGTTTAGAGACCATATTTCCAGACACTGAGACTAGAATAGGATGAAGAAACATCTGTGCAGCGTGCGACAGGGTCGGAGGCTTGGGGCTTTGTCCTGGTGGAGAGCGGGGTGTCTTTCCGGGGGTTGATTCAGCTCCACTTACGTTAAACATGATGACTTTCCTGCAGGTGGATGAAAGCCAAACTGGAGAACCGGGCTGGCTTGGAGGAGAATTAAAAGGAAAGACAGGATGGTTCCCTGCAAACTATGCAGAGAAAATCCCAGAACACGAGGTTCCCGCTCCAGTCAAACCCGGGCCTGACACGACCTCTACCCCTGCACCCAAACTGGCCGTGCGCGAGACCCCTGCTCCTGTGGCCGTGACCGCTCCAGAGCCCTCCACGACCCCCAACAACTGGGCCGACTTCAGCTCCACGTACGTGCAGGCGCGTTGTTCCTCACTTCGTAATCTTTTTAAAGCATTTTTATAGTTTTGGGCCGTACCTCTGCGTAAAGGAGCAGACTGATTTTCATTACCTCCCTCTCTGACCGCTCTGCCGGCAACTTGTGGATTATGTTGTCTGAACTCAATTTAATTATTTCATTGCTCAGCAGTGGTATGCCCTGGGACAAAATAAAGCCCATTATCTCGTTGCCTTCAGTAATTTGTATCTTTCCTTCTTGTGGAAGAAATGGAGAGATGCCATTTCCTAATAATCTGACATCCCAGGTCAGTCAGCAAATAGTCTCATTTCCTGCATGTAAACAGCACTTTTTTGCTGCAGAAACAGAAATTGAATTCGGTCATGTGGTTCTGAATAAGATAGAAAGATGTTTCCTTTAAAGCTTTTTCCTCTGTCATCAGTCCTGTCCACACGTACCGGCGAGCAAAGATACGTGTGTGCTTGGCCGCTATGGGGGCCGGGCCCTTGGTCATCAGGAAATGGCATTAAAAACTGTGGAAGCAGAGGTTTGAAATGATAGAGGAAGCTGCTGTTCTCGCTTCTAGTTACAGGACCATGATCTACATGTATAATTGCCAAAAAATATTTTCTGCAAGCATCCAAGTAAGAGTGATAGGAGTGAGAAGTGTTGTAATTTCTTTTTCAAGCCTGGTCATCTTCCAGAAAAAACAAATGGGAGGTAAGGAGGCAAGTCATGCTAGAGAAAGGTCAGATGGCTCGCACAGAAGAGAGAAAGAAACGTGGCGACAAAGGGCAGAGGAAGTGGAAGGAAGGATGTAAGGACTAGCAAGTTTTTCCTGCTCCGATTTTCAGGAAAAAGGCTGAAGGTGCTAAGAAAGTTCCTCCCTATCTAGTCTCTGCTTAGAAGTAGCCTTCCTTTTAGCGTGGTTCCAAGTTGAGACTCTCCATCCTCTCTTGATCTCGATTAAAAAGTTCGGACTTTTTTAAACTGAATCTTAGGCTAACGTAGAAGATGAATACCATGTCTTCCAGGATTCTGTTTTGCTATGATCTGGTCACTGTGACCGTCTTCCTCGATAAACATGTGGGGTGCGGTTCTCCGGCATCAGGGGCATCTTACTTTCCAAACCCAGAATCAGGATGTGGCGTCTAACAAAGGAATTATTTTGATTTTCAAATGTGTTTACATCTTATAAAGATGTAAAAAGTAAATTACACTTGGATCTGCAGTCACACAGATGCACGTGTTTAACATTATAAAATTCAGAAAACCAGAACTGCCCCTGAGATCCAGCACAACTGGTTGCTGTCAGGCTCCTACTTGCAGTCACCCTGGTGGCTCGGCGAATGGCCTGGCACCTGCAGCCGGATGGACAGGACTAACGAACGAACGGTGAGAAGTGCCAGCCGCCAAGCTGCCGTGTGTCCACATGTGGCGTGTAACTTCTTTTTTGCTGATTATACTGTTGTTACTACAAATGACAGTGCCAATTGCGTGAGGACACTTCTCTGGTGCATTAGAGTTGCAAAGAGACCCTGTCCCATATTTCATGTGACCCTCGCCACTAACCAAAGTGGCAGGATATTGTTCCCATTTTACTAGTGAGGAAATGAAGATTCTGAGAAACTATCATAATTTAAGTGAGGTTCATCGCTAGCGAAGCTCAGATGCAAACCCAAGTCTAAGGCTCTTTCCTCCCCATCAAGTTCTTGAACTTTTTTTTTTTTTTTAAGAATATTTATTTATTTATTTATTTATTTACTTTTGAGAGAGAGAGAGCGCGTGAGTGAGCGAGGTACAGAGCAAGAGAGAGACAGAGAATCCCACAAGGTGCAGAGAGAGAGGGAGAGAGAGTGCGGAGCCCAGAGTGGGGCTCGAGCTCATGAACCATTTATTTTCTAAATGTTTGTTTGTTTTTGAGAGAGAGCAAGAAGGCAGGGGAGCGGGTGAGGGGCTGAGAGTAGGGGGGACAGAGGATCTGAAGCAGGCCGTGCGCTGACAGCAGCAGAGAGCCCGACGCGGGGTTCGAACTCACAAACTGTGAGATCACGACCTGAGCCAAAGTCTTGACAGTTCGCTGACTCAGCCACCGGGCGCCCCAGCTGTTCTTGACTGTTGGAAAGCCCCATAAAGGTACCGCGTCTGCTTCTGCTGCAGGTGAAAAGCTGGCGCCCCAGGAAGTACTTCTCACGGGGAAATACTTTTCCTTCCAGGTGGCCCACCAGCACGAATGAGAAGCCAGAAACCGACAACTGGGACGCGTGGGCAGCCCAGCCCTCCCTCACCGTCCCAAGTGCCGGCCAGCTACGGCAGAGGTCGGCCTTCACTCCAGCCACGGCCACTGGCTCCTCCCCATCCCCTGTGCTGGGCCAGGTGAGAGCAGTCACGGGCGTGTGTGCGCACATGGCATGGACAGTGGCAGCACGCTTGGCAGGTGCTTACTGAGGGTTATTGGTATGCGCCTGGGGCAGCTGGCAGTGTGGGATCGGGCTCACGTTTTCCCAAGAGCGTTGAGGGGCCTGAAGAGTTCAGAGGAGGGTGAAATCCTGCACAGGGTGACCAGGGAAGCTTCCCCGAGGAAGTGGCATTTGAGTGGCATCTCACAGTGGGTAGATTTTAGTAGGACGTGGAGCGGGCTGGCCTGTCAGCCAGCAAATACTGCGAGGGGAGGCTTTTAAAGTAGGAGAGGAGAGTGTTTCGAGGAAAGCCTGGGCCAGTCAATTTGGGGAGACCCCTGAGTATCAGAAAACACATTGGCTGATTATAAGTCATCGGAAGCTCTTAAATGCTCGGCTAAGAAAGTATTTCTGGAAGGCTAAAGTAGTTGTTCTGAATATTGCTACCCAATACAATAAAGCAGTATTTTACTTAATACAGTAAAGATAAAGGAATGAAATGTCTATAAATAATCAAACCAAGCAGAGCAAAAGCCCATCTGGCAGACATTCAGGGGTCAGGCACAGTTTCTGATGTGAGAACAGCAGGTTGGTGGGGAGGTTCGAGCCAAGGGCGTCGAGCGGCACCAGCAGCCAAGGACAGAGGTGTGTTGCCGTTGGAGCCAAAGGAAAGGAACGTGGTCCGGGATCAAGCAAAGGATTTGGCCTCAAAGACAAACAAGGAGGGCACAGACAGAGATTTTTAGTTGGCGGGAGGAATTGGGTTTCAGGCATGTTAAGTTTAAGATGAAAGTGGGGCACCAGGTGGTCCCATCTGACAGGCAGTTGGAACATAGGTCGTCTCCGAGGAAACGTGTGAGATCTTCACAAAAGAGAAAACCGAGGAAGAAAATGGAAAGTACGCAGAGCAGAGCGTGTGTGTTCTCCGATCCAGGAGAGGAGCAGGAGCCCCCAGACTGACGTGCTCCTTCCCTTTGTTCCTGTCCTGGCTCGGCCGTTTGCAGAAAGGGGGTGGTGATCGGGGCAGAGAGCGTTGCGCGTGGAGAGAGGAATGTACTCATGGCCAGGGAAGGCGTAGGGTCACCCAATGGCAGAGGTCTGGGGAGCCCGGGGTGGGGGGAGCAAGTGGAAAAATCTGTGGCAGCAAAGAGAGAGGGAAGCACTAGAGTCAAGCACCAGAAACGTAACGGGGTGGGACGGAAACAGCATTCAGACTACAGAAAGAAGACGGGATCCTTTTTCTGGGTAAGAAAGTGGGGGGGTGGAGAAAGGAGGTCAGGTGGCAGCATTCTCGGGAGGGAACCCTGAGGGCCTGCGGAGTGCACAAAATCAGAATTGAGCTGAGAGAGGAGGCTTGCTTGGCTGGATGGAACCTGAATCTGTAACTGGTCATCTCTGCACGTTGTCTCCACTTTCTGAAGCAATACTGACTTCACAGTTTGGGACTAGAATTCGCAATAGCAACAGAAGCTCTACCGCTGTTGCGATTATTACGGTCACAGCAACACTAAGGATAGATTTATTAAACTCTCTTAACAAGTGAAAGTGTCTCTGTTTTATAAGGTGGCAACTGAGGCCTAGGGAGATTACACAGTTGTCCCAAGTCACAAAATTGGTAAGTGACATGCTTGGGGTCCCAGCCCTGAGTCCATGCTCTGTCTGTCCGGCCCCAGGCTGGTAATGAGGACATTTCCATGTGGAAAGGTTGACAAGGCAGGGACAGGGAAATCGTTTCAGGATGAGAGTTTATGAAATTCCAGGGAGGGCCCACCCAGCCTAAATGGCTGACCCTGGGGTCTGTTCTTGGCGGAGAAATGAATGGAGGAGGCTGGGAGGATTCAGCAGCACAGAAAAGCCTCGAGCTGCCGGGCTGTGGGGGACGGGGGTGGGGGTTCCCTCAAGCCCAAGAGAGGAGAATGGGAGGTGGAGAGTATATGGGCTTTGAAGGGGTGCACAGCTGAGATGGAAGGGGGGGTAGGGATGTCATCCCTTTAAGAAGGTGAGGACCCAAGAAGACCGGGATATAGAAGTCGTGAACACGGACGTCAGGGCTGTTCAACCTGGCACAGATAACTCAGTTTATCAGACGTAATCACAACGCAGTGTCGAGAGGAAAGTGTCCTCTAGAGGCAGGTACAGGTTGGCTCCGAATGAGGCGTCTTTGGGCATTGTCCTTGTTTCCATTTTCATCGATGACTGCATGTGGACGTCTTTTTTTTTTTTTTTTTTAATGATATTGTAATGGTTTTATGTTAATAGTTTTTAAAAGATAATAAATGCCTCACCCTGCCTTTCCAGCCTCTGCTCCTCCTATACCCCTCCATGAAACTAGGCCGCACGCACCCCGGGATCATGCTCCACTTCCGGGACCCTTGGCAGTGGACCACCTCGAGGCCTCTGCCCAGAGTGCGCATCCTCCGGAGCCCTGGCCCGCAAAATCCTTGTCGTCCTTCAGGGCCCGACTCCAGTGCTGCCTCCTCCATGGAACGTTCCCTGTTGCCTTCGGGCACAGTTCATTCCTCTTTTCTCTCCGTTCCCACAGCGAAGAGATGGAGCCTCCTTGTAGTCGATTTCGTTCTGATGGGTAGCACATGTCCCTATGTGTGTCACTCCTTCTTTCCCATTAATTGTGAAGCCTTGGCTAATAATATCATACTGACCTTTTAGTGTAGTGTTTTATGGTTAATAAAATCTTTTAGCCTAAATTATTTTGAGGAGGCAGAGGTGGCATTTTATTCATTCATCTTTGCAACCCCACATGGCCTTTGCGTGTAGATGTTTGTGATGGATTACAGTGGATCTATGCCAGCCAAACCCCTGTGTCTTGAAAAAAGAACTAAAACAAGCACAGACCAATACAGGGCGTATTTTCCTGTGTCCACCCAGGCTAAGACATCAGTTAATTATCCTTTGAGACTCCGTAAGATTTCTGCTCCGGTATTAACCTTTCCCCGAACATCCAAATCAGATTGGAAATGGGGGAGGGGCGCCCTGGGCATCTTGGGGGTTAAAATACAACCAAATATAAAAGGCACACAGCCAGGTGCCACAAAACAAATAAGACCTCCTGGCTTGTTCAAATAGGGGGTTCGAGACGGCCAGACCATGTCATGGCTTTGTGACTAGGCTGGCGGGTTTTCGCCTTCTCCTTTTGAAACCAGGCGATCACTAAGAGACAGTGAGGCGTCCAGCCCCCGCGCAGCACCGAGGCAGGGTCCTTGGTGGCTGCGTGTGTGCCGTGCCCACGTGCACCTCCTGGAAAGGAGTGCTCGTGCCAGGGTTCGTGGGGCCTGCACTGCTAACAGAGCACTGAGTAACGAGAGGTCCTTTATGTATTTCCACGCAAGGGTGAAAAGGTGGAGGGGCTACAGGCGCAAGCCCTGTATCCTTGGAGAGCCAAAAAGGACAACCACTTAAATTTTAACAAAAACGATGTCATCACCGTCCTGGAACAGCAAGACATGTGGTGGTTTGGAGAAGTTCAAGGTCAGAAGGGTTGGTTCCCCAAGTCTTACGTGAAACTCATTTCAGGGCCCATAAGGAAATCTACAAGGTATTTGTGTGTTTATCTGCTTCTATTAGATGAAAACAATGTTAGGCATTAAGTTATTGCTTGCGTTGGTTACGATTCACAGACAGGGCTGCGGGATTATTTTGTCTTCTTTGATCTTTTGGGTTTTTTGTCTCCTTTTGATCTTTTAACTACAAAAGTTAGAGTATGCATCCACAGAAGGCAGCCTCTGACAGATAAATGCCATTTTTTTCCTTCCCTTGTGGAAGCCTGTATGTCTTGTTTTTCACTGACTTCTGTAAGAGGGAATTCTACGCCAAGACCTGGAACATTCTTGTGGATTTGTTGTCTGTTATGCCTCTCTCCATGCTTAGTACCCAGTCCTATGCCAGGTACACATGAATACTCACAGCCCCAAAGCATTTGGGGGAAACAGTGGAAAGAATGAGCTATCTTTTTGTGTCAGGAACCCTATAGCGTGCATCCTGTAACTGAAAGGTTGTGGTGTAATTATTGCAGTCATGTAGCTGTTCAAAACAAATTACGAGCTTTAAGAAGATAAAAACATAGCAAAAATATTGGATGAGCATCTATCATTCAGGCTTTGAAATAGACCAGTAGACCCTGAGTGTGCAGGTGCGGAAACACAAGAATGTGAGCCTAGAATCATGCCTTGTGCACCTTGTGTGTTTTAACTTAGCCTAAGGACAACTATCTAAGCTGTAGATTGCTCAAAGTTTTAAACGTTAAGCAGCTTAAAAAAAAAAAAAAGGAAAATCATTGTCATTTGTATGATTATCTTTGAAGATAAAAATTAAAATCCTTTCTCCCCCAACCTCTTTCAGCTTGGATTCCGGTTCTTCAGAAAGTCCCGCTAGTCTAAAGAGAGTCGCTTCTCCAGCAACCAAGCCAGCCGTTTCGGGAGAAGGTGAGAGCCTGAGTCCAATTATGTCCTTTAGAAGGGCCGAGGGGATGACAATATAAACTGTAAATGTTTGAAAGAGGTTGGGTTTCGCTTTAAAACAGACCGCATTAATTTATATTCAGTGCCTTCAACTCCGAGGTAGAATGAAAGGTTAAGATCTTTACAGAAGCCAAGGACTTTCAAAATCATATCAGATATATTGATCTTAAGAACTGAATCTTCTAATTCTATTTGATTCTGAGCCCTTTGACTTTTGAAAGAGGCCCATCAGCATGGCTAGGGATCAAGTTTTGTGAGCATCTCTGTCGCTGAATTATGGTCTTGGCTGCCCTTAATATAGTCTGTTCCTCCCTGACTCGTAGATAAGTGTTTTGTTTTAAAACTATAACTACGCAGTTGAGTAAAGCTGTCTGTCACAGCAGCCTCAATGTCATCTCTACTGCCTCAAATGAAAGCGAGAAGTTCAGTTTTTCTGTTCCTTGTAGATAACCACACCAGATGATTTAGGCCTGAAAAATTCATTTTGAGTGCCTATTACACCATTAATCAATTGCTTTATTTCCTGGTCCTTACTCCATGACGTAATTCTAAGGATTGTATATGCCGATATTTGGGATGGGTTTTTAAATGAACAAAACCCACATAATCCAGGCTCTAAAATCTCATGTCTTCTCTGCATTCAGTGTAGCCATTATTGTAGTCTTCATTGAAGAATGCTGCCCACGCTTGCCACGCTTTCCACTAGACGTCTGAACAGTGTTGGTAGCTAGCAGATGTCTGCCCAGTTGTGTACTAATTTTTCATGGGTTCCTCGAATAAATTATATGAAAATAGAGTGTTCTCTTTAGTTTGTTTGCCATCATGAGATTGTTCCTTAGGAAGCTTGCCTTGTGAAAAACAGAGTTCTTAAAACAATTTTTTCAGTGGAGACAGCAAGGAATAAGGTTTAATGGTATTTCAGACTCACGGTCACAAAATTTCTTTTTCAAAGGGAATTTTAGAAGCAAAACTTTTATAGTTTCTAGGTATAGCGGTAAAACCTCCTCACTACTAAACAAATTCAGCATTTTGTTGCATCCAGTTTTTGCTGTTTCCACCAAAACAATCATTGGTATAGTTCTGTCTGTATACATTCTTATCAATCATCTGGATGAGTTTTTTATCCACTTTGAGCAGAACAGGGCAAAAAAAGCTCTTTTTGAAACATAGCACGTGCGGTCAGTATTGTATAAAGCAAATCATGATTCCGCCCAAACTCAGTGCGTTGTATCTAGTTAAGTCTCATCAGAGGGCCGAAGTTTATACCCTGGCTCTCACCTAGTAGCCATGTAATTTTGGTCATGCCTCCACTTCCTCATCTGTAAAATGGGCGTAAGGACCGCCCCTTCAGGTAGGAAATTATTACAGGACAAGGAGATAATGTCTGTAGAGCATTTAGGAGAAAGGTCAGTAAGTGTCTGCCACTATTATTTCCTGTTTGCTTCATTTCCTGGATTGTCAACGCAGAGTTCG
Source organism: Cryptoprocta ferox (assembly GCA_028646485.1). Taxonomy (NCBI): domain Eukaryota; kingdom Metazoa; phylum Chordata; class Mammalia; order Carnivora; family Eupleridae; genus Cryptoprocta; species Cryptoprocta ferox. The sequence goes on along the minus strand of CM053573.1, from coordinate 10,743,941 downwards.
TCAAGGCAGCGAGCATTCTCCTGTACAAGCAGTGCTGATGAATGCTGATTTGCTTTGAAACCTGTACAGAGGCCTCGTCCCTTGAGGCCTCCATATATAGGTCATAGGTGAGCCACACACATTGTTTAAAGTTGAGTAACAGAAGAGAAATTCTAATCTTTGGTGACAGTGTCTACATCCATTGTGAGGTGATTTAGGCGTGTTAGAAAATTCTGGAAGAGACTGCGGGCATTCTGGAGCCCTGTGGGAGCACTTGGCATGTGCAGTTCTGAGAAGAGCTACTTACATATATTAATGGGCCCCTTACTCATACTGCATTAAGGGTAATCATATTTCAAGTAAACAATACCCAGGTTAGATTGTCCATTTGCGCAGCTCTTAGACTGTCCCGGCATGGGAACGGCCAGTGCCCTGTGTTAAACGTGTCCAGAGGAGCATCTGAGGGCCTCTGTGGCCACCCTCCTGCCTCCGGGCTCTCACGGAGCCCTGCAGCAGCCTCGCAGATCCCTGGGTGCGTCATGGGGCAAGCAGAGCCACAGTCTTTGCAGTCTCCTTGGTGTCTTTACAGCAGCAGCAAGTTCAGCCAGAGTTCACGCCTCTGAAGCTTCTTAAACATTTTGCAAGTTACTTCAAAATGCAGATCTGTTTTTGAGAAAGCGACTTTCCAGTGCAAGAATCAGTGGGGGGGGGAGTCTGGATTTGCCAAGGATCCTGTCTTACGTGGCCAAACACGAGCTCAGGAGCAAGGAACAGAGCAAAACGAAAAGAGAAGGGTCAGAATATTGAGAAACCAGAAAAAGGACTATCTTAAGGGAAAAAAGAATGTCCTTAGCAAACCTGCCAGACTTTGATTTCCGTGTGTGGGAAATCATTTTTCCAGTTTTCACTGTGGAGGTGGGTGTTAGCAGCGCTGGAGGACTAAAGACAGAGAGCCCTCTGTTCTCCTCGCACATTTGGATGACCTCGTGTCTGCCGTGGGGTCCGCTCACCAGCAGTTGCTGCTGGCATCAGCCCGCAGGTCAGCACCGAGGAGGCTGAGGCCGCCCCGGGGCAGGGGGGTGGGGGGGGGCGCTCCCGGTTGTAGAGCTGCCCACATTAGCACACGCATTAGGGGGTTTTGTGTTTTTTTGTGTTTGTTATAGCTTTCATCAGTACCTCCTGCAGAGCCTCTTATAATTAGCCAAAAGGATTCCTCCATACTAAATTTCTGCCTAGGAATTCACATTTGGCTCTGAATTTGAAGTTTTAGTGCAAAGCCTGCATCATCCATCAAAAAAATGAACTTTCTGGGTAAATGGTGATTTAAAAAAAATGCCTTTAAAAAATTCCACAAAAGGTCTAGGATAAGATGGAGGAAAAAGTAGAAGCAAGAAACTTAGGTTCATCTTTCTGTACATCTTTTATTCTGTACCTAGTGTAATGTCTAGAATTTTGTGTCTAGTGGGCTTTGTGAGCACCCTTAGTAAAATCAACTATTTGTCATCAAAAAGAAAAATTTCCTCTGGGATGCACACCCTTCACAGACAAGACAGTAAAGAACATTGGTTATTTTTTTTGACTTGAATAATGTAAGAAACTGAGATTTCTTTTCAACTTGTTCAGAAAGGCTTGCTTATTTTCTGGGATTGAGTAGACCTTGCTTTTATGACCAGTCCACTTCCTGTTTATGCACTTGAATGACAGGTAGATCCCCATTTTTAACTAAATAATGTACATCTTTTCTTTTGTGTTTTAACAGCTTCCTACCGTCTGTGTCACAAAAGGGCATAAGTTTTCACTTGGGCACGTGAATAATGAAAAAACTGTGTCTAATTTACATGCAGGACATACTGTATCTAAAAATGTTCCAAAATTGTGACTTGATACCCTCAAAACGGAAATACAGATATTTGCTGTGTGTACAAGGTGTGCTAATGCATCTAAACCAGGGCTCAGCGCGACACGGGTACTCAGTAAATGTTAGTTAAAAGTAAACGCAAAAACCATTTTCACTTAAAAAAAAAATCATGACATCAAATGGTAGCTCACCCTTAGTCCTCAGTGTTGGGGGACATACAGTTGGCTCTTTTGTTCCCATGGCTGGGTCCTCCCAGGAATTGTCTCCCTGTCTGCAGTTAACTGAATTTTGAGGTGCAGTTTGGGAATTTAGAGCCCAGGGTGTTCTGCAGCAGCTCTGTTTTATCTGTGACTAGCCTTTCTCTTGAATGGATCTTATCCTAACTTCCTTATTCATAAACTTGCGTTTGCGAAGCTGTCTGGGATTTCTGTAAACAATCAAGCTCTCTCCGTATCTCGATATTTCTCCCCACCAGAATTTATTGCCATGTACACTTACGAGAGTTCTGAGCAAGGCGATTTAACCTTTCAGCAAGGGGATGTGATTTTGGTTACCAAGAAAGATGGTGACTGGTGGACAGGAACAGTGGGCGACAAGTCTGGAGTCTTCCCTTCTAACTATGTGAGGCTTAAAGATTCAGAGGTAAACCCACATTCACTGTTTGCTCCCCCTTTCTGTGCGGTGATTCTCTTTGCAGGGAGTCACGATATGGTGAAACACTGATGGGTTTTGCTAAAATTCTGGGACGTTGACAGCAAATACAGAGTGACCTGTAATTGTTTGAACTTGCCGTTTGGTGCTGCAGGGTTCCCACCAGCAGAAGACGCCCCCGGGGCTAAGTGGAGTTTGCATATCAGGAGGCTGGTCTGCGTCACCTGGGTTAATACTGGTCCGGTACTCATCTCCATTCCTGCATGTGACTGACTTAGGATTTGGAGTAAACGTTCTTGATCAGGTCTTCACGAGCACTGATCTGGGGTACCTGAAGGAAAACACACAGCAGTATTTTGCCCATGTAAACAAAAGGATTGGGGTGATACTGGCCCCAGAACATTGGGCAGTAGAGAGTTTCCAAACTTTCGTATTTTGCCTCCACATTAGGAAGACTCGAGATCTGAGAGATCCGATACACTTTTGCCTGGGCCTTAAGATCTCAGGAAGCCATTGATCAGGGCCTGAATATATTCTAAATGCCGTTGTCTTTATAAATCAGAAATGGCTCCCATTGTTGTTACCTGGGGCCCTAAAGATTCAATTGCATGGTGGGCCTCCGGAGTATTGGAAGCCTAACTTGGTAGTGGCCAATTTCAAGTTAGCCGAGAATTTCAGGGTAAACCAATGTAGTCCTTTAATAGAGAGCCATTGCCCATAAATAAACCGACAAGAACTGCCCCCTTCCCCGCACCCCCCACACACACACCTGCTTTCTCAGGTGTAAGCCAGTGGACAGAGCTCCTCTCTTCGTTTGAATGCCAGTCGGAGGGTGTACCTTGGGCTGGTCCACAGGCCCCCTGTGTGCAGCTGCTTCGGAAGCCAGGAGCCTGACCCCACGCTGCAGCCCATTCACGGCCCTCCTCGTCTTCCCTGCGGTTCCCAGGAGCACTTTGTATTTTGCTTGGGTTTTATTTTTTCAGGGAGCATCTTTGCTGTTTGGGGTTTTTTGTTTTTTGTTTTTTCTTGCTGTGGTTTTGAAAGCAGCTTTATTGAGACACCCAGGAGGGATTTGCAGGAATTTGCCTACCCCTGGAGAATTTGGCAGAAGCCAGGTAGAAAGTACTTCTGTCTGGGAGGACAGCCAGCGAATGGTCCCCCTCAGACCTGCAGTGGGGAGAATGAGGCTTTTTCTTCAGGCTGCCAGTTGGATCCAGTGAGAATCATACAGATGATAGCTCAGGGGCACAGGGGAAAAAGTACAACTAAACTCAATTTCTATTACTAGGCATGAAGACTTTTCAAGGGACTACCTTTTGGATCAATTAAAGAACAAAAGCCATTACTTATATTGTATTTTAATAAATTATAGTTTCTATAAAAAAGCATCTGAAATCAGTAAGTGAAAAAACAAACTGACATTTTTAAATGTAAGCTGACTTGTAAGGTGCTTTTTAACCACAGTCTTAAATTAAGAGCCACAGAAGAACTAACAAAATCTTTGTCCAAAGATTTTGGACAAACATTGAGCTACATTATTTCATAATGATGAAAAAACTCTAAAAAGCCAGCTCTTTCATTTTCCTTGGACGCGGAGTTCAGTGTATCAGGAAAATTTCCTGCTAAAACCAGACCCAGCCTCAGACACCAGAATTGCCCTCTGGGCATGGGAGTGGCTGTCCTATCCTGGCCTCCATGCTCTGTAAGGGAAGGCCTGGGGCACGTGGCCTGGGACAGCTTTTCTCCTGCATTCTTGAGGGGAGCCAGGACAGAACCCGATCTTCTGAGAATGTCTTAGCTTCTGTGCGGCTGTGGTGTTAAACAAGGAGCACACTGGGGCGCCCCCAGCTGGCTCAGCGGGTACAGCATGTGGCTCTTGATCTTGGGGTTGTGAGTTCAAGCCCCATGTTGGGTGGAGAGCCTACTTTAAACAAAGTAGGGGAGCACACTGAAGCTCCTTGGAGTCTATCATTGGGTGTCGCCAATTGCCTTGTTCCTTTTATAGACTCTAGGGAGCGTATTATAAGCCTGTACTGGGAAAGTTACTGGTCATTTGGAGTCTCACTTCATTAGTATTCCTTTATTTTGATACGCAGCCTATAGAAATAGCAAGGGAGATTGGAATCATACATTTTGAGAATACAGAAATCGTAATCAGAAGAAAACTTGTAACTCAAACTTTCCCTGGTAAATGGTTATTAAATTTCAAGAACCCAAGTAAAGGGACTATATGATAAGTTAGATAAATGACATATTTTTGTTCTTACAATAACTGTCATTTACTTTATTAAGACTTTTGTTTTGATCGGAATACTTAATTTACTTGCAGATAGGGACTCGAGGATGAAAATTAATTCAGAATAAAACACTTTGTAATGACAGATTAGAGTCTGGCCCCTGCCCTGACTCGAGGTCTCCGTTGGCTATCCATAAAGGAATTCAACCCCAGAGCACTTTTGGAACAATTAGGAGTTGCAAAAAAAAAAAAAAAAGTCTGCTTCTATGGATTGTACATCCAGCACTGATAGAGGAATTTGAGTGTGTAAGCAGTGTAAGATTTGAGCGGAAAGGAGACACAGGATAGGGGCTGCCTCTGTGGATAAAGACATGAATGGGATGGGAGAAGGTGTGTTTGAATTGCCACTGTACTGTTTCAGTTATTAAAAAAAAAAAAAAAGAAACCTCTAAAAAATGTGGCAAAATACTAATATTTTATATAGTAATCTGGGTTTTGGGCACCTAGATGTCAGTCTATAGTTTTTTATGTGTGAAATACTGAATAACCATTTCAACATAAGCAGGAGCTCAGTGTTTAGGACATAAACTAATAGTCTTCCTCGCCTGACACTCCCTGCTTGGTTTGACCCAGGGACAGGATGCTATATACAGACAGAACTTGAGCCCTCTGGGATCCTACAGTGCCACAAACTTTGCTTCCTTTTCCCTAAAGAAGAGGATAAAAGCTGTGTGTTTTAAAAGTACTTATTTTGCCCCATGGTTTCCCGGTACCCATCTGATGTCAGGAGATACAGGGCTGCTGTGTTTCCCCAGAATGAACAGGGGGCTTTAGGGGCTCAAGCTTGTGTCATCGTTGATCATTTTGTAAGTTGCATGACCAAAACTCTGCAGTATGCAAATGAGACCTTTTGCTCTGTTTTAAGGGCTCTGGAACTGCTGGGAAAACAGGGAGTTTAGGAAAAAAACCTGGTAAGTTACAAACCCTGATGCTTACTTTTCACTGTTTTGAATGTAATTGACAGTTGCTCCCCAGTCTTTGTTTATTAGGGCCAGAAGCCTAAAAAGAAAGACAAAAGAACCTCTCCCGGGAGTGGTTGGAGTAGACCCTTTTCTTGGAATCCGCTGATAATGTATACATGGTTATGAACTATGGCTGTTGCTTCACATGTGGGGAGCAGGGACATGGCTAGACAGAATGTTCTTGGGTTGTGAAGTAAGTCAGGCAGTGTGGTGGGACGTTGTGATCCATGGAGCTGTAAGATTTGGCCTCAGCCGCTGCTTCGTCACCCTCTTGACAGGTCCAGGACACTCTTTTCCTCCCCTGACAGCACATTCAGTCCCAGGACCTCACTAGTGGAGAAGATTCGAAGAGCAACAAAGTGCAGGTCCCATTAATTTGGAAGTCCACGGGGTGGTTTTTGCCTCAGGTACACATTGAAGGCACAAAATTATACCCATCCCTCTGAATTCGGGGCTTTAGTTTATTTAAACAAAATCACATGTTCTACAAATAGCACCATGAAAGAGAGGAGAAAGCAGCAGACGTGAAATAATATGGTTTGTATGACACGTCTTCCCCATTTAGGTCATTTGGGCGCCTTTGCCGTGATGTCCATAGGAGATGGTAGGTCACAGAGTCCCTGCCAGGCAGAGAGGGATCTGGGCGTTTCAATGTGTGGTGCTCCGCCCCAGACAGCCTTACCCGGCCGGGAAAAGTGGACTCTCAGGTTGTGGTAGGATTCTGGTCGGACTCCAGATCCTGGAACACCTGGGTCAAATCTGTGTTTTAACTGTTGAGTATTTTACATTTCGGATTGTCATTCCAAAGGGTCCAGATGGGCTTAACTTAATATACTAAACCCAGCGAGCTGCTCAGGGACACAAAAGACAGAAAAGAATGCTGGGGCAGATTGCTGGCGGTGCATGCCAGGTCCTTTGAGGAGCAGGAAAAGTGGAGGCCAAATAGGACACTAATTTGGACTCCCTCCAAACCAAAAACTCTTGGAATCTAGAGCTAGTCCTTCGTGAGTTACGGGAGAATTCTTACCCCAGCACAGATTTCCCAGGTAGGGCTGTGAGTGGGGCCAAGGTGTAGGTAAGCTAGGCTCCTTCTTGCTTCGCCTGATCTCCCCTGAAGCATCTGACACGGCCAGGCCTGCCCCCTGACAGCCGGGCGCCCCTAGCATGGTGGCCGGAGGCTGATGGCAGAGTAGGGACATAGGGGGTTGCTGCTACTGTGCCTTTTAGAGAAGGAGGAAGTACCTGTCAGAGGACGGGGTCTTTTTACCTCTTGTCATTCTGTCTTTCTTTACCTCATTCCTTCTTTCTGTCAAGATCTATTCTGACGGGGAAAGAGCGTGGAGGAATAGAACAGTTTGTTCCTTACTGCTTCTAGAAGTTCCGGAAGCAGTCACTGCGGATACGCCAGAATTTAGTCAGAGAAGGATTTTGTCTTTTTGTACTCGATCTCCTGTGCCAGTAGAAATGTACTTTTCAGAGCCTGGTCTGTGGTGCTGCTGGAATTTTTCCCATGAGATTTTTAACATTCAGGGAAAGTTACAGAACTGTTTGTTTTGTTTTTTTTTCCTGTGCTGAACTGTTTATGCATAAAATTCCCCTCTTAACTCCAGATCCTTTTTTTTAAACTCAAAATAAAAAGAAAGAAACGTGCATTGACATGAATCCTACCTGATATTCAGGGATCCCCCTCCAAATGAGAGCCACAAAGAAAATGGTCACGTGGGTGGGGCTGAGCGTCTAAAGCCACAGCACATAAATCAGCTAGGGCCATGCTCCCAAAAGTTTCTGGAGAAAATAGAATTTCTCTTTTTACTTACTTGGCTGGTCGGAAAGCTCCACCTGAGTTCTTTCATTCCCTTAACCCTCGATGTGCACGACCCGCAGTGGGGAGGGCGGGGTGGGGAGGAAGGAGGCCCAGCTGTTGGCAACCGCATTCTCGGTAATTGTGGGAGGGGCTGGCACAGAAGGTGCAGGAATTGGGAACAGAGTGGGGTTCGCAGAGGGAAGTTGGTAAATGAGTTCTGAGAGATGGTGAGGAAGTCCTAGAGCAGCACCAAAAGGTCAACCGAGCCCTGGTATGCTGCCTTTGGACTGGAGGTCGTGGAATGGGGGCGACTGAGTGGGCCGTCTTCATTTAGTAGAAAGCCAGCCCAGTGCCGTGGCTTTGATGAAGTTAATCTGTGAACCCGGGAGGTGGCTGTGTCTTCCTAGAAGCTCTTCTGCTGACAGTAACGCTGCACTACGATGTTTGATCTTGTTTTCCAGAAATCGCACAGGTGATTGCCTGCTACACTGCCACGGGTCCCGAGCAGCTTACCCTGGCCCCTGGGCAGCTGATTCTGATCCGAAAAAAGAACCCAGGTGGATGGTGGGAAGGAGAGCTGCAAGTTAGTGTCTTTTCCTTTTGTGTAAAATCCTCCGTCCAAATTGGAATGTGCAAAATCTCAAAGAGATATGGTCTCATCGCAAAGGACAACGAGTCCTGCACACGCAGGAAACAAACACAAAACAAACTCGGGGGAGTCCGCATCATCGGAACCTATGAGTTTGTTTTCTGAGCTTCGGACAGCCAGTGGCAGCATTGTGAGAGCTGAGGATGCGTTGGAAGATTTATCCAAATTTGTTGTGACCCCTGAGTTCGGATAGTGAGGGTTGGGAGCATGAGAAGTCATGATGAGGGACCCCTGCAGAGACATCTCAGGTGTCACGGTGTTACAGAAGCAGAGCTCGCAGTCGAGTGCAGTAAGGTGTGGTACGAAGCCACAACACAGCATATTTAGATCCCATGTGTGTGTGTGTGTGCGTGTGTGCCCGTGTCCTCAGTTCACCGGTTTTGTCGAAGCAAACCTTGGCCAAGGAGGGGAAGGTCTGTATGTTGCAATGAGCCGTGGATAAGAAGTCAAGTGCCAGCAGAGTGCGGGGTAAGCCGGAGGACTAGAGAACCGTGTCTGGGGTGGAACAGAAAGCCCGCCTGGAGTGGAGCCACAGATGAAACTCGTCTTGGGCAGCTGGCTGGTGGGCGGCCGTAAAGCCCGTCCAGCAGGGCTGGCCACACCGCCCTTACTCAGGAATCTCAGCTCTGGGGTCCCGGAAACCACTCCTCTTTGTAGTCTTGCGCTGGCGTCACTCAGGCCGTCCACGGGCGCCCCTCTTCCCTTCTCCGCCCTGCCCCTGCTCCTCTCCCCGGCCACCGGCGACATCTCCCTTCCAGCCCTGCTTCATTTGATGGCTTGCTCTCTTGAAAACAGGCAGCTCCCCCAGCTCTCTAGCCCAAGAATCACGTGCCTCCCCAGTGGTTGTCTCACCTCTCCCCCAGCCCGCCAGCACCGGCCATACGCCACCTCTTCCAGAAGCTTTGTGGCCACCCCACCAGATGCGAGCACCTCTCCCCAGAACGGTGGTGGGGTCCCGATGCGCGCACCGCTCCTGGTATTTAATACTGATGTTGATGTTATTAGCTTTTCACCCATATTTCTCAGGTCTGCTCACAGGTTATCAGCTTTTTGAAAGTGGTAACCATAGTTTTTCATCCTTGCATTCCTAGCACCTTGATCGGGAAGAGAGTTTTGAACAGTTCTGGTGATCCACAATAAAGTGGGTGAATTGGTGTGCATGGAGGCCTTGTGGCGCTTTCACCGGAGTCTTGTTGGGGATACACACACACAAAGACATCGCCAGTGAGCTCTGGGTTCCGTCCTTGGGAAGCTGCAGGGTGGGGGCATAGCGGAGTCGTTGCAAGCCATATGGCGGGAACTAGACAGATGAACACATGGGGGCTTGCAAATGAGAGGCTGCAGTCGTGGGCGGATTCCCTGTAAAAATAAAAGCTTTAGCCCTTGAGCCAAGGGCATGAGGTCTGTCAGACCACAAGGAAAGGGAAATTTGATCTGCGTTCTAAAAGTAACCCAGATGTATCCCTCTAAATAAATTGGCAGGTGAGAGGGCAGAGTTAAGGTAGAAGAAGCCTTCTTATCTCTTAGTTTCATTTTCTTATTTTGGGCGTAGGTAATATATTCACATGGTTTACAATTTGGAAGTGAGGGGCGCCTGGCCGGCTCAGTCAGTGAAATGTGCGACTCTTGATCTCGGGGTCGTGGGTTTGAGCCCCACGGTAGGTGTAGAGATTACTTAAAAATGTTGAGGGGCGCCTGGGTGGCTCAGTCGATTAAGCAGCCGACTTTGGCTCAGGTCATGATCTCGCAGTTCTTGGGTTCAAGCCCTGCATCGGGCTCTGTGCTGACAGCTCAGAGCCTGGAGCCTGCTTCGGATTCTGTGTCTCCCTCTCTCTCTCTGCCCCTCCCCTGCTCGTGTTCTCTCTCTTGCTCTCTCTCTCAAAATTAAATAAGCATTACAAAAAAATTTTTAATAAAATAAAATGTTTAAAAAATCATAAAATTAAAAACTAAATAAAATTCAACAGTTAGCAAAAAGGCATGTAAAATGTCTCCCTCCCATCCCATCCTCAAAAGCAACTGTTTTTACCAGAGTCTTGCTTCTAGAGAGATACAGTGTGTGTGTGTGTGTGTGTGTGTGTGTGTGTGTATGTGCGCGCGCACGTGCGCACATGGATAAACCAGTTTGAGTTCTCTGTTCCCATTGGTGTAGTTGGGTGGTTATAGCACTTCTCAAGATTCTCAGCTAGACTCTTCCATCTCACGGTTTGTGTCAGAAATTGCAGGTCTCAGCTCACCACCTTTATTATCCGTTCCTCCACGTCAGAGGCTGCCCCTTCCCAACAACACCCAGCATGTAAACACTCAGTAAATGGATCTTGTTTTGAATTAGATGGACGCGAAGGAGAAAAGAATGGCAGTGAAAACTGGCTGTAGCCGTCACAGAGGCCTGACGGTCTTTGAAAACAATGTCAAGCTGAGACTCTTTATGTCCTATATATATTACAGTGTGTTATCTTGTATCATCCAGAAGAACAAGCGTGAGGGTGAATACTGGCTTACCACTAACTAGCATATAACGCCAAAGCTGTCACTTAACTTCGTCTCTTTATCTGGGAAATGGGGAGAAATAAAAGTATTCTCCCTTCCGGAATTGTGCAGATACATACATGTAAGATGCTCAGTGCAGGACCTGACTCCTCAGAAGCACCCAATAAGTGTTGCCTGCTATGATTAGTAGTATTTTATGATTATTACTGCTTTCATTCGTGAATTCCGTATGTAATGTTGGCATTTGCCGTAATCTCTACATTACCCGAAATTAACATGTCCGGGCCAGGCCGCCCGAGCAAGGGTTCTGTGCTAGACATACCACATCACACCGCACTGTGATCCGCACAGCCCAGCCCGTGCAGTAAACACTCCAGGCTTTGCTGACCCAAGGACTGGCACAATTTGAATTTTAGCTGCAGGGTTTTCACTGTGTAATCTAGTAAGTAATCCAGAGATTCTACTGTTAATGCCGCTCGGTCTGCCATTTCTGTAAAAGTGCTCTGTTGCACAGCAAACTGTATCGCGAAGGATCGTGAACCTCTTAAACATTTTGACATAATTATTTTCTTACTAGGCACGTGGGAAAAAGCGCCAGATAGGCTGGTTCCCCGCTAATTATGTAAAACTTTTAAGCCCTGGGACGAGCAAGATCACTCCAGCAGAGCCACCCAAGCCAACGGCGTTACCGGCAGGTAGGCAGTTACAATCTCTACTTGGAAAGTGGTCTGCAGGTCACGTCAGTCTTCCCAGTCAGTTTTCTCCTCGAGTCTCTTGGGTGGTTTCTCACTTGTGCTGTAAGCACTTCTTGTGCTTGCCGGGACCGATTCCCAACTAATGTGATCTGGAATATGTTTTTCAAAAGGACCAAGTATCCGAGCAGCTTTGCTGTTCTGGGGACAACAGAGCCCTTGTTGGAACTCTTTTCCTAAAGGGCTCATGAATGCTGCGGCATTAAAGCCAGAGTCTTCTCTTGATTTCCTTCCAGCTATTTAATTTGGGATTGGGGCGAGGGGGCGAGGGGACCAAAAAGGGGCTCCTAAAAATAAATGGCTGGGGTCTTAATAGGTCAGGAGATGGAGCTGGAGGCCACGGGGGTCTGAGGGTTGCAATATGCTGTTCACTGAAGACTAAAATAACTCCCCTGTGACATTTCCTGTGAACAGAGGGGCTTCGCTTACTGGGCAGGATGTTGCACACACTCTCCTAAAGGGACTCAAAAGAACAGAGGGCTCTGCGGCTGAGCTGGTTGGCTCCTTTCTGCCTGAGGAGACCAAATTAGATGCCTTGGTAATATGTGAGGCGGCTGAGGGTAGGGGAGCAGGATTCTGCCTCAGGTCCTTAAAGCTACCAGTTCTTGGGTGGCATGGGTGGAAACTGCAGAATTTTCGTTCATGTCCTTGCCATACATCCCGCGTGAAACCAGTCACACGTGGCAGCCTTTGCAAGAAACGAAAGGATTGGCAGACCAGGACTGTGCCCAGCCCCAGCTGGGCCTCGCTGCCTGAGCTGTGGCCTTGTGTGGGCAGAGGGCTGTGGTGCCAGGGCTGTGGTGCCAGCTAGATCTCTGCCCCCACCCCTGTCACCTGTGGGGAGGCCTGGCGGCATCCCCCTCAACAGGTTGGTTGAAACCCACAAAAAGAATTTGCTGAAGTGATTCGGTTAGCTGGAGAATTTGAAACACCTAAACCCCTATACAGGTTGGTTAAGAAAGATTAATTAGGGGCACGACTGAACCGTATGGACTTAACTAAAGTGTTGAGGATGCCAGGAAACAAAGACTGTTGAGGGGAAAAGAGACCAGAAGAATTGTTCTTGAATGTGGAAATGTCTTCCTCCCAGACAAAAGTTTGAGACACAAAGATACAGCAGAATAAAACGTGACGTTTACTGTTCAGTAAGATTTGGGTTTGTGGTGGGGGAGGGATCAGATGATAATTACCTTCCACCTTAAAAAGACAAAGAGAAAGCAAGAAAGAAGCAGAGAACCGTAGCCAAGTCCCCGGGTTGCATGGCCGACCCATCGTCCAGAGTCAGCATTTTTAAGGAGTTCCCCTCCACTCAGATAGAAATGATTCCGTGAGCGTTCAGGCATCACTGTAAATTTTCTGCTGACAAGTGCACGTGAGAAAGAGGAAGGATTTCTGCAAACTAAAGACTCCATGCGAAATTTTGCTGTCGTCTTGGTTTTTAATCCTTCATCTTCCTCCGCCACCCTCGCTCTGCAAAGCCCATCAGAGCGGACCCTTCGTGTTTGCCCTGTCCCGAAAGATCAGCGCTAACATGCGGGTGTATCTGGTGATCCCAAGCGGCCCCTTCTCTCACCCGGCCCCGTGTCTTCCGCAGTGTGCCAGGTGATCGGCATGTACGACTACATTGCCCAGAACGACGACGAACTGGCCTTCAGCAAGGGCCAGATCATCAACGTCCTCAACAAGGAGGACCCCGACTGGTGGAAAGGAGAAGTCAATGGACAAGTGGGGCTCTTCCCTTCCAACTACGTGAAGCTGACCACAGACATGGACCCAAGCCAGCAATGTAAGTGCCCCGGCGGCTCCGTTGTCTCTCCTGTCTGGTTCCTTACGGTACAACATGCAGCATTGCTCTGATTCTGCCGAGCTTTGTTTGCAGAACGTAAAGCTAGACCATTGCTGCATTCGCAACAGTCTCTTTGAAGACCTTCTGTAATGCAAGACTTTTATCTTGTGGGGTTGTTTTCTTTTCCTTTTTTTTTTTTTTTTTTCATTCCTTCTGTAGCATGTCCCCTCCCTCCCCTCCCCCCCTTTTCCTGTTGTTGTTTTTTTTTTTTTTTATCATTTTGGCACCATGCTGTTGACATGCCTGACTCATTTTCCTAGCTTGAATTTTGCTCATTGTTTTGTTTTGCTTATGTGTTGTTTTCCTCCTTTTTCTAGGAATCATATGTTGTCCATCCCCCCCTCAGGCTTGAAAGTCCTCAAAGAGACCCACTATCCCATATCACTGCCCAGAGGGATGATGGGAGATGCAGCCTTGATCATGTGACTTCCAGCATGATCACCTACTGCCTTCTGAGTAGAAGAACTCACTGCAGAGCAGTTTACCTCATTTTACCTTAGTTGCACGTGACGACAATGTCGAGTTATGACTTGCAGAGATAGAAGCCAACCTTACAAAATTACACAGGGTAGTGGGTCCTTTTGTGGCTTTCCTAGTGACTCGAATTGACTTCCCCCCCACCTTTGCACAGGTGCTTTCAATAGTCTCACAAGTGTTTTTAAAAATATACTTTAGCCTTTTAATAAAAATCAATAAATTTCTCCTTGGCCATTTTGGTTTTGCAAAAAGACCCACTATCAAGGAATTCTGCGTGTGCTATGGAAAAAAAAAAAATGTTCCGAATGTCCATAAATCTGAGACTTGATGTATCTTCTTTGTTCATTTTGTCCAGTGTTACCAACGAAACTGTGTCGTTTGGGTTCCCCTGCCCCCTTCTGTAGTAGCACAGAGGAATTCAGTGTATCTGTTTTAGAGACGTGTAGAAGGACCCCGATTAAACGGAAGGTGTTTGGTGCCTGTTCTGTGTGTATCAGATGTACCCTGCCGAGCGTGTCATAACACATCCTGTACATAAGAACTTAGTTCTTCCCTTGGCGAGAAGCCATCCCCTTGTACGATGCTCTCATCACACTGCATTAATTTGATTTTGCACAATGACCTTGTAGCCACAGGAGAAAGCACCCGTGTTTTTGTTCGGTCTCAGATTTATCTGGTTGAGTTGGTGTCTTCTGTTTGGGGTTTTCAATCTTGCGTGTTTTCATACCATGAAATCCGTAGGCGACACCACTGAGGTTGTCACGATCAACAGCATCTACAATCTCTTCTTAGTCTCTGTTACATGAAGTTTTTATTCCAGTTACTTTTTCATGGAATGACCGATTTTGAACAAGTAATTTTCTTGACAAGAAAGAATGTATAGAAGTCTCCCTGCAATTAATTTCCAATGTTTACATTTTTTTAACTAGACTGTGGGATTTCTGCATTTAATATGAAATGGAGCTCATGGTCCGTGTATGTGTCAGATGTGTTGTAGCCGAAGCCACGTGTGTCGTTTAAACACTAGTTGGAAGCTCTCAATAAAAATGCCCGTCGCTGACAGCACAGGACACCGGGTGGGGGGAGCCTCGGCACAGTCTCGCGGTTCCACTAATGCCTTTGTAACCTGAAGTCACCTGTTGTCACACCTCCTTCGGGAGCGTCTGTGCAGAGGCCCTCCCGCACTCACACAGTGCAGAGAACAGGAGCTGCTCCTCCTCGTTCCCTTGCGTTTCAGTATTTTCATGGATATGAATGTAAGATATATAAATATATAAACCTGCGGCTTTAACAACTGTAATACAACCTTTTGAATTAGTTACGTGTATAGATAATTAAATTCTTCATACAAAAGTTAGACGGAAATGTCTCTGTGTTTTGATGTTGGAACCTGGCAGTGGTGACGGGGACCCAGAAAGACTAGATGGCAGCGGGGGGGCCGGCTGCCCACGTGTCCGTGGGGACGCTTGGGCTTTGAGATACAGACGCCGTCTGCTCCTCACGGAGTCTGCTTTGAATGGCACCCCCACCCTCAGCCCCGACCTTGCTACCCGCTCCTCCCTGATGAAGGATTGCCCCTCACAAGACGGGTTTTGAAGACTAGAACGACCGCACAGCTGAGTGGTTAACCGTCTCTTCGGGCTTTTGGTGTCTGTCCTTGGTACATTGACAGGTGTGTGACTGGACTCAGGGCACAAAACATTGTTCCGAAAGATGTATCATAATAAGTATCTGTTGAACGTCCAGAGAACACATGGGTGGAGGTGGAAACTTCCACAGCTTCCATACTGCTCTCCGCCATCCGTTTCTGCCTCGCACACGCCAGTCTCGTCGCCTTTGCAGAAATAAACCAGCGTATGTGTTGACAAAACTCTTTGCTGCGATGACCACACGCTTGATTCCGATCATGAGCTTCACTTATCAGCCCTCCTCCGCCATTCATTTGAAAAATGGTTTCCTTTATCAATGGAGCAAATATTTTGGGGGGAGGGATCCATCACATGTCCGGCACCCCACTGGCCTTGGGGGAGAGTGTGCTGCTTAATCACTACTAGGGGCAGGGTCCCCGTCCTCATGGGGTCTGTGTTCCAACGGGAAGAACTAGCAGAAAACCAAACTACTTCAGTCCATGTAAAGATATGTGGGCTGTGTTATAAGGTGATGAGTCCTGTGCTGGAGGGATGATCACAAGGCACCACTGAGCAGGACATCCAGAGCAGATGGGGTGGGCAGGGCGGCAGCAGGGAGAGGGTCTGAGAGCCCTCCCGGGAGGAAGTGATATTTAACCCTGAGACCTGAAAGAAGTAGGGGCCAGATGAAGCCGGAAAGAGAAGTGGCTGTTCTAGGCACAGATGTCAGGACGTGCAAAGGCCAGGAGGTGGGTGGAGAAATCTCTGTCCCCAACCTCCTCCCTGTCCCCCGCTGTGGAGCAAGGATCGAGGCAGCAAGCCCCAGCTCTTGCCCAGGACCCCTTTCCCCATATAAGCCAATGTTTCTTCTCCAGCCTTGAGTTTGGCTGAAGTGACACATTGTCAAGGTGGGTACTACTCTGCACTGCGTGTAACTCTGTCTACAGCACCCCCTCTGTAGATCGTCCCTCCAGGCTTCCTTCTGGTCTGTGAACTGACACAGGTGGTTCCCCAGGACATGCTCGTTCCCCCTCACGAACCATTCGGTTTGCATTTGATTGTAGAGTGTCCGTCCGACCCAGTTCTTCTCAACCAGGGAGAACGCTACCAGCATCTAGTGGGTGGAGACCCTGGGAAAGCTGTGAACTGTACGGCAGGGCACAGGACCACCCCCACCACAGAGAATTCTCTGGACTCCGATGTCACCAGTTCCAAGGTTGAGAAACCCCAGTCCCACCCGCTGGCCACTGTGGTTAATGTCACCTGGTTTGTTCACGGCTGAAAGAGGTGCCTTGCTGGTATGTTGGTGGCTGAGTTTATCCGATAACTCCTGTTGAGTAAACTAATCATGTCATAAGTTCATGCTCTGTATCTGTGGCATAAAAAGTGCCCCAGAATCTTGGTTCTGTATTTTAGACTTGATCTTATTCTTCTTGGCCATTCCCCATTCTGTGCAATTTGGTACTGCAGTACTTTTAGTCCCGTTCTCAGAAAATCTGCTTAACAGGAAGTTGAATAAAAGAAAAAGCATCTTTTAATTAAATTAGCAAAGTAAAGCTAGGTATCTCCTTTGGCCCCCGAGTGTAAAGATGTCAGATTTTTTTTTTTTTTTAGTTGTCTAACAAAAACAACTGGTCATCAAATCATTTCATTTCATAATTTGTGCTGATTTGCCATGTGAATGTATTTGCAACTGGCCTGCAGGGACAGCACCATACAGACAAGATGTGTACAAATGAGATCACCTTCCTTTTGCAGTTTTGAGTTGCTAGGAAGGTTGCTTCCTAAGGTCAGCTGTCTCTCTGCACCGCAGAGCAGGGCCCGGAGAGCCGCAGGGACAGAGTGGTGGCCAGTGGGCCAGAGCCTAGACTGCCTCCACGTAAAAAGGGTGTGCTGGAGAGGCTGATCGAAAGGAAGGATTCGTCCCTTTGTAGTTAAAAATATATATATATATATATATTACACCATTACACATATGGTGGAAACTGGTGCCTGCCCTGTTTCTGGAAGGGAACTGGGCAGATCCAGACTCCCATAGCAGATGGCAATGGGGCACTCGATGCCTCCTTTGATCGCATCTGAAGAAAACGTTGGCAATACCAGCTTAAGAAGACCCTCTCGGTAGTAGGTTAAAACATGGAATCTCCAATATTCCCACTTGTCACCTATAAAACAACAAGTTCTGTTGCTCAACACACTCTATGACCACCTTGGCGTTTAGTAGATCACGTACTCAGAAACGCCTGTTAGAATGAGTGGGTTGAGCAGTTAATGAACGAGAAAGAGGCACTGGGGTTCCATTCTGGGCACACCACGTCACCCCCTGAGGGGGTGCCGAGGTACATCTGCAGCCCCCTTTCCTTTGGCTGTGAGCCTCCCAGCAGCAACAGTCTCCTTGGGAGGGGATCCTCCTGGGGTCTGTTGCCCCTCTGGCCTATGAAGGAGGCTAAGGACCAGAGATGCCAGAGTGTGGCAGCCTTCCTCTGGGCCAGGTCCGCGCCTGGCACGGGGTCGGGGAGGCACCCACCCAGATCACAGTTGGGGAACAGGCCCAGCGAAGCACAGCCCTGCTTCCTGGCAAATTGAAAATTATTTCTGAGAGTGAATATTCATTTTTTTTCTTCCAGCAAAATTATAAGTTAATCCTGTTTGTTCCTTTTAGTTCCAAAACACCCAAGAGAATTTTCATGAAAACTACATTGATTGCCAGCGGTCCCAAAATGCACAGAAAAAAAAAAAAAAACCCAAGTCTTCAAAATGTCTGATATTTTGGATCTGGGGCGATAAGGGAACATAATAAGGTCAAAGATCACGATAGCTTTATGTGAAGATTTCACTTCAGCCAGAATTCTCTTGGGCCCTTTCTTTAAGAAACCTCCACACACGAAAAGCCAGATTTCCAGAATGTTTCCTGGTGTGTAGTTATTTCATTTCAAAGGGTTCCATTGCTACTCAGGAGAAAGTTCTTTTTTTATATATATCTTTTAAAGTTTATTTATTTATTTTGAGAGAGAGAGAGAGTGCATAGGAAGGACAGAGAGAGAGGGATAGAGAGAGAATGCCAAGTAGGCTCTGCACTGTCCGTGTGGAGCCCATTGTGGGGCTCCAACTCACTGTGAGATCATGACCTGAGCTGAAACCAAGAGTCAGACACTTAACCGACTGAGCCAACCAGGTGCCCCAAGGAAGCTCTTTAAATTAAAATCCCCCTGGGCATTTTTATTTTTATTATTTTTTAATTTATTTTATTTTTATTTTATTTATTTATTTATTTTTTTAAATATTTTATTTTGACCATAGGGACAGTGATTCAGGGGTGAGTTAAA
Organism: Cryptoprocta ferox; assembly: GCA_028646485.1. Taxonomy (NCBI): domain Eukaryota; kingdom Metazoa; phylum Chordata; class Mammalia; order Carnivora; family Eupleridae; genus Cryptoprocta; species Cryptoprocta ferox. The sequence continues at coordinate 10,725,223 of CM053573.1, read as the reverse complement.
TGTCTCCGTCTTTAGCTTGGTAACCTTGGGTGGGGTAGTGAAAAAAGACCCATCAGGCTATAGAAGATTCTGGCTGAGGCGGACAGCTGCGGTTCCCACATCTGCTGGGCACCTGAGGTCAGGGTGATGTTGCAAGCCTCTAAAGAGGAAGCGTCCCCTTGACTCAGCCCGTCGGTTTTTAAACTCGAGCAGAGCCTCCTCTTCATGTAGTTTCTCCTGAGGGACCCACAAAAGGGAAAGGCACTTTTTTTTCCACTCAGTTGAACGCCTTGCTTCCCCTGGTTTCTCCCCCTTCTCCGCCCTGCCCCCTCCCTTCTTGGCCCGCGTCACACACACTCAGGTCCACCTGCTGCACTCCAGGCCCCACCAGGAAAGTGGGGAAGGTCTATGGGTGGGAGAGGTGTGTGCACGCGTGCGCAGCGATGCCCCCCCACCCCCCATCGTTCCGTGAAATTCCATGGAGGGTGAAGTCCAGATCTGGGAGAGCAGTGCTCCCCAGCCCTGCGCTGTGAGCTGAGAGCATGACGTTCTCAGAGGCCGCTCCCACCCTCCCGGGCTGGTCCTTTGACCTTGTGCCACGGGAGAACGACAGCACCCCCGCACCAGCCGCCTCACGTGACCACGGCCACCTCTGTGGAAAGGTGGAGACCGGGTTCCTCTTCCCGCGTGTGGTTCACTCAGAGCTGGGAGTTGGAGGAGCTGTTGCCACCTGCCAGCGCATTGTGGCACCTTCGCAGGGCTCAGGTCGCAGCCAGCCTCCTCGACCCTTCTAGTCCTCCCCACCCCGACCGCAGGATCTTCCAGAGACGCCCCTGCTCAGGGCCACCCCAAGAATGGTTGCCGTAGCATCTGGTTTCCGTGGCGGGCCTCTGCCAGGGAAGGTGCCAAAGATACTAACACAGCGTATCCACAAGTTCGGTGTAATACCTCCTTCCATTTCTCTTAAAGTTTTGGAGTATTTTAGTTTCCTGGAGGCAGATAGGGGGGGTGGAGGAGCCAACAGAACGGTATCCTGGGCGTTAACAGAGGCCAGGAAGGGATACAGGGTGGTGGTTCCGGGCATGGGTTCAAATCCCAGCTCTCCCACTTCCTACTTGTGTGATTGTGGGCAAGTTACTTAACCCCTTTGGTGCTATAGTTTCCTCATTTACATACGGAGGGATAATAATTGCACCCAGCAGGTAACAAGCCCCGCACAGATAATAGCCTTCTTGTCATTGTTACTGGAGAGAAAAGGCATTTGCACCTGGTCCTGAGCATGAAGGAATCCATTTAACCGGCTTCCTCCTTTCTGCAGGAAGGTTGTGTGCATTTTAAGACTTTACAGAAAACAGTGTGTTTGTAGATAAGGGATTTCAGAGAGGAAAGATTGGACAGCTTCCTTAAATCCTTCAGGCATCTCATTCATTTGTGCACAAATCAGGGTCCCCTTCTCTCCAGCAGTGGGAGGCCCACCTCCTGTGTTAAAGCAAGCGCCTCCCTCATCCTCCCTCAATGTGCGGTGACACCCAGCCGTTCAGAGAACTTGCCCTGTGTTTCACGCGGCTGGCGTCAGGGAGGCCGACAGAGCAAATGGAATGTGCGAGGCTTCTAAAGGTCATGTCCGTGGACCGTGTTGGCAGGCCCATGCGGCGCCCCACAATAAACCCGTCACACATGCGTTGAGTCGCTGGATCCCTTATTTCTCATCTCTGCCTTCTGTGGTCTTGTGTTCTCTCACCAGCAAAGAAAGACGGGAACGGTCGGCCCCCAAACCTGACGGGAGCGCGTTCTTTTTGTTCTTTGTGTTTTGTTTTTAAGCAACCGTTCAGCTTGGATAAGGGGCATGCGTCCCAAGGGGGGGCTGCCACCCCAAAGCGCCGTCTCCAGCACACTTAAAGACTAGGAGACGAGTTCTCTCCGGCCCCGTTGCCGATACCCTGAGATGCCTCTCAGCATGCACAGCTTTGGGTCTTGGATGCCACTGGTCTGTTTGCCCGACTTTGAACCCTATCATCTGCCCCAGCAGGGAAGCCGAAGCCAGAATGACCCCTCCTCTGTGGGGCATCACCTTGTCCTTCCGAGGCCACTGTGGGAAGACCCCACACGTCCGAGTCCTCGGTACGACCCTCCACTGTGGCGGCCTCCCTCGTGGTCGGAGCCCTCACCCCACCCTCAAGGGGCAGAAGTACTCTGCCAGTCCTCTCCCCCTCCCTCCCGTGCTCCCCCCTCCACCCTGCTGTGTCAGCAGCTCCTGGGAGACCAGGAGGAGCCCAGCCTGCCTGCATTTTCTGGCGAGCAGCTCCTCTCCTGCTCCTCCCGGAGAGTCGTGGCCAAGGAACACGGGGCCAGGTGACAGGGCTGTGCTCAGTGAAACACAGACAAGGCGTTTGCTCTCATGGAGCTTGTAGGAGCCAGAGGAAAACACCAGCTCACAAATAAGTCATTTCAGTTGCCGCTGGGTGACATGGGCCAGAGTGTGACTGAGGGCCAGGGCTATGGCGGATGGGATGGCCCGGAAAGTCCTCTCTGGAGAGGTGACATGGGGGCGGAGGTCTGACTGCAGAGGAGTTGGCATGCAAAGGTCAGGGAGAAAAGTGTTTTAAGCCTGGGGAATGGCAAGTGCAAAGGCCCTGAGGGTGACCAAGTTTCTCCAGGCCTTGTATAAAGACCACTAGCCTTCTTTTTCTTTTTTTTTTTTTTTTAGCTTATTTATTCATTTTTGAGGGCGGTGGGGGAAGGTTGGGGCCGAGAGAGAGAGAGGATCCCAAACAGTCTCTGCACCGTCAGCGCGGAGCCCGATGCAGCGCTTGAACCCACAGACCGTGAGACCATGACCTGAGCCAAAACCAAGAGTCAGTCGCTTAACTGACTGAACCGCCCAGGAGCCCCAGGACCATTAGCCTTCTAACCCGTCCCTGCTCCGGGCTCACTGTCTTCCAGCTTCTTCTTCTCCCCGTGGGCAGAGAGCTATTTTAAAAATGGAACTTACAATCTGCTAACAATCATCCAGGGCTTCCCAGTCCTCCCGTGATAACGACCCAAATCTCGCAATTGGGCCTCAAGGCCCTGCCCGACCTGCTCCCTTCTCCAGCCCATCCAGCCGGACCCCTCTCTTCCCTTGTCCTCACTGACAGCTGTTAGTGCTACCTGTCGAATAGCTCAGTCATCACTTGCCCAAGGAAGCCTTCCCTGATCGGCGCCTTCCTTTCTGAGTTGCTGGTGGAACCCATAGACGGCCGCTGTCATCCAAACACCTTCCATGTTTCTAACACCAAAAGGTGTGGCAGGTGCAGAGGACGTGGGCCTCCAGCTTGCAGGAGGGGGCACTGATGCTTGAAGAGGTGAAGCCCCGGGCCCACTGACAGAGCTGGTTGCTACCATCCCGATCTCACGTTCTCTCTGCCCGCTTTGGCGTAACCGTGATGACCCTCCACGGTGGTCCAGACTTGCATTGCTGCCACAGGTTCCCAGGAGGCCCTCTTGAAAACCGTCTCCTCTGACCTCCAAACCACTTGCTGGAAATGCCCCCCTGAATCACTGGGCCGCACGTGCTGGGCGTGAAGTGGGGAGGAAGTGAGCGGTGTGTGGACAGCGTGGACACGGGGCCTTTCCCCGCCTAGCGATCACATCACTCGACCTCCCAGAGCGTCATTGGGCTGGGGTCCGTGGACCCCCCTTGTCCGGCCCCACTCTGCCTGTCTCCTACCCGACCAGCACCTCCCCGCTATCACTGTGGTCTCCTCCCCACCTTGCAGGCCCCGGTCCACCCTGTCTTCTCCACCTTGGTCCTCCCACCTGCCCCCTCCTCCTCTCCTTGCTGCCCAGCCCAGCTCCACCCACTCGCCATGACTCAGCTCTTTGCTGAACTGCTAACTCATCATACATGAAGATGAGTGGACGGAGGCCACGCATGGACACACAGATACTCATCTCCCACCCAAGACTGTGAGCTCCCCGGGGGCAAGGCCGCATCCCACGAAGACCCACACAGGAACGGCACTAATAAGTAGCGATGGTGTCTCCCCATTGTGCGATGCCCCATCCCCCCGTAGCTTATAAACCAGAGGACAGCGTCTACCTTGCACACTCGCATGTCACCCAGGGTGACCGCCCATGGCAGTCATTAAGGAGCCCTGGTGGATAGTCCCGTTGTGCCACAGGCTCGCTCCTTCCACCCCATCTAGGCTGCAAGGGAAGGACACATCGGTGTTCAGTCCCTGTGCTGCATGTGGCCTCGAACCCTGCATAAAGCTGTGTTTGGGAAGGCACCGAGGCTTAAAAGATAAATTCACGTGAGAAGACCCCGGGACTGGAAATGAGCTTATGAGTCAAAAGAATTGTCAGTCGTCATTCTTATAATCGCCCTACCTACCGTATATTTATTGCATGTATTTGGTTTTCTGTCTCCCCCACTAGAATGGAAGCTCCATGAAAGCAGGGACCCGAGCGCATCTTTGCAGTTGCTGAACATGAGCAGGAAATGTCCCGGGCTCAGGTTGTCTCTTGTGTCCCACCGGGGTCAGTTTGCCAAGTTAGGAGAGACCGCAGGGGACCAGGCTATGCTTAGGCCCTCGAGAAGAAAGTTCCCCTGGGATGAGGAGGATGCCGGCCCCTCTGGACCGCCGGAGCTGGGTCCCGGGACTGGCCAGCCAAGGTCACTGTCAGAGGAGAGACAGCCGCCTTGACCCAGCCTGGCTGCCGCCGGCCCGACAGCCTTGGGCGCCACGGACCAGAGCGTCCTCACAGCCAGGTCTTTTGGGAATGCACTGGGAAAGGAACGGGGACGGGCCACCCTCGGGCCCGCTCTTTGAAAAGCTGGTGGTTTCCTTGTGGGTCTGCATCTTCCAAGACAGCAGGAGCGAAGGGCTTATTCCTGACAGCAGAAGTCACTGTGCGTCTGTGGACTCGCTGTCTCATCAAAACAATGAGGCCGTTGAGCAGAGTGACCTTTTGAGCTCTAGGCGGAGCATTGGGGGTCAGGTGGTGGTGGCAGTGTGGCCTCCAGGAACACAGCGTCAGAGGCCGTCTGGGCTCCAGGCCATGGATGGAGGGACGACATTCTGGGTTACAATCGTATTTCCCTTTGGACAAGTCGCTTGAGGGACCCGCCTTGGTCTGGAATCAGTTCAGCACTTGTGACACTCTCGTGCTACGTGAGCCCGGACAGATCCACTCTCTGAATCTTGCTCCCTTTTCACACCAGGTGTCTTGATTTCTGGCCGTTCTTCCCTCGGATGGAGCCGCCCTCACTCTTGGCTCCACGCATTACGGAGGCCCGGGTCGCACCCCGGCCAGGCGGATTTGGTTGGTCTGGGCCGAGACCACAGGGACGCTGGGCCTTAGAAATCTCCTTCTGTGATTCCAACAGGCACGCAGCCATTCGCAGGGGCCACAGCCCTCGCCCAGCCTCCATGAAGCTGCCACCTCGATCCTTCCGAAACACGGCCCAACCCTTCCCCAGCTCTGCAACCAAAGACAAAACTGTAGACGTCTCGCTCTGCTGTCCCAACTCCTTGACTGTACCTCCCTCCCCCCCTGGGCCGGCCTGTGTCCCCTCCCCCACCACATTGAAATGTTGAAGCCCTTACCCCCAGCACCTCAGGAGAGGACTCTTTTTGGAGATGGGGCCTTTTGAAGAGGTCATTAAGATGAGGCCATTAGGGTGGGCCCTACTCCAATCTGACTGGTGTCCTCAATAAGAAGAGGAGATCTGGACACCAAGAGTCACCAGCAATGATTTTGTACAGAGGAAAGGCCACGTGAGGACGCACGGAGAAGATGGCCACCTGCCACTAAGGAGAGAGGCCTCAGAAGAAATCAGAACTGCTGGCACCTGGAGCTTGGACTTGCTGTCTCTGGCGCGGTGACACTCCACTTCTCGTGTGCGAGCCCCTGGCCTGTGGGACGTGGTTACAGCTGACTGATACACCCCCTTCCCAGCAAGGCAGGAGGCATGGTCGTTCAGAGCAGTAACCCCGGGGGTAGGGCTCCCTCTGCCATTGATTAACTGAGGCTTTGGCAAGTTACTTAACTTCGCTGTGCCTCAGTTTCCCTGTCTGTTCAATGGGAGATTAGGAGCAGGAGCTGCCACACAGGATTGTTGGTGAGGACTCTGTGAGTTCACACACCTACGGCGCTTGGAACCGTGTGGCTCAGGAGAGCATCCAGTGTTGACTTTCTCTACCCCCTGTGACCCCAGCATCTGCTTTCCCCTCCTCACCCCTGTCCAGGGCTCATACTCCCCTTTTCTCCAACCGGTTCCTCTGCTTGGATCCCTCACTACTTCCCCCCTACACTGCCGTGTGCCTGATGGGAGTCCAACTCAAATCCCTGCTCCTCTGGAAGATACTCCCAAGTCCCTCTAGTCAAAACTACTGCGTCACATTCCAAAAAACTCATGTCTATACTTCTAACACCCCAGCCTGCCTTGTGTACCCAGAGGATTTATTTATGGCCACTGACGAGGGTCCCCGAGATATGGCAGGGTGGTAGGCACTGAAAACAGGGACTCAGCAAGAAAGGAAAGCAAAGGCGGTGACATCAGTGGGCCCAGGAATGAGCTAACAAGTGCACTGTGGGATGCTAGATGCCATGCCCGGGATCCCAGCATCCATTATATAAAGCCATAAACCTCATGTCTTTAATTAAAAAGTTACCAATATTCTTATTAATGGCAAATTAAGAGAGAACCTATCCCTGAGAGTAATTTGATTTTTGCAAATTCTCGATAGTCATTAAACTGCCTGGCACCCCGTGTAGACTGGATTTCCCTGCTTAGGAGAAAATGTTATCTGGAAGCCACCTTGACCCTTGGTTAGTACTGAGTGTGGCTGAGTGGAGGCCCCCAGAGGGACCCAGCTTAATGGGGTCCAGTGAGTGCCCCCCCAGACAGGCTGGAGAGGGCTGCCTGCGTTCAGCCGGATGTAAAGCACTGGGGGGCATTGGTGGCATCAGGTGACCTTCCCCCTCCCGCCACTGCAGGTCCCCATGCCCACCAGCTCCTCTAACCCCCCATAAAAACCCAGGCTTAAGGACTTCAACTCTGAGGTCGCAGCATCAGGCAACTTGCAGGGCTCCCCTCTCCGAGTTTCCTGTGCTTCGGCCGGAACCAGTCTGGATGGGATGCCCCGGGCTCTAGTAGACCAGGGCTCCCCAAGGACAAGGACCCAGCCCGCCTCATTCACCACCCAATCCCGGCTGCAAGCTCAGCTGCGCAGCGGGAATGCACAAGTTCCCAGCTTAGAGAAGGGGGTTGCGGGGTGGGGGTGGGGGGCCAGTGCTCTGGCCGGAGACCCTTGCTTATGTCATGTCCATTGCAACCTTTCCTACACGACAAGCCATCCCACGTGTGCCCTTCTGTCCGGGAGGCTGAAGCAAAACAATCAGACTCATTTCCCCAGAACGATCCAGTGTAGCCTGGCAGCAGACACCAGAGCCATGAGGCCCCTGCTTCCTACATTCAGGCCAACCCCGGAGAAGCCTTCGGTGTAGACGGGAGCTCCAGCTCCAGTGAGTATCGTGGTGAGCGAGGCCATTGAGCCAGAGGATTTGGGCAGGATGTCCCCGGAGACACTGGTATAGCCTTGCGCTTAAAGATGAATGACCACTGCCGAGTTTCCATACTGTGGAGCGGTTCTCAAATTTCTCAGCTGGCCCCTCTGGCATTTGGCCCCCTGTGATGCCATGTACTGCCCACCTTATCCCCTTCCCGATTCCTGCCTTATCTCCCATAGTCTCTCTGCACGCTGGCCCCACACCCCAACATAATGGCCCCATCCTCCCTGATACAGACCCCCCCCCACACACACACACAGGTAGGACGTCCTTGCAGAGCCTTCCTCCCTCGGGAGAGGAGCATCTACTTCTCTGAGTCCCACAGACTCCACCATCCTCGCAGACTGCAGGCCCCTTCTCCGCTGCTGGCTATTTCAGATTTAATCTCCACGTTCGAGTCTCCCTCCCGGCTGTGAGTTTCCTTGAGGACAAGGACATTATCTTGTTCATTTCGGTGTCTCCTGGGCTTCATAGGAACTTAATAAATATTTATTGACCGTCTCAGAGTATATTTTGGCTCTTTCGTAACAGGAACAGGGCCTGTTTATTTGGTGTGTTCAGTGGCCGGCTTGCTGTGGGGGCTGGTTTGGTTTTTAAAATCATGGACCTTGTTGAGAACGAAAGGGGAAGGGCTGGGAACGAGAGGGGCAATGTCCCAGTTGTATCCTAAGTACTTCTGTATCCTTTGAACTGTTTACATCAAGCATGTGTTTATGTGTTACTTTTGTAATAAAGCAATTTATTTAGATTATGCTGTTCATATGAACGTTGTCCCATTCAGGAAACAAGATGACCTTTTGGGGTAAGATTTCCCCACATTCTCTCCAGTGCCCCAGACTCAAGTCCTTGCAAAGGGGTCTCACGGCTCTCTCCACTTTGTGAATGTGTCTAACTACACAAAATTACAAGGGACAGCACATCGATTAGGAATTTTACGTGGGCTGTAATTGGGGATCATTTTTAACTGCCTAGAGTCGCTTGCAATATTATTTCAGCTGTGAGTGGATTATATAGCTAGTTACAAGAATCCCTTCATCACACTGAGATGTCCATGAAAAGTTATTTGCTGTGCTTTAGTCTCTCATTTTTCCCCGAGAAAGGGAGCCAGAAAACCATGTTTATCCTGGTTCCCAGTGGAGAGAAGGACCACATCCCTCCACCCTTAAAGAAAACTCTCTTATTTGAAATGTCTTTTCCATTTACTGTGCTCTGAATAATGGAGTTTTTAAACTCGTTTGTTTTTCTAAATATTAAATTTTCAAAGGAAGGTTATTTTTTAGTTCAAAGTGCCTGTTTCAAGCCTGTAATGGTCTTCTTGGTCTGGCATCCACCGGCAGGGACTTTTAAAACAGCATCCCACGGAGCAGTTCCGTAGCTAAAAAGACGATTCAAAGCCAACACTGTTGGCGTACAAGGCTGAGACGAATCTCCCCACAAAATCTTTGCTTTTCCTTGTGTACTGGGGCCCGGAGAGGCCATCTGAGCCATCCCCCTGTCTCCAGGCAGGTTGGTAGGTGGACAGAGTGGGGGGGAATCTGTTGGGGCAAGCAGCCCAGAGTCACACAGCACCTCTTGGCTCGGTCAGCTCTGATGCGGGTCGGCTGGGTAGATGGACCGGAAGGCCGGCGCTGCCCGGAGCAGGAGGCCATGCAGCCTCCTCAGGCCCCTTCCCTTCTGTGCAACGTGTCCAACGTGTGCAACCCCAAACTGGCCGCGGCACCTGGGATTCTTGGGCTAATGGCTTAAATCCACCCCAGACCTTTTGCTGTTGTTCTGGCTCTGAGCTCCTTCAAAGTGGTACCCCGTAGGGGCGCCTAGGGAGCCCAGTCGGTTAAACGTCGGGACCTTGATTTCGGCTCGGGTCATGATCTCACAGTTCTCAGTTCGAGCCCCACATCAGGCTTTGTACTGACAGCACAGAGCCTGCTTGGGATTCTCTCGCTCTCTTTCTCTCTGCCCCTCCCCCACTTGCGCACTCGCTCTCCCTCTCTCAAAATAAACTAAAAAAAAACCAAACATACCATGTAAAACTTGAAGACTCAGAACTTCTGAAATCCAAAGCAAGCCATTTCCTGTTATGTTTTCTCCCGGGTCCTTGTTTCTGATTCGTCAGTCATTCTAAGCAAATCAGCTGGTCGCTCACACCATCCTTGCTGCAGAGTGTGGTCCTGGCTGGGATTTCAGTTTCCGGTAATGTCAGTGTTTCTCGGGTGGGGGAGGTGCTGTTGACATTGGGGCAGGCAATTCTCTGTACTGCAGGATGTCTTAACAGCCCTGGTCCAGCCCCACCCTGTCCCAGCCATCAATTCATCATTATGACAACCAAAAATGCTTTCTCAGCCTGGGGATGGGGTGGGGGTGGGGTACAGTACAAGCCTCAGCTTGCTGGGGGTCAGTACCGCCTTCAGCCTGTGGGGACGAGTACCACCCCCAGCCGAGACTATGCTCTCTCTGTAGGCAGGCATTTCTCCTCTTTCATTGTGAGTCCTCAGCACCCAGCATTTTGCGCCAGACTCATGAGAGGACATCAGAAAACATTTGTCAAATGAATGAATGAGATCCACGAACGAGCTTCAAGAGGGCCTGTGAACCCCATAAAATTGTGTGCAAAATGTGTGTGGGGGTGTGTTGGGTGTGTTGTACACATGAGTTTTCTGGGGCCAGAGTTCATAGCATCCATCCTAGTCCCCAAGGGAAATTGTGACCGAAAGGGACGTTCAGAAGACTGAGGCAACCAGGTCCACCACTAGCCACAGCAAACACCCCTGCGCAGAGTGGGATGCGCCTTGCAGCTGCAGCTCTAAACACTATCCTAATATCCCTGCAGCGAGGAAGGTCCTGGGGCGCCTGGGTGGCTCAGTAGGTTAAGCATCTTGACTTTGGCTCAGCTCATGATCTCGCCGTCCGTGAGTTCGAGCCCTGCGTCGGGCTCTGTGCTGACAGCTCAGAGCCTGGAGCCTGCTTCGGATTCTGCGTCTCCCTCTCCCTCTGCCCTTCCACTGCTCGTGCTCTCTCTCTGTCAAAAATAAACATTTTAAAAAATATTTTAAAAAAGAAAGGAAGGTCCTGACAATTCTAGGGGAGACCCCGCTCCGTGGGAGTTCCTCCAAGTCCCTGTAACGCAAGGGCTGCATTCTGCTCTGTAACAAGAACTGCCTGCCTTCCTCCCGGGCTCTTTGACTCACTAACAGGAAGGTTTGGTGAGCACAGGTGATGAGCGGGATGTTTCCTCCCCAACTGAAGCGTGTTTCCCAGGTGGCTCTCCTAATGACAGCCAAAGACCGTGGTGGCATCACTCTACTACCCAAAAGCCGAAGCCCCCAGAGGGGCTCGGCAGAGGCTGAGCTGGACAGAGTGAGCCATCAGGACTCACATCCTTCAGAGAGCTCACGGTGGGAGCAGTGGTTCTAATGAAGTGCAGCCAAGGCCCCCACCCACGAGGAACAGCCGGCCGAGCTGGTGGCTGAATGAAGGGTCCAAGCTCCTGATTCATCTGCAGACCTGCCTGGTGCTTCAGGCTCAGCTCATGGATCTGTGGGAATTACCATTTGGCCACATTGCAGTGGCTTTGAATGAGGTCTTGGGGATGGGCGTGGAGGGTATTACCATAAGGATGGCTTTCCCAGCTCCCGTCTGCCTGCCCATCCTCAAATTGTCCTGTTCCAGGAAGAGAATCTACAGCATTCTAGAAAAGGCATTTGGCCAGGGGAGGGTACAAGACTGAGGACTAGAAGAACCCAGCTGTGGACTTATCTCTGGCCCAGGAAAACGCTGGCTAAGAAGTCAGTGATATCATTCCCCGCAGAGGGCTCATTCTATTTGCAGAAGCTTCCAGCATATAGACTAGGTCATGAGCCCAAGTCTGGGGGGAAGACTTTCTAGGGGGAAGATGGAAACTCAGGAATTCCTGAGAGTCCAGAGCAAGCTTCTCAAACTCTAGTTTGCCTTAAAAAAACAAAACAAAACAAAACAAAACAAAACACCTGGAGAGCTTGTTAAATCAGATTCCTGGGCCCCAACTCCAGGTAGTCTATAACCAGGGGCCTGGTAATTTGCGTTTCTAACAAGTTCCCTGGTGTTCCTCGTGCTGCTGGTCTGGGGACCCCACTTTGAGAACTGCTGGCAGCTTGCAGGGTGGTTCATATGGTGCTCCATTGCGCCCCCTTGTGGGGGGAAGTGGTAGGAGACAAGCAAGTGAACGGGATGAATGGGACTCCCTAGCCCCCATTCCCCCCTACCCCCCACCCCCGACATCCAGGACACCTCTCAGTCTGTTTTACAAATGTGGGTTTTTGTGATCAAATGAAGAACTGGTCATGAAAAGGAGAGGGGAGACCGCAGACCTGGAACAGGGAGGCCCAGGCCTGTATAAGGGGCACCCCCAAGAATGGGGGCTTCACCCCCTCATTCCAGCGTGCTGTGTCATGAGGCAGGCTCTGCTGCTGGTAAGCTGAGAAAGTTCGAAGCCGACAAAACCCTACATCACCAACTACATGAGCAGAGGCAAGGGCAGGCCCCAGCTTCTATGTGTGTCCCATCTAAGGTCAACAGAGCCCGTTCCCTCGGGCACCGGGGGCCCCAGATGTGGGCCCCACAGACAAGCCTGTCTGTTTGCGAGCTTGATGCCTCTAGGCGCAGGGCAGCAGCCTGGCTCATGGACTTTACCTGGCACCGTCCGAACGCTCTTCACGTCTCTGCCCTGTGCCCAGGCCCATCAGCACGGCCCCTGGATTCTCCAAACACCAACCTCAGGATAACCTGATGCCCTCCAGTAGCTGGGATCCAACAACAGTAGCCGCCTGGGGTAGAGCCCAGTTTCTGGCATCAAAGTGTCAGGTTCGACTCTTGGCCCCCACAAAGCTAAGAGATTTGGGGTGAGTCAACCCGTCAAAAGCTCCGTGTCCTTGTCTGTGAAGTGGTGACGATTATGGAGTGTGAGCTCTGAACACACCTGCCAATGTAAAGCTCCTTGTTCAGCCCCTGGCCTGGTGTGATTGCTCAGGAAATACCGGCCGATTACTACTTAGTCTTCTCTGGACGCTTCTGGGTCAGCGGTATGGACGAAGCAGGAGTGTGCCGCCGCCTGTATTGGTTTGCTAGGCTGCTGTAACAAAGGCCACAAACTGGGTGGCTCAAAACAACAGAAATTTATTTTCTCACAGTTTTGGAGAAAAGTCCAAAGTCAAGGTGTTGGCGGAGCCATGTCCCTCTGGAGCCTTTGGGGGAGATTTTTCTGTGCCTTTCTCTTCATTTCTGACGGCTGCTGGCAATCCTTGGCGTTCCTTGGCTTATACTCGTGTCACTCCAGTCCTTGTCCGTGTCGTCACATGACCTTCTTTCTGTCTGCTCTAAGGACACCGATCACATTGGATTAGAGCCCACCCTAATTGAGTATGACTTCATCTTAATTTGATTCTATCTCCAGAAGCCCTATTTCCAAATAAGGTCACATTCACAGGTGCCAAGAGTTAGAACTTGAATGTGGAGGCGCCTGGGTGGCTCAGTTGTTGGGCATCCAATTTCGACTCAGGTCATGATCTCGTGGTTCATGGGTTCGGGCCCCACGTCGGGCTCTGTGCTGACAGCTCAGAGCCTGGAGCCTGCTTCAGATTCTGTGTCTCCCTCTCTCTCTGCCCCTCTCCTACTCATGCTCTGTCTTTCTCTCAAAAATAAACGTTAAAAAAATTATATATATAAAAAAAGAATTTGAGGGGCGCCTGAGTGGTTCAGTCAGTTAAGCTTCTGACCAGCTCAGGTCATGATCTCACGGTTTGTGGGTTCGAGCCCTGCATCGGATTCTGTGCTGACAGCTCAGAGCCTGGAGCCAACTTTGGATTCTGTGTCTTCCTCTCTCTCTGCTGCTCCCCTCTCTCCCCGACCTGCTCATGCTCTGTTGCTCTCTGTCTCACAAAAATAAATAAACATTGAAAAAAATTTTATAAAAAAAGAAGTTGAGCGTGTCTTAGTAGGGGACACAATTGAACCCATAACACTGCCCAACTACAGTGAGGCCACAGGGACCAGCAGGCATGAGCCCACAGCCTCTTCACTGTGAGGCTGTATGGGCTTCCCTAGACTTGGACTAAAATGTCCCAATGGTTGTGTTTTCCAGGGTGTTCAGACTTACACCTCTTGGATATGTTGACCCCAACTGAGAGAAAGCGGCAAGGATACATCCATGAACTCATTGTGACAGAGGAGAACTATGTGAACGACCTGCAGCTGGTCACAGAGGTAATGGCAGCCGTGGGTGCGGTGCGGGGGGGAGGTTGGGGACACTGGCAGAGGGTGGGGAGAAGGCGGGGCCTCTGTTAGGGAGGGCCGCACCCTGATTCTCAGCCTCAGAAGGTTTCTGACATGTGGGGGGCATCTGGATGATAAATCACACAGGAGATTCATACCCAAGAGAAGATGGTCAGACTCTCACCTGTGGCCCTCTGAGTCATCCCTATGGAGGGGCAGAGATCACTCATGTCAAAGGATGACTGAGTCCGTGAGGAGGTGTGTGGAAGGAGACACATGGGCCGGGGACTGGGAGTCTAGACTCTACTCAGAGAAGTGGGAGCTCGGCCACCAACTCGTTAATGCCATAGAGCAGGTCACATGATCTCCCAGCCCTGAGGGTTGGTATCTAAAAATGGCAGCCCTCCAGCCGGTATCTCCAGTCATTTCTAGCGGTACAAATTACCCCTGATGAAAATCTGTTGCTGAGAATGGAGACATTTCCTCCCAGGTCTCCATGCACCGCCCTGTCCCAGAGGATGCCTGGTTTGTCTCTCCTCCCAGGTAGCTGTTGAAAGACCTGGGCCACTTGGTCCAGAGGGATGTGGAGACGCAGAGCTGGGAACCCATGATTTTCAAGAAGCCTTTGGTTTGTGCTCATGGGAAGTTGCCATGTTAGCAACAGGGCTTTAGAGAGCTGGCTTGGCAAGGTCACTCTACAGTTTGAAAAATACCATAATAGTTTTGAAACTCCTGCTGCCCCACCACCCATCACCTAACAGTTGTGCAACTGTCTCCTCAGATAGTCTTAACAACCAGGAAAGTCACCACTCGGCTGCCCAGTGTTGAGAACAGGAGGGGGATAGGTTACTGGCCCAGGAGGCCACCAGCATGCACAGGAAGTGATGGCACATACTCAGAAAAGGTGCCCCTTCCTCAAGACACTTGACTGTTGCTAAATACACAATTTAGGACATCTAGGATATGAAGGTCACCCCCTTAGATGCGGCACTTTTGTGCAGTGGTCTGGTGTATGCCAGGTTCAATGTCAGCTGAAGGACTCATGAAGAACAGGACTCCCAGGGAAGAGCCCAAGCCCAGCCACGTTTACTGCAAAGATCGGCTGTCCCGTCTATAAAGACCCTTCAGAAAGAGGGCCCTGCCTCCAGGAGGAGATAATGACATCATTGCAGGCAGGGGCCTGCCACCGTGGGGCTGGGTGGAGAGCTGTGATTTACCTGGAGTCACCCACCCACACAGAGCTTGGGGCCTGGGCAGGGGGCCCTGTAGCAGCCCTGCCCAGGCCAAGGGCCCAGAGGCAGAAGATGCCCCCTGGGCTGCTTGTTAAGAGTCCCCACTTCCTTGGGGGGCTCCCCTCAGGGTGCCCCAGGCCTGTCCATGCAGCAGACATGGCAGGGGAGCATGAAGGAGCCGCCCACACCCACGTGCATCTTGAAGCCCCCACTTTTCCCGCCGTGCCCATCCCCCACCGTGGGCAGGTAAGAGTGCCGTGACTTTGGACAGGCCTCCCAGCTTTATCCTGCTGGAGTTAAGGCCCGTGCTCTAGAGGTCAGCCGACCTTCCTTGTAAAACAGTGCAGAGACCTGACGGGGACGCCCCACCCCCCACCCCCACCCCCACAACCGCTCAGGCAGAGGAGGGGCTGTCTGCTGCGGAATCTGCGGGAAGTTTCTGGGCCTCCCCTCATTGCTGCAGACGCCCCGGTCCTCTCTGTGCTCTGAACAGACGTGCGTGCGTGCGTGCGTCCCAGGTGTGAGTTAACGGTTTGCTTTCTGAACTGCTTCGTTTTCTGCGCCTGTAGGTCTTTCAGAAACCCCTGATGGAGTCTGAGCTGCTGGCAGAGAAAGAGGGGGCTATGATTTTTGTTAACTGGAAGGAGCTGATTATGTGTAATATCAAACTACTGAAGTAAGCCTCTCTCCCCTAACCCCAGCCTTGCTTCGCCCCCTGGGCTCTCACACACTAGCACCTCCATCTGGCCGTGTCCGTGTGTCCCCCGTGCATGCCGCCCCGTGCTTCTTTCTGCCTCTGTTGCTCATTTCCCCCCATAAGCACCATGATTCCTTGTCGCGCCCCCCCATGCTTCCTGAACACAACCCCGGTCTGTCATCGCACACAGTCAATTGCCAAGTTCCTGCTTTCACTGTGGGTCTAGAGTTTCCAGAGGGAGGCCAGTCCTGGCTCTGATTGCTGACCAGCACCCTCCTGGGGCACAGGGGGACTCCCCACATGCCTGCCCGCAAGTGCGGGTCCCCCCGGGGTTAATGCTGTTCTCTTGGGACATTTTCGGCTCCTATGGATGGAGAACGGTGGGACCCATTTGCCGCCCATGGTCAGCATTTCCTCTGGAAGCTAGCCTGGAGCCCCTTATCTTTTATTCCTGTTTTGGTTTTCAAAGGCAGCTGCAGGGCCGGGGAGGAAGCGCTGGGCCGGAAGTCAAGAGACCTGGGTTTGGAGCCCAGCTCACTGCCCATCCTCCTTGAGCCTCGGTTTCCCCATCTGTAAAATGAGGGGGTTGGATTATGTCATCACAAAGGTCCCTTCTAAAAAGAACCCCCTCACCCCATCCCGGGGGCCTGGGTGGCTCAGTCGGTTGAGCGACTTCGGCTCCGGTCGTGGTCTCGCAGTTTGTGAGTTCGAGCCCCACATCAGCCTCCTTGCTGCCCACAGGAAGCCCCCTTTGGATGCTCTGTCCACCTCTCTCTCTGCCCCTCCCCCAAATGCACATGTGCTCTCTCTCAAAAATAAATACTTAAAATAATAAGAATAAGAATAAGAATAAGAATAAGAATAAGAATAAGAATAATAAAAATAAAAGAATTCCCCAAATCTGTGCCCAGCAGGCCATACTTTGGAACCTCACTTGCTAGGAACACAGAGTAGGCCTGTGGTGATCCAGCGGTTGGGAGGAAGGGACACCCCGGGAAACTGGGGTCCATTCCTAATCTTCACGTTTACGTAACTGGGAGGCAGCTGTTTCCTAAATGTGATCCCTCATTCTTATAAAGTAATTCCACATCCCCCCTTTTCTTGAGCGCATGTTTGGGAGTGGATGGGAGATGGAGAGAGAAGTGGATATGAAATAAAGCCATGACATCTGCTTTCTCTATGCTCTGGAAAACAAATAACCAGAACTGACCCCTAGGAGGGCTTTGAGAAAGTGTTTCCAGGATCCTCCTTGAGGAGGAAGCGGCAGAAGTTTTTGAACATGGTTATGGGTCAGATGCTTAGCCTCACATCTTGTTCTTGCTCTACTGGCTGTGTCTTTGGGCAAGTCATTTACAGTCTCTTGGCCTCGGTGTCCTCATCTGTAAAATGGGGATGGGAATAGTACCTACCACGTAGGGTGGTTATTAGGGGGTCTTTAGATGAAAATGCCTGGCGTTGTAAGTGCTGGGCTCAGTCCCCTTGCCTTGGGGCCAGTGGGGCTAGTTAACCCCTGAACCTACAGGAGCTAAACCTGAGGGGTTGGAAACAAGTTGTTTCAAAATAGACACAAAACTTTTCTGTTGGAAATATATCTGCAAGTTATTTTAAGTTTACTTATTTATTTTAGAGAGAGAGACACAGACAGAGAGCAAGCAGGGCAGGGGAAGAGAGGAAGAGAGAGAGAGAGAATCCCAGAGTCCACGTAGAGCCTGATGCAGGGCTTGAACTCACAAACTGTGAGATCATGACCTGACCCGAAACCAAGAGTCAGAAGCTTAACTGACTGAGCCACCCAGGCGCCCTTGGAAATATACCTACAAGTTAAAACCCCTTTCCTTGGGCAGCAATCTGGGGGATGGGGAGGTAGGAGGTACACCTCATGTCCCCAAGTGCCCCGCCTCCCATGTCACCCTCCCTCCTGTCCTGTCAGGGAAGCAGCAGCCCTTCCTTGAGCTCTGTCACTGCCAGGCCTGCGCACCCCTTCCTCCTGAGCGCTGACGTGCTCCCCAGCCCCGGAGGTGGGGATTGAGAGTGCTTACAGCTGCGAAAGCCAGGCTCAGAAAGGTCCAGTGACTTGAAGTCACACAGAAGGCAAGCCCGTGGCCCAGGCTGCTCTGTGAATGACCTACTGGTGGTTCCACCCCATCCTGCAAGCGGTGGAAAGAACGTGGAACCAGGAGGCAAATGTCCTAAATTTGTGTTGGGGCTCCAGCACCTTCTAACTTGTTCTGGGCAATTTCCTTGGGCAGATCCCTCTCGGACCCCTTGTTTTGGGGCCTGTCAACTTGCAGGTGCAGTGCCTGCCTGATGGGGCACGAAGGGTTATCCCAAGGAGTGAGGGGGTGAACCCCCTGCTGGTACGCTGTCAGTCATGTCAGACATGCCTGCACAGCACCCTCACGGTGTCCATGTGCTCTGTCCCCTTCCTCTGATGACCCGATCCGTAGTTTGGGTGAACTAATATTTAATAGGAGCCTTCTGGGGACCTGATTTCTTTTTTTCCCTTTTCAATATTACTATGAAAAATTTTAAACAGAAAAATGAAAAGCATTTTAAGGTGAGCGCCCATATTGTGGATTGTACAGTGAACATGGTGCCACATTCTTTTGCTGCACAGACTTGATTTCCTCCTGCAAAGGATGAACCCCAGTGATGGGGGGATTTTAGGGCCCCTTGCAGGCTAGAAGAGGAAGGCATTTTTGGATAAATAGACTGTAAGGCAGCAATCTTTGGAAGGCCACTAGTAAGCAGCCACATACCTGCCACTCCTGATGAAGGGCCAGCGACTCCTTGAACTTGGGGTGGGAGTGAGAAAGACATGGGATTTAGGAGACAGATAGATAAGAAATAAATATAATGAAAATAAAGGGGTGCCTACTGGGACATAGGGACTTCCTACTAATGACGCCTCTGGTTGGGTGTCAGAGCAGATGGTTTGTTCTCCTACTGGTGAGTGGAGAGCTGTGAAATTTACTTTTAAGAAACAGAGTAGGCCAGAAAGATCTAGAACCTTTTTATGTTAAGAGCCGGCACAGGCCCCTGGGTGCAGCTGTCAGAAGCGATAGAAGGGATGCAGAAGTGACATAGGGCCGTGCAAACCAGGTGTTGGGAACTGTTCTTTTGTGTTTTTAAAAATTTTTTGTAAGTTTATTTATTTCTTTTGAGAGAGACAGGGACAGCGCAAGTGAGGGAGGGGCAGAGAGAGAAAGACAGAGAGAATCCCAAACAGGCTTCTCGCTGCCAGTGCAGACCCGGACGCAGGGCTCGAACCCACGATCTGTGAGATCATGACCTGAGCCCAAACCAAGAGTGAGACGCTTAACCAACTGGGCCATCCAGGAGCCCCTGTTTCTTTTGTTTTAATCAATATACTTTCCTGCCTCCTTGCTTGGAAGAAAATGAAGGAGCGTCTCAAAAAAAAAAAAAGTGTTTTTCTTAAAGTTTTTGACTTACCTTCTGTTTTTCTTTTTTAAAGTTTATTTACTTATTTTGAGAGGGAGAGACAGTGAAAGAGCGAGGGTGGAGGAGCAGAGAGAGGGAGAGAGAGAATCCTAAGCAGGCTGTGCTGTCAGCACAAAGCCTGATGCAGGGCTTGAACTCATAAACCCTGAGATCATGACCTGGGCCCAGACGGAGTCGGACACTTAATTGTCTGAGCCACCCAGGTGCCCCACTGACTTACCTTCTTTTTAACTTAATTAAGATAGACAATTTTATTTTAGGCAGAAAACGAAAATAAAGAGTAAACACCTTATCTTGGGGGTAGAGATAGGATGGAGAGATAGGAGGGAACTTGGGGCTGGGGGCGGAGAGGGAAAGGCAGGGCATGGAGGAGATGCCAGAAGCGGTGACAGGGAAAGAAGCAGAGGGATGGAGAGAAGTGGGGAGAAATCTGGGCGAAGGCAGGCGATGCTCCTGGAGGAAGGACTGCGCCTGCGCAGAGCAGCTCCAGTATGGGGTTACGGAGGCGGGTCTAGACGCTGTGCGTATTGTCTCACGCTCGGTGCTTAGGGACTGGAGCTGCGGGGTCACAGGTCACACCACCTGGGCTCAAGGGCTGCTTCCGTCAGTATTAGCTTTGTGAGTGTGGTCAGGTCCCTCGGTTTCCGTGGGGCTCAGGTGTGCCACAGCCAATAGGGAGAGTCAGCAGTACACAGAGAGTGTGGACCCATATAGAATGTATTCATAAATGCAAGTTCTGCTGACCATGCACTTGCTCTGCGGACTTCAGAGGGTCAAGAGCGCTCATTCATTCACAAACACTGAGCGCTCTTTGAAATGTTCATTAGCTGATTGATTACCATGGCCGTTCAAGGCCTCCATCCACTAAACCTTTAGATGAGGTTACAAACCAGCTCACCAAAAGGCAGAGCTGTGGCAGCTGAGTCATGTGACCCTCTGGAGCCTGGTGACACCCTCTGTTCAAACCCAGTCAGGCCCAGTCCTGCCCGTGCAGTAGAACATCCCAGAAGGAGACCCACGACTGAACCTAACAGGTGCCTGGTCCACAGGGGCACTGATTTTAGGCCTGGGCCCTGAGTAGACAGCTTGAGTCTGCGAGTGTGGGCTTCCAGAACCCAGACGTTGGTTTGGTCTCTTCACCATCTGCATGTGCTCTTTCTTCTTTTCCCCTTTCTTTGTCTCCTCCATGATTGTTTTAAAAAGGGGGGTGGAGGAGGGTGGTGGTACTTTTATTCTCTTAGAGAAAGATTGTTTTGCTCCTCCTCATTGGAAAATGAAAAAAAAGATGGAATTTCTTCCACTTTCCATCCATAGCAAGTTTGTAACATGGTTATGCAGGGCTCTGGTCCCCCAGAATTGGGGGTGACATCATCCCCAATAGAGCAAGTTGAGGAAATTTCTACATGTTGGGAGATAGTCCATACCAACCCATTCAATGAGATAGTCAATGAGCAATGGCCATTTGGCCATTCTGAGGGTATCAAGCTGCCACCCCTCACACCCCAAGTTGCCAGTGCTGACGGGCACCTCTCCCTACAAGGGCATCTGCAGAGAGCAAATTACTAATTGTTCACACCACATAATTTATTTTCCCTAAAATTTCTCTCCCTGACTTGTTTGCCCAGTCCAAAGATTTTTTCTTTAGCCAAAAATGTAGAGGAAAAAAATAGTGATGTGAAGTTTTTAAAGCTTAATGCTAATTTGGCAAAGCTTCCTTAGAATTCTATAGCCTTATCCTTACCTCAGGGCTTCTCTAACATGACCATGAAAGGAGCCAAAGGAATTTTTAGTAATATCCTCCCAAGCTTATGTGAAAATCATATTATGTACCATTCTGTTTCCTCCATCCATCCAACCATCCATCCACCCAACCATCTACCCATTCATCCACCCATTCACCCATCCATCCATCTACCTATTCATCCATCCATCCATCCATCCATCCATCCATCCATCCACGTATCCATCATCACTGGGGTAGGCAGAACACACTCATGCCTCCTATGTTGTGGTCCTGCCGTCAGGGTGCATCGCTATCCTTGCTGGGTAGAAGCCCAGTGATATATTCTCTGGAGGCTGGTGTTCGGAGTTCTCATATTGGAGTTGGAAGGTTGGGATGCGCAGTCCTGGCTCTCGTGGCCCTGAACACTCAGGCTGCAGCTGGACCCCGGAACAAACCCTTCCCAGTCCTATCAGTCTCTTCTCAGCCTCCAGGATATGAATTGTTTGGGTTCATTGGTCCATTATCATATAAACAGGCTTCTTTTTTCAGAACTCGTATCCAGTCAACTTCAAATTAGCCACAGCAATGAAGCAGTGAATGGCACAGATAGTCCAGACAATCATTTATACCTGACTTTGGTGAACCTAATGGGATTCTTTTTCTGTGGCAGTTGGTTTTTACCATGTTAATTATGTTCTGTTCAGTCTGAAAATGAGCCTCCATGTCCCTTGGCAACAGTAGCCTCCCTTGGGTGGCATTGGCCCAGAAACAGACTCAGTGCAGGGGTCACAGTAGCCTGGGACTTGCACCACAGATAATTCATAAAGTGAGACATCGACACAGAGATCCTGAGTTTCTAAATCACTGATTCCGTATTTCTCCACGAGAATAAAATTATTTTTCATGCTGACTTGTTCCGCAAAGATTTCTTTGAAAAGTTTTTATTCCTAAGAACCAGCAAACAGCCCATGCCAGAGAAAAATGCCCGGTGATACCTCTCTGTAGCACTAGACTCATTTCTTCTCTGTTCCTTGTCTCCCCAGTAGATCCTTTAGTGGCCCTGGGTTTGTGCCCCTCACACATGTTCTGTTTCCGTACAACCTAGAAGCACACCACGCCACCGTCGGCTAAGGGTAAAAGCAGGGGACTCACTTCTCACGTTCCTGTGCAGAGCACTGAGAGTCCGCAAGAAGATGTCTGGGGAGAAGATGCCTGTGAAGATGGTGGGCGACATCCTGACAGCCCAGCTGCCTCACATGCAGCCCTACATCCGCTTCTGCAGCTGTCAGCTCAACGGGGCTGCCCTGATCCAGCAGAAGACGGACGAGGCCCCGGACTTCAAGGAGTTTGTCAAAGTAAGGAGCCCAGGCTGAGCCGAGCCCCGGCTCCTGAGTGGCTGGCGCAGGACAGCTGGGTGTGTGAGGAGCGAATTCAAGCCTGCAAGCTCATTCCTGCTAAAAGCCAACAGGACCCAGGTCTTGGCAGAGGCATAGGAGCTGACATTGACTGGCAGGTGTGGCTGTGACCCAAGGGGTGGACATGGAGAGGAGGGGCCAGTCCTGCACCCGGAAGCTCTGATCTGTGGTCCAGGGGTGTTAGTGGTGTTATTTGGATGCAGGTTTAAATCTTCCATCTCATTTGTCAGGCCCAGCAGGGCTGGCACCCCTCAGGTTTCCTATTCTGTTTGGCCTGAGCACCCCAGTTCTTTGCTGCAGAAGGAATGGCCAGGAATCCCAAAGGACCCTTTGTTCCTTTTCCAGTTGGTTCTTATTGATGGCCTCAACCTCTCCAAGAAGGCTGCGGGGGTGACAGCAGGATGCAGGACCTCTACCTTGGGGATAAGGGGGTCTCGAGAGCCATGTGTCCACCAAGGGACATCTGGGGAGATGGGCCCCATGCTGCTGGAGTCCACAGACCCTGGGACTTGGCATTGACCAACGTGGGTCCCTGCTGGCCCCACTGGCCCATTCAAATAGCGCCCACATCTCCCAGAGAAAAAACATAGGAAGAGAATCAAATAACTTCTGCTAAACAGCTACATTTTAGGGAACAGACCAATAACACTAATGGCAGGCTTATTTTTGTACCTCGTGCATTTGGGGGCAGACCATTCCCTCCGGCCCAATAATCATGTTTGTGGAATCATCACTCTGAGGTACAAGGGTGTTCCATCCCTGACCATTGCATCACATAATGTTTGTTCTTTCTTTTTCCCCTGGTGTTTCTCAACATGAAATGCTTTGATTTGCTATCCAGTGAATGGGAGCTTCTAAAGTCATTCAAAGGGGAGAAATATCGGTAAGAAGTAGGCTCAGGGTGGTCTAGAGACTGGAGAGCAGCTGCTGGGCCACCTGGGGTTTCAGCCAAGGGCCAGTCCTCCCTGGGCACAAGGCAAGATGAATTCATCAGCAATGCACTTGAACTTGAGGAAAATGCCGACACCACCCAGGGCAGGGGGCTTATTTCCCGCCCTCATCACCTCCCCTCGCCTCATCCCTGAGGGGATTTGACATGCCCTTGCCAGGCGAGAGGTGTTCCTGCAGTGATGATGTCCACGGCTGGAGCAGATTCAGACACTGACAGTTCCTGGGACTTGGGGCCCAGGTCATGGCAGCCACCCATTTCTAAGGCTTTGTTAAACCTGACCAATGCCTTTGAGAGTTGAGTCACCAAGTAATCCCCGTGACTTATGGATGGGATCATCTTTTGGGGGTAAAAGGACTGTTTCCTCCAGTCGGGTTGACAAAAGGGACAGGGGGTCTAGGGTGGGGACAACCTTCAGGCCTTGAGATTGTAGTCCTTACCCCTCACGTCTCAGCTCAGCCTGGGGCTCCCACAGGGGTGTGCAGGCTGCATCCGAACCAGACAATGAGATTCAGCCCTTGTGTCATCTCTGGCACTTAAGGGGAATTTTTATTCTAATTCTACAGTCTTTTGTCTCTTCTTATTCCTGGGACTGTTATAAAGCTCTGGCAGGTATCCAGCAGAAATATTCTCTGTGAAGTCAGAATCTTATCTGTGTAAGGGAGGAACTGTATGTCCCAGGGAGGGTGTGCTGAGTGTGGAGAGCAGAGGTTAATCCTGGTGGCTGAGTCACATCTACCGGTGCCTCATCCTGGACCAGGATAATGAGTCTGGCCCTTCCAACTCCAGGCTCCTCAGTTCTGGTCCAGATAAATGAGACAATGTGATGGGCGGGGAGTCCTAAATAACATCAGTGTTGATGTCACTGACTAGATTTTGCAGATTTCTTAAGTGCACTTAAAACATCTCTCATTTCAGAGACTGGCAATGGACCCTCGATGTAAAGGGATGCCACTCTCTAGTTTTATACTGAAGCCTATGCAACGAGTAACAAGATACCCACTGATCATTAAAAATGTAAGTAGCCGTCTCGCCTTTTCTAGCAGAAGAATGCTTGCTCAGCGTTTCAGGGATCCGGGGTCACGGGCAAGTTCCCCAGCCAATGCACCTGGTATCTGTTGTATAGAATCACACACCAACAGGATGTTGGAGGCATCTGCTTGGTAACTCAGAAAGAAAAGCTGTTTATTGTGAAAAGAGCTCCTAATATACAGTCTTCAGCTGTGTGACCAAGTGGCTTTTACCTTATAAGTTGGAAAAAGGGAGCTCAGTTCTTGGTTCTTTTCCTACCATAAAGAAGAAAGAAACGTTATGCCGACCACCCATCTTCTGAGAGCCATTGTGAAGCCGTCTCACAAATTCTCCATCTGTAATTCGAGGGAGCAGATTCAGACATCCTCTAAGCCTGTGATTGTATAACCACAGGGGGCTAGCTCCTGAAGAGAGGTTTTAGATCTGGTTCCGTTTAGTGGAGACTTTAGACACCCAGATCTGGGCACTGGTGTGATCATTGCAATTGGGGTGTTATTGCCGTTTGGGCCTCTCAGTGGTAGAATCGAGAAATATATGTATGTATTATATTCATACACACATACTCACATATATGTAAGTGTACACACATATATTTATATTTATTTCTAGATCAATCCATGTATATAAAAATGCATTATTAAAACCCATGAGTTCACACTGACACCTCCTGTTCTAATCTTAAGCCACAGAATGTATTCTAGCCTTCCCCCTTTCTATACTTAACAACTTTTCTTCGAGAAACCTGCCTCTCATTATCCTCAATATGTTTACTAATTTTTTAATTTACAACATGTTTTCATTTAAATGTAAAAGAAATACATCAGATTGTGTGTCACTGAAAATTTTCTGTAACTATCCATGTCCATAAAATCCTCATTTCATTAAATTATAAAAACCACTGCCTTGTCAGTAAGCAGATGAAGGAAATTCCGTCCTGAGTATTCACTGGACACAGGAAAAACTGAGGGCAACACTTCTTGCCCTCCTTAAAAAAACTCTACTTTAAATATAATTTTATTTTATTTTTAAAATATAATTTGTCAAATTGGCTTACATACAACACCCAGTGCTCATCCCAACAAGTGCCCTCTTCAATGCCCATCACTCATTTCCCCTCTCCCCTGCCCATCCACCTTCAGTTTGTTCTCTGTATATAAGTCTCTTGTGATTTGCCTCCTTCCCTCTCTGTTTGTATCTATTTTTCCCCCCTTCTTTCCCCCATGGTCTTCTGTTAAGTTTCTCAAGATCCACATATGAGTGAAAACATATGATATCTGTCCTTCTCTGACTGACTTATTTCACTCCACATAATACCTTCCGGTTCCATCCACGTTGCTGCAAAATATGTTTACTCATTTGCTCAAACCCCTTATAGTAACACATCTCCCTCCTGTATCCTCAGTTCAACCCCAGCTTGAGGCCACAAAATACACTGTGGCCACCTTGGCTGAATTAAATGATTAGATTGGAAGAAGGCTTTGACCTACTGTTTCCTCTCTTCCAACTTGACAGTTACTATTTAATTAGCTCAATACTTCTCTTCACTTCCCCCAATATTTAATTGCACATTGGAGTTGGAAACAAGCTTTTAAAATAGGTGTTTTAGATCTAGCCACTGGAGAAAGGGGGGACAAAAACAAGAAAAGAACTGAGAGTCATAAATATTAAAGAGGAAAAAACAAATAATCATTATTTGCAGAAACAGGCTTGCTGCCTTTAAAGGACCCAAGAATGAACTGTAAAATAGTGGGGCTAAGAAGAGATTTTTAAAAGTAGCCCGTTATAAGATGCATATGAATAACCATTTAAGTACTAAGATGAAATATTTGTTATGATACTGAGGTGGAGAAATTCTTAGCATGGCACTAAGAACAGAAATTTAAAGGATTTAGAGTTGCAGCAACTTAAAAAATACTTTATTCTGGATATTTATTAAGTAGAGCAAATAAATTGTGGTAATCCATGAAAATATTTTTAACAATAGAGACTTCTATGATTTAACATGGAATGACATCCATAAAATGCTATTAAGTTAAAAAAAAAAAAAAAGGGAATGGGGCACCTGGGTGGCTGACTCTTGATCTCAACTCAGGTCTTGGTCTCAGGGTTGTGAGTTCAAGTCCCACACTGGGCTCCACACTAGGCATTAAGCCTATTTAAAACAAAACAAAGCAAAACAAAACAAAACGACACCTTTCAATAGCAATCCTACAGTGTGGTTCATTCTGCAAAACAGAGGAAAAACTCTGTGTGATTATTAAATATACGCAGAGCAACCAAAAGTATTTAAAGGAATGCCCTTCAGTCTATTGGCATGGTTATCTCTTGGGTAGGATAGTGAAAGGGAGCTTTCACGTTTGCTCTTCTTCTTTCTTACACGTATGTACTTCTGTATTGTTTGAATCTTACATATCAAGAATGTGTCTATATATTGTTTGTAACAATATTTTTCTTAAACATTTCTGTGACAAAATATAATGAACAACATTGAAAGACAAATGACAGCTGGAACCTGGGTAAATATGTTTCAGACTGTATGTAAGTAGGTACTGAAATATACATAGATTACCTATCTGTATCTATGTATTTATCTGTGTATCTATCTATCCTCCACATAAGGCAACTTACAGCTCAAAAAGAAAAAGATAAATACGCCAATGGGAAAATAGGTAAAATATACAGCTAGATATTTCTGGGAGGCAGTGCAGAGTAGCAGTAAAGAACATATAGTCAGAGCCGGGCTACTTGGGTTTGAATCTCAGTACCACTGCTGCATACCTTTAGGTTAAGTTACTTAACGTCTCTGGGTGTCCGTTTCCTTATCTGTAAATTAGGGACACTAATAGTACATGCTGCAAAGAATTAACTGAGTTAGTATAGGTAAATGTACGAAAAGTTTAAATTAACTAGTAATAAAAGAGATGCATGGCCAAACAAGAAAATACCTTGCTTGTGGCTTGCCAGATAGGCGTATATTGAAAAGATTGCAGGTTACCAGTGTTGACAAAGATGCTGGTTGAAGGTAAAGTGGTTCAGGCTTTTGGAAGGTGTTGGACAAACCAAACTGCACATTCTCCTTGGTTCAACACTTCCATCTTTAGGAATTTCGTCTAAAAAAAGTAATCAGAGAAATATTGAAAAATTAGAAACAACATGAATTTTTATGGGAAGGGAACTATTTAAATGCCTTGTAAGTTCATCCTTACAATGATACATCATAGAATCCTTAAAAATGATAGCATAGGTCCACAGGAATAGACATCAAATGATATTACATAACTGCTATTAAGTGGGGAAAAAAACAGTGTGCAAAATGGTACAGTGTAGTGTGGTAGTATGATTCAATTTTTATTTTTTTAAAGAGTGTGTGTGTGTGCATTGTGTGTGTAGGCACAGTACACAGACAGAAGTTCTGTCTAGATGGGGAGATTATGGGCGATTTTTAGGTTCTTTATAACTTGCTGAATTTTCTGAATTTTGAATATTGTACAATATTACTCATAATTAGAGAAATCAATAATCCCATTTTCATTTTGAAACAAAACAAATCAAACTGTTAGAACTAACAAATAAGTTCAGTGAAGTTGCAGGATACAAAATCAATACACAAACATCTGTTGCATTTCTATACACTAATAATGAACTATTGGAAAAAGAAATTAAGGAAACAGTCCCATTTACAATTTCATCAAAAAGAATAAAGTAAGAATAAATTTAACCAAGGAATTGAAAGATCTGTGTATTGAAAACCATAAGACATAGTGAAAGAAATTATAGAAGACCCAAATAAATGGAACAATATTTCATGCTCATGGATTAGAAGAATTAATGTAGTTAACATGTCCATTCTACCCATAGCAATGTACAGATTCAGTCCAATCCCATTCAAAATTACAATGACATTTTTCAGAAATAGAACAATCCTAAAATTTGTTTGGAGCCATAAAAGACCCAAATAGCCAAAGCAATGTGGAGGAAGAAAAACAAAGCTGGAGGCATCACATTCCCTGATTACAAACTATATTATAAACCTATAATAATTAAAACAGTATGGTACTAGCATTAAAAACAGATACGTAGATCAGTGGAACAGAATAGAGAGCCCAGAAATAAGCTCATGCATATATGGTCAATTAATTTACAATAAAGGAGCCAAGAATATATAATAGAGGAAGGACAATCTCTATAATAAATGGTGTGTGTGTGTGTGTGGGGGGGTGCGTCTGAGTGGCTAGGTCAGTTAAGGGTCTGATTTTGGCTCAGGTCATGATCTCAACAGTTCATGAGTTTGAAATCCCCATTGGGCTCTCTGCTGTCACTTTTAGATCCTCTGTCCACCCCACTCTCTCTGCCCCTCCCCTGTGCATGCCCTTAAAAGTAAATAAACATTATTAACTAACTCACTAACTAAATAAATGATGTTGGAACTACTGGACAGCCACATGCAAAAGAATGTGGACCACTGTCTTATACCGTACACAAAAATTAACTCAAAATGGATTAAAGACTTGAATGTAAGAGCCCAAACCATAAAACTCCCAGAAAAAAAACAGGTGGTAAGCTTCTTGACAATGCCAATAGGTCTTGGCAATGATTTTTATTTTTTTGTTTATTTTTATTTTATATTTTATTTTATTTTATTTATTTATTTTTTTTTACATTTTCTTTATTTTTGAGAGACAGAGAGAGACAGAGCGTGAATAGGGGAGGGGCAGAGAGAGAAAGAGACACAGAATCCAAAGCAGGCTCCAGGCTCTGAGCTAGTGGTCAGCACAGAGCCCGATGCGGGGCTCGAACCCACAAACCGTGAGATCATAACCTGAGCCGAAGTCGGACGCTCAACCGACTGAACCACCCAGGCGCCCCTTGGCAATGATTTTTAAAAATCTGACACCAAAAGCAAAAATAAAAAAATGGAACAACAGCAAACTAAAAAGCTTCTACACAGCAAAGGAAACTATCAAGAAAATGAAAAGACAACCTACTGAATGGGAGGAAATATTTGCAAATCAGAAATCTGATAAGGGGCTAACATCCAAAATATATAAAGAACTCATATAACTCATATAATAGCAAAAAAAAAAAAAAAAGAAAGAAAAAAAACCAATCTGATTTAAAAATGGGCAGAGGATCTGAATACACATTTTTCCAAAGACAACGTACAGATGGTCAACAGGTATGTGAAAAGATGCTCAACATATTAATCATCAGGGAAATGCAAATCAAAATCACAATGAGCTCTCACCTCATACCTGTTAGAATGACCATTATATAGAGATTAGAAATAGCAAGTGTTAATAAGGATGTGGAGAGCAAGGAATGCTTATCCACTGCTGGTAGGAATGTAAATTGGTGCAGCCACTATGGAAAATAGTAACGAGGTCCCTCAGAAAATTAAAAATAGAACTACCATACAATCCAGCTATTCTACTTCTCAGTATTTACCTGAAGAAAACAAGGGCAGTAACTCAAAAAGATAAATGCACCCCTATGTTTATTGCAGCAGTATTTATAAAAGACATGGAAACAACCAAATTGTCCATCGATGGATGAATGGATATGGAAGTTATATTATATATATAGAAGTTATATATATTATGTATAATATATATAATATAATTTCCATAATGGAATATCACTCAGCCACTAAAAAGAGTGAAATCTTGCTATTTGCGTCAAAACAGATGGACCTCAAGGGCATTATGCTAGGTGAAATAACTCAGACATAGAAAGCCAAATACCATATGATCTTTTCTTATATTTGGAATCTTAAAAAAATTAATTGAAAAAACTTCCCAAGCTCATAGATATAGACAACAGATTTGTGGTTGCCAGAGACAGGGGTAGGCGGTGGCAAAAAAGAGTAAACTATTTTTGTTTTTTTTGTTTGTAGTTTAAATAAATTGAAGGAAAAAAAAAAGAAAGCAAAACCAAACCAAAGCAAAAACAAATGAATTCACACAAGCCAGTTGTGTGGGCTCCCAGTCTAGAGCTGTCATCCTTAGACTGGGCTGCACATTAGAATCCCCTGGAGAGCTCTAGAAAATTCCTACCCTGGAGTCCCACCCCCAGGGATATGATCAGGGATGAGGCATCAGGAGTTTCCAAAGGGATCCTAACTATAGCTGGAATTGGCCTGGAGGGCGGGGCTGTCGCTGGAGGTGATTGGTGGATACACAGGACCTTGCATTTTTCTCAAGTTAGGGGCTTACCTAGGACTTTAAGCCAAAATGTACCTTTGAGATGAGATATTATGCAAGGTCCATTTGAATTATTTGTATTTGGACAAAGCCTTGGTAGGTACACTCGATAGTAATGGTTCTCATTTATTGAGCACCTCCTAAGGGCCTTTTCGAAGTACTTTCCTGTATCAAATCATTTAGTCCTCCAAACAACCTTATAAAGGAGGTGCTGTTAGCATCCCCACTTTTCACATGAGGAAACTGAGGCTCAGAATATTTATGGGACTGACCCATATCATGCTGGTCAATCGCAAAGCAGAGATTTTAATGCAGGAGGTGTAGCTCTAGGATGGCACTCTTAGCTGCTGGCCTCGAAGATTCTGCCCAGAAAAAGGCACATTTGCTCAGACACACCCCTTTGCACACTGGTCCAAAGGTGCGCAGATTCCTGCAGCTGTGCACGGACCCCAGGAAAGAGCCATTTTCTAGGGAGAAATCCACGTGGGTGCATAATGAGCTTGCTGCAGCCATGGTCCTCACACCCAAGTATAAATGATGTGGCGCCCCCCTGCCAACAAGGAGTGGCCGTCGTGCTCATGTCATTGCTGCAGTTGGGTGCTCAGAGCTGCGGTTTCTCATGTGGGCACCCATCAGGAAAGGTCCAGCCCTTCTCTGCTGGGCCCCCCAGGACAGCGAACCCCAGGTGCACCTGCACCGCCTGAGGCTGCTGTCTTCTGTCCTCCCATGTAGATCCTGGAAAACACTCCTGAAAACCACCCTGACCACAGCCACTTGAAGCACGCCCTGGAGAAAGCAGAGGAGCTGTGCTCCCAGGTGAACGAAGGGGTGCGGGAGAAGGAGAATTCCGACCGGCTGGAGTGGATCCAAGGCCACGTGCAGTGTGAAGGCCTGTCTGAGGTAGTTGCCTTCGGGCTGGGACCCGGGCCTCCCTCCCGCTGGGCCTCAGCGGCGAGAAAGATCGTGAACTGTCCTCTTCAGGCCACAGCGTGCCCGTTCTGTCTCCAGCTGCCTCTCACCTGCTCTTGAACCTGTTCCGCTGACTTTTTAAATTTCCATATTGCTTTCCTTTCCATTTTCGGCCATTCTATTTATGTCGTTGAATCTGCTGGTTCCTTTCCTGTGTCTTGTTCTTGCATGAGTGGCCATGCTTTGCATTTTTTTCCCTAACACATTTTAAACATATTCCTGCATATCTCATAGCAGAGAATTGTAATATCTACAGGTATGGATCTCACTCCTGTCTGCCGTTTCTGCTAGCTGTCACCACGCATGCCTGCTTCTCTGTATGTACTGTGATTTTTGAATGTGAGTTCAGTGTTCCTTGGAGCTTTATCTGTGGGACCTTGGAGCTCTGGAGTTGCATTCCTCCTGAGAGAATTGCTACCAGGATCACCCTAAATTTCACGTAGAGGGGTTTTAGGATCACACCGGTGTGTGAATTGTAGTTGTGAACCTGGACGGGGGCTGCCCTGTGGCTGCACGTTCTCAGGGGCACTTTTTTCATTCCAGTTATACCAAGGTCAAAAACAAGCAAGTCTTCATGTTCATCTCTGCTGCGCTTGAGTTCCCTCATGGTCCTTCCTGTGGGTCAGCTTTTGGTGGAGCTCTCCTGTTAGATCCCTCAGCTCAGTGGGCCCTGGAAACGTTGCTTGTCTCCTGCGACTGACATGACCTTTGAAGCTCAAGGTCACCAGATTCAAGAGAGGCTCTCAGGGCTAAAGCTGGCTTTGGGTTTTAACTTCTGGGGCTCACATTTTCATTCTTTATTTTTTTTAATTTTTTTTAATGTTTTATTTATTTTTGAGAGAGAGAGAGACAGCGTGAGCCAGGGAGGGTCTGAGAGAGAGGGAGACAGAATCTGAACACAGGCTCCAGGCTCTGAGCTAGCTGTCAGCACAGGGCCTGACGCGGGGCTTGAACCCACGAACCGCGAGATCATGACCTGAGCCGAAGTCGGACGCTCAACCGACTGAGCCACCCAGGCGCCCCTCACACTTAGATTCTGTTTTTGGCCTCTGCACATTTTTTAAAACTTTTTTTAAAAAACATTTTTTATCACTTTGCTTGCATCGCAAAAGTGAATTTTTATATTCTACTCAGTTTTTTTAAATTTTTCACTGGATATGTCAGCATAGTCCACCAATATTGGAGAAACAGAAGTTTCTCTTCTAATATTTAATTATTTTCTTATCCCCTACCTTCCCCTTAGTTTCATTTATTGCTGCTGGCTTTTTTCTTCTCTCTCTCTTTCTTTGCCTCTGCAGGCATGTGTGTGTGTGTGTGCGTCACACACACATGCATGCACACACGCCATTCACTAGGTTTACCAAAATGCCTAGGCAGAATGTGTCCCCCTCATCCCCTCTCCCTGTGACTTTCTCCTTCTTACCAGGCTTCAAAGGCAGGCAGTACCCGAGGAAATCACCCGAGGAACCACTGGTTCCTTCCCTGCCTCGCCTCCTTGTTGGCCTTCAGCATAGGTGTGGGATAAGTCAACGTGGGGTGGGGGCAGCCTGTAGAAATCCAAGTGACAGGTGTAGGCCCCCATTTTGAAATTTTGTGTTGACAAGCCACCCAGGGGCATTCATTTTGGTTGGTTGGCTCACTTACGCTTTCACCCATCCATTCATTCAATGAACATTTCTTGAGCACCTGCCCATATACCACTGCCGCAGTATACTAAACACTAAGGACATGAAAATCACGAAGATGTGGCTCCTCCCCTCTCTAGGGTTCTACAGTTCTGGATGAAGTGGAGGGACTACACCAATGTTTACAACAAATACAAGGAGTGGCAAGGCAGAGCCAGCTGCAGGTGCTGTGGGAACACGTGAGGAAGAAGGGACAGTCATAGGGGGATTGAGGGAAGCATCGGAAAAGGAGACACTTGGTTGGGTGTTGAAAGATGAAGATGTCTATTCAGGAAGGAATCCAGGGGGAGGGCATCTTAGTGGAGGGACATCTTGAGCCAGCATCTGTAGGGTGATAGGCGATAAGGCTTTACGGCAAGTTGAAGGCAGGGTGAGCAAGGCCTGTGTATCATTCAGAGGAGTTTTAACTTGATCCCGCAGATGGCGGATCTGAACAGCTCCCAAATCTGCCAGGCAGAAGTGCCAACATGGCGACATGCACTTTGGAAAGGGGCCCTTCCTTGCGTAGCACGGCTGCTATTGGATGGACTCAGTGAAGCCTGGGTCTTCATCTATAATCATGAAGCATAAAATAAGCTCTTCTCATTTGAGTTTCGTGGCTTCTGTGCCCTCTTTGAAATAGGCTGTTGTCCTTCTTCATTGGCTGGTCTTATCTTGCTATTTTACACCAGCTTCTGTCTTGTCTGGATGGTGTCCACCGTACAATCATGGAAAGGGGGCATGGTGGCTTCTGTTGTTTCCTGGCCAATACCTGGGCTCAGACCTATGATTAAGTCTCAGATAAATACTGTCTTTGGCATTCTTGTCTTAAGATAGAGAAATGTAGGGGTGCCTGGGTGGCTTAGTCGGTTAAGCGTCCAATTTCGGCTCAGGTCATGATCTCACAGTTCGTGGGTTCCAGCCCTGCATTGGGCTCTTTGCTGACAGCTCAGAGCCTGGACCTGCTTCAGATTCTGTGTCTCCCTCTCTCTCTGTCTCTCCCCCACTCACATTCTATCTCTCTCTTTCAAAAATAAATAAACATTAAAAATAAAAAAAAAAAGAGAGAAATGTAAAGATTGTTCTCAATTCAGTGTTAGCCTGGCCAATTGGAGGCCCCAAACTTGGAGTATGAATAAATGACATCACCTTTATGTGATCCAGGCTGCCCTCTCTGGATTCACTGTCTGTTCCCAAGTGCCTTGCACTCTCTTGGCAAGCCAAAAGGGCTGGATTGATCTCCAGACTCTTGTTCATAGTGCAAAGGGGTAAAAGCTATCCACTGAACGCTCCCATTTGGGTGTCATCTCAGTCTTTTGGGCTCCCTCAGAGCCCCAGTGGCAGGTTAGAGACCCTTGTCCCTCTTTGTGCCCAAGAGTGGAGTGGAGTGGTCACTCTTCCTTGATGCCTATCCATCTCCAGTCACAGAGACACTGCTGATTCTTTCTCCCATGATGGAGGGAGATGAGTGGCCACCAACATCTCTTGGGGGACACATGGTGTGAACCCTGTCACCTCTTCACAAATACTCTCGTCAGAGAGACCTGTAGGGTTCATAGCTCTGGAGAGTATTGGTCATGAAGGCTGCTGGTAGAGCATCCCCTGGGGCCCAAGTGTAGGCAGGTGGGGGCAGTGAGAGTCTGACACTTGCCTGGATCATTTTGCTGCCTGGGCACAGCTGTGCCTTTCCCTCTTTCAGCCTCTCACCCTGCTGCCAAGAAAAAGGGGGTCTTAGTGGGGTCATTTTTCTGCCTGAGTCTACCTCTGCCCCTTTAGTAACTGTTCATTTGAGATGATAGAGCCCAGTGGAATGACAGAGCCATGTTTTAGCAGCACTCAGAGCCATTTACAAGGTTTGGGAAGTGGCAAGGAGAGTGTCCCCTTCACACGTTCTGGAGTAGTGAGCTGGAGGAGATTTAATGTGCACCAACACTGTGTCTGCTCTGCTTGGCTTTGAGGTGTCACTCAGCACCCTTGAGGTTTGCAGTCACCCACGTGCGAGGGGCCTGGACTCTAGTTGACCTTGGAAAGTAGCACATGGCCTGTAGAACTGTGCAGGGTGTAGTTGCTGCTTTCCACAAGCACAAGGGACCGTTTGAGCTGTGTGGGTCATCGCTGGAGCTGGCTGATGCCCCCTCTGGGGACATGGCCCATACTCACTGAGGTGGGAGAGGGCTGAGAATTTTCTTCCTGCTTCCCATTTCCCAGTGACTAAAAGAGGGGCACCAACACCCTCAGACGTTAGTAGTCCCCTAGGGAGAAAGCACTCGGAAGTATACTCAAGACTCATCTGGACACTTGGAATCTCCAGAACTGTCTTTGACTGCCTTTGACTCCTTGGCCCTGAAAGGTACTGCCTGGAGTCTGCAAAGTGGTCTTTGATTGGAGCCTAAGATACACGCCCATGGGGGCCCAGCCTCCCATTTCGACAGAGCCCGCGCTTTCAGACGCAGAAACACAAAAATCAGAAAATAACCTCCCTTCACTGTGTCTTCTTTGGGTTTGTTTTCCTTTCCCAGCAACTTGTGTTCAATTCAGTGACCAATTGCTTGGGGCCACGCAAGTTTCTGCACAGTGGGAAACTCTACAAGGCCAAGAGCAACAAAGAGCTGTATGGCTTCCTCTTCAACGACTTCCTCCTGCTGACCCAAATCATAAAGCCCTTGGGCTCATCTGGCACGGACAAAGTCTTCAGTCCTAAATCAAACCTGCAGTACAAAATGTACAAAACAGTAAGTTCGGTTCTGGATTGTGATTCTAGATTTGTGATTTCTAGATTGTGATTTCTAGATTGTGGTTCTAGATTGTGATTCTTGATTGCAATATCAGGTTGGTATTGGTGGGAGAAGGAGAAAGTTTCCACAAGGGGTCAGAGTGTGAGCAGGGTTGGGAGGGTTGGGGCATAGAGGAGACAGGGGTGAGCCAGGGTTTAGAGTAACTGAAGCGGTGCAGCTCCAGCACTATCAGAAGAGGAAGAGCATTTGACTCGATTGACAAGACATCTATGAGCTTCCAAATGGCCACTGTGGTTCCTCAGACATGGGGAGTCCCCCCCTCTTGCCGGTGTGGCTCCTGGTCTAGTTGATAGAGGAGGCGTGTGTAGGAAAGCTCCAAAGTAGAGCTCCAGCACCCACCTTCCAAGCATTCCCAGACCCCCCTCCAAACTTCTCAGGGTCTCTTGAAACATCTGTGCCCCTTACCTTTTCCAGCAAAAGCCAATCTAAACAATCAATGCGTGGAGAATTTTTCTCTGCTGTTTATTTGGTCTGCTCCTATGTACATGCTGTGTTTGTGTGTCTTCATGTCACAGGATACTGTTTTCCTAAATTTGTCTGCGTGGGGGCCTTTTTGCAGAAGAATTTCCTCTGAAGCAGCAGCAGTTAGGGGATTATGGGGTAATTGTGATTGTGGGGCAAAGAACAATGTACTTATGTAGATTGTCACTAGCAAGTTTGCATGAAAATCTTTGGAGGGAATTGGCTGGAGGTTAAGTTATAGAAGACTGTTTGCTGGTTGGGATATGCTATGGCCCAAACAGACCAGTCAACTCGTATTGTGAAGGACCTAAAAAATACCAGCAAAATGGAAGAGGCAAAATTTCTATTTATAGTTTGCAATACATGAAAGCTGATCTCAATGCAAAATCATTATTCCAGTAGAATTTACTGGAAAATACACACACACACACACACACACACACACTCACTCAGTTTAGTTTACTAGAACATGTATACATAAGCTCACGCACACTCATAGTTCATTGAAACACAGAGTCCCTGTCTGGTTTTTTAATGTCTATGCATTACTTTTCAGCCTATTTTCCTGAATGAGGTTCTAGTAAAATTACCCACTGACCCTTCTGGAGATGAGCCCATCTTCCACATCTCCCACATTGACCGAGTCTACACCCTCCGAGCCGAAAGCATAAATGAAAGGTAAGACCTGCCACCTGCCTGGCACCGGGCACCTGGGCTGCACCAGGTGGGGAACATGTGTAGAATATTTAATTAATCAGCAGGTCCCAATATTTCTTGAGTTGCAATACCACAATCTCTGGCTGGAGGGGTCTTAATACTTTTCTCTAGAGCCTCTCAAACATTTTAACATGTGGCGTGAATTTTTCAAAATAAAATGAATTGCAACTAATTTTGCTTGAGAATTTTTTTAAAGGAAATTCATCTTTCTTTGAGATCACTGCAGCATCTCAGGCTTCCCAAAGTTTCCCCGGTGGCAGAAACCAAGAGGAAGGTGATTTGGGGATTCATAGGACCACCCAAGCCCTACCCCATCCTCAGCTGGGCTATATTCTGGATCTGAGAGCAGTGGGTTGTTTTGTTATTTTGCTTTAATCGTGTATTCAAGGCTCTGCCCTACAGCCAAATGAAATAGATCATTTCTGAAGGGCGAACTTGACCCAAGGCCAACGACATTCCAAAGAGCATTTGTGCCGGGCAAGAAAACTGGCCAAAGCTATCATGCATATGGGTCTCTGAAAAATGAAGGAGAAAGCATCATGCCAAGTACTTTGCCCAGAGTGTGTTTGCTTTTTCCTAGAAAGTGGTTCCCTATCTGGGAAATGGTTTTGTTCTACCCTTGGATGGTTTAGTAAGAGAGATCCTTCTGCCCTTCTTTGGTTAGGCAAATATGGGATGCTATTTAAAAAATTAATTAATTATATTAATTTTTATTTTTTAAATTTACATCCAAGTTAGTTAGCATCTAGTGCAATAATGACTTCAGGAGTAGAATCTAGTGATTCCACCCCTATGTATAACACCCAGTGTTCATCCCCACAAGTGTCCTCCTTAATGCCCCATCGTCCATTTAGCCCATCCCCCCACCCACAACCCCTCCAGCAACCCACAGCTTGTTCTCTGTATTTAAGAGTCTGTTACGTTTTTGTCCCCCTCCCTGTTTTTATATTATTTTTGCTTCCCTTCCCCTATGTTCATCTGTTTCAAAATGGGACGCTTTTCAACAAGGGAGGAAGGAGAGAGTTGCATGCCAACATCTCTAGGTCAACATTTCTCTTCCATGGGGGCACTAAGACCAAGGCAGGGCTCAAGTACATCAATGAAAATGTCACTAATCCCTTCCTTAGTAATGCTAGGAATATTTATTAGCATCATTTGACATGAAGCCAGACTTTCTTTCCCAAGCCTTTGTTGTTAAGATCAAATGAACAAAGCATGTACGGCCCTGGAGACTGAATTCGAACAGACCTGAAACCTTTTTCCTGAGTTCTGTTTGGCACCTTTCTGTCTTTTTATTTCCAAGGACTGCCTGGGTGCAGAAGATCAAAGCTGCTTCAGAACTCTATATAGAGACTGAGAAAAAGAAGCGGGAGAAGGCGTACCTGGGTATGCATTGCTCAGTGGCATGGACTGTGTTTCCTGCCAAGCTGGGGCAGAGAAGTTGGGGCTCAGAAGCCTTAGAGCTGGAAGATGAGTCTGGAGGTGGAGGGAGGCTGAGAAGGGATGGAAGTGGGGGAGGGGGAGAGTGGGGTGCAGGATGAGGGATGGAGCGTAAATTCCAGGAGCAAGCAAGCCAGAGGCTAAGAGGAGAAGGGGTTGGGGCAGCTACATAAAACTGATCTGAGGCAAACAGGGATGGGAAAGGCACCAAATGTTTCAGTGAAGCATCTTGTATTGTTTTTCCCACTGTCATAGTCCGTTCCCAAAGGGCAACAGGTATTGGAAGGTTGATGGTGAACGTTGTTGAAGGCATTGAGCTGAAACCCTGTCGATCGCATGGTAAGGACCTCAAATTCCCTCTAGCATGGGTTGTTGGTGGAAGCCTTTTCTGCATTCCCCCCAGCCAGATTTAAGTCAAATGTGCTATTCCCATAATCCTAAATTTCCTTCCAGAATTGGCTTTTCTAACACTTGTTAAAATCTAGAGGTTTTTTTTAAATTAATCCTTCCCACCATTTTGCTTTTCAGAGAGATCTGAGTGGTTGCCATTTCATAGTAGATGTGAAACAATCTAAGGCTATAGCAAGGAGACAGGAAAGGCTTAATTTTAACGTCCATTCATCTATCATTTAAGCGTTATAAATATTTAAGTATTATAACTTAACTCTGATGCTGGATTGTGGGAGTTTTTGCCCAGATTCTCCATTTCATGGCACTTATTGAGTGTCGCAATGGGAGGGGGGTGGTAAAAATGAGGGACGTGGAGGGAAATTGCTGCCCACTGTGGCTATGACCCTGCCATGCCATGCCCAGAGGAGCCTGCAGTCAGGCGGGAATCTAGCAGACTCTATCCACTCTAGGAAAGAGTAACCCGTACTGTGAGGTGACCATGGGCTCCCAGTGTCACATCACCAAGACGATCCAGGACACTCTGAATCCCAAGTGGAATTCCAACTGCCAGTTCTTCATCAAAGACCTGGAGCAGGAAGTCCTCTGCATCACCGTGTTTGAGAGGGACCAGTTCTCTCCAGACGGTGAGTAGAGAGCTGCCTCCTGAGGTGCCCTTCCTCCTCTGTCATCCAGCTTTCATGGATAAATGTTATCTACCTGGGACCTTGGTGCCCAGGATTTTTTGCTTCCCCCCAGAAAGAGGGGGTTGGCACAAGGCAAGACTCAGCCTCCCCTAGGAAGTGGCCTTTACCGGTGCTGGGGCATCTCAGAGAAGGTGGACAAAGCATGCTTGGTCTAGAGTGGTCCAACTGCCCTCGACAGAGACCATGGTCCCATGCTTCCCAAAAGCACATGACTGCAAAAAAGACTGTACCCCAGAGTCTCAGCCCAATCCTTTAGTTCTTGGCCCAAAACCATGGTGATAATGGATAAAAGTAGCCAGTCGAGCAAGAAGAGTGTTAGCCCACAACAGGTGTGGCAAGAAGCAATCGGTGAGCTTTGGGTCACATGTCTGGTTAATCAAAGGAATAGAACTGTGTTGGATGCATCATTCCTTCAACCGGCTTCCTGTTTCTGCTTTGAGCCTGAAAAAGAAGGGGTCTGGCCAATGATTCCAAGAAACTCTCTCTTTCTCAACCAAAAAAAACCCAAAAACACACACACAAAAAACAAAACAAAACAAAAAAACCAGGCAGTAAGTCTAAAGATGGTAGTCTCAACTTAATTATATTCAAAGAGTATAGAGAGTGATAGGAGGGAGGGGCTACTGCTAGCGTGGTCTGTACAAGGCTTGCATTGCTCCACATGGCCTTTGCCTTTTAATATTTTTATATGAATTATCTCATTGGGAGTTAGGTACCTTTGGTTACTGTCTGACAGGCACATAGCTGGCTAAATGTTAGAGGATGCCCAGAACAATCTCTCGAGTCTGGGCTCTTGGCTACTGTGTTTCACTGTCAGTTTTTATTCTGACAAGTTAAGGTTTGAGACTGGATTTTTGTTAGGGTCATTTTAAGTAGTGAAATATCATGACACAGTGAGAACTCCAGTAGAGTATAAATTGAAAATCCTAGTGTTGTTCTTATATAGGAGATTATTTCCATGAAATGAGCATAGGGGCACAATAAATTCATATCTGTCCACCAGAAAAAAATTCTCACATCTTATTTTTTTAAATTATTTTTAAAAACTTTTTTTTTTTAGTAATCTTTACACCCAACATGGGGCTCAAACTCATAACCCCAAGATCAAGTGTCACATGCTCTTCTGACTGAGCCAAATGGAACCTTGAAAGAAGGCTATTTCCTGTTCGGGAATGCCTGGATCATAGTATATTTCAATAAATAATTCTTGAATGAATAAATGAAGGAACTATGGTCTGGAGGCCCATTTAACTCCATCGTGTAATTGCCTAACATTTAAAAGTTTTTCAAATATAGGGGCACCTGGCCGGCTCAGTCTGTAGAGCCTGCAACTCTTAATCTCAGGTTTATGAGTTCAGGCCCCACACTGGGGCTGGCACTGGGCATAGCGCCTACTTAAAAAATTTTTTTAAAACACAAATATATGCACATCTGTTCTTCTACCAGCACTCAATATCTGATAAAAGGTGTTGAGATAGTTCTGGGAGCGCTGTTGAAAGCCCGCAGCCCCGTACTGTGGCCTCCTCTCCCATACCTTGCATTTGCTCTCCGGCACATGCAGGGGGCATTTTAAGGACCAGCTCTAGCTCACCATCTTTGATTTTTCTGAAAAGGATGTGACATCACAAAGTGTCCTCCTGTGACAAACCCTGGGAGATATTCCTTTTTAATCTTTGTGCAGCTGATATGACATCCAATGTTGCATTGCCTCCCCGGAAGCTTATAGCCTTTTGGAGGTCCCCAGGTGTGGGGAAAGTCATTGTCTGTTTTTTCACTTCCTTCTAGACTCACTTTGTCCCCACCCTGATGTCCTTTTTTTTTTCTTTCTTTTTTTCTTTCCCTCCGTTTAAAAATTATGCTCTGTCATTGTAGTTCATGGAGTCCTGTAAACTGACCTACTTCCTTTTTGGAAGAAGGGAAGGTATAACAAGTCACTGAAAAGTTCCCAATGTGCCAAATACATACCTTGAAGGTAAGGAACTCTCTCTCTGAGCAGGGTGTTCTTTCTCCTTTCAGATTTTTTGGGTCGGACAGAGATCCGTGTGGCCGACATCAAGAAGGACCAGGGTTCCAAGGGTCCAGTTACAAAGTGTCTCCTGCTACATGAAGTTCCCACAGGGGAGATTGTGGTCCGCTTGGACCTGCAGCTGTTTGATGAACCATAGGGACTGGGCCCAGGTGTGCTGGAGAGCTCCAGCCCGAGGCAGCAGCTGCAATCTGGAAATGGGGTTGCTTTTCTAAGACCACCGTTTGATGTTCAGCCACA
This sequence comes from Cryptoprocta ferox, assembly GCA_028646485.1. NCBI lineage: Eukaryota > Metazoa > Chordata > Mammalia > Carnivora > Eupleridae > Cryptoprocta > Cryptoprocta ferox. The sequence goes on along the minus strand of CM053573.1, from coordinate 10,683,327 downwards.
GGGCAACGGGACAATGAAGACAGACCCCTCAAAACTTTTAGGAATAATTCTCGACAATCCTCCCCCACCCCCAAACAAGTTCCCATTTTATGAAGCAGAACTGTGTCTTCCTTCGTCCTCACTGCAGGCCTCATCATGGCTTCTAGGGTCTTTGAAATCCCATAGTGCCCAGCTAGATTTGGTTGGGAGTCTGGCCCATCCCTGGGCCTGAGGCATGGGTCTGATGACTGTAAAATAGATTTATAAATGCAATGTCTGTATTTTTGGAGAACTCATGTAACCCTCCTATTTCTTATCTCCACCAGTCCCCAGATAGGCCCCTGGGCCCATGATGCCTAGTCCTTCATGTGTTTAGAAGTAATTATGAAGGTCTTGCCATTGCTTCAGAATCTCATTCCCCCACTAGGACCTTATTTGTAATGCTGCCCTGGATATGATCATTTGGGGAGATGGTCTCCAAATCAGACAGTGGGCTAGCTCTTTGAAGAGCGGTCCATGGAAGATTCTAGCAGGTGCATTGTTAGAGCCATGCCAGTCCCCTCCAGGTCTTTTATTGATAGATGTCAATGAAAACTATCACTAGCTACTATCGGGTGATCCAATTTTGATTTCCAGCATGCTTGGAAGATGGTTAAGGAAGTTTGTTATCTACAAAGGTATACTCGGCTGGATTAGATCACCACAGGTCACCTGGAAGGCTACTTTACAATGTCATTGGGCCCTGGTTGCCAGCCTAGTTGGAAAATTCCCTTTGGCTTGGAGGTCCTATGTATGATGTTTCATGACAAGAGTAATCGCTGGTGACCAGCTCTGAGCCTGTTTTTGCTTGAATGTGCCGGATCCTGATTGTCCTGGGAAATTCCAGCAGCTGTCTTTGGTATGTTCCCAAGAAAAACGTCCCCAAGATGTGAAAAAGAAAAGTCACAATCTGGAAGTGGGGTGGAAAGATGTAAAGGAACTCCATTATGTGGTGGGGGAAAGACCCTAGGAGCATACACGCCTCACAAATCTGGGGAGGAAGACCCAAGACTCTTTCCCATATTCTTCCATATGCAACCAACCTCTCAGTAATGGAAACACATGTGCTTGTTGCCAGAGTCAGGAACGTATGACCATGTGCCAAGCTGTTTGGTTTGAGTTCTTCGATTTTTTTCCCTCCTTAATAGCCAGGAGATAGGCTGGTTAACTAGATAATACCTTGATTTGCTAATGAAAAGTGTGGGCTGTATTTTGTTCGCATGTTAATGTTCTCCTAATCCCAGTTTGTTGTGGTCATGAAATGTTCTTTGCATGTCATCTTGGTACTGGAGTCCAGCTTTCCTGTGTTAGATGGTGTCCTCTTCGATGGTAGGTCCTTAGATTTAACTAGGGTTGTAGAAGTGCTTTATAAGTGGTAGCATTAACTTAGTGGCCAAGTCTTCACTTTGCTGGGAACCGAATGCAAAGTGTCATAATTTCCCATAAGAGCCCTGTCATATTTCAAGCAATTTTTAAAATGTGTGTGTTAGAAAGGGCAACAAAGTTTACATTTCATACTTTTAAGAAACACTTTATTATTTATTTATTAAAGATAGCGTAGCATTTTGTATCAAGAACAACAGACATGAGTATTTTTTAAAACAGACACACCCTTTAGTTAGAAACTTTCAACTGAACACTGTTATAGACCAAGGTGAACTTCAGGCATGCATTTGTTTACCACTTCCCAGAAGAAAATCTAGTTAAAATACTTTAGGTTTATATTTTTTGACGTTGTTAAGAAACTGTGTGGAATCAAATCTATAAATGGACATACAACTTATGCTTTCCTATTTCTCTAACCAATGCAGTTTGTCCAGTGTATTTATGGAGGACGTGTTCTATGGTAGAAAAAAAATGTATGCAATGTGTCAATGGGTAGTATTGGACCACCATTCCGATCCCTTTCCTTCTGTTCTCCCTTTTCTTCATTGGCTTTCTTTGTGTGTCACTGCTGGTCATCACTGTTTATCCAGGTAGGATGTGGTGTGAACAATGACAAGAATCGTGTAACCTTTTTAGGCCTGCTGGCCACCCACTCACAGCATCCCCTCATCAGAATTAATGGGGCACGAAAGAGCAGCATGTGAATCTTTTCCCCCAGTGACTGCATTGAGTGTCCCTGAGATGCTCCTTTAGGGCAGCAATTCTGGCTTGGCGTCCTTGTGCTCACTGGTGTGATTTGTACTGTGACCAGTCCTACTTGTGGATGACTTATTCTGGCCCTCAGATCCAGCAGTGACTCAGGAGTCATGTTGGGTGGGGGGAGGAGATAGAGAAATGTGGGCAGTGCATGGCATCTCTTGGACCTCTCTTCTTCCACTTCTGCCTTTTTGGCTGCCTGGGCTACATTTCACAGAGATGAAATGTCTCTTTCCAGTAAGCAATCTGTTTCCTAGTGCTTTGCTTCCAAATGCAGGGTTTCTGTAGGCCACTGTATCCCGGCATTCTGATCCCAACCCTCCAGAGGCCTCTGTGAAGCTTCCCATCTTCTCTGAGCCATGCCGACTTCTAGTCCAGCAAGGGGCTTTTCTGCTCACAGGCTGTGTGCTGAGAACGGGAGTCCTTGGACTGTGGCTTTATGTAGACCCCCTCTCCTGAACGGACCATCCATATCCTAATCCCTCTGGGCAGTTTCTCTGGCTGGTATTGTGTTTCCCGACTGGCAGACAGGTGGTATCATCTCCTGAAAACAGGTCTGCTCTAAACAGGAGAGCCTAGAGGGTGTTGTTCATTCACATCCGGGGCCTGCCTGACCCTGAAAGGGGGACTCTCCTAGGTTAGGGTCATCAGGGAAGCTTGAGACACTGGGGCTAGATTTCCTTGTTTGACTGCTTCGATAACATGTCCCTGTCCTCTGATGGCAGAAAAGAGAGCTGTGCTCCAAAGAACATTACGTTAAAAGGGACTTCTTTATTTCTTCTTTGCTTTCTGAACAGCTTGAACATGACCTATGCATGTGAAAGTAACTGATTTCATCTGGTTGAATAGCACTGAATTTAACTGAAAAAAAGAATCCCATCAGAAAGTGGGTAAATTGATCACTTGCATCTTGGTGACCTGGTACCCAACCCCCACCACCCCTGTGACTTCCGGGGTGGGAATGAGATCAGGGGATTAGACACTAGAGCCATCAGGGAAGGATGATTCCCTGCTGTCCACGACCAGGCAGGTGGGCTGTCTCTCCAGGAGCTGACTGGTGCAGTCATAAGCCACTGACCCTGCAGAGTGGGATCGTTCTCGAATCCGATGGGGTTGGAGAACGAGGGGGAATGGACGAGGTGCTTCTGGTTTTACTAGAAAGGTGGAGATTCGGGATTATATTTTAGAGTTTGCTGATACTTTGTATGAGGAGAAAAAGACTTTTCCATCTCTGCTCCAAATAGCTTGTTCTGGTTAGTTGGACTTTTTGATTCGTAAGAAGAAAATTTGTTTTTGCGTGTAACAATTTTAAGACTTTCCATTGGAAACAGCTAGTAGGTTTTAATTGTATTTCATGTGCTTTCTTTCCTTTCCTTTTGACTACCTTCTCTTTGGAGGTAGGAGATGAGCTTTACAGCAGACACGAGCACTTTGAAATGGACACCGGCCTATTTTAAAAGTAGCAGGGTCCTTTCAGACTCGAGGTGAACGTGAGGTTAGCCAAGGGCCTGCTTACTCCAGAGGCACTTGCTCCGCACGTTTAGAGCCTCCGTTGCCAGAAGGTGCGGTGAGGAAAACAGTCGGTCCTCACTGTTCCTCCTTTATTTCTGGTATAGGAGCCCGAGTTCCTACCAGGTAAAAAGCATAATGGGTGGCACCAGAAACTGGTGACAAGGTGAAGCCTCTGATGCTGTGGTCTGAGCTGCCCTATGAGGCATTTGGTGAAGGTAACACCTCCTTCTGTTTGTACCCTGAGGTGTGGAAATGCCTGCAGGCCTTCCCTCTCCTGCCGGGAATAGCCCAGGTCAGCAGCCAAGACTCTCCTGGCAGTGCCCTGAGCCGTGTTCTGTGGGGACCGTTTAATATGGTGTAAATCAAGTTGGCATGTCTATCGTGCCTAGAAAACAGCCATTTATTTGAGCTAAGGGGAAGGAAAGTTCTAGAACTCCCATTTCCTCACCTCACGCTGTATCAGATCCAGGATGTGTTTGTAGGTCATCAGGCTCAACTGAAGTACATCACCTGATATCCGTAGGAGCCAGAATCTGTTCCTGATAAGCATGAGAATCTTACTCCATGTGAAGAATGGAAACATCTAACAGCTCTATCTTGGGAGCATTAAAACCCTGATGCCAACACGTTGGAAAGTCTTATCTCTGGGCTGTGATCTCTTAGTAACCCAATCAGTAAGGCTGATAGTTCATTCTGGGAGTCCCATCCTGCGCCAGGCCACTGTCTTAGGGACTGTGAGATAGGAAGGGCGTGCCTCTGTGGCTTTCATGGCCTAATGGTAGATCTGACTTTGGGTTATTTAAATTCTACCCGATGCTTGTAAAAGTTCATCTCCACCTCTAAATAATTGTATCAGTGACACGCAGAGCCATTCGTCCATTAAGAGAAACCCTCATTCCTCTGGCCTTGGAGAACCAGACAACACACATGTAGTAGAGTGAGTTTTTGGACCCTGTATGTGGTTGTGGTATTTCAGGGTAAATTTGTCAGGGTTTGTGTGAACATGTTTTTTAAATGTTTATTTATTTTTGAGAGAGAGAGAGACAGAGAGAGACGGCATGCGGGAGGAGCAGAGAGAGGGAGACAGAGAATACCAAGCAGGCTCTGTGCTGTCAGCACAGAGCCAGACGTGGGGCTTGAACCCACGAACCGCGAGATCATCACCCGAGCTGAAATCAAGAGTTGGATGCTTAACCGACTGAGCCACCCAGGCGCCCCTGTGTGAATTGTTTTTGACTCGATTCTGTTCTACTTTCTGTACCGGCCTATATTGTTAATATCATCTGAATAGCGTGACAATTTTAGTATTCAAAGCCCCCCAGGCCCTGTGTTCAGAAGTGGGCTCATTTGGTCAGTCTTGAAAAACTCTGAGCGTTTCTCTGACATTTCCTGAGAAGTAAGCAGTCACCCGGGTTTCTTTTTGTGCAGTGGGAGGAGTGTAGACCTTTCTTCTAGGAGCACTGGTTTTACACTTTTATCATGTAAAAGAATAACATTCCTGCGTGGCTGCGTTTCTAAAACCCTGTTCCTCTGCATTTCTCCTCTTACACTCAAATCTCTTACTTCCCCCCGTGTCTCTGTCTGAACAGAGCGGGGGGCGGGGGGGGGGGGGCCTAGGGCAGAGCGGGATTCAGGAACCAGAGAAAGCGGGGTGGTGGCTGGGCACGGTCCGGTTGCCTTCCTTCCCGCTGTGGCCGCCAGGGGGCGAGCTCCCCGCTAGAAACCTGCGGTCCCGCGGGCGGCTCCGGGCAAGGTGCTCCCGTGTGAATGCCGGGGTGAGGCTGTACAGGGGGCTTCGGCCTTCCCTCCTTTTCTGCATCTGCTCTGCGAAGGGCCCGGAGAGTCAGCCCCCCGGGGGTCTCAGGTGGAAGTTGGAGGCGTCCCCCACTGTCCCCTCCTGTCGCCTCCCCGAGGAGGAGCCCTCTCCCACCAGGGTTCTGGGAGTCAGGTCCTCTCTACTGGGATAGGATGACAGAGTCTGTACTGGGAGACCAGGACTTTCCGGAATTTCAGATGTAAAGAACTGGGTGGGGGGGGGGGACGCATCATTGTGTGGTGTGTGTGCGAGCCTGTGTGTGTTTGGTGTTGTGAGAGTGTGGGTGTGTGTGGTGTGTGTGAGTTGGTGTGTGTGTGTGTCTGTGAGAGTGTGAGTGTATCTGAATGTGTATGGTGTGTATATGAGAGCGTGTGTGTGTGAAGAGAGTGCGAGTGTGTGACAGTGTGTGGTCTGTGGTGTGTGTGGCCGTGTGCAGTGTGTGAATGTGTGTGGTGTTGTGAGAGGAGAGTGTGTGTGTAACAGTGTGTGTGCTGTACGTGTGTATGTGTGGGTGTATGTGGTCCGTGACAATGTGTGTGTGTGTGGTGTGTGACAGTGCGTGGTGTGTGTGACATATGCGGTGTGTGTGGTACGCGCGCTGTGCAGGTGTGCGTGTGACACGTGTGTGGCGTGTGCATGTGCGTGTCCGCCCAGAGAAACAGGTTGTCCTGACCCTGCCATAGTCCACGCCCAGGACCCGCTGCAAAATGAGGCTTTGGGGCCCCTTGCTGAAAAGTCTGAAGAATTTTGAGGTGGTGACGGCAGAGGAGTGAACCAAGCGTGGCCCTCAGGAGCGCGTGGTCCCGTGTGACCGCGCGGATCGCACGCCCGTGAGGCCGGCCCTGCACGCGCTGCGTTCCCACTCGGCTCTTCAGGCAGGTGGGGCCTCGTGGTCCGTCCTCTTACTCCGTAAAGGGTCCCTGGCGGGTGCGGGGCCGGAAGAGCTGAGCTGAGAAGGCCTCTCAAGACGTCTGCTTTTATTTCATAGCAGCCCAAATGGTCTGGACTAATCAGAGGGTCAAGGCCCAAACCCCTAGGTGACAGATGTGCCCCAGGGCCAGAGAGGGAGTCCTCTGCCCTTCTCTTAGCTCCCCGTCCAGGGCGTGCCACGGCGCCCAGGCCTTTGAGCCTTTAACCCACTAATTTGGAAAAAAAACCCTTCCCTCTGGTCTTTAGTCAGCGGCAGGGGGCGATTCTCCCCTTGGCTGTGCCTTCAGAGGACCAGCCGAGAGAACCGAGAACCGGGGGAAGCAGGGAGGCTGGGGGAGGCGTGCGTGCCCCTTCCCTGGCATCTGCACGCGGCGTGGTCCACGGCCACTCCCTGGACAGAGAGCCGGGGGGCCTGCAGGTGTCTGGGGGCACCTGCCTCTGGGACTCGGGGCTTCCCAGCTCAGCTCTCCCTGGAGGATCCCACGATGGCTTTGGGGTAGGGGGAGTGCAGGAGAGAGGAAAGCGCCCAGTGTGTGAGTAGCCTCAGGTTTTATCAGGTGAGCTTGGAATTTACCGTCCTGCCGCGCTGTGAGCTTGCTCGCTGTGGCTTTCTTTCACAAAGCAACCTCTTGTTTCTTCTTCTTGCACCGGGCTGGCCTTCTAGAACGTTTGCAGTTCTGCTTCCTCTTGGCGAATCAGTCTCATTA